>CM031243.1:684938072-685582829 GCA_018340775.1 Taxus wallichiana var. yunnanensis
ATTAAACACTTATTGTGAAATAGTAAAATACTTTGAAAGTTCTTTTCAATAATTCTTAAGATAGTTATTTTAATACTAATTAATTTATTAAGGCTTTAAACTAAATACTAAAGTAATAGTTAAAGACAAGAACAATAAAAATTCCGATTGTGAATAGCGAAATGGAGGGTGTGCTAGAAACCTCGAGAAACCCTAACTTTGTGCCTAATGGTTGCACGAGCAATGGTGGTGGTGGACTGGCAAAGATAGCCGCGCGGGCAAAAGGAGACTTCACGTGGGCAACAGGAAAACATTAACCCAAATTTGTGCTCTGGCAAGATACTAACAAAGTCATAGGGAATAAATATGGAGTTTAGGTATTCAACTTCAGCGACGAAATCTGCTCAATTCATTTGATACCCCTAACCCTAGCCGAACCAAAGGCAAAGCTTGGAGGCGGGGCGCTTTTCTGGGCAATGGCAATAGGGGAAAACGAGCGGAGGCGAGATTTTGGACCACGGTTTTGAACTCGGTGACCATGATACGGATGGGGTTAGGGATGGCGAGTTTGGTGGGCTTGTATCCCCTTTGTTTTATGGCGTCACGGGTCTTTGTTCGTTCTTTGAGTGGATCCACCCTCTGCATACAACTCCCACACCTAGCTCTGGGTAGGGACCTTAAATTTGTTCTTTCCCATAAATTGAGCTGCAGAGTTGACTTAATAAACCTAGTTTTTGCTGGCAGAGTTCTGAATGATGAATCCTGCTCATCTCTTATGGGATTGGTAGAGATTCAATGATTTCAATGACTAGTCATCTATTGGGTGGAGCCAAGACAAGACATCTTGCACCTTTTAGAGAGGCCCTATTTAAAAATGCCACTTCCGCTTCAGCTGCTCCAACTCCTCCTCCCCTACCTACCTTGTGGAGCAAGCACCCGATTCCCCTTCTCTGGAGATATTCAAAGATGAAGCTCTTGCCTTTAAGCAAAACCTGGAAAACAAGGCCCTCATATGCAGGTTTAATGGTTTTGGTAGACGACCAATGCTCGATCCAATGGATTCATTCCTCGTGGACGGAAAATTGTGAGCACTTTTATACTGAGGGCTTCTTTCTAGTATACTTCTACGAACTGGAAGGCTATCAAAAGATTATTGATGAAGGACCTTGGTTTTGGGGCACGGCGAGGCTATTCACTACCCCATGGTTTCCACAATTCGATCCAAACTCCTTCTCCATTTCACGTGTTCCTGTTTGGATCAGATTGCCAAACCTTCCTCTCCATTTTTCTTGAACTTGGAAGATCCGAACTCCTCCATTTCACGTGTTCCTGTTTGGGTCAGATTACCAAACCTTCCTCTCCATTTTTCCGAACTTGGAAGATATCGGCAATTGTCTAGGGAGGTTCATCAAACAGGATGACAAGAGGTTACATAGTGGGTTGTTTACTTTTGTTAGGATTTGTGTTGAAGTGGATCTTAGTAAAGGATTGCCGGATAAAATGACTCTCAAAATGGGAGATGCGACTCACATCCAGACTCTCGACTATGAAAACACAACTTTCCGATGTAGGAATTGCAGAACTCCGAGTCACCTACAGGCTTCCTGCCCTCATAAGAAAGTCCAAGCTCCAAAGAAAAAAGGATCCACTCCCAAACAATGGAGCCCTCCAAATTTTGATGACGATTCCGAATCGGACTCAGATGTTCAAGAATTTGAAGTTATTGCCCCTTCAACCGATGCTCCGACCATTGCCGCTGCTCCAACTGTTGTTGTTGAATGTACTAAGGTGGGACAGACCTTGGCTCATCCCCCTCTTTGGAGAAACCTACTTCAGGTATCAAGAGGCCTCATGAATCCGATCACTCTGATTCGAGATAAGGAGGGTCCCCTTTCTCCAAACAAGGAGTTACAGATCTCCGCTCCTCTGATTTTATCCGTTTCCAATCCTCATTGCTCGAAGGAACACTCTCCTGGAAATTGGCAGTTAGTGCATTCCAAGAAGGGGAAAAAGGATAAGCGTTGATCTTTGTTTCCTTTTTATATCTGCTTCACTTGGGGTTGCCTCCTTGGATGCTTCCTCATATTTGTCTTACAATTTGTTGGGTTGTTTCTCCCCTCTCCCCTTTGTTTGTTCCTTCTTGTTGCATCTGGGTTGCAGTTTCTCTTTCTTTGTGGTTGTATTCTTACTCACCGCTTCGTGTGTCGATTGTAGCTTCTCTTTGCTCTAGCCGACGGTATTTTCTTTCTTCCTTTGTGCGGTTGGGACCTTTAGGGTCTTGTGTTTCTCTTGCCTTTGGGCTTCTTTTCTGTACTGCTTCATGGTTATATCTTACCTTTTGGGCTTCTTGTAGAAGGATGCGGGTCCTTTCAAAACCCCCAACTATTTACCAATTTCCAAAAAAAATACTAAAGTAATAGTTATTTAAAAGAATCGTGAAACCATGAGAATCAAGTTATTATGCCAAAAGGCGTTTCTACAATGGCATCCAGGGGCTGGTGGTGGGCCATAATGTTTCTAAGTGTGTTCACTTTCAATTCCAAACTTAAATTTGACGTTCATTTGACTATCACTAAGAAGTTTTTCCTTTTTTCCGTGGAGAAGTCGACTGAAAAATCATAATATTTTGGCCATACAGTAGAGTTTGGAGCCCACTTTTAATAGACACCATTTGCCACCATCAGTGAGAAATTCATGAAGAAAGTAATGAAGTTGTTAATAGTTGTGGTATGCTAAAAATCGAAAATATGGGCCTTGAAATTGATATCTCTCGGCATTTTTCAGATATATATATTTAAGATATCCGTACTAGTTTTGTAAGCTACCTCAAACAAGTGAGAAATGAATGGTGTGAACTTTGAAGCTTCAACGCTGAAAACTGCAGCCATTACCAATCGCATGCACAACAGATGATGTGAAGTTTGCACACAATTGCAGATGTTAGCAGTCACTGGAAATCAAACGATTCAAACAACCAGACTAACAATAGTCAATTCACTGTAATTTCTTGCTGTGGAGCCCAATGATTCTGCATATGAAGCCCTGCAATTCTGTAAATGCGTCCACAACTTTGCAAGTTGGAACCCTATCATTTGACAGTCTTCTGCAAACACTTATAACTTAATAATCTTTTGCAAACCCTCGACGATTGTGCAAGTCATTTGCGAGACAGAAAACCCGCATACAAATTTTAACGAACTTCGTATGCTCTGTTGGTATTTGCCAAATTTCAAATTTGATCAATGAACTTCCGGGAATTCAGTGACTTACAAATCAACAGATGAACATACAAAAGCATAGCAAACTCTGTGTCATTTTTACTGGATTGCAAAGAACAAACCTTCTTTAATTCTTTTCTTAATATCCTCTACATGAATTACAAAGTTTAAAAGATTGTAACCTGCAAAAAATATTAAAGTGACAATTAAACTATAGAATGCAATCTAAGTTTATAAACTTCAATAGAGTATTGCCTCAGTCATTTGAAAAATGTACTACACATCATGGTAGCATTCCAATTATACGGCACGGAAAAAGTGTAAATGGAATTCACTTACCCCGGTTTAAACGAGAGAACTCAGCATGGTGAGATGGCATGCCCAGCCACTCACTCAAAGGTACTTGCTCGAAGGACAGTAGAGCATGAACAGTTTGCTCATTGTGTTGTGAAATATCTTTCCCAACAGAGGGGGATAGATGAGCAAATAGATGAGGAGTTGGTTCTCACTCCTACTACTACGGAGATGGTTATTTCTCCTACTATTGTGGAGTTGGTTCTAACTCCTACTGCACAGATGGTCACATTTCTGAAAAGGTTGGATGAGCACTACATGGTGTTGCAAGGACATGATCGAGGTCGGTGTTTTAAAACCGGCCGAACCGAACAGAACCGGCCGGTTCGACTAGTTCAACCGGTTCAACATATTTAGACATAAACCGGTTAAAAAACCGGACCGTTAGACCGGTTTGAAAATCGAATCGCCGATTTGTAAGGAATCGCCGATTTTTGTAAGGAACCGGCCGGTTTAGTACCAAACCACTCGAACCGGTCCGGTTTCATCCTGAACCGGCCAAGTCAGGATATTTTCCTTTTTTGGCATTTCTTTCCTTTTTGGATTTTTGGTGAAGAAAACACAAGCGAGAGAATAAAATTTGCCATTTTTGGAAAGGGTCCGAGAAGATGTAGCAGCAAAAACTTGCATGTGCCATAACTTTCATTCTGTGGCTCCGTTTCAGGTGCCGTTTTTTCTAAAAGTGTATATTTTCTCAAGCTCTACGCATTGATGGCAATATTTTTCTTATTTTCATAAAATCCATTTTTGCACCTTTTTGGACCAAGCAACTTCTTGCAATCTTTTGAAAGAATCATGAGCTTTGATCGCCTATAGACAGATTAGTAATTAAAAATACTAGATAGCTTTCCAAAACTTGGCGAGTATTCTCCGTGCTCGGACTAATCGTCCCACCTGCCAGCTTGGTTGCAACCTGCTTATTCAAATGTTGACTTCACATATCAACAAATGCGTAGGTTTTTTTTTTGCTATTTTAAGAGTTTTTTGTTGTGTTTACACTCCAATTTGCACATCCTCAGACACAAGACTGAATGCTATCGTAAAGGTCCCAACAAAAAGAAAGCATTAATAACAATGAAAGAAAACGCTGCAAATACACGGTTTTGGCTGCAAATTTATGTTTTTTAAAGAAATTTGAGTATTTTTTAAGTTGCCGAGTATTCCTGAGTATTGGCCGAATATTGCCAAGTTTTTGCCGAGTTTTTTTTTTGGGGTCTGCCGAGTATTTGCCAAATGCGAGTATTCCAACTATGGTACTATATACATGAGCAAACTATGCATATTTTGTGTGTAATTGTTGGAATCATGGTTTCTAATCTTTCAAATATATTGTTTTCTTTAAAAATGTAATTTTTATGTGTTTTTTAGTAAACTGGTTCATAGAGTTTGAACCGGTCCGGTTCCGGTTCCGATCCGGTCCAACCCTTGACCGGTTCCAAGTCCGGTTCCAAGTTTTAAAACATTGATCGAGGTAACTTCGATTGCAGAAGATAATTGAGTCTCTGTATAGACTCCAACAGGCTACACAAGCCTGGAACAGATTTTTCAATCCACCTCTCCGAGGTTCTGATTTCAGCACTCTGGAGATGGGGCTAACACTCTCAGTCATTCATGATTCATCACTGGTCAATGAATCACGTAACAAAGAACCAATGGGCCACTTGCCATATCCTTTGTTCACGCGACTAGATTTTTGTTTTGCGGTTCTTCTCCATTCGACAACCGCAACACAATCATGGACTGCTGATTTTGAAGTACAACCTATGGCACAGTCTATAAATCTAATGACTAAACATATGGGTTTTAGGACATTTGTAAAATTTCGGGACAAATTTAGTATTGTTTCCGTTTAGTCATTAAGAGGGATGTTGAATATATAATGAACCATTCGGTTCTGGGCAGTTATAACTGATAACTGTTTTGTAACTATGTAACCATCATCCCTACATATAAATAATACTTTGCCTGTGACATTTGAGCAGTGCAGTTTTGTGCATTCAACCTTCTCTGAATTCTTTCTTCTCTTTGCATATGCTAACAGGGAAACTAATTAGCAATGTAATATTCATAAAAATATAGGAAAAAACTGCTTTTGTTATTACATTCCAATACATAAACAAATACCTAAATATGCATAGGGATAAACAAAATATGTTGCTTTACTTTACAGGGTTTATGAGAAGTTGTAAAAAACAAACGGCTAGCTATAATATGGTAGGCCATATCATCATGGATCATGATCTACTATTTTAGGGGCAGACCTATATTTTTTAACTGAACCACCCTCATTGGGATATAAATTATACAAACCGATTTTTTTTAAAAAAAACCTTGTCTGGATTTTTAATATAACTTGTAAAATAAACCCATTCAAAGTAAAACTTACAAAACTAATTTGCAATGCCCAACCCTAACACTAATCTAAAACCTTTCAGTGCCTGTGCTCAGTATTTTTCTGCCTCTAAGCATAAAAATGAGCCCAAAAATAACAGATATAGATATATTTATAAAAAAAAAAATACAATTATAACAGCTTTGTGGAAAAACTCATAAAACAGCACGGAAAATGTGGTGGGTCATGTGTTTTTCAAGAAAAAAAGCTACCGTGCCACATATAATGTCATTCTTATGTCTTGATGACTACTTCGAGTCACTAGGGAAATTGATTTATTCTTTCCTTCTAAACATTAACATCGAAAGTTATGGTTGCCAATGGGGTTTGGGTGGATCGGTTAAGACAGACGGTTGTGTCTCGGATCCACTCAGTTCAAATCCCACTAGGCGCGATCCCTTCGGGGTGGTTATCGGTGGTGGCGGATGTTGCATCACCGGTGGTTACGAATGGCGGTTATTCTCGGCGGTGGCGGACTTTGCATCATCGGCATTGGCATTTGAGGCGGCTGGTGGCTCTAAAACGGCAGTGGCGGAAATTGCATCGTCGGTGCGGGCTCACTGGTCGTGGTCTAGGTTGGTCTAATTGTAATATCTTGTCTCAGGACATTGGCTGTAATGGGTGGGGTCCCAGGCAACCCTCCGGTTCATAGCTCCGGTCAAAAGCGTTTATCAATAAAAAAACATAAAAAGTTATGGTTATTCAATTAAATTGAGCACTTTGTAAACTAGTTTTAATTCCACCAATGGTCAAAAGTTTCGTAATTACGTCTTGTCAATAGTAGTGTGACACAGGATGCATACCTCCATCTCAAGCCGTCCGGTCATCCGAGACCTATGTCACAAGGTTTGAGTTCGAGTTCAAGTTCGACAAGGATAAAAATCGGTTCAAATTCAACAACTTGGATAAAGTTCGAAGAAAAAAATCGCCATTATATTCGATCAATAGATAAAATATTAATAAAAATATAAAATAAAATAAAAACGTAATTAAAATTTAAAACATTAAAAGACATGGTATAATTATTTTAAAAAAAAAAATTGGCAAACCTTGTGATGTAGTCCGAGACATTTCGAGGACTTGGAGACATCCCCAACATCCCCAATTAAAAAAATCTAGGAACATCCCAAGGACATTCCTTGACTTTGGGTAATGTTCTAGGTGCTTCAAAATTCGGGAAATACCGGGGACGTGCAGAGACAGGTTGAGAGGCATCCTAAAGTCCTCAGCGGCACATGCAGTTTAGCATTAAATCTTCAAAAAAGAACACTTAAAAAAACTAACCTAGCCTATCCTAATTTACAATACTAAGAGAGTAGAGAAACTTGTTGTACACAATGCCTTACATCTCACGGATCGCAAGACACCTGAGTATAAGGATAGTCCAACATTATGGTGGGATATAGATCCCGAGGATTTGAGGCAACCGACAACAATCGCGACGAGCAATAAGGATTGGTTGGGATCCTCTTATAAGATGAAAATGATGCCCATAGTTCCAGCAAGGAGGAGCGATTCGCAAGTATTCCTTCATAGGGTGACTCTAATTATTGAGATGGGGACAATGTTTTAGTTTTTGCCATTTTGGTTATGACATGTATTCTTCTCATGTTGATTAATGACTATATTGTAAATTTGTGAAATGCTATGTCATAAGTTACACCAAACTTTATCAAATAAGTTTGAACTTTTCCGAACTTTATCCTCGTCGAACATGAACTCAAATTTATCCATTATTTGTACATGAGAAGTTTTGACATGCTTTTACATTATTTTATAAATATGAATGTGCATATACATATACCGACTGATATCTCTCTCCACTATATCCCCTTTACTTATTTATGCATTTTTTTAGTAAGAAAAGTGATTAAAAAAACATTCTATTCTTCAAACATAATGACGTTTTTTTTCAAACTTTATCCATTGGCAAAAGTTGAAGAGTATTTTATCCTCATCGAATTTGGAACTCGAACTCAAACCTTGTGACTTAGGTAATGTGTATCATCATCATGTACTCTTGACATTTGAGTTATAAGTCCTTTTTTTCCACTGTCATGACTCATCTTTGACGCTGCAATGTGCATGTTTATTGATAATGTATCATCGTATCACTATCAATGTATCTAGATTCTATGCCATATCGGATTTTGGCTTATGTGATGAAATATTGGATTAATGATTTCCACCTTCATGCTTTCAGCTTTAAACATTACTTCAACTTTATTTATATTATATTTGTAACATAAAAATTTATATATTATTTTAATAGCCATCCCCACTATCATCAAAATCGGGAAATTTTTTGTCGTTCCGCAGAACCTTGTCCTTATGTCATGTCATCTTAGGTAACCATGGGCAAAAGGCATTCAATTAAACTAGTCCTATGGAGTTTAAAAATCACGTAAAGTCTCAAGAATATCTCATTATTAGTAGCTTGAAAGCTAAGACCTGAAACAATTGATGTGCTCTTAACAAGGGAAATGCCTTTTTAATCCTTTCATACCTATTGATATGTATAATGATTTAAAACTGCATGTTTAGTGATGTTTAGTGATGTGTATGTCAGATTTAGCACCTATCTTTCAAGGAAGGGCATCCAAGCCCTTGATGATTCGGGGGCGAATAGTATCACTAAAGAATGAGTGAAGACTAGGTGCTTTAAATAGAGGCTATGTTGATTGCATCAAATGCATCAAACACAATGCCTTGTTATCAACAACTAGCCAAAAACTACTAAAATTAAGTACCACTTCATCTATCCAACTATGCTTAAGTGTATATATACATACACCAACTGAAAGGTCTCTCCACTTTGTCCCTCTTGACATATGATGTTTTTTTGTTAACTTTATCCATTGGCAAAACTTGAACTAAGTTTTATCCTCCTCGAGCTCAAAAATTTGTGACTAGGTAATATGTATCATCATCAACTCTCAACTCTCGAGTTAAAAGTCTTTTATTTTTCATTGCCATGACTCAACTTTGACGCTGTTATGTGCATGTTTATTGCTGATGTATCATTGTATCAGTATCGACGCGTCTCTCAATTCTATGCCAATGACTCAATACTAAATATCAGATTTTTCGCTTATGTGATGAAATATTGGATTAATGGTTTCAGCTCTTAGCTTTAAGTCTTAGTTCAACTTTATTTATGTTATATTTTTACTATAACAAATTTATACATAATTTTAGTAGTCGTCCCCAATACATCCCTGTTGTTTCCAAATTTTGGCAAGCTTTTGCTATCCTAGAAACCCTGTCCCGAAGTCTTAGGTAACTATGGGCAAAAGGCATTTAATTAAACTAGTTCAAATTTTAACATAATTCATTTTCATCTTATCTATATACTATGTCATGGAGCATAAATGGTCTTGTTAAAGCCAGTCGATCTCTTTAAAACGTATGATTCCCAGGATTATTTATCAATAATTCATACAATGATGGATGTAATTTGAGTATTGAATTCCTCAAACAAAGTATGTAATGATCCCTAGTGAGTACCAAATGCCGATGTCATATGGAGTTTGCATAAAGTTTCTTGAATATATCATTATCAGTAGCTTGAAAACTAAGGCCTGAAACAATTGATGCGTGTTTAGCAAGGGAAATGCCTTTTATATCCTTTCGTACCTATTGATATGTATCATGATTTAAAACTGCGTGTTAAGTGATGTGTATGTCAGCTTTAGCACCTATCTTTCAAGGACTAACATCCCAAGCCCTTGATGATTCATGGGACCAAAAGCAGTACCAATAAAGAATGAGTGAAGACTAAGTGCTTCAAACAGAGGCTGTGTTGATTGCATCAAAAGCAATGCATTGTTATCAACAACTGGAAAATAACTATTAGAATTAAGCACCCCTTCATCTGTCCAACTATGTTTAAATGTATATATACCATAGTTACCAGGTTTTAGAAATCCGGATCCATTATGGAAAGTGAAAAAATCCGAAAATCTATGACTCCTAACAGAGTTCAAAAAGATTGGTTCTATGTATATATACACACTTATTTTTATACATATTTTTAATAAATATTTTAAAATATATATCAACACTTGTTTTGTACATTTAATAAAATTAAATTAAAAAAACTAAATATAGTTTATAACATGTAAATTACTAGTTTAATTAAATACACTTGAAAATTAAACTATATGAAATAAAGTAATTAAAAAGTATAAATACAGTTTAAAATGAAACCATATAAAATAAAGTTATAGAGTATTAAAATTTTACTTTTATTAATTTTAATTTTATTATATGTTAAAACATTTAGTTTATTTGTAATATATAAAAAAATCAAAATTTTAAAAACTGAAAAATAAATAGATTTAATATAAGCCATAAATCTAAAACCTAAATTATAAACTATATAAAATATTATACATATTACAACATGATAAATATCAAAATCTCTACAATAATCTGCTGCGCTAGCGAAGTGTTGGTTGAACACTTGTGCCCTCGACTGCCTCTGTCATTGAATGCGAGCACCACGATTGAGAAGACCTGTACCAATGTTACCTGCCTCTGAAGACTTCCAACGTGCCTGTGAAGAACTTTGTTATGCAAATCAACGGATTCCTTCCACTAAGTTGCCGCCATTATCACTAACAAACTTCTTCGTAGCCTATCACTGATTAAGTCTATTTTTCCTCCCTTCTTTGTTGCTTATTGCTTATATAAGCATTTTCAGTTGGTGTAGACTTTTGTTTTTAAGGGTTTTTGTTTTTTGTTATTTTTAAATATGCAAAATAGGCCCAACCAGGTTGTATTAATCCGGAAGGCTTGAAAATTTGAATTAAACCAAATTCGATCCAGTCGGCCAAACGTGGTAACTATGATTTATACATATACCGACAAAAAGTCCCTCCACTTTGTCCCTCTTGACATATTTTAATTTATGCATTTTAAACAAAAAGAAAAATGATAAGAAAATCTTTTCTTCAAACTTAAAGATTTTTTTCGTTAACTTCATCCATTAGCGACACTCGAACCGAATTTTATCCTCATCAAACATGAACTCGAACTTGAACCTTGTGACTTAAGTAATATGTATCATCATCATGTACTCTTGACTCTTGAGTTAGAAATCGTTTGTTTTTTATGGTCATGACTCAGCTTTGAGGCTGCAATGTGCATGTTTATTGTTGATATATCATTGTATCACTATCAATGTATCTCAATTCTATGCCAATGACTCAATAATAAATATCAGATTTTGGCTTATGTGATAAAATATTGAATTAATGGTTTCAGCCTTCCAGCTTGCAGCTTTAAGTCTTACTTTAACTTTATTTAGGTTATAGTTGTAATTTATAAATTTTCATATTATTTTAATAGTCATCCCCCACCATCCCCCAATTTGGGATACTTTCTGCTGTCCCGGAAACCCCATCCCTATGTCCTGCCATCACAAAGTCTTAGGTAACTATGGGCAAAAGGCATTTAATTAAACTAGTAAAAATTTTAACATAATTCGTTTTCATCTTATCTATATACTATGTCATGGAACATAAATGAGCCAGTTACAGTCAGTTGATCTCTTTAAAATGTATGATTTCCAAGTTTATTTATCAATATTTCCTAAAATGATGGATGTATTTTAAGTATTGAATACCTCAAACAAAGTATATAATGATCCCTAGTGAGTATCAAAAGCCAATGTCATATGGAGTTTAAAATCACAAAGTCTCTTAAATATCTCATTTTAAGTAGCTTGAAAACTAAGACCTGAAACAATTGATGTGTGTTTAACAAGGGAAATGCCTTTTACATCTTTTAATACCTATTGATATGTATACTGATTTAAACTGCATGTTAAGTAGTGTGTCAGATTTAACATGTATCTTTCAAGGACTAGCATCTGAACCCTTGATGAATCATAGGACCAAAAGTAGTGCCACTAAACAATGAGTGAAGACTAAGTGCATTAAACAGAGGCTATGTTGTTTGCATCAAATGCAATGCAAAGTTCCATGCATACAAATAAAGATGTGGATATGGATGCAGTATCGGATACGGATATGATTAGTTTTTTACGCCCTGATATGAATACGATTGGATACAAATAATATATAATATTTAAAATACTATAATAATCTAGATTATAAATTAAGAAGATATTAATAATAATTATCAACAAACTTATACATTAGATTAAAGTTACACACTTCCAGCCCATAGGAAGGTAGGGAATTCGGTATTCAATGGATTCAAAAATGCAGGTTGTGTAGGCCAGCAGAAAATAGAAGAAATGAAAGAAAAGAAGTAGAGGAGGCCAAAAGAAACAGATCAATGGAATTGCATTTTGATCGAGCCAATGTGAAAGCTTGAGATAAATGAGCATAGCAACACTCTCACCTCCAGTGCCCTCAATTGTTGCTACCAAAATGCATTATAGAAAATCATTTGCAGTTTTTATCATCTTTTTAGTCTTTTGAAGGGTTTTTGTTTTTTTAACTATTAAATTAGATATGGCTATAGTTGCCCGCTTATCGTATCTAGTTTGTAATGTCCCCATTTTGAAGACCCTTAGCCTATCATTCCCGTGGGCTTTAGGGATACCTGCAAGGGGAAAAATTTATTAAATAATTAGATAGTAATGCTTGGAGAGTGATTTTAATCATTTGACATTATAAAGCAATATTTATTTAATTATTTAATATTTATGGAACAAGTAATGTATTTAATTATTTAATTAAATTCTCAAAATGCAAATTAAAAAGGGGAATTAATTAAATAATAATTAGGTGGCTTTTAAATATTAAAATCACCCTTTTAAAAGGGGATGCCACACCTAAGGGAAATAAACTTCTTTTATTTAATAATTTCCCTCTCTTAAGGATTTCGAATTTTGTGTCTCCTTGCTTATAAAAGGAGTGTTAGGATCATTGTTAGACTCATGTTATGATGATATTTATTTTATGTTCCATGCTTGGAGTTGGGATGCATGCCCATTGATGCTTTCTCTCTCTCTCTTGCGTGGGAAGTTAGTGAGCTGGTTTTGATCAATTGAAGTATTTTCTCTTGCTCCATTGTTGAGTTCTCTTGTGTTGAAGACTGTTATTTGGAGGGTTTTTGAAGTGTAGAAAGAGCTGAAAATAATTTATGTCATTCCATCTAACCCTAGCGACTTGATTGAGACTTTTGGGGGCTGTTTTGGAGGGTTTTCGGGTGTCATAAAATTCAGATCTTTAGTTCTTTGGAAAGATCTTAATTTATAGAATTATCTGCATTTTATTTGAGGAGAAAATATGGAATATTGAAGGAGTTATGCATTTTTGAATATTTCAGCTGTCTGCAGGCTTTTCTGGGTATGGAAAATTGATATTTATATCAAATCTGCAGTTTGGGGTTGATTTAATAGTTGCATATGATTGTATAAACTAGGAGAAATAAGGAGAATATGTTTTCATAATTTTTGGAGTGGATTTGATGCTCTAAATGTGCTGGGCGACCTACTTTTTAGGTCAAAATTAGGGTTTTGGGTTGGCTGTGCAAAATCTGATTTTTGCATATTGTTCTTCATATTTTTGTGGTCCATTATCCAAAATTTCAGCTCATTTGGACTTCTCTAGTCAAAGATATGAATTTTTAAAAATTGCAGCAGTTTAGGGTTTGAATATTAATTATTTATAGCTGTGTGTGACCAGATTTGTGTTAATTCCTAACTTGTCCTAGAAGGGGATATTACATAGTTGCATCTAATCGACACAATTATAGGTTCATATTTGGATACGGTTGGGTATAGTATCCGAGTTCTATCCAAGATGTGCACGAGCCATATCAAAGATGCGCACAAGCCATATCCGTATCCTGCACGCGGATATGCACGCCCTAGCAAAGGTTGGGGCAAGAGTATCCAACAACATCGACACAATGCATTGTTATAAACAATTGGCAAAAATTATTAGAATTAAGTACCACTTCATTTGTCCAACTATATTATACATATACCAACTAAAAGATCTGTCCATTTTGTCCTCTTGACGTATATATGCTTTTTTAAGAAAATATAAATGATTTTAAAAACCATTTCTTCAAACTTAAAGACATTTTTTGTTAACTTTACCCATTGGTAAAACTTGAACCGAATTTTATCCTCCTCGAACATGAACTCAAACTTGAACCCGGTGACTTAGGTAACATGTATCATCATCATGTACTCTTTACTCTTGAGTTAGAAGTATTTTCTTTTTCATTGTCATGACACTCGGCTTTGAGGCTGCAATGTACATGTTTATTGTTGATGTATCATTGTATCGATATCACATAACTCGATTTTATGCCAACAACTTAATAATAAATACAGGATATTGGCTTATGTGATGAAATATTGGATTAATGGTTTCAGCCTTCAAGCTTTCAGATTTAAGTCCTATAACTTTATTTATGTTATATTTGTAATATTATTTTGTAAGATCCTAAGGGCAATTCGGTTTTCTAGGAAATCCTTTTGACAAAATGCAGAATTCTGATTTTATGACAACAAACTCTTAATTTCCAAATTATGACAGCAAGTACAAAATTCTGATTTCTTTCATTTATTCTCCAAATAATCCATTCCAAAGATACCCAAATGGTTCAAAATGCTTAGAAATATATATAAAGTATTTAGGAACAAAGAAAGGATTTTTCCAGCCATCGAATGATTTTATTTATTGCAAAAACAGCTGCAATCTTCAAAATTTCATACCTAGAGAAATATGTGGAATTGAAACTCACATAATAGCTGAAATCGATCTATGAAATGTTAGCAATCATAGACAATTATGGCAGAATTTTCCAGCAATGGAATCATGCAAAAATGTTGTTCGAAATTCCAAAAGGGATCGCCCAAGCTGGAAATGCCCTCAAATGGCTCCAAAAATGTTGTAACCCAACTGCAAATGGAAATGGGTGGCTGTCCCACACCCAAAAAGTCTAAAAATTTGATTTCTCTTTGATGCCCTAGCTGTAGATGGTGCCCTAGCACTGAAAAACAGCCCTGAATCTCTGACAATACTGATTGAAGCACGATTGCAACCTTTGTATGAGATCACCACTGAAGATCTTGAGGGGCTACGTCCTCAAATCTGAAACTACTGAGGGTTTTCGTCCCCAATAGCCTACCAAGGAGGGTTTCCATCCTCTATGGCTGAAAGTGAAAGCAATGCATCCAACTCTCCAATAAAAGTGATTTCATATCATAATAGATGATCCTCAAATGAATCCCCAAACCTCCTTTTATAACCTTTCGTTGCCTTTTTCCAAGTTGGGCGCTCCATGTGGGACTAAAAGTGACTTTTAATTTATAAAGTGACTTCCTTATTTCTATTTTATCGTTATGAATGCACTTTATCATAAAGTCACTTTAATAATAGAACATAAGTGTTATATTTTCACTTTATCATAAAGTCACTTCAATAATAGAATATAAGTGCCTTTATATCATAAGTTACTTTTTAGCACTTAGGTTAAATTATTAATTTTATTAGAAAAGGGGACATTACAGTCCTCCCTTCCCAAAATTGTTTGTCCTCAAGCAATGCCAATTCAACCCATCAATTCTAACTGATTGATTCATTTTGCAAACAACAAAGTTCCAAACATATCTCATCAACCTTTTCCCAAACTCCATCGTATCTCTCTAATCAAACTGCATCTAGAATTTTCAGGCTAGTGCGAACTCGAGATTCCAACCAATTTTATCCATAATGCCCATAGAGTTGATCCATGACATCTATCTGATGCCCATAGAAGTCTATGAATCCTTCTCCACAATATTTTTAAGCAAATGACATCTATGTCATATCTCACCATATTGCCATGGAACTCTAAGAAGACTATCCTGATGCCCACAATATTCTTACATCTACCATTTTGAAATTGATCACCTTTTTCTGAAAGACAATTTGTTCCCATATGGGCTGAAAGCAAAAAGATGTGCATATCTCACCATATCACAAGTACAAGCTTCCCATCTTGGAACCAAAAATATGAGCAAACATTTCAAATGTTCTTCTCTCCAAGGTTTGAAAATTTCCATACAACCTTCAAGTTCACTTCTCTTGCTTGACAGGTGAAACAATTTGGCCCAACAAGTGTAGCTCTCAACCCCATTAACAACGATGTCTCTTGGCAGCTCAGAAAATAATTTGATCATCAAATGTGCATAATCCACAACACATACCTTCTCAAGATGATCTTCATTAATGATGTTGTAAATTGTTCCTTCCAAGAAAAGACACAAATCATCTTGTGTGCAGGCTGAAAACAAATTATGACAGTCATGAATCACCTGATTTTCCACCCAAATCGTAGAGCTATGTTGGCTGAAGTAGTCGTTCTCTTCAGCTGAAACCATTTACCAATATTTTCCAATGATTTAGTGACCTCAAAATGATCAATCTTGCAGCTGTTCAAGTCTGAAAATAACAACTTATAATCTGATTTTATCAAAATCAACAACTTAAAAATGGAACACGGCTGCAAAATTGAAACCTCCTTGCAAGAATAGGAAATGTGAGCATTGTAATGACTGAAAACACTTCTGTAAAGGCTGAATTTTTTTCCCAACAGTCACCAATCAAAAAATGCTCCATCCCTTGATTGAAAATACTTGCCTACCCACTTGTATGTATGCAAATGAGATCATGTGGTGGCTGATTTGAATGATGACAGCAGCACCAAGTCTGAAATTTTGAGCTATAGTCCTCCAAGGTACATTCCTCCTGTCACCACTAACCTCCACATACTTTGTTGGTGATCTCTTGCATGAATACTCAACCATGAAGTAGCTCCACCATGCTTATGCTGTGCTACTCTGATATTTATGTGGGCTTCATCTAGAGATCTCCGGTGTACTTGAGGCTTCAACACTAGATAAAATACCTTCCACACAACCAACCTCTGACTCATGATAATGTTCATCACTCTGTGGCGATCCTGAAAATGCAAAGTCTATCACCATGTCATTCTGTTCCAAAGTAGAAAACATACCAACCTGAGAAAATGGCTCCTCTAGCCCCATGAGATTACATTCTTGATGTTCTTCCCAAATGCTATCAACATGTTGAATCTCCATGGTATTAGGAATGCTGAAGTCATTGTGCAATATTTCATCCTCCTTGAATTCTTCTTCGCGCTTCCAAGGGTAACTTGACTCCCAATTATAGTTCTTTTGGAGCTCATCAATAGTTGCTGATCTGAAAATTTCAGCAAGCTGAAAACCAAATTTAGTACCTGGTAAAACACCTTTTTCATGTTTGAAAATTTCACCTGGATCCCATATCAATATTGGGAGTTTGCAATTCCCAATCCTTGATCCTCCTGGTGATGTTGATGGCTTTTGCTGTACCATTCTATTATTATCACCAGCTGTACAAGCAACTTCTGATTTCTTTGGACAATGCTCTAAATCAAAATCCTCTTGAAGCTTATCAAGCTCATCAATTACTTGCTTGATTTCCTTAGCCCTTGCTTCATTCTCTTGCTCCTTGAAATATACTACAGCATCAATCTGATCCTCTGCCTTCGAAGTGCCATTTGAGAATTTTCTAATGAATTCTTGGTTGATTTAAGCTCAAAGGTAAGCTTATCAACCTTTGCCTTCATTTCTGTAAATGCAGTTAAGACCTCACCTGCAAATTTGATGGCCACATCTCTGTCTTTAATCAGATGCAAATATTCAGATTTCATTATTTCCATTGCACTCTTGACTGTTTGTAAATCTGCAATAGTGATAGTTTGTTCAAACCGTTCTTTCTTCATACTTTGCATTAACTCTTCAAGAAGCCTTTTTGTGTTATCCAACCTTGTTAGGACTTACACTTCATTCTCATCTGTCACCCACAAGTTTTTCTTCCAATCCCCACCATGAAATCCAGAGTCATGCAATGATAATGAATTATTGTTAGATTCAATGCAAAAATCAGCATTCTCCTCCAAAACATACCTTTCCATAGAGTCATTCTGAAAGACTTCTTCTTCACAAACATGTTTTGAGTGTTCTTCTTTCTCAATTTCAGATTCTTTAACCACTTCAGAAATTTCTGATGTTGACCCCTCTTCTTCTTTATGCTCTACTGTCAAATAAGGCCTCAATTTTCTTCACATTGTTTAACAACATTTTTAACCAGCACCTATGCAGCTGGAGAAATATTTTGTTCTTGCCTCAAACCAGCTAATAAGATAGATAATAATTGTTGGGAAATATCATCACTTTCATTTAGAGTCAAAGTCATAATTGTCTGCATAGAAGTTACAACATTTTTTGCATGATTGTCACTGATAGTATCAACAAAATGTTGGAACATTTTAAGAATAAGATCTTCACAATCAAGATCTAACAAAATGACACATGCTCTGATTTTTGCAACAGTTTCTAAAATTGTAACCTCTTAGCAAAAGGACTTCTACTATCATCTAAACCTTGAAAACTTTCCACAATCAACTGAAATATCTCCTTCATGATATTACTGTTATAATGATGCTTTGGAGTTGTTATTCTTGTAATTTCGTTGACACAAAAAGTAACAGTAAGTCTCACATCTTTATCTAGATGACTTATAAGCTCTGACTTTGCCAAAGAAGTCATTGATGGTTTCATTGCCCATAGAAAAACCTCAGAATCTGACTGGTCTACCATAGACAAACAAATTTCTACTTCCCTCAAACTACTGAGTAAAACATCTTTTGGCCGATGCAGCTCAAGATTCTTTCTTGCTGAGTAAAGCCTCAGACCCAAATCTAATACCATGATTCACAGGAAGGTGAATACCAAGGCTCAGGAAATTACAAATCTTTCTGTCACAACTGAACAAGTGGTAAACTCTGCAACAAGGGTTAGCTTTCTGAACAGGCTGGCAAGAATCACAGCTCTGATACCACTGTAATATCCCCAAAAGCGCAAAATTAAGGGCAATGATTCCTAGGAAATCCTTTTGACAAAATGCAGAATTCTGATTTTATGATAGCAAACTCTTAATTTCCAAATTATGACAAGTACAGAATTCTGATTTCTTTTATTTATTCTCCATATAATCCATTTCAAAGATACCCAAATGGTTCAATATGCTTAGAAATATATATATATAGTATTTAGGAACAAAGAAAGGATTTTTCCAGCCACCGAATGATTTTATTTATTGCAAAAACAGCTTCAATCTTCAAAATTTCATACCTAGAGAAATATGGAATTGAAACTCATATAATATCTTAAATTGATCTATGAAATGTTAGCAATCATAGACAATTATGGCAGAATTTTCCAGCAATGAAGTCATGCAATAATGTTGTTCGAAATTCCAAAGGGATCGTCCACACAATGCAACCAACTCTCCAATAAAAGTGATTTCATATCATAATAGATGATCCTCGAATGAATCCCCAAACCTCCTTTTATAACCTTTCGTTGCCTTTTTCCAAGTTGGGCGCTCCATGTGGGACTAAAAGTGACTTTTAATTTATAAAGTGACTTCCTTATTTCTATTTTATCGTTATGAATGCACTTTATCATAAAGTCACTTTAATAATAGAACATAAGTGTTATATTTTCACTTTATTATAAAATCACTTTAATAATAGAATATAAGTGTCTTTATATCATAAGTTACATTTTAGCATTTAGGTTAAATTATTTATTTTATTTTAAAAAGGGGACATTACAGTAACATGTATTATCATCATGTACTCTTGACTCTTGAGTTAGAAGTTTTTTTGTTTTTCATTGTCATGACTCAGCTTTGAGGCTGCAATGTACATGTTTATTGTTGATGTATCATTGTATCAATATCAACGTATCTGGATTTAATGCCAATGACTCAATAATAAATACAGGACATTGGCTTATGTGATGAAATATTGGATTAATGGTTTCAGCCTTCAAGCTTTCAGCTTTAAGTCTTACTTTAATTTTATTTATGTTATATTTGTAATATATAAATTTTATATATTATTTTAATAGCTGTCTCCCAGCATCCGCAAAATCCGGGAAACTTTTTGCCATCCTAGAAACCCAGTCCCTACATCTCAGAGTCTTAGATAACTATGAGCAAATTGCATTTAATCAAACAAGTTCAAATTCTAACATAATTCGTTTTCATCTTATCTATATACTATGTCATGGAACATAAATTAGCCTGTTAAAGTCAGTCAGTCTCTTTAAAATGTATCATTTCCAGGTTTATTCATCAATAATTCCTAATATGATGGATCTACTTTGAGCACTGAATTCCTCAAACAAGGTATCTTATGATCCCTAATGAGTACAAAATGCCAATGTCATATGGAGTTTAAAATCACATAAAGTCTCTTGAATATCTCATTGTTAGTAGCATGAAAACTAAAAGCCTGAAACAATTGATGTGTGTTTAACAAGGGAAATGCCTTCTATAATGATTTAAAACTGCATGTTAAGTGATGTGTATGTCAGATTTAGCACCTATCTTTCAAGGATTAGCATCTAAAGCCCTTGATGAGTCACGGAACCAAAAATAGCACCACTAAAGAATGAGTGAAGACTAAGTTCTTTAAACAGAGGTTGCTTGCATCAAATGCAATGCATTGTTATCAACAACAGGCATAAAACTATTAGAATTAAGTACCATTTCATCTGTTCAACTATGTTTAGGTAAGTGCAATGAACTATGCCCATTGTGATGCAAGCTCTTAGCTCGTAGTATTTTATTGAATCATATAATTTATGAATATTAGTTTAATTGTTTAATTTTGGGTTATGCTTGTTAAGAGTTTTTGATGGAATGAAGTGCAATTTCAGAGATATGGATATTGAAGCTTCCTAGATGACTAAGAAGTACATCCCTATTCGAGATACTATGTTTCGTCAAGTAGCTTTACTAACTCAATTATTTGCAATTTTGCATAGATGATTGAGAATCTGAGATTCTACAGAGTTATTGTTTTCAGTAATCCAGGTTAAATTGCTTGACCCTTCAATTTTTAACAACTATGTTCTTTAAGAAAGATAATTGAAAGAAAGATTTCACGTGCAGGTACTCTCATAACTTTTAGTTTAAATTATTTTGTTTTCAACAACTCTACGGTCTACCTATCTACGATTAATTTGTTGAAGCGATCAATCTGGTACTTCTAATATGGTTCAGAAAGCAATGCCTCTAGCTATTCTGTAACATCATTATAAAAAAAAATTAGATCTACCGCGGGATTTCATATAGCTTTACTCAAATTTACTCATTATGCAGGGCAAAATGCATACAAAAATGCTAATAAATATGATGGAGTTTTGTGTGATCACATTGATTGAGAACTGGAGGCTAAACCTAACAAAAAGAATTTTGATCATTTAGAGTGCTGGAAACTATCCTTTACCAAGAAATGTTTTCAATCTACAGCAGAATTTCATGTATCTTCACTCAAATTAAAACCTGAAACTCTTCCGAGAAATTGCACACAAAGATGAAAAAAATATGATTCAGTTTCATCATTTTGAGAACTGGGCATTATCCTAATAAAAGGATTTTTGATCTCCTGCATAATTCTCCATTTAGCTTTAAGCACTTTCATATCACTGTCCGCAAATATGATAAAATTCAAGTTAAGGCGATCCAATACAACCACAACAGACCTAAAGTTTTCAAATTATCCACTTATAGAAAAAAAAAATCATTTTCACGAGGTATTTTAGATTTTTTTTTTTGCCTTTTCTCAAGGTATTTAAGCTTTAAGTTCAACAGCCCATAGTCAAAGCTGAAACTCTGTTGATTTGTCACAAATAGTTGACAGATAATATTATTAAGTTTCCCAATCCCATTTTGATAACTGGAGACTAAACCTAACAAAAAGAATTTATGGTATGCTGTGGAACTACATAATAACATATAGCTTTACTCAAATTGACACCTAATTCTCAGCACACCAATATGCAAATAACCATGATCGTGTTGCATGAGCTCATTTTGAGAACTGGAGGCTAAACCAAACAGAGATCTTTTGATATGCTGCATAATGTTTCATTTAGCTTTAAGCAAATATATATATATATATATATCAGTGTCTACAATTTGGTCATTGTTCAAGGCCGGGCTACTGGCAACAGCCACAAGCACATAAAAAAACAATTATTCAAATTCTTTGTTTATGTAAACTTTTCTTTTTTTCCAAAAATTAACCCAATAGTTAAAGTTTCTCTTCAACATTCCCACAGTAGCAATTTGATATTAGTACCTACAAACTGGCCAAAGTTCACACTAAAGTTGTCTCATAAAAACGCATCAAACCTGAATCTTTTCAAACAGTGTTCTAGTGTCATCTTTCACTCAGACTTAAGTGTAAATTTCTTCTGGGAGAATGGGCGATAGGATACAAACAAACATGACAAAAATTTGTAAGCATGGTTTGGAAAGCTAATACTCGCCCTAACAAGTGGAGTTTTTTTATCTACTGCGTATTTTTATCCACTTCTAAGAAATTTTAGGTCAGCATCTACAAATTTCGTGTGGTTCAAACTATGTGCCAGTGTCACCTGTTACTCAAATTTACCCCTGAAGCTCTTCCGGAAGAATGAGTGCTAGTATGGAAATAATGATCCAAGTTTTCTTAGCATACTTTGAAAACCTAATACCAGCCCTTAAAATGCGGACCTTTTTAATCTACGGCGCATGATCATTTACCTTACAAATTGACCGAACTTCGGCTGTAGCAATCCCATATAGGCACATCAGACTTAAGTTTTAAAATTGTCTAACTATTTGACTCTTTTTTTTTTTTTTTTGTATAAAGCTCCCTCGCTGAGATATATTTCTATTACTGCATAGTTTCTCGCCTATGATTGAGGTAATTTTGAATCAGT
This sequence comes from Taxus wallichiana var. yunnanensis, assembly GCA_018340775.1. Lineage (NCBI taxonomy): Eukaryota > Viridiplantae > Streptophyta > Pinopsida > Cupressales > Taxaceae > Taxus > Taxus wallichiana. Next base: position 684,960,838 of record CM031243.1, read on the forward strand.
CTCCGTGCAAACTGGCTAGACTTCAAGTTAAGGCAATCTGATACGACAAATGAAACCTAAATTTCCAGATATTATACTTCAATTTTGCAAATTCTCCAGTTATTTAACCTCTACCTTCATCATTTCAAAATAAATTCAAATTCTCCAGTTATTTAATCTCTTTTGTCAACAGTGCCCGCTGATTATTCATCGAAATTTTGAAACAAATGCGTATAAAACACAAATCAATTTACAGAATCGAAACATTTGTACTTACGTGAGCTTCGAACATTGTGCCGGTGTCATCTGCTACTGAAAGGGCACTGGATCACCTTCTCGTCCTCCAAATTCAGCTATTACTCCTTACGGTTACAATTCTTCAATCGAACCACGAAATCACCGTTCTACGCCAACAATATAAAAATCCCGAAAACAACTCAAATCGCCAAAGTAAAACAACCTAAACGCCGTCTGATCGAAATTATTCTCGTGATGACGGCGAGAAAAACCTCGGAAAAGGTATTGAGGCAGCTGAATGCGAAACGTTTGATTAGATACCTAGGTTCAATTGTGATGGAAGTGTAGTAAAATCGTTGCCAACGAAGAGTCAGAGGAAAATTTTCCCTCTCAAGGTTTCAGCGGAAGAGATTTGTTTATTCTTTTTTGTTTGGTTTGTCCTCCTCTGCACCGCCACGGAAGTAGTGCGTGGCGTTAACGTCGCCGTTAAGTCCGAAGGGATTTAACGCGGGCCTACGTAGCATGGACGGAGTCAGCATTCTCTTTCGGTCTTCCATTCTATGTTGGTCCCATAGACCTCTTGGTCTCCTCGACGTAATAAAAATCTTTCAATAGAGTGTGGGGTGATTATGTTGATGGGCATTTCACAATGGTAAATTGGGCGTTAAAACGTATCTAATGGGTTGTTGAAACAGAATGGCGTTTCATTATAGAATGTTCAGCATATGATTATATTCGTATTTAGTATGAAAACGATTTAAAAGTGGACAACTTAAATGAGTTATTTGAAGAAACAAAACTTCAAAGGATCGTTGGTTTTGTACTCGTAGGAGAGTTGATATTGCAGAGAGAATCGAAATCGAAGCTTAATGTCTCATTTCTTTTGGTCCCTTAGACTCTTGATCTTGTGAACGTCATTAAATTTTTCATTCATTCATAATATTGTGCTTGTAAATGGAAGTATCGATAGATAAAAAGTCAACTAGTATAAATATCTTAAATACATTTATTTGAAAAATGTCTATATATCAATCTAAAAAATTTTATCTTGTATATCACATTAATAAATACTTTTATTTCGTTGTCTTCAGATTTCCCTCTTACTAATGGGGAAAAAATCAAAAGAAAGGGCCCCAGACTCTACCTAATAGTCAAGACATTACTATTTTTTATTAGTTTCTCAAAAATTAAAAAGAATCTTTTAAGTGACTTTCAAATGAACATCAAATTTAATGTAGAAAATAAAAGCTTACATGGTCACACCATTAAGTACCACTACTTGTTGCCATTGTAAAATGTCTATCAACATAATTATGATATTAATTTTAACATTCATTTGATCATTAGCGATAATTTGAACCTTAAATTTCATGTTTATTTATTGTCACTTAAAAGTTTTTATTTGTGCTTTGAGAAATCAATTGAAAAATTGAAAGGACTTGGCCATATGGTAGAATTTGAAGCCTATTTTTCGACCCCCGTATATTAATGCAATTAGAGCTTCCTCGTGCCCCTGACTATTTTGAAGAGGGCAACCCTATGGTTGTTAAGGACTTCATTGGCATTGAAGTAGGCATGATTTACAAGCCTAAGATGGTTAAGGTCAATGGCAATATTTGTTATCAGGAAATAGAGCCTCTTATTACTCTTATCTATTATTATTCTAAAGCATTCACCTAGGAATATGTGGAAATGCAAGGAATGGATCCCTCGATCATAGTTCATAATATTGTGATTGGAAAATGCCCATAACCCATTCAATAAAAGTAATGTCACATGACCCCTTGGGTGTCCCATCTCATTAAGGTTCATAGATTGAAAAGCTCATTTATGTCAGCTTTTTTAAAGTCGTTGATTATTCGTAATGGGTTTCAAGATGTCATTATATTAAGAAGCTCGCCACAGTCATCTAGCTATAATGTTTATTGGGCTTCTTATTTCTCAACAAGGCATTGAAGTATATTCAAGAGATCAAGGCAATCTTGAATATGTCTTCCTCTTACAAAGAATGAGAAGATTTAGTCGTTCATGTAGGAAGGATCAAATTTTTGAGATGCTTTATTGAGGATTATGCATATAAGTATGTACCATTCACTTGTATTCTTTGTAAGAATATGCCATTTATGTGGCATCCTAAGATTGAGGTTGTATTATATTAGTTAAAGAGAATGTTTCATAGTCCTCGTGTCCTAATGGCCCTTATTAAAGGACAATGGTCCATTTTGTACACTTTAGTCATCAGAGACACAAAATCTATGCACTTGGGTACATTTCCGTGTCCTAAAGCATATTGATTAAGCTAAACGTGAATTTTATGCATAATCGATTCTATTGTATCGATAAATAAACGCAAAGCAGTGAAGTACATAAATTAACCCAAGCAAACTTAGCCAAAATATATAAAACCCTAAGTGCAAAGAAGAGGTAAAATGACTTAGTTGATTATGCAATAAATCTCGAGGTGTACAAGCTCGGAGAACTAGAAAATACGAAGCATTAACCATCACACTAAAGCTTAGAAAAATGCAGATCTGGAAGAATAAGTTGGACTAGGGCACTTGGAGAGGGACAGAGGTGCCTGTACGCGTCCTAGACCTATTTCTAGGCACCTGGGTATGCGGAAATGCTTAGAAAACCTCCTCTGAGTGGTCGTTAGGCATTTGTTATTATTTACCTTTAGTCATTTATGAGGTCGCACAATGGTCACCGAAGTCACTGGAAACCTGTAATGAAGTATTGACCTGCAAAACCCTCGAAGAGCAAAGAAATCCTAAAAAGAAAGATGCAGAATGTGGGTCGACTGTCCTCAGTTGTCATAATGGTGAACTTACGATTGAGCGTTACACTACATCTCAGACACAATGTAGTTCTATGTATGGGTGTGTGGAATTGTGCCCTAGGTGGCTCTTGTGTGTGTCACACTTGATAGCGAGCAAGTAGCTAGATGTAAAGAAATGTAATAGATGTGTGCATGGAATAGAATGAGTTTCCCTCCTATGAAGTGTATGCAAAGTAACTAACCCTTGTGTCCCTTGGATGGTGTTAGATGTATGCAATGGAGCTCTTAGATGTTTGATGGATGCAACCTTAGGTGGTGATAGCTAATGTTTAGTGCTTGGTCCTTTATTATGATCACATAACTTTATATTTATATGATTCCCTTGCTTGAATTTCATAATTAACCTTGAAAAGGTCGACTACCAAAAAGATAAGATGCTCAAACGACTATAAAGGACCCAAAAACTGTGAATAAAGTATTTTAAAGTCGGGGGTGCCCAGAGGGACGAGGGCGCTGACATTGGCATCCCTGGTTGGGCATTGGTGTCTAGGATGATAAATGTCGAAGTATAAAAAAAAACAGACTAAGCAAATAAGGGTGTAAGACCAAGAGAAGCAACAAAAAGCAAAGAAAGGTGGCAAAGACATGGGTTAATTAGTACTTTTCTTACTTAGAAATCATATGAATAATAGTATGTAATCAGAACTAGATAATTACCCAAAGTGTGTGATTTTGTGTCTACATTTTCCCCCACTTTATGTTGGTGAGCGAAATTCTCAATAACATAAAGTAGATAGATGTGTACCTAATAACCATGTTGATTGATGTAGAGAGAGTGTGCCGAGAGACAAGACAAAGCATGGAGTGATAAAAATGTGAAGCGTGGATGCTAAGGAGGAGAAAGTGTAAAAGTGATGATAAAAATGATCCTAGGGTGGAAACGCATGTGTAGATGTTGTGATGTGCTTGTTGTTGATGTCACTTGTTTGTTGTTTGTGATGTTGTGAAGATGTTGGTGATGTTGACTACTACTTCCCATATGGACGAACCTGCAAAAGAAAAGAATGGACAAGTAGTCCAATACACGTGTATATGATCGAAATATGTAAAAAGTATGTAAAGAAAGTATGAAAATGAAAAAGGAACATGTGCACCTAATATGTGATGAGAAAAGGGGTGTAGAAAGGATCATGTATATGTTTTAGACAAACGAGTTTTTCAAGCAATCTCACGCCCGATTTAATAGGCGAACCACGATTTGTTAGGGCTATCTCACGCTAATGATATGGAAGAAGTGTGGGAAGAAAAGTATGGTTTATACTCCAACCTTTAAGCGAATCCCGTAATGTAGGACACCACCTGCAAATGGTGTGCAAATTTGATCTAATGTGAAAGTGCAAGGACTATATGCCCTGTAAAATCCGTTGTGTGTGTGGAGTTACGTAGAATGTCTTTGAATCGCAAAACGTTGTGTAACCGCCTCCTAGTTATAGGCGTCCAAGAAGGGTTGTGTTGTGTTAACGACCCAAGTCTGATTATGAGCCCTAAAACTGATAACTATGTTGTATCGGTATTGTGTTTGTTGTGTAATGACTGTAGACTGTTGTATGGGGTGACTGATTCACACAAAATGATGCCCCCTCATTCGGGGTGCATGTAATGTCATTAAAGAAGTATGCGGCCTAAAAGAGGACCTATCGTTGAACTAAAATTGTGGCCTACAGGGGGGAGGGAGTGTGCTTGGTGGAAACCAAGGCACATGCAAACAAATTGGCTAGGAAACAAGTGTTAGTACAAGTAAAGACAAACACACATGTAAAATTTAAGCTAGTTGACACGAAGATAATGTGTAATCTAAGACACAAAAAGACAATGTAAAAACGCAAGAAGATAATATAGACCACGAAAAGCAAGTTAAACATGGGATGCCACACACAATGTCGCAAGACAATCAAGGCCGACGAAGCTAAAAGCAGACAGTGTGCACACGAGTAGAAAGATAAAAGGTATGTCAAAATGTGTATAATTTGATGATGTAGTGTGCTATGAAACAAAATGAAACAATCACACCTGTAATGTACAAAAGTTGATTCCCCCAGGAGTCGTTGTGAGACTAGTACTTAGGTATCTTGTGCCAAACATCCATGCTTTATGTATAGATTTGTGGAATCTACGATCACAACTAGAAAGGCAAGTGAATGTGTATGTGTGTAAGATAAAGATAATGACATATAAGATATCTATCGAGCATGTGTAATAAGATGAACATGTAACAAGTAAATGTAAGCAAGACTAAGTGTAACCAAGATATGCAATATGTTATGGATGGATGAGATGAAATGTAATGCAAAGTGAGTGTGATAGGAGCCCCTGTGCCCCTTGAGTGAATGTGAATGGATGTGTATGCAATGAGGGTCATTTTTTATGCCCACTCAACAATCAAGAATGAATCGTTAACGAGAGTGCGTCATCGGGAAATGGTCTGAAATGTGTATCTTTGGAAAGATATGATCGTCGAGCACAAACTGGAGAGTGTAAATGCATGAGTGAGTGAGTGATTGAATGTGCGAGTGTGATGAGGGCCATTTAAGATGTATAGAACCTCAACAATGAGTATGGACCGTGGAACTAGAGTGTGTCATAGGGTGATGACCGCAGCGTGTAGAAGTAGATGTCGAGAAAGATATGTTGTGAATGCATAGAGTAGATGGTGCGAGAAAGAAATTGTTATCCATAATTTCCCCTGGGAAAATATTGAATCAGAAAAACCCCGCACCGAAATAACCTTAGAAATCACGTTCAGATCCTGTGAATAGATTGCAGAGGGATTCTATAATGGAAGTAGCGAGGCTTGCGAAGATCAAACAACCTTGTGCAAGAGAGATTTAAAAAATGGCTTTGTCGAGTGAATATGGGCCTTAAATCTATTTAATGGGTTATAAGTGGGCTTGGAAATAGAATAACAGGGTAAGAGGTCAAGGAGCAATGTCACAAAGAAGCCAGGAACAAGAAAGGGAAGAAACGCAAAGATCCGAGGTCTTCGGGCTCAAAACAGTTCAGAACAAGTCCAAAAATCGGCTAAGTATGGAGGAGGCAGTGGAGAGAGCCACATGTTGGAACGACACTTCTCCAAAGTTGAATCCAAGAAAGGAAGTTCAAACGAGCGCCAAGCTTCCATGTGTCCAGAGCCCCAAAAGTTGCATGGCCGTTGAAAAGTCTTCGGCTAGGCAGGAAGGTGTCAGGTGTTGGCTTGACGTAAATCCAAGATGGGAGCCCAAGGAGAAGACTCAAACTTGTGCCAACCCTCCACGTAGCAAATGGTCAACAGAGGTCAAAAGGCGGATAGGGCGGGCCTAAAAAGACTAAGTATAGGAGTAGTGGCGGGGACTGCCACGTGTCCAAGCGACACATTTCCAAAGATAGATCCAAAAGCGGAGGCTTGAACAAGCGCCAATTCACCACGTAGCCCAAGGCCCAAAAAGGAAAGAAAGAGGTCATTGAAAAGTCCAAAGACCTACGGAGGCTTCCAAGTGTCAACTCAATACTCCTTCAAGGGCAAATCTTGATCGGGAGTTTCGTGCAAGCGCAGAGCCTCCACGCGTCTAGTCTCTTCGAAGGGGACAGGGTCGAGTTGAATAATCAATGCATAGTGGTAGGGTAGGAAGGTGCCAAGTGTCCAAACGGTGCTAACTCAAGGGTCGAATAGAGAGAGGGTTCTCAAACAAGCACCAAACCGCCGCGTGTCCCCGGTCAAGAATTATGACCCCGTCGAGCAAAGGACTTAGCAGAGAAATAAATAAATTATTTAGGTTAGCGGAGGAAGCCATGTGTCAGCCCCACGCCATTCCAAGAGCAAAATATAGAGGCCGCCCTCAGACATGCGCCCGGCCCAACCACGTGTCCCAAACCTATTTTTCGAACCTGGTTTTCCGCCCTCTCATACGGACCTGATACAAACTTCGAAGGGGCATATCTTTTGACTCAGGGCTCAAAATATTGTAAACCTGACACCACTGGAAAGATCTCGACCTCGTCCATGCCATGCGGATCTGAAACTTTAAGTTTGGGGAGGTTAGGTGGGAGAAAAATGGAGAAACGTCTTTAGGGCCATTAATGCAGGATTTATTTTTACCCCAACAACCAGATCGATCGATCTCGCTTCACGCCATTTCCTCCTCCGCGTCAGGCCGAATGAGTGGTTGATGCAGTCAAGGCCCATTTGGGGGTAGATTTTGTGGGAGCCATTAATAGCAGTGGTTGAGCTTCGACCTGCTTTTCCCGCTTCTCTCTCTTTCTTTCTTCTCTCTGATTGAATCTCTAAATGTGGGGTCGAGACTCATTGTAAGGGGTTGGACATTCTTCTGTTTTGCAGGCTCCCTTTTCCTTCTGGCAAAGGAACTCGTGGAGTTTCAAACCTCCCCTCATAATTGTAATACTTTTCTTTCCTTTATGGACGCTTGTAATGCATTATATCAATCTATAGAGAAATAAAATACGATCGTGATTGATTTTAGATCCTTTCCTGTCTCATTTGCTCTCATCTAGTCTTTCATTATAAATCCAGTTATCTATGCTTGATTATCATATGTATTTTATTGGTTTGTGTCTATCAACAAAACTAATGTTCATCATTCCTTTGGTGCATCACCTTATAACTTAGTTTGATTTCCTGCATCCCTTTTATCCTTTCCTCCTTGGTAAAACTTAGATTAGGTTTAGTAATAGGCCCTCTGCAAGTTTTCACTCATGCACCTAAACAGAGGAATATGAACCAACCTTCAATCTGGAGAGTTTTTCCCATCTGCAAAGTCCGAAACTATGGGAACAACTCAATGTTATGCGAATCATACCAAATGAATCGCCTTAGAAAAGTAGATTTGACGACTAATGAGAAATGTGATAAGCACGCGATGTGTTAAGTGTGCAGTGTGTAATGTATAGTGTGTAGTGTGTGAGGTTTATGTGTATAGGATGCCTTCAATAGTCAAGTGTGAACCGTAGCACGAGAGTGTGTCATAAGGAAATTACAATACAAGTGTATCAAGATGTAGATAATGTATGTTAAAGCCTACATGTGAAATGATGTGAATATAAGATGCGTGTTGATGCAAGGGGGGAGAAATAGGTGTGATGCCCCCCAAGTGTGTTTTGATGATGGAGATCTATGCAACAATACGAGAGGTGCCATGTCATTGTGGGAGAGCGTTGTCTGTGTCTTGATAAGAGAGAGAGAGAGATCAAACAGAATGGTAGGCATAAACAACAGGAGGACCATGCAATGGTGGCGGTGTTTTAAATGTGTCTTGACCATCAGTACAAGGAGTAGTTGCTTTGAAAAAAGTGATTGGTTGGAGATTATGTTGGATTGAAGACATTACAAAAGCCTTGATAAGAGAAGAGGGTGAACTGATTTTGAGAGGTGGTTGTGTAGTTTGACTTGGTAATGTCGTAGATGACTTGAGAGGAGGAGTGAGACTGATTTTGAGAGGCGGTTGCTTAGGAGGTGCTTGACTTATTGTAGAAGGAACCTGAGTAATGATGGCATGATGCTCATTAGACATAGATGAATCAGATTTAGGAACCCAATGAGATTTATCATTTGGAGATGGGCATGTATTAGAATGTTGTGCAGTGAATGAGAGAAAACCCTAACACACAAGGTGTTTGATACTTCGTTGTAAAGCATAGCAATCATTGTCATTATGTCCATTGATTTGATGATAGTTACAATATGGAAGACCTTGATATTTTTTAAGCCGATAAGGAGGATAACAATGAGTAGATGGCAAGTTGATTAATTGATGAGTTATGAGTTGTGGAAGAATATCTTGTTGCTTAGCATTGTGATTAAATTTGTGTAATGTTCCTAAATGGACATATTTTGCCCTAAATGGATTTTAGGAAAACCCCAACAATAAATGTAACTTGTAGACAAAATACCAATAAATTATCATCTAAATATGAATTAAACACGGGAAGTGAAACTAGGGTATGAAAGGAAACTCACAACAACCAGCGCTTAAACTTTGATATTTCCACTCCAATCTGATCCTTCAATTTTATAAAGCCAAAATATGAAGAAAAATACAGATTTTGATGCACAAGAAGGCTGAAATTAATTTATTTTGAAACCCAGTCTACAAAAAATTATGACAACTTCAAAAATTCATAACTCACTCAAAAATGCTCCAATTCACACAAATAAACTATGCATGGACTCAGAAAAATAGGGAGAATGCAATGATTTTACCCATTCATACAAATAACCACTACAAGCTCCCTAAATAGCCAAAACACCGATTCACCCTAGGGTTTTGGGTTGGAAATAACGACAAAACATATAGAAAAGGGTGGGAATTATATAACAAACTTCTCTTCCAAACCCTTAACAAAAATTGCAAAATTTATTCCTTCATTCACTGAAAAGATATCTGAAAATTACAACTAACCAATGATGCTCAATGGAGTCCCTGTGTAGAGAATGCTCTGAGAAAATAGAGGAAGGGTTTTCGTCCTTCTCTAGACTCTAGGAGGGTTTTCGTCCTCAGAGAGAAAATGCAAGCCAAAAGCTTTACACACAAATATGAAATTTGATAATAAACAAGTGATGCCTCTTCTAAGCAAGTTGACTTGCTTATAAGAGAAGATGGCCCAACTAACCTCCTTCAACACCCAATCAGATTTGTCCCTTCATTTAACAATTTTTCCACCCACTTTCCTTCCTAGTGCAAGTCACATTTTTTTAGAGTGATCTGAAAATGGTACTAGTTTTTCTGTACTTTAAAAAAATTGGAGTCTTAATTTTGTAGATTTATAAATTAATCAAGAGTGTTAAATTGAACTAATTTGGGTGTTTTGAAACGCCAATTTTCAAAACACTTCTTAGCTATCAGTTAATCATTTTTAAAATTCTACTTCCGAAATCAAAAGGAAATATTCCAAATCCTTAATTCTGATAACAAGCTAAATCTGACAATACACTCAATCTAATTTTAATTCTCAAATATTGAAATGTGCATTCCTTTGAACTTTGTGGATTATTGATACTGAAATTTCCAATTAAGTCCATTTTTCCTGTTTTAAATGATGAATAATTAATCAAATTAATTAAAATCTAATGTTGGTTTTATTTGATCAAAAGCTTCACCCTAAAATTGCAAATAACATCCACAAAACAAAAATTGATAACGAAGTTCACCTGTAAGCTACTTTTCCGGATTCACAAAAAGTGAATCGATCTATTAAGTCCAAAGAAGTACAATTACCCTTCCATAATGACAATAGACCTTTATACCTACAAATTGGTTGATGCCATACCTCACGGAACTTTGACTTTTACTTAAAGCGCTGCGAGTCCATTCGTGGCCCCTATTGTGTCTTCACAGTGTGACCCCCTGCGAATGTGCTCAAAAGAACACCTACTAATCAATATTTATAAACACAACATGAAAACTAATACCATATTTGGATTCCTATTGAATTTTGAGCACTTTTCAGCTTTTGCATCATGTTCTAATTCAAACTAGAAGTGCCCCAAAAATCATGATCTCTGTAAACCGCCTTGGCTTCCTCGACATAGTCCTTAGACTATGCTTTAATAAAACTCTACGACCTCACATAACACACCCGACTGATTTTTTTACGAGGTTGGTAGAATAGATCGATAGCATATGCGAGGTCATGGGTTCAAGTCTTTGGCTCCTTTTGTGTCGCCGACTATTTTGTTGTGGGTGAGGGTATATCCCACATCTCTCGTGGGGCGGCAGTTTTGAGGTTTAAATATAGGCAAATTGCCCACCATATATGTGGTTATGGCCACATCCATATGCCATTTTGTTGGGCGACACAACATTCACCGAGCTATTAACCTTCCTCGTTGATGTGGGTTGAGTGTGAATGGTTGAATAGTTGTGTGTTATGTTGGATCACCGAAGTCTTGGGCCAAGCTCCTGTTGATTAAGTTGGTCATTGTGCCAAGTGGTATGGTTGTGTGTTGAGTTTGGTGGCCACGTGGGTTGGTTTAAACAACCCCATGGGTCCACCGAGCCATGTGTGTTTGTTAGAATAACCATTGTTTAACTCAATCGAGTTTATATGGCTAAGTATATAGCCCGACAAAAAGTAAATAATGCAAAATAACATAGTTAATCCTAAACCATTGGGGATAATGCCCAACCACCTTTGTGCTCACCAAGATATAAGTTAGACACCCACTACATAGTTTAAACGCCCAAATAATGTGGATAAATAATCCCGAGCAATGTAGATATGTAGCTCGGTGTGATCAACTCGATGAGGAGTTGATCACCCCACCAAGCTAATAAAATTGCTCGCCAAGCTAATATATATATACCTGCAATGAAAAATATCAACCCTCCAAACAATAATCCCACGTGAGAAATGTTAGAGAGATATATGGCATATATAATCGAAAATACAATATCAATAATATGAAAAGGTGGCAAAGGCACCCCTCTGCAAAAGAGTGTGTCAAACTGGTTGAGGGCCCCCAACCAACAAATAGAGGGGCCCACCAATTTTTCCCTCGTATGTCGAAGACTGGAGGTAAAAATAAAATCTTGAACTTTTTCACCTTTTGTCAATCTGTCACATGTCAATGTGTCATTCATTAGTTGACTACCTTTGACCATTTTCAAACCACATCTTTGACCCACGATAACTTCTACATCCGGACTCCATTTTGGGAGTTTTACATACCCTGTCGGAAAGGTCTTAGAACATTATAGAATGTGGTCATGGTTTAGGGAGGTTTAGGAAACTTATAACACCTTAAAATCCTCCAGATCACTCCTCCTAACTCGAAATGCTTTTTTTCCTCAAAAAGTTGTTTGTCAACCCACAAAACATGCTAACTCTTCCTGATTGCAAAAACACATACATGAACCTGAAAAATCATTATAGGTTAATCAAATGCAAATAGTTGATTATTTAGTCACATTAATCGATCAAATAATAACACTCAATTAAGCCGGTGTTCAACCTGATTTGTTTGACAACTCACAACTCGCACACAACTTTCAACTCTCATATCCCATGTATCGTCATCACAAACAACCGATTAGATAAGTAACACCCATTCTATTACGGAAAGCTAGTATTCAATTGTCACTTTGTGAATTGGCCGATTACAAAAATCACAATTTCATAAACACAAACCAATATACTGCAGGACATCCGAATTGCCCACAATTAGGCTAATGTCCACCGTCTATCCGAAACTATTGTAGACACCTATAATTTAGCTCGAGCAATTTAAATACTTAAATTACACTAATTATACCCTTTCCTACGAATTGACAACATATCGTCAATATCGCACATTTTCTCTATTATCGTCGTTAATTAATTACATTACATTAGTTAATTAACTCTTCTATCCAACAATGACGTCAATTAACGACCTTCCGTTAATCAACTCCCCTTTCTATCTAGATTAATTAATTATTTCTAATTAATTAAGCTCCTTTTTTATCTAGATTAATTAATTATTTTTAATTAATTAAGTTCCCATTCTATCTAGATTAATTAATTAATTCTAATTAATTAATACCGTTTTCTATCTAGATTAATTAATTATTCTTAATTAATTAATTCGTTGTTCTATTCAATCAATAAATCGTCATTTATTTGATTAAAATCCTCTCATAACATAAATCATACTAACTATTCCTCTAAAAGCTTCTATAAGCTTGCACACTTATTAATTAATCACTTTGGTTAATTAATAAACCCTCTCAACTCACATGAGTCACTAGAGGACAAACTAAACTCTACTAAAGTAAACTCAACCACTTCTAAACCATCCTTATCCACCTTTGTGTGGGTCAAGACCTTCAGAGATGCGATACTAGCAGTGGAGGTGCTAGTAGCAAGTGATGCACGTAGCGAGGTATACGCTCGTGCATCTTTGATTTCCCCAGATGACTTTGAGGCGGTTACAAATCCCGCTCAGACACGTCGGCTAGGACACATTATGGTTGCTTTGACTTGTTGCATGCATATGAGGTGATTTCATGGCATTGCAACATTCCACTATCAAGGGTTTTAGATTTTATAGAGTAGAGCAAAGATATTTTCTAGTCGTGGTACTACTCTTGTTGTTATTACGAGTTGGACCTCCTGTTGTTGGGATCATCACACCTAATGTTCAACACATTTCTATTCTGATGTGTGAAAATTAAACCTTAATATAATTATAATTTATTTTATTTCATCATTACTGTATAATTTATTAATATTAAAATTAAACTTGTACTTGTGTGTTTAGGCTTCTGCTTCAGTGTGTGGTGTTTCACATCCCACACCATTTACCCACATGACATACACACAACTCTTGACTGAGCACAACATGGATCTTGATGTTCGGGCCTGAGTCAGCTTGGCTCACTTGGCGACATATTTGTTAGTGTCGAGGTCGGGTGGAAGTCTCCTTCGTGCACTATGGGGTTTTAATTTAAATTGAAATGTTAGAAATTAATGAACTTTCTTCAAAAACTTATTCATCAACTTCTTACATTTTATTTATTTTGTTTCACAGGATCTACGAGACAAAGATCTACACATAGTGTAGATACTCCCAACATTCGTTCAAGGACATATCTTGAAGTAATCAATTGTACATATCTGTTATATGATGTATTTAATTAATCAAGAAATTGTTGTAGAATTTTGCTTATAAATTTTAATATATGGTACATGATATATATAATTTATGACGTGTATATTCCTTTTTTTTTTAACATCGAGAGTGTGTGAGCCTAGTGAGGGTCCGGCACTCGCCCTAATGCACGGAGGAGACTTCAAAGTGATATTTTATAGATTTTAGAGATATTTTAGACATGTATATATACTCATACTCATTCTAGACATGATTATTATATTTTGATATATGTCTTAGACACACACACACACACACACATGTGTGTGTGTGTGTGTGTGTATTCATTCGACATGAATTTCATATATTTATATGTAAGACCGCATAATTTTATATTTTTATGAGTTCCAGTGTATATTTACAATTATGGATGTGAATATAAGACACCCCCTTATCTTTCATTTTTGTCTCTTGATGAAATCATAATAGGTATAATGATAGATAAGATATTAAATACCCTTCATTTTTGTGATATAACATTGTAAACTTCTTTTAAATTCCATATTGAATCATTTGATGCTTAGGTAATTTAGTAATACTTTATGTTACATTAAACATTCCATGGCTTAGTGAATGCTTCTTTACTTATGCACTTGTCAAATCTTTTCAAAGGCCATTTCCTATCCACCTTAGTTTTTTTATTCATATCACTACTAAGTCTTATAACTCAAAATTTGACTCTAGGTAAATCTTGCCAAATTCAATATTCATTGTTCTAGGAAAGTGTTGTTAGTATTAAACTATCTCTCTAAAACTCTATAGTAACTTAAAATCTTGTGAAAATAATAGATTCCCTCTCTTTATCTATCCTCTCTCTAAAACTCGGGAAATATAAAGGCAATAACAAATTGTGCGTAACTAGTAGGGAAAAGGGTGAATCCATGCCAACTTTGTGCAGACTCATGTTGTTGCAGGTGTGTGAAATGATGGAAAAGGAAGTAAATGTAATGCAATACATTTCCATGATTTGTATTATTTTAATGTAATTGTAAATTTGACTTTATTTGGAGATGGGAAGAAAGGAATTTATAAAGATTAATTTAAGAATGTATTCAATATATATTGGGCGGTGAACATGTATTTCCAACTAATATTTGATTTGGGAGATCAAAATTTCCTTACAGTAGATATTGGCTCTTCATCATTTGATCTAAATCAATTTTTTTTTTTCATTTCTTATATAGATATATGGTGCTTTGAGAGCTATCTAATTTATGAAAGATGGTATGGTATGACATATATATATATATATATATATATATATATATATATATATATATATGGTATATATATATCTAATTTATGAAAGATAATTTATGAAAGATGGTATGGTACAAGCCTAATATTTCATTCGACTAGGATCTCGTGTGTTATGCATCATACTTAATCATTCTCACAAAATGATCTATGATATAATGGGATGTTTGGAAGAGAGAATCAAGGAAAAAATTAATGTGGTTCTTTACTGCAAAGTGTTTTGGAAGGTGCTTTATCTCCACGAAGAGTACATGGATAAAGCAAGAGTGTTAAGAAATAAAGGTATGTTGAGAGGATCATGTTTGTATTTAGACGAAGATAACCTTTTCGCAACTGAAAGAGAGAAATGACGAGTGGAAAAAGGTGAGGTTAGAAAGGAGAAAATGATAGAAGCATACCTAAATAATGGGAAAACATATATTACAGATAGATAAGCAATAAGTAAATAAGGAATATGACCCGTTTGGGAGCTCATCTTATGATGGTGAGCTAGAATTTAGAGGCTACCCTTGATAAAGAGGAATTGGGTTAAGGCCTATATCCAGAGATAGAAAATTATTTTGAATGGAACACATAAGCACGATGGGTGAAAAATTCCAAATTTTGAAAGATGTACGAGAAGGTAAAATGTAGAATAAAGAAACAAAATGTCAAGGGGTTAACTATAGAGATATAGATGGGAGGAATACAAAGGTTCTTGTTTTTTGGGAATGACCCAATTATATGAGGATTAAGTTAGAAAGGTGTTGGTGGGTATTGAAATAGAGCCTCTCTAAGAGGTGAGAGAGGATGTTGAAGAATGGAAGTTGATGTTAAATAGAAACCCTAGATTTAACTAAGAGATAAATACAATCATGTCTCCTAGAGAGTAATAAGCAATACAAAAACAAAGTAGATGGCTAGATCAAGATCCAAATTATACTATTGAGTGGTTGTAATATTTTTTACCATGTTTTATATTTAGGGAGATTAGCTGATGTTTTGTTGATATTTCAACAATTAGTGTTTCGTTGAATGCTCTAACAAAAACAAAAACAACATAAGAACCAACCAAGTACCAATTTTTGTAGCCTTGTCTTTCACTTGTTGTGCCTTCTCTCTCTCTGTTTGTGCCTTCCTACGAACTGATCTTCTAGCATTCTTCTCTGCTTTCTCTTCCTCGATATATTTTTATTTCTCATTCTTTGTATTTCCCATGATTCATCCACTTCAATAATTTTCACCTACACACATAAATTGAGATAGATCTGAATTTCTAAGAATAAACTCAATAGAAAACTATACACATGCAACTCTTATTATATACAAATCTCAATAGAAATTAGGTTATTTTTAATTTTAGTTTTCTATAACTTTAAAACAATTTTTCTAATTTTAATAGAATTTAAATTTAATATACAATTATTTAGTTTTGTAATATAATTTTAAATAAAATAACTATATGCTTTAAAGTCAATTCTATTATATATAAATAATAAAAAAAAATTCAAAAATATAATAATATATTATATATTTTTGGTTAAAAACAATTAAAAAACAAACTTGCTTTAAAACTCTAGTTTTAAAAACAAAATTTGTAAAAACTAAATTTAAAACATTAAAAATGAACAATGTTATTTTAAAACCGTAGTTATAAAAAAATATTGCAAAACATTAAATTTAGAAGGGAAGCGTACGGGCAAGCACTTTGGTGGCGCGAATGGGGTTCGCGCGAACCCCCCTACGTGGCACTTATGTGACACCTATGTGGCACATTTTGGCACCAAATCCATTTGGAGGATGATTGTAAACCAAAATCTGCCACTTAGGTGCCATATAATTAGGATAAAAGAACTAGTAAAATTGCAAAAAATAACACAAAATTTAGATTTTTATTAGCTTTCTAAAAATATAATTTTCATTTTTTAAAAATCTGTTTTATTATTTATTTTTTATTTTTTGCTAACATATGGTATTTTAGGACAAATAACACACAATCAACCAAATTTGAAAAATAATAAAATATATTAAATTTTTTTGTAGAAAATAAACTTACTATTTGTTGAAGTCTTATTCTTACCTATGAAAAAAACTCAATTTCGATATAAATCTTAAAAGTTATTAGCATAGACATATGTACGTTATTTATTTGAAAATATTTTTACTAAAAATTAATTTTAAAAAAAAAGGTCAAAAAATACAAAAATTTGACAGATGTCAAAAGTCAAATCTTGAACATATATCTAAAATTTTATGGTGAAAAAACAACTTTTCATTTAAAAACACCATCGGGGGACAATCATTCCTCTTTTATAACATAAGAAACAACGTATGAATAAAATTAAGAAAAACACCAATTTTTGCCAATTTTTTTTTAAATATACATGTATTCTACACTCTAAACACAACATTCTGTTAGTTTGTGGAATTTCGTGAATGCATACGGTTTTGTGGCTATTACCTTTAGAAAATCAATGAAATTGAAAATTCATGTTTATAAAAGTACAAAACATACAAAAAGTGGGATGTTTTATTGTGCTTTGACCAT
The DNA here is from genome assembly GCA_018340775.1 of Taxus wallichiana var. yunnanensis. NCBI lineage: Eukaryota > Viridiplantae > Streptophyta > Pinopsida > Cupressales > Taxaceae > Taxus > Taxus wallichiana. The sequence continues at coordinate 684,978,295 of CM031243.1, forward strand.
GTAGGTTAGTGTTTGATAGTGCCAAATCTTCTATTTACATATTAATATGGCAAGTTACTCTTAAAATTGAATCTTGGTGAAAAAAATTCAATATTTCTCCATGTTTTCATTTTTAGAGCTTACTTTTTCAACATTCTACATGCTAGTTTGTCAATTTCTTGAAAATTTTAAATTCTTGAGCATATAGGTTAGTGTTTGATAGTTTTAAATCTTGTATTTATGTATTAATGTGATGGGTTGTTGTCAAAATTGAATCTTAGTTGGAATAATTTGATCTTTTTACCTGATTAAGGGGCACTTTTTCACATTTTTTGAGTACATGTTAAGTGCATACCTGTGAGCATAAGAGCATATGTGTAACCCATCTTCCGAAGTCCATAACTTTTGCTCCCGAAATCGAAATAACTTTTTTTTTTTGCGTTGGAAAGGTATTGAAGTGAACTATACAATGAAAACATAAATTTGGGATTTATACTTACATAAATTATAGGTTTTCCTTTATTGTAAAACTGGTCATTTTCTAACATGTCTAATGTTTTAATGAATGTTGTATTTCCATGCTTTACTTGATTTAGACCAAAGCTTGTGTGTGATTTTCTCTTACACCTTTTGGTGATCTTGAGAATCAAAAACAACTTTGATCTCTATCTTTGTAACATTTGGATTAATTTGGAAATTTGATCATTCATTTTTCTTAAGGGAATGAACCTTTTACAAAGCATTTTTATGGTCCTTTGATTTGAAGTTTTCCATTTCTATCTAGTTGGGCTAAATTTTGTGTATGCTCTTTTCTTGCACCTTAGGATGATCTTGAGAATCAAAATCAAATTTAGTTTTCATTTTCTAACATTTGGTTGATTGGAAACTACATCTTTTATTTTTGGTCTAAAGGAATGAATAAATTTATTAAGCTTTTTGTATGGTTCATTAATTGCAAAGCTTTCCTTTACTTTTTAGTTGGATTATTTGTTGTGTATGCTCTTATCTTGCATCCTTGGATGATCTTGAGAATCAAAATCAACTCTTAATCCTCTTTTAAATAATGTGATTTGCTTGGAGAACTACTAATGCTTGAGTGCAGGACCTAAAAACGCTTGTCAAAGAAGTTTGAAACAAACTTTTCTAACTACACGTGTGTTGTAGGTTGCCAAATGGCAAACGACTAAACCACATTAAGTTTAAAAGATTAAAAACACACCACATTCAAAACACTTGATTTGCAGCTTTCAGATAAGGGTACGCCCTGTCCGCTTAAAACTAGGACATAACCCCTTTAGCTTAAGCCTTGAGCTACAACAACGAGGTTGGTCCTAGAAACTCCAAAGTAGTCCACGCAAGAGAGAGCCTTGTGGATGAAATAGGAAGTGTTCCGCACACCTACTTGACTAGTATACACATGAGATTTAGTGTCAAATTTATCTATATCATGACCCCAATGAGAGTACACGATGGACACATTTATTGCCCATTGTGTTTGAAGGGGGTAAAGTAAAGTCGGGATAATCATTGTGCAAAACCTTAACAAACCGAGTTCACTCTTAGATAACTTTTGACACCTAGCTGAGTGAACCACCCAAGAAGCTATCTTTGACCAGGAGCCAACTTTGACCATTTCAAAACTAATTTGAGTTGAGAGCCATTATTCATCACGAAACGTGTGAAGCGTTACTTTTGCTTAAATTTTCATTTGCCCTAAGGCGAGGTGAAACTCTATTAAAGTGAGGCCAAAATTTTTCACCCCAATTGATCTAACTCTTTCAATTTCTTTTGACACTTTGTTAATTAGAAGAAGAGTGACTACCCTTGTGTTGTTAATTGATTATATTTGTCACTTTTGTGTCCTGTTTACGCTCATCCATGTTTCATGGTTTGATTTGTTAAACGCCTAAAATGTGTGGAGACGTTTTCATATCATCGTAGTCTTTTTGATCTTGATACCCAAGTCAAGATCGGTATCTTAGTTAGGTTGGATTCATCACCTTGACTCTCCTTTGAATTGTTATCTTGTTTATATTGTGTCGCTACAATTTTGGTATTTACGTCTTATTTCTTGTAAACTTGACCTAAATATCTATATTGTGATGTTACGTTATAAACACTTTAACAATTCCTAGGAATACTCTAACTTTAGTTTTTTTATAAAATGATCCGGAAGGGTGCAGAAGGTGCCACACTTCCACTCCACCTTATGAGCCTAGCCTCGGATCTCGTAAGAGCACATTCAAGTTAAGCATGACCTTGTCATAATGCGAAAGAATGCAAGAAACTGTGGAATTAGCAAAAACAATAGAATTACGTTCTTTCCATATAAAAAAGGATCTCCACTTTGAAAGTATGCCACACTTGTGCAAAGGCATGGGGAATAGAAATAGAATCCCCCAGCAAAGCATGTTGCCAAAGAAATGGAGCAGTCTAAACGGCTGAAAGAAATCATGGATCCAAGCCCAAATAGCTTGAGCTTTTGGGCAAAGCACTGCAAGCATGTATGTATGAGCGTCTCAACGTGCCCACAAAAAGGGCACACCGAGGAGCAATCCCATAATGAGCTACTCTAACTTTAGTTTGATTTTGAATCGCCTCAATTTTGAAAAGTGTTGAGTGTTACCACTTGTGCGCATTATATCAATATCATCTTGATATGAATACCTTATTTTCTCACAAATTTTGTTTAACATATCTTGGTGGAATTGTTGTGTTACTCAAAATCAAATTGCCACTTTTTGGAATATAGGTCTTATTGGATTTAGGCTTGCTTTTATTATACTTTGTTTAAGGATCGTGTTAATCGATTCATAAAAACACACCACTTCATCGGGCCCATTAGCACCAAGAAGGAGAAACAAGAAAAGTGAATAAAATGAGGTAAACGAAGGTTTTGGAAGGAACCGCCACCTAGACAGCAAGTGGTCCCGAGACCGCCGGGTCTCGCTTAGGCGGGGGTCGTGACACTTTTGAACATAAAAGAAGAATGGAACGTGAATGGACGGGTTTTGAAGTGTCCAACGGTGTCTCTTCCCCTTCCATGCCCTTTCGCATCCTCCAGGTGCGGGAGGACATGTGAAGACCTATAAATGCATGAAAGGAATAAGAGAATAATCATTCAAAGATCCAGAGAGATCAAGAATTAGAGTTTAATGAGAGTAGTGAGTAAGATCTTCAAGTCTTTGGAATGGAATTATAGGAGCAAGTGTGTAAACAGAGCAAACAAGTAATTAGAGAGAAGGTTTACATTGTTGCTTCTTTTCATACTTATTGTAATCTATAATTCTCTATATTAGACCAATAAAAGTGGGAAGAAATAGTAATTGCCCTTCCCAATGGTTTTCCTCCATTGGAGGTTTCGAGATAAAATTGGTGGTGTTGAAGTATTGAATTCTTTCCTTCTCTCGCATTTTTCTTTCTATAGCACTAGATAATCAGTCACGAAGCTCTAATTTTTCAAGCAAATCTGTCATTTTCCAAAGTTGAAAGCAAAACAACATAATTGTGTGATTCGTAGAGTTCCAAAGTAGAAGTTTATGGATCATTAACTCCTTGTTATTACTTATGCCTTATTCATTTCTTTGAACTCGACATAAGTAGTGACATTTTTTTAATCATCTTAAAACACCAACTACCATTTTGGAAACTGACTTAGGAAGTATATCATTTAGTTGATTAGTTTTTGAACTAAGCATCGTGTGATTGTATCTTATTTGTCACCTTTTGACTTACTCATTTAGAACATTCGCTAAGGCACATTTATCCTTTGACATTCATTACAACTCTTGAACAATTGACATTATTTTTATGTTTCACTTAGGCTTAATTAATAAATTTTGAATAAATTCAAAACATCTTAGTGAAAATCTCATACATCATGGCCCCTAAAACAAGACTGGGAGTCAAAAAATAGGCATTTGAAATGAAACAAGCACAAACTTGGGAAACTTCAAACAAACAAGGGTCAAATCCCTTTATTGGCCATGATCTTGGGCCTTGAGTTTACATAGAGAAAGAAGTGGGGAGATGGTAGATCATAGTGGTGATGAGTTTGGGTCACCATGTTAGGAATTTGATTTTGACCCCACCTTATTAGATGAATTCATTTTTGAAACAAATATCTGGGTGCTAGCAAGAGTGGTGGAATTAGGAGCTAGAATTCCTATAAAACATGAGACAATCCCACCCACGAATGAGGCTAATGAAGAGGAACAACCTCTCATTAACATGGAAGATATCCTAACACATGGGCACACTTCCACGTCCAATGTAGGAAACGATAATATGGTGGGTTATAAAATGCCCTTCGTCAAGATGCCACGTAGAGTTAGATTAGAACATGAAAATGTAGAACAACCTCCACACAACGAAGAAGAAGAAGAACCTCTTGAGGAAGAATTCACTATTCAACAACAAATCCAAAACCTTAGTCGATAATTATCTTTAATAACATATCATGTATAGAAGGAAACAAACAAAAATGTGCATAAGGTGAAGCCTAAGGTCAAAACTAGTGAACTTCACATGGAAAACTAAGAAGGAGAAAATACGGAATACAATCGCGTATATATTCATGCTTCTCCTACTAAAGAGAAATTAATTACATAAGAAATTCAATCCATGAAAGCAACACTTACAAGCCTTCAAGAAAGTAATGTTGGGCATAACAAAAAGTACCAATACAAAGAGTTATGCCCCCATCCATTTGATAAAGCTATGACGCTTCAACCCTTTCCTAAGAATTTTGACATGCCAAAATTTGAAAAATACAGAGGGAAAGGTGACCTGTGAGATCATGTGAAATATTTTTACATGGCATGCCAAGAAGTGGCATATAGCAACAATTACCTCATACGACTCTTTCCAAAGAGTTCAGTGGGGACAAGCCTTGGAATGGTTCACTCACTTACCTCGTGGGTCTATCTTCACATGGCCTGAACTAGTAGAAAGGTTTGTTTGACATTTCTCATACAACATAGAAAGTGACATAACTATGGCAGAATTGTGTAGTACTAAACAATGCCCTAATGAAACATTCACAAGATTCTTACAAAGATGGCGAGGGATAGCCAATTGCTTCCTTTACGCGTTTCCCGAAAAATAACTTGTGAGCATCTTCATGCCTAATCTAAACCCGAACATCACTTTTCATTTACAAATGCATTGTGTTCATACCTTTGAAGAGGTCATTGAAAAAGGGCATACAAATAGAAAAATCCCTCATTGCAAAAGGAACAATCAAATCACCTTCTAAAGATAATCAAAATGCCAAACCAACGGAAAAGCCAAAGATCTTTAACAAAAACAAGAACGTGGTGGGAGATAGAATCATAGATTCCAAATGAGTGCAAACAATTCAAGTTGGTCAACCTTTTAAACTGACCAAAGGACCTATTCAACCACCACCTAAGTGTAGGACGTTCACTCCTCTTAATGAGTCTTTGTCTGCATAATATTGAAGCAATTGGATATAGTCCACATGGTGAATTATCCTACAATGCAACCTTTTGATGACAATGCTCCTAAATCATGATGGTATAAAGAGCATCAATATTTTGATTTTCATCGTGTGAAAGGACACAAGACAGACAAGTGCCTAAAACTTTGCCACTACATCAAAGATCTCATTGAAAATGGAGAGATAGAAGTTGACACCCAGAGAGAAATCAAATGCCAAACGAAAAGATGGGGATATTCAAAGAACCATTCCCTAAACATGGAAAATCAAATGAGAAAAGGTCAAATCAAGGAGAGTCACCCCAAAGCTACAAAGCTGCAAACTATCTATACACCAAAAATGACAATAATCATTATGACTCACTCATTGGATGTGTCCACTCTTCTAATGAACATGTGAATACCATTAGGATCAAGGGAAAGGATTTCATTGTGGTAACAAGGCACACCCATCTCATGATCCCATAACCCTCTCCGTCAACCCCTCAGGATGGTCAGTACAACCTCTTAGAACAACTTGAGAAGACATCTACCAAGATTTCAATCTTAGATCTTCTTAAGATATCAAATGTACATAAGGACATATTATACAAACTCTCTAGAGGTCAGGAGTGCCAATGGAAGCAAATCCTTCACACTTATACGCCGCGGTGACGAACATTGCACCGATTGAACATATCTCCTTTAACCACAAGGAAATCCACGATGAAGATCACACACATAATCTTCCCCGTATTTAGAGGTATTTGTACCCACGGAAGATAAAACGAGTGCTTTTGGACAATGGGTTGGGATATAATATATGCACATTGAAACTAATTAAACAACTAGGACACACAGAGGAAGATCTATAGTCCCATATTATTACCATAACCGTTTATGACAACGTGGAGCGGGAGTCAGCTGGAACAATCACATTGCCAATGGAGGTAGGACCAAATTGTCACAATACAAAGTTTCATGTCTTAGACTTGGAACTTCCATATAATATGCTTCTTGGCCACCCATGGATTCATGCCATGTAGGCCATACCGTCAACATTCCATCAATGCATCAAGTTAAAACATGAGGGACACACTGTTACAATACAAGGAGATCCAGAACCTTTCGCTCACTGCAGAGCTCTCAATAGCTTTGATCGTAAGGGTACATATGCATATCCTTCTACTGATATAGTTGTTCCCCTTCAATTGGAAGCTATGGAATCACAAGTTGATTCAGACTCCTCCAAGACTTGCGCTCGAGAACCTTCTACATCCACTTCTCCTTTTAATTCATGGGAGATGAAAGTTCTAGAGTATGGTTGTGGAGAATACAATGTGCAACAAGCTCTCCTAGTTTCAGACCTATCTTTATCACCTAAAAAAGGAGGCTGACCCAACTATCGCTTCAAACGGCCTAGAGATGAATGAACTATTGGGACATTTTTACTTGGGGGATTACTTGCACAGAAGATAAATTGCTGGACCCCTAAAACTTGGGTCCCAGAGGACACTCAACCAACCAACTACCAAATCCCCGAGTATGAAAAGTCTAGCCAAATGCTATATTTTATGGCCTACAAGGTCCTAGGATGTGGAAAGAATGAGCAAGGACCAAGAGAACCAGTTCCAATTCCACATTTCAAAACAGAAAGATATGGTATCGACATTTGACCCTATGGATCGCACCCCAATGATCAAGACGCTACTTATTATGAGCGTGAGGATAGCTCGATTATTTAGACAATGACATAGATTCCCAATGATAGCCAATATGAGGATCTTTCCTCCATGAACCTTTTCATGGATACCGTTGTCCTTACCTTAACCCCCACTGAGTCTAAAATTGACCTTGTCTACCCTTCCCTTGTCGATTGGGACCAACAACATCATGTGCCATTGGACCTTTTTGAGAATGATGAGGCCATTGTAGAGTTTATGGGCATACGAGATACAATTCCAATTGGGGACCATAAGAAAGGTTTCTACATTGAATTAGATACCTGCGCCTATTTTGGAGAGGAAGTTGAGCTTTGTGGTCAACAAAACTTAAGAAAAAGCGAGGCAAAAGTTCCAATGAAAAGCCTCGGCAAAAGCAAAAGTCCAAGTCACACAATGAAAACCTCTTTGAGGCGTTGGCTGACAAACAAGTAAAAAAATTAATGGACAAAAGAAGTGACCACGTTAAGGGTGAAAATCTCATAGAGACACCCTTGGAAGAAGATCTCAACCTTCCTCCCGATCCTACGCGTATGGAGGATATGTCAAAAATTTTGGTAGAAGAAACCATTGATGTAAATATTGGAACAGAAGAAGACGCAAAGATAGTCAAGCTAGAAGCTTTTCTTTTAGCACAAGAACATAAGACATTCACCTTGCTTCTCAGAGAATTTGTGGACATATTTGCATGGTCTTATAAAGATATGTCAGGCTTAGATCCAAATTTGGTGGTGCACAACTTAGTAGTGCATCCAAACGCAAATCCTATTAAATAGAAGCTAAGGAAAATGCATCCACGAGTGGCCCTTTTGGTTAAAGAGGAGTTAGAGAGACTGTTAGTAGCAGGGTTCATTAGACCTATTGACTACTCGAATGGATATCAAACATAGTTCTAGTACAAAAGAAACCGGTTGGCATCAAAATTTACATGATTTTAGAGACATCAACAAGGCATGTCCAAAAGATGATTTTCCCTTGCCCAATATTGACATGATTGTCAACTCAACTATGGGCTATGAAATGCTTTCTCTTATGGATGGATTTTCGGATATAATAAGATCAAGATAGCAGAAGAAGATCAAAGTATAAGACGACGTTTACAATCCCTTGGGGAACATTTTGTTATCAAGTAATGCCCTTCGGCCTCAAAAATTCCAATGCGACCTATCAACGAGCCATGATAGTAATATTCCATGATATTATGGATGACATCATGGAGGACTATGTAGATGATATCCTCGGAAAGTCCAAGACAAGAGAAGACCACCCTGAAGATTTGCGATGTATGTTTGAACGTCTATGAGAATATATGTTTAGGTTAAATCCAAAGAAATGTGTGTTTGGAGTATTATCGGGAATTTATTAGGCTTCATCAGATCAATGAGAGGGATTGAGGTAGACCCAACCAAAGTCATTGCCATTACTGAAATGCTTCCTCCCAAGAATATCAAACAGTTACGCAACCTACAAGGAAAAATACAAGTCATTCGTCGCTTCATTTCACAACTTGCTGATAAGTGTCATTCCTTTACTCATCTGCTTAAAAAGGATGTTGATTTTTTTGGGGACCAGAGCAACAATAGGCCTTTGCCTTGCTTAAACAATACCTGGCCAATCCGCCTATCCTCATGCCTCCAACCCCAAGTGAGCCACTTTTTCTATACATATCTGCTACACAATTTGCTATTGGTGCTTTGCTTACACAATATGACCTAAGCCAAAAAGAAAAAGTTATGTACTACCTTAGCCGTACCTTGATTTCCTATGAGCTCAACTATCCCCAAATTGATAAAGCTTGTCTAGTTTTTGTTTTTGATTTTCAAAAACTTTGCCATTACCTATTAAACAATAGAACCAAACTTATATCTAAAGTTGACCCACTTACATACCTATTGTTAAAATATGCCCTTATAGGTAGAATGGCTAATTGGATCATTTTGTTCAATGAATTTGACATTGAATACGTACACCAGAAATCAGTTAAAGGACAAGTACTTGCCGACCAATTAACATAAGCACCTTTACCTAGAACAAAACCTATAAGTCTGGAGCTTCCAGATTCATCACTAATGTATATTGAAGACATTATCATGTGGCAGATCTACTTTGACGGCTCATTCACTTTCCATAGTTCAGGGGCTAGGAGTAGTACTAATCACTCCTTCAGGAGACCCCATACCACAAGCTTTCCGTCTTGGTTTTCCTTGCACAAATAACATTGTAGAATATGAGGCGCTCATCGACTGGGTTGAAGCTAGCGATCAAGTGGAATATCCACCATGTCAAGGTCGTTGGTGACTCACAACTGATTATCAAACAAGTCAATGATGAGTACAAGGTCAAGGATGACAAGCTCATCCCATACAAGAAATTGGTGGAAACTCTGAAAGAATACTTTGTGTGTATTACCTTTGAGAAAATTCCAAGGGCACAAAACCAATTTGCAGATGCAATGACAACAAGTGGGTTCTATGTTGTGGATTCCACAGAAAACAATGATATGCCATTTTTGTTGAAAATCTACGTCAACTTGCATATGATATACCAAAATCATGTCTGGCATGTGAAGTTGTTGGTCCCTACTCCCCTTGGTATGCACCTATCTATGACTACCTTAAAAGTGGTACCTTCCCTACTGACATTTCTTGATCGACAAACAAAGCCTTATCCACCAAATAGCTCATTACACCCTCCTAGGAGGTATACTCTATCGTCATGGCTATGATGGGAATCTATTGCATTGTCTAGATGTAGTAGAGTTGGTCCAAGAAATCAAGGAAGTACATGAATGGGTGTGTGGTGCCCATACGAATGGAATGGTATTAGTAAAGAAGTTGTTATGGATGGGCTAATATTAGCCTACAATGGAGACAAATTGGTGCAACCACGTCAAGAAATGTGTTCTATGGCAGAAGTATGGAAACTTCATCCATGCATTGTCACGACCATTGCAATCGATTACAACACCATGGCCATTTTCCAAATGGGGACTGGATTTAATAGGGAAGCTCACCCCTACCTCATCTGATGGCCATACCCACATCATCACACCACATAATATTTCACTAAGTGGGTGGATGTTGTTCCATTAACATATGTTACAAGCGCTCATATATCAAAGTTCATCATGAATCACCTTATTTGGTTGGTATGGTATTCCCGTAGTGATAATTATTGACCATGAAAAATCATTCAAGAACAAGACGGTGAAATATCTTTGTCACCAAATTCAAATAATATTAAAGTGGTCTACGTCATATTACCCTCAGGGTAATGGGAAAACCAAAGCCACTAACAAAACATTGGTTCAGATCATGGAAAAGATTTTGAGTAAGAGAGGTTGTAAATGGGATTTAGAAATTCACCCAGCCCTCTAGGCTTATAGGACCTCCATTTGCACTCCTACTAGTGCGACACCCTACTCCCTAGTGTTTGAAACAAAATCTATCATCCCTTTGGAAATAGATCTTCCTTCCCTAAGGATATCGCTTAGAAATTATTTGGAAAAAATGAGGATTACAAAGTGGCAGGTGGTAGAATTGGAACTCCTAGATGAAAAACACATTCGTGCCCTTAACCATGTCAAGGTATATCAAAATAGAGTCTCCGGAACTATGAAAAAGGAACAAACCTTGTCAATTTGAGGTTAGAGATTTGGTCATAAAAGAGAATCAATTCAACACAAGGGTAGAAAGAGAGAAGAAAGGCAAGTTCGAACCACACTGGTTAGGACCTTATGTCATTATGGAAAAATATGGAACAAGAGCATACAAACTTTCTCATCCCAATGGAGACGAGCTCCACGAGCCTATGAATGTCATGCACCTTAAGCAGTTTTATGCTTAAACATGGCACAAAATTAAAAAAACAAACAAAAAAGTAAAAAATGATCAAAATACAAAAAAGTCAAAAAGAGAAAAAGAAAAAGAGAAAGCAGGTCATCCATATGTGAAAACCATGCAATTATGGCACTTTAGATAGATCCCTTGGTGAAAATTGGTTTTCAGCGCCTTGGGAGGGCTCGTTGTTCACAAGCATTTTGTTTCTAGGGGGTACTTTTACTTAGCTTGGGGCTAGTTCCGCTCTAGCATCCGAGATTCCCTGTGAGCCTATCCTGTCAAGCCTTGATCCGGTTGTTTCTCCTCTTGTAAATTGGTGAAGGGATTTCCTTTGTATATTCCCCATCTAACGCTAGGGGCACCTTCGCACTTTCACCTTCCTGTTTATAAATACATGGCGCATGCCCTTGTATATTCTCCATCTAACGCTGGGGCATCCACGTTTCTCGATTTCCTATACATAGCTTCGGAAAACCTTAGAAAATCACAAAAACATTCAAATATGTTCAAAAACAAAAAAATAGTCGTAAAAGACTTGAAAAACAGAAACAATAGGAAACTAGAAAACACACAAATAATAGAAAAACAAAAACATAAAAATAATAGAAAATTGTTTCACAAAATTCCCACAAATGCAAAATGCACTAAAAACAATCTTACAAAAACATAGTTTTAGTTTACTTGCTTTATCTTGTTTGTTAGTTTGTGTACATTGATTGCTTGTATAGTTTCTGCTTGCTTGTACATTTGTATAGTTTGTCGCTTAAACATACTTTATTAGATTCATCTTTTTTTGCTTAAATTATATTCATTTACTTGTACATATGAAGTGTGTTTTTGCATGCTTGTAAATAATTGTACATAGTTGTGTTAATTTGTGTTGCTTAGCAATATATATTTGATAGGTTTGTTAACATGCATGTACATAGTTTTTTTGTCACATCATCATATCTCCATCTATATCATCACATCTAACATCATATATACATTATATATAAATAAAATGCTATGTGTACATCATACATGTATGTTAAGCTAATCATCACATATCGTATCATCGAATGGGGGCGGGAGAGATCGCAAATATCACAATCTATCTCTCCCACACCAATATCATCATATCATCCCATCCACTAATCTAGAACATCACATATACAATATAATTGATATCATCTATGGATCTATCATAAAAATCAAACACATGTGATATGTCATCAATATCCATCATGGTGAATACATGTGATCACAATGATTTACACCCCTCGAGAGGGGTATATTTGGCTATTTTAACCCGTTGTGATGCCCTAGGGGCATGTTTTGATCGTCGTGATCACTCTAATACTTCTTCTATCCACCGCAATGATTATTTTTATTAAATAATCATTTTTAACTCCTTTTCACCACATCGGGCTTGTTTTTGCTACATGGCACTGTTTCTTCCGCTTTCAGGATTTTTTTACTTTTAGGCGATCTCCTATTTTTTCATTTCTTCTAAAAAAAAAAAAACTCTAAACGTTACAAAAATCAACTTTGTTAGCATCCTTATAGTTTGAATCTTCATTTCATGTTCTAATGCAAATATGTTAATAGATTAGCTTTGCTTAAGCTCTAAACATGATGGTATATTGATCTAGTTAGCATTGTATTAAAGCTATTAGGTGTTAGCTTTGATTTCCTTTACATTGTTAACTAATTCATATACACAATTGTAACACTACAAATATTCACTATCTTTAATGATTAGACCATCAACGCCAAAATAACTATAGTAAAAATTGAATCGACGTGAATTTGACAATTCTATCCATACACACTGAACTGTAAAAGGATAGATCAAATTGTAACTATGCTTACCCAAAATGGTGAACTGCTCAATGCTGCAAATGATCACCGGAAAACTCTGCACACTAGTTTGTTAGTGTAAATAATGTACACTTCAATTGTAACTACACAAAGTAGTCACAAATACATGCCCTAAAAACAAGGGTAGTCATGAATGTGTAATTACCCTATGAAGACACAATAGATTTGTATATTACCTACAAAATAAAAATGGTGTCACAATTTTGCACAATGACATTTAACAATAGTACTAAAAATGCATTCCAAAATTAGACATCATTCACCACATGCCCACTAAAACTACATAAAATACTACTAAAAATAGAAAGTGGTATATTCATCCTTTTAAAAGTAAGAAGTTAAATTTGAGCATTTTAAACATGTCTCCTAGATCCTCTTACAAGTGACCCCAATTTCCAATTTAAAATTAATTAAAACACATGTGAATTAATCCTTCATCATGCACCAAAATCCACAAATTACTCTAAAAATTTTGCATGCTTTTCAACAAATACTGCATTGTAAAAATAAATCTATCCAACTCACATGAGCCTACATTCTCCGTATCAAAACAGAACGAATTCATCAATGGTTTCCCAATGGATGGGTTAAAGGTTGATTTAAAAATTGTGGTTCAAAACTTCTTTTACCTTGACTCTAACTTGTCTTACCATACACTAGATGGTTTGTTCGATGAAGTTTCCATCAGTTATCAACTCGATGCTCACTCAACTGATGATGAGTGTGAAAATTCCACTTGTAGTCCTTCTTCCGAGGTGAGGATTCAAGTTTACCATGTCTCGCCAAAGTAGCTACAAGATGGGTGTTCAGCTCATTTGCATAATCTGTAATTGCCCATAGTGCACATGTATCTGTTCAAACACTAAACTAACAACACCAACTGAAGCAATCACTATTAAATCGATTAAACTGGAAGCAAAATATCAAGCTAAAACTAGCTCTGATACCAAACTTGATCCAAAAATGGTACTAGTTTTCTCTCGTACTTTAAAAATTTATGGATTCTTATTCTTATATTTAAAAATTGATCAAGAGTGCTAAATTGAACTAATTTGGGTGTTTTGAAACCCCAATTTTCAAAACACTTCTTAACAATCAATTAATCATTTTAAAAATTCGACTTCAAATCAAAGGAAATATTCCATATCCTTAATTCTAATAACAAGTTGAATCGATAAAGGCACTCAATCAAATTTTAATTCTCAAAATTGAAATGTGCATTCGTTTGAATTTTGTGGATTATGGATAATGAAATTTCCAATTAAGTCAATTTTTCCTATTTTAAATGATGAATACTTAATCAAATTAATTAAAATCTAATACTGATTTTATCTTATCAAAAGCTTCATCCTAAAACTACAAATAACATCCACAAAACAAAAATTGATAACAGAGTTCACCCGTAGGCTACATCTCCGATTCACAGAAAGTGAATCGATCTATTAAGAGTCCAAAGAAGTATAATCACCCTTCCTTAATGACAATAGATCTTTATACTGTAAATGGGTTGATTCCAGGACCTCATGGAACTTTAACTTTACGTAAACCGTTCGAAGTCCATTTGGGGCCCCTATAGTGTCTTCACAATGTTATTCACCTACAAATGTGCCAAAAAAACACCTAAAATGGATATTTATAAACACTACATGAAAACTAATACCATATTTGGATTCCTCTCAGAATTCTAGGCACTTCTCATTTTCACATCATGTCCTAATTCGGACCGGAAGTGCCCCAAGAATCATGATCTATGCAAACTACCCTTGGATGCCTTGACACAATCCCCGCATTGTGCTTTAATAAAACTCTGCGACCTCACATAACAACCCAACCAAGTTGTTTGGTAGGTTTGTGGAGTAGACCGATATATCATAGGCGAGGTCGTGGGTTTGAGTCTTCGGCTCCTTTTGTATCACCGACTATTTTGTTATGGGTGGGGTATATCCCACATCTCTCGTGTGAGCGATGGTTTTACAATTTAAATATAGGCAAACCGCCCACCATATACGTGGTTGCAGCCACATCCATAGACCCTTTTTTTGGGTGACACAAAATTCACCGAGCTATTAACCCGCCCCTGATGTTGTGACTGTAATGAGTTGTGAATGATCAACAATTGCATGTTGTGTTCGATCGCCGAGTCTTGGGTCGAGCTCCCCATTGATTAAGTTGGTTGTTGTGCGTTGAGTTTGGTGGCCATTTGGGTTAGTTTAAACGACCTTATGGGTCTCTGTTGAGCCATTTATGTTTGTTGAAACGACCATTGTTTGACCCGATCGAGTTTATATGGCTAAGTATATAGCCTGCCAAAAAGGAAATAATGTCGAACTAAACATAATTAATCCCAAACCATTGGGGATAATACAGCTACTATGCTCACTAAGATATAAGTGATATGCTCATCGCATATTTTAAATTGCTTGAATAGTGTGGATACACAATCCCGAGCAATGTAGATATGTTGCTTGGTGTGATCAACTTGGTGGGGAGTTGATCACCCCACCGAGCTAATAAAATAGCTCGCCAAGCTGATATATATACCTACAATGAAAAATATCAACCCTACAAACAATAATCCCACATGGGAAATGTTAGAGAGATATATGGCATATATAATTGAAAATATGATATCAATAATATGAAAAGGCGACAAAGGCACACCTCCTACAAAAGAGTGTGCCGAACTTGGCCAAGGGCCTCTACTGCAGATAATAGTGGGCACCACCAATTTTTACCTCGTATGTCAAAGACCAGAGTTAAAAACAAAATGTTGACCTTTTCACCTTTTTCCAATCGCCACGTGTTAACGCGTCATTCATGATTGACCACCTTTGACTGTTTTCAAACCACATCTTTGACCCGCGATAACTTCGCATCCGAACTCCGTTTTGGGAGTTCTGCATACCGTTGGAAAGGTCTTAGAACGTTCTATAATGTGGTCATGGTTTAGGGATATTTAGTAAACTTCCAACACTTGAAAATCCTCCAAATCAAAGACTGGAGAACTTTGGATCATATGTTTTTACCTTTTTCTTATTTATTTTGAAGTTACTAATAAATTATTATAAGTGCATATAATTTTTTTTATTTATTTTTGCACTTTGTAATAAAATAATATAACTTAAGTCACCCTTATTTTCTTCCCTTAGCCATCAGGTAGACAAAATAGGCTAAGGGTCTTCGATTGGGAAGGGGATATTACAGTCCTCCCTTCCCAAAATTGCTTTCCCTCAAGCAATTCTGATCTTGTCTTGTCCAAGTGCCATGCACAAGAGACAAAACATGCTAAAGTGATCCAAAATCCTTGCACCTGTCCTTGTCAAATGAGAGAGCTCTTGCAAAAACATGTAGCTCTCATAATGCCCATATTCATGAATTTGGAACAAGGAATCCACATGCTTTATTCTACAACTTGCATTACCGTACACCTCATGAATAAAGAAAATCTGAAATGGTTCATTATGCAGCAATAAATATGACCCATTATTATTCCTTTCATACCTTGGAGTACCATCAAGGTCTTCACCATTCTTTGTTTTCATGATAATTTGACTTTTTGTACCAATTCCTTCACATTCTTGTCAACAATGGGCCGAATATCATTATGAATCAACTGCTGCAGAAAAAGATGACATACCTTCTTCCACGCAATTCTCAATCACTACGATCTACCCTCCTTAGAAAGAGATTTCCATGCTCCCAGTTTCCATATCTTAAGGAATATCATTCCTCATACCTTGTTGCCCACTAATTGAGGAAGTCTCTACCTTGAACTCAGAGGTGTTATCTCCTTGAGTGGCTATCAATCTAGCAGCCTTAGCTCCTATATTCCATTCCTCATACTTTCTTAGATTTTCCATTGCATCCTCCTTGCTTGCATATATGAATTTATTCTCATGTTTATTATCAATTTCTCTAGAAAGAAAAGTTTCACTAATACGATTATTCCACTTTCAATGCAAATCATACCTTTTGAAGCCTCTTCTTCTTGTATGGCGGAATACACAATGAGCTCATTTATCTCCAATTGTAGATCTTATTTTTAATCCTTCGCGAGTATAGACTCCATGGTTTCATTTTCTCACTCGTCCTTACCATCTTGCACATCAAATGTCTCTAGAAATCTTTGTGAGAAATCTGCAAGTGAATCAACGGATTCAACCCCTTGGGTCTTCAACAAATGATGCCACCATTTATGTGTTTCTCCATCCATGTATCTAGAGATGAGCTCGAGGGCATCATCTTGACACATAGGATTACAAAAAAAAAATTAAATTCCTAGAACCAACATCTAACAGAGATCTCCTTGGTTCCATCAAAGAAAGGGACTTGGGTCCACTTCATCTTTCCCTTCAACTGCATTCAAATATGTTTCTTTTCTTTTCTTTCCTTCAAAATTTGGTAGGATTTCAAGCTCTGATACCACTGTAATGTCCCCAAATGGACATATTTTGCCCTAAATGGATTTTAGGCAAACCCCAACCACTAAATGCAACTTGTAGACAAAATACCAATAAAGTATCATGCAGATCTGAATTAAACATGGGAAGTGTGACTAGGGTATGAAAGGAAACTCACAACAACCAACACTTAAACTTTGATATTTCCACTCCAATATGATCCTTCAATTTTATAAAGCCAAAATATGAAGAAAAATACAGATTTTGATGCACAAGAAGGCTGAAATTAATTTATTTTGAAACCCTAGTCTGCAGAAAATTATGGCAACTTCAAAAATTCATAACTCACTCAAAAATGCTCCGATTCACACAAATAAACTATGCACAGACTCCATAAAGTAGGGAGAATGCAATGATGTTACCCTTTCATACATTTGACCACCAAAAGTACTCTAAATAGACAAAACACCAATTCACCCTAAGGGTTTGGGCTAGAAATCGTAGTAAAAACATATAGAAAAGAGTGGGAAATATAACAACAAACTTCTCTTCCAAACCCTTGACAAAAATCTGCAACCTTTATTCCTTCAACTGCTGAAAAGATACTGAAAATTATGGCTAACTCAATGATGCTCAATGGAATCCCTTGTGTAGAGAATCCTCACAAACTAGAGGAAGGGTTTTCATCCTTCTCTAGACTCTAGGAGGGTTTTCGTCCTCAGAGAGAAAATGCAAGCCAAAAGCTTTACACACAAATATGAAATTTGATAATAAACAAGTGATGCCTCTTCTAAGCAAGTCGACTTGCTTATATAGAGAAGATGGCCCAACTAACCTCCTTCAACACCCAATCAAATTTGTCCCTTCATTTAATATTTTTTCCACCCACTTTCCTTCCTAGTGCAAGTCACATTTTTCTAGAGTGGATAACTTTGGCTCATATGCTTTTGTATTTTTCTTATTTATTTTTAAGTTACTAATAAATTATTATAAGTGCATATAATGTTTTTTTTTATTTTACACTTTATAATAAAATATTATAACTTAAGTCACCCTTATTTTCTTCCCTTAGCCATCGGGTAGACAAAATAGGCTAAGGGTCTTTGATTGGGAAGGGGATATTACAAATTGAGAGGCGCAGGGAGTGGTAAGACTTGGGGTTCACTAATATGAGCACATGTAGAAGACATAGAATGAAGATGAGAAGAAGAATTAGCGTGAGCCTGAGAAGTGTTTTTAAGATGTTGGATTTTAGATTTTAGAGATGTAATCGTGGATTCCATAGCCTGAAATTTATCTTGAAATAAAGAATGAAGAGCTTGAATGGATTTACAAATAGATTGATTGGAATTGGAACCAAGAGAGTCATCAGAAAGATGATCAAAGATAGCATTGACTTGAGCAAGCAACATGTTAATAGGTAGATACATAGTGTCTAGGGTTTTGTGGAGAACATCTTTACAAGATGGGTGCATTTGAAGCAATTGAAGCAAAGAGACTTGACAGACCTTATGATCCATGATGGAAGAAAATAAAGATCCAAGAGTATTTGAATGTGGGTTCACCAAAATGATTAAGTGAATGTGAATTTTATGTCTAATCTAATTTTTATCAGTAGCAAGTAAAAAAATGCAGCAGTTGAAGTACATAAATTAAACCAAGAAAACCAAGCCAAAATATATAAAACCCCAAGTGCAAAGAAGAGGTAAAATGACTTAGGTGATTCACAGAAATCCCAGGTGAGGTGTACAAAGCTAGAAGCTGGAAAACATGAAGCATTGACCATCGCACTAAAGCTTAGGAAAATGTAAATAAGGAAGAATAAGATGGGTGGGGTGCTTAGAGAGGGATAAAGGCACTGCGTGTGCCCTATAGTTGTTTATGGGTGCCAAAGTCTGTAAAATGCTCAAAAAACTTCCTTTCGGTGGTCGCTAGGTATTCACCGTTGTTCATCTTTGGTTCTTTATGAGGTTGCATGTGGTCATCAAGTCGTTGGAAACCTGTAATGAAGTATTGACCTATAAAACCCTCAAATAGACATCAATTCCTAAAAGAAAGAAAGACAAAATGAGGGGTTAAACTATCCTCGGTTGTCACAATGGCGAGCTTTTGATTTAGTGTTGCACTACATGTTAGACCTAATGTAGTTCTTTCTATGTGTGCGAAATTGTGTCCTAGGTGGCTCTTTTTGTGTGTTGCACTTGATAGCGAACAAGTAGATAGATGTAAAGAAATATAATAGATGTGTGTATGGAATATAATTAACTTACCCCTATGAAGTGTATACGAGAATAACCAACCCTTTTGTCCCTTAGATGGTGCTATATGTATGCAATGAAGCTCTTACATTCTTGATATATACAACTCTAAGCTATGATAGTTAATGCTTAGTGTTTGGTCCTTTATTATGATCACATAAATTTATATTTATATGATTTCCTTGCTTGAATTTCACAATTAACCCCAGAAAATGTTGACTACCAAAAATACAAGATGCTCAAATGGTTAGAAAGGACCCAAAAAGTGTGAATAAAGTACACTAAGGTCAAGGCGTCAATATAGGACGAGGGTGCCTGCGCTGGTGTCCCGGCTTGGTGCTCAAAGTGTGTCAGGATGATAAATGCCAAAGTAGAAAAAGGAAGTTTGAGCATGTAAGGGTGCAAGACAAAGAGAAGTAACAAAAACAAAGAAAGGTGGCCAAAGACATGGGTTGATTAGTACTTTTGATAAGGCCAAAATATGCCTCATCAATGTGTAATGAATGATCTCATTTTACTCTCCTTTTAATCAAGTTTGATTGCATTTTGTGGCTTTTGTTTTATCTAGTATAAGTTAGGATGTAATTGTCTATATTTTGTTTGATTTAGTTCTAACGTCTAAAAATCTGTAGTTCCTAACAAAATGTGTGGAAATTCAATTTTTGGAATAAAACAGGTCACATTCGGTCAGATAAGCAAAGTATGAAGCAACCAACACCTTTTTTAGGACATTGGCTTCAATGCGGCTTAGCTCTGGAACCTTCAGGCTTAGTTCCAGAACTCCATCACTCAGCTAAGGAAATCTATCACTTAGCTTTGGAACCTTCAGACTTAGTTCAGGAACTCCAACACTTAGTTCGAACTCTTGCGCTTAGCATCATAACTTTCATATTAATTCTGGAATGTTTCCCTTTAGTTCTGGAACTTCTCCAAAGTTCCACAATCAATGGGAATCTGTTTATTTTGACAAAATCCGGTGATAGAGCAATTAATGGGCCCTCCAATCAGGAATAGATCAAAAAAATTTGATGCTTCACACTCCAGAAATACTTATGTAAGACCAACAAGCTGTATGTCCAACTAGGTTTCTAAATTTCACATCTACTTTGAGCACTATTTTGTTTCACTAGAACCTATAGGTGGATAGACAACTATTGAACACTTATGATTGTAAATGCATCTTCGGATGATGAAATATATATAAAGACCTACTAGATAGATAAAAATAGATATGATATAGATATATAGACATATACAAGTTTTGTAAGACAAAACAATTCAATAATAAGATAGCCATTTCATTTTGAGAGTATCATACTTTGTCAACTCTTGATTCAAGGTGGAGCAAGGGCCCACTCCTCCAAGAAACAAGATCCTTTATTTTATTGGTATTTATATCTTCAAGCAATTTGTGTAAATGTTAATTAGTAGTTCTGTAAGTACTTTTGATTCTTAAATTAAAATCTATTATATAAGTTATTTATTGTTCATGCAAGTGTTTTAATGTACATTTCTATTTCCTCAAAAGCATTTCAAGCAATATTTCTAAAAGTGTGTTTATTCCGAAACATGTTTTATTTTGCAAAGTATACTTATTTCCAACATTTTTTAAATTTCGCAACGTGTGTTTATTTCAAGAAAGCATGTTTAATTCTGCAACGTATATTTATTTCCAACAATGTGCTCAGTTTTGCAAGAATTTATTTATTTCAGCAATAAGTGTTTATTTAAGCAATTTTCTTATAGTTTAGCTTTAATAAGGCTTTGGCTAGAAATCTTAAAGACACTTAAAAACCCCCCAGAAAATAAAAATAATAAATATCTACAATCAATTAATAGTTCGCTAAGATTCTTCTTGTTGCATATAGCTTTAGACACACCCCTAGTTTGAATATGACATCAACAATGAGTTGATTAAATGAAGGGAATAAGGACACCCATCATTTTTGGCACTTTTTCCGGGGACCCACTAGTTAGAATTGTCTAATTAGGTGTCAATAAGGAAAACCCTCATACATCTACTAATTGAAAAAATCCTCCCTACCATAAAGCTTATGAGTAGACAAAGAGACTTAAAGGGTAGATTTCTCCCAAAAATATGCCAACAAGAATTATTAGCATCCTCTAGTTCAAATATGGAAGTTGAATAGGAATCGAAGCACCATTGTCCCTGTTAGACAAGAAGTAGAACTTCCACCTTTGGAATTTTGGATCTATCACTGAAGGAAGTGAAACTTTCGGGAGGAGGATTATATCCCAAGACCCGCTTAAAACAAGCTTTTATTCTCAATTTAGCGATCAACCTCCTACTCCTGACTTCTCACCTTCGTCAAAGTGGATCACATACCACATTGATTGGGAAAAAGACCTAGAAGATACTACAGAAATGACATAAGAAGTTGAAAGAGAACCTAATAGGACCTTTACTTATCCAATTCGGTTGGAGGATACACCTATGAAGAATATTTCACCTGCACATTTGCCCACATTTAGAGGGATGTCATCTGAGGAACCTGACCAATTTCTGTTTGAATTTAAAGTATCGTGTCATACCTATGTATACAAAATAAAAAATCAAAACTCAAGTTGTTCCCATCTACTCTGAAAGATGTAGTAATGAGGTGGTTTATGGGATTAACATCCAATTCTATTACCACTTGGGGGAAAATGGAAACTACCTTCCTAGACAAATATCAGGACTAATGTAGAGGGAGAAACATGAAGGAAGAATTTTTTAGGATCAAACATGAAGAGGATGAAAATATGGAAGATTATTTAGATAGATTCCTCTTTGTAAGTAAAAGGTGTCGATTTGTACTTCAAGAAGAGCTAAGTAAAACCATTTTTCTTAAAGATTTGGATGATGAATATAGAGAAGCCCTTAATTTAATGGGAGGTGGAAACATCAATTAATTAAGAATGAATGATATTAAAGACATTTGTAGAGGTTATTCAAGAACAAGGGGTGGACCTAGGAAATGAAAAATTGTGAAAAGTGCAAATCAAGACATGAACAAACTTATGAATGAACTAGAAAACTTTAAAACATATATCTTAGTTTACTTAACTTCCACCATGGATGGATTGCAAGCCAAAGCAAATGCTAATACTGAACCATTAGCTATGTATTGTCCTAGATGCAGAAAGAAATATGTAATAAGAGATTGTCCTCTAGATAAAAAAGAAATATGTCTTATTTGTGAATCTAGGGAACATGAAGTTAATGCTTGTTCTCTTCTTCCATTCATAAAAATATAGCTTAAACAAACCAACACTTCATCCACTACTGAAGAAGTAAACTTTGTCCAGAGACAACCTAGTCAGGGGTAGTTCATACCAAGATCTGTTCCTAATCCCTAGATGATGTCATGGGCGGCTCAGATAAAGTACCACAAAATTGGGGACAACCACCTTGGACCCCTCAACTAACATGGAATCCATAGGATTGGGCAAGACAAGCTTGGTATGCTCAAGGAAACCAACAACCATGGTCTGGTCAAAGTAACCCTTATACTTGGTCACAACCTAGGTGGAACCCTAATAACTACGCTCAAGGGAAAACATATCCCAACCAGATCAACATGCCATAATGGGTTCTCCAGCACAAGGTTCACAAACTGAAAATGTGGTTCAAACACAAATACCAACACAACCAGTGGCTAATCCCAAAAACAAACAAACAACCCTTGTCTATGGAACAAAGCAAGAAAAACTAGTTGATCTTAATGCCATGGACTATAAGGATATTCAAACCAGATTTAGAAAAATAATTAATAGTCCACTTGTTATAATTACGAGATGACAGAAGAAACTAAAACCCCTAGTTCAGTTATTCCTAAGGAGGATGAAAAAGAAAAAGAGAAGCAACCAGATAACAACTCTATAGAAACTCCATTTCCAGAAAGACTTAAGGAAGTTATTGAGACCAAGGAATCTGAACTGGTGCATGAATTAAGGAAATTAAATATTGAAATACCATTGTTGAAAGCAATCAAGGAAATTCCTGAATTAAACAAATTAATCAAAATGTCATTCTTGAGAAGACATGTAAGGAAGAAGCAGTACCCTAGGACTATTAAGGTAGATGGGAAACTTGCTGATTTATTGGTAGGAAAACTCTTACTTCTCAAATATGGGGATCCTAGAAGCCCTGTTATTTCTATCTCTATAGGAAATCAACATATACATAATGTTTTGGTTGATTTGGGAGAAACTATAAATGTGATGACAATAGACACTTTGAAAACATTACTGTTGACATGTATACAACCTAATAACACCATATTGTAGATTTCAAATTAGTCGGTAGCTAAACTAGAAGGGATCATTGAAGATGTGGCAATCATGGTGGAGTCATGGGAGTATCCAGTGGACTTCCTTATATTACGGCCAAAAGGTAAAACACTTGTTTATCCCATTATTTTGGGTAGACCATGGTTAGCTATAATTTCTACCTTAAATTATTGGAGATCAGGTGATATGACTATCTCAAATGGTAATAATTCTAAACAAAATTCCCTATATCCTTCTCGCATGACCTTTACCGATAATCAAGAACAATTATGGGTTGATGATCCTGATACTAATAAACAAAATTTGTCTTCTTTGGTTATGATAACATTGTAGGATCATGTACGGGAGGTAGAGCATATGATTAATCTTCCATTGAATGATCACCAATTACCTTTGGAACAATCGGGGATAGTTCTGGAACCTTCAAACTTAGTTCTGAAACCTTCATACTTATCTCTGGAACCACAACAATTCCATTTAGATGTAAATAATTTTGCTCCAGAGGAATGTGATTTCTCTTCGAGAGGGGTAGAAATAGCTACAAAATCAGTAGATTTAGTCTCAAAGATATCAGGGAACAAGTAAGGAATGTTTGGAAAACAACAGTGATGAGGAGTTTGACCAATGATAAGATAAGTATCATAACTCTGCCTACTGTCCTTTATCCAATATTATTTCTCAAGGGAACTTTAGAGACATTATCTGCATATCATATGTTGTTACCACATTCATGTCCACTAAACACCCTAATGGAACATTTTCAACAAATCAGTTCATCACACACTGGAACCAAACAAATTGAGATTCAACCAAGTAAAATTTTGAACATTAACAGTTGGTTGGAAAATGATCAAGAAGCTAAATTGTTTGATGTCTTGAAAGGTCATACTAGAGCTTTTGCTTAGGAATATAAAGACATGAAAGGAATCCATCCAAGTATTTGTACCCATCACATTTATACTGAAAATGTTAAACCAGTTAGGCAACCTCAGAGAAGGATCAACCCAGCCTTGAGGGACATAGTCAAGCAAGAAATTGAAAAGCTATTGCAAGTAGGCTTTATCTACCCCATCTCAGATAGTCAGTGGGTGTCTCCTCTTGTGATTGTGCCTAAAAAGAATGGAAAATGGAGAATTTGTGTTGATTATAGGGAATTGAACAAAGCTACACTTAGAGATTATTTTCCCTTACCATTCATAGATCAATTTTTAGACAACCTTTTAGGTAAATAGTACTTTTCCTTCCTGGATGGCTTTAGTGGATATAATCAAATCAGGGTGGTTGTTGAGGATCAAGACAAAACTACTTTTACTTGTCCATGGGGTACCTTTTCCTATAGGGTATTGCCATTTGGACTATGTAATGCTCCAACAACCTTCCAAAGGTTGTCAGATTTAGCATTTTTGCGAGATCTAGCGATGATTGTGTTGAAGTATACATGGATGATTCTACGTAAATGGAGAAACATTTGATGATGCCTTGAAAAATTTGGACATAATATTAACAAGATGTGAGCAACACCATTTATCTCTTAGTCATGAGAAATGCTTGATGATGGTTAATGGGGGAATTGTACTCGAGACACCACATTTCAAAAAGAGGAATTCAAGTTGACCTATACAAAATCGAATTATTTCGGACTTACTTGTTCCTCAAACCCCACGGATATCAAGTCATTCTTAGGACATGCTGGATACTATAGGCATTTTATCAAATATTTTAGTAAAATTACTGCCCCCATGTTTGGTTTACTTACCAAGGATTGTGAATTTCGTTGGGATGAAAAGTGTCAACATGCTTTTGAGGTGATTAAAGAAAAATTGATCACCGCCCCAATATTAAGGGGACCTAATTGGGAGAAACCTTTTCACATCCAAACAAATGCTTGAATAAATCGATTGGTGTAGTTTTAGGATGAGAAAGAAAAAGAAGGGAAAATGTATGCTATTTACTACCTTAGTAAAAATATTACTCCCATTGAAATAAATTACACCACCACTAAAAAATAATTTCTTGCTGTGATTTATGCAATTAATAAGTTCGGACATTATATTACAGGGTAAAAAATATTTGTACATATAGATCACCCAACAATTAGATACTTAATTAACAAACTAGTGGTTGGAGGTAGGATAATTAGATGGTTGTTAATTTTACAAGAATTTGATACTACCATTATGGATAATCCAGGAAAATCTAATGTGGTAGCTGATTTCTTGTCAATATTAACCACTATAGGGAGCAAGATCCAGTTAAGAACAACTTTCCAGATGAACAATTATTTGTTATTTTAGTTGATACACCATGGTTTGCTGATATGTCAAATTATCTTACAACAGGGAAGTTTCCTCCTTCTTTTACTAAGAAAAAATGAAAATATTAATCAAAACCAGTGCACAATTTAAATGGTTAAATGGAATGTTATTTAAATGTGGTCCTAATTTGGTTTTACGTAGGTGTGTGAGAGAAGATGAAATCTTTGACATACTTGGGGCATGTCATGATGAACCAAGTGGAGGACACTTTTCAATAAAAAGAACATCCCACAAAATACTTGGCATTGGCTATTATTGGCCATCTCTGTATAAAGATGTGAAGAAATACATCAAGTAGTGTGATCCCTGTCAAAGGATGGGACAACCAACTTTCACTAATGAAATGCCTCTGCAACCTCAAGTAGTGATTGAATCATTTGGAAGGTGGGGGATGAATTTTCTTAGCCCTTTTAGTCCTCCTTCACAAGGAAAAGAGCACATTCTTGTATGTATTAATTATGTAACAAAGTGGGCAAAGGTGCAGAATTTAATAACTGCTAATGAAGATGTAGTTGTTGATTTCCTTTGGCACAAAATTATGATGAAGTTTGGTGCACGAAGAAGTATAGTTTTAGACCAAGGCCCACAGTTCATATCTAATATGATTCAAGCTTTCACAACGTACTATTAGATTAATCATAGGAAATCGTCTCCTATCACCCACAATCAAAAGGACAAGAAAAATTGACAAACAGGGAATCATAAAACATTCTCACCAAAACAGTTGAAGTAAGTAGAAGAGATTGGGTGAAGAGGCTACCTAAGGTTATCTGGGCTTATAACACAACTTGAAGACTACGGGGTTATCACCATATGAGTTAGTCTATGGGAAAAATCCTTGCTACCCATTGAATTTGAACTACAAACATTGAGGACAACAACTAAATTGGGTATTGAATTGAATACAACACAAAAGAAAAGAATTCTCATGACTCAATGAATTAGAATGAGATGAGATTGGAAGCACTTCAATGAGACATAGATAATCCAAGACCAAAGGAATCGGTGGCATGATACACATATCAAGGAAAGTAAATTCAAGATAGAAGATTGAGCATTATTGTTTTATTCCAAGTACCAACAATTCAAAGGGAAGTTCGGAAGCTGGGTGGTTAGGACCTTATCAAATTGAGCAAATATGTGTCAATGGCTCTATTAAGATACTTTCCATTGATGGCGGTAGAAGGACACTTTTGGTCAATGGACATAGGCTAAAGCTCTATAAGAAGCCTCCTACCAAGGATGAATTCTCAAAGCAAATTGAAGTAGACAAGGAATTTGATCATATGGAAGAACCTAACTCTTCTAAAATAAAGGGAAGGGAATGAAAACCAGGAAATGGCGTTCTCTTCCCCCACCCCCAAAAAAGGAAGGGAATGAAAATTAGTAAATAGTGTTCTCTTCCCTAAAAAAATTCTCTCAAAAGGCCAATTGAAAACCAGAAATTACAGTTGATCTCATCAATAAGTGGCTAATTCAAATAAAAGGAATTTCTTTGGAATTCTAATTGTCTTTTCTAACCGTTTTTCTTTTTCACTTTTTTAGGAATGATGAGTCATCAAGGTGGATGGATTACATCAACAAGGATGGTAATTATGTCTTGATCTTATTAAAGGTTAAATTAAAAGTTTGCATGTGTGATTAGACTTGATTTAAGTAGGCGGTATAATGAGTCATTTATTGTACATTATGATTAAAAGCAAGTAATCATGAAGGTGATGCCGACTAAATAAGTAAAAGTGGTGGCGTATTAATAATGAGCTATCATTTAGGTAGAATAAATGAAAATTGAGAGTAGTTGTAGAGAAATTTAAGGAAGAAACAATAGAATCATATTTGAAATTCATGACTAAATTCAACAGATTCCGTAGTCAAATCAAATCTAATAATTCGATAGCCAAATCCAGTAGTTCTACAGCTATCTCCTGGCATGATAAGGATTTTAAAGAAGAAATAATTTGAATCATCCTCTTTTCCATGGGTATCAAAAAGAAGTCAGAGCCAGAAGATGATACACAACTTCTTGCAGATGGAGAAGTAGTAGCCATTTTTGAACAAGCAGGTTGGCTGGAGTTTCTGAAGAAATTCTCAAAGTACAATGACAAACTGGTAAGAGAATTTGTTGTAAATTTAGAGCAGTCCAGAACTAATGTTAAAAGCATTGTAATTCCTTTTATTGTTAATACAATGAGAAATGTATCTGGGGTACCAATTATACATGTTCCAAACCCTGTAAAGGGAACCCTAAAAGAATTGGTGGAAACCTTAAGTCAAGAGGGTGAATCTGAACCCCAGTATATTTATAATACTAAAAAGATCATCAAGGGGGTCAGAAGAGCTAGCCTACCCAAACCCTTTGATTGAGTAACATTTTGGGTAGTTAAATACCTAACTTGCGATGGCCAATATGGGATTGTTGGAAGGAGGTCCTTAAAATGCTTGATATATCTTAGGTATGGGGCAAAAAAAAGAAGTATATAGTAAACCTTCCTAGTTTCCTCTTTGACTCCATCTAGACAATGGCTCAAAGATATTCTTGGGGTGTAGGGATGATTAGGCACCATGGATTAGTCCATCTGGTCTATCAGCATCATTTTCTCTCAAAGAAAAATGGAGAAGAAGCATGGGAAAAATTCCTCAATAAGTTCTAGACAAAGCCCGATATTATCAAAAGGGGAATACCAACCCCTTTCTCTCCTAAAAGTAACTTGGAAATTGATCCCCCTGATGAGAAAAAGAAGGAAATAAGTGGGGTTAAAGTACCAAAGAGGAGGAGATCTGAAAGGATGATCAAAGCTACAAAATCTATCATTTCTTTAAAAGAAACTCCTTCCTCTGCAGTAATACCAGAAGAACTAATATCTATCTCTGATAGTGATAGTTCACCCAAGCTAGACCGTGAAGTAAAAATCAGAAGAAGTTCAAGGAGAAAGTCCACTTTAGAAAATATTGAAGCTCCTAAAAGGAAAATAATTCATAAGAAGTCTAGGGAAACTCTAGTGGATATTGAAGTATAGGAGGGTTTAGAGAAAGAATCTACTGATATTTTGGGCAGCATGGCAATGTCTCCTCCTCTACCAAGTCAAACTGAGGAGTTGGAGAAAGAAGATGAAATATTAGAAGAGCAGGATTTTCAGGAGATGGGTGACTCAAAGCAATATTGTCACATGAGGAAGAGGAATTGGCATCTTGGAAACAAAAAGGAAATCCCCTTTGGTGGAAGAGAAATGCTTGTTCCCTAAGGAACTTCTAGAGAAAGAAGAAAAACAAGTTAGGTAGGCTTTGTTCTTGTCTAGAGCAGAACTTATCATTAGGGAGAAGGATGAGGAATTAAACTTCCTCAAACACAAATTGGAGCATAGAGAAATGCTCATTGAACAACTAAAAACTCAGCTCACATATAAGAATGAAGAATTAACATTAGTAAAGCAAGTAAATGGTAGAAAAAGAAAAAGAATGTCAATTGGCTAGTGAACAGAATGCTATGACAAAAATATCTTCAGTGGATCAAATTGTACAAACATAGCTAACTTATTAGCCACTTAAACAATTATGTGATGATACCTGCAAAAGCTTAATGAGTTCAAAATATCAAATCAAGAATTAAGAAGCAAGATGGAAGAGGAGAAGAAGGCAAGGAAAGAGTGGGAAGAAAAATTAAATGTCTGGAAAAGATACGGATGGTTTGCATAATGAATGAAAGATTACTCACATGTAGGAGACCTTCTCCTGCATACAATGTCTTTCTAGAAGAGAAATTTATCCATTGGCAACTATCAAGGATTTCATGTGGTCTTCCACATGAAGTGAAGGATGAATCAGAATTCATGACAACATATTCCTCAACTAATGCAGAAGCGAGAAAAATCTTCTTTGTGAATTTTATCTCTGCAACTTTATGTTAGAAAAGAATACAAGCTTCATGATTAATCTGTATGTAGGGGAAAGCAGTTGAATGCATTTGTTTCTATACTCTAGAATCAGATAGCTTGGAAAGAGAGGGATATTGAACACTTATTAAAGGCTAGTTCATCTGGCCTCTGCATGAGAGCTCATTATGGAAAACCATCTACCTTGCTATATATTTCAGATCCGTGCCTTTGACAACTGATTCAAGGCACATTATATTGCTATCCTGCAGAAAAGCATTGATGCATTCACCTCTTATGAAGAGAAAAACCTTGAGGACTTAAGTCACCCTTATTTTCTTCTCTTAGCCATCGGGTAGACAAAATAGGCTAAGGGTTTTTGATTGGGAAGGGGATATTACAACTTGAGAGGCGCATGGAGTGGTAAGACTTGGGGTTCACTAATATGAGCACATGTAAAAGACATAGAATGAAGATGAGAAGAAGAATTAACGTGATCCTGAGAAGTGTCTTTAAGATGTTGGATTTTATATTTTAGAGATGTAATTGTGGATTCCATAGCATGAAATTTATCTTGAAATAAAGAATGAAGAGCTTGAATGGATTTTCAAATAGATTGATTAGAATTGGAACCAAGAGAGTCATCAGAAATATGATCGAAGATAGCATTGACTTGAGCAGGAAACATGTTGATAGGTAGATACATAGTTTCTAGGGTTTTGTGGAGAACATCTTTACAAGATGGGTGCATTTGAAGCAATTAAAGCAAAGAGACTTAGTAGACCTTATGAGCCATGATGGGAAAAAAAGAAAGATACAAGAGTATTCAAATGTGGGTTCACCAAAATGATTAAGCTAAATGTGAATTTTATGCCTAATCTAATTGCTATTGTAGCAATAAATAAATGTGTGATGAAGTACATAAATTAAACCAAGAAAACTAAGCCAAAATATATAAAACCCTAAGTGCAAAGAAGAGGTAAAATGACTTAGCTGATTCACAGAAATCTGAAGGTGTACAAAGCTGGAGAACTAGAAAATATGAAGCACTGACCATCACACTAAAGCTCAAGAAAATGTAAATAAGGAAGAATAAGATGGACTGGGGCACTTAAAGAGGGACAAAGGTGCTGCGCGTGCTCTATACCTATTTATGGGCACCAAAGTCTACGGAAATGCTCAAAAAACCTCCTCTGAGTGGTTCTTTAGGTATTCACTGTTGGTCGTCTTTGGTCACTATGAGGTCGCGCGGTGGTCATTGAAGTCGTTGAAACCTGCACGAATGAAGTATTGACCTACAAAACCCTCAAATAGACATCAATTCCTAAAAAAGAAAGACACGGAATGAGGGGTTAAACTATCCTTAGTTGTCATAATGGTGATCTTACAACTTAGAGTTGCACTACATGTTAGACCTAATGTAGTTATGTGTGTGTGCGAAATTGTGTCCTAGGTGGCTCTTTTGTGTGTCACACTTGATAGCGAGCAAGTAGCTAGATGTAAAAAATGTAATAGATGTGTGTATGGAATATAATGAACTTCTCTCTTATGAAGTGTATACAAAATAACCAACCCTTTTGTCCCTTAGATGGTGCTATATGTATGCAATGAAGCTCTTAGATGCTTGATAAATACAACTCTAAGTGGTGATAGGTAATGCTTAGTGTTTGGTCCTTTATCATGATCACATAAATTTATATTTATATGATTTCATTTCTTGCATTTCACAATTAACCACGAAAATGTCGACTACCAAAAATACAAGATGCTCAAATGACTAGAAAGGACCCAAAAAGTGTGAACAAAGTACACTAAGGTCAAGGGCACCTAGATGGGACGAGGGCACTGGCGCTAACATCCTAGCTTGGCGCTGGTGGTGTCTAGGATGATAAATGCCAAAGTAGAAAAAGGAAGTTTGAGCATGTAAGGGTGCAAGACAAAGAGAAGTAACAAAAAACAAAGAAAGGTGGCCAAAGACATGGGTTGATTAGTACTTTTTGATAAGGCCAAAATATGCCTCATTGATGTGTAATGAATGATCTCATTTTACTCTCCTTTTAATCAAGTTTGATTGCATTTTGTGGCTTTTGTTTGATCTAGTATAAGTTATGATGTAATTGTCCATATTTTGTTTGATTTAGTTCTAACGTCTAAAAAATCTGTAATTCCTAACAAAATGTGTGGAAATTCAGTTTTTGGAATAAAACAGGTCACATTCGGTCAGATAAGCAAAGTATGAAGAAACCAACAACTTTTTTAGGACATTGGCTTCAATGCGGCTTAGCACTGGAAGCTTCAAGCTTAGTTCCAGAACTCCATCACTCAGCTAAGGAAATCTATCACTTAGCTCGGAACCTTCAGACTTAGTTCCAGAACTCTGCGCTTAGCTCCAAAACTTTTGCAGTTAGTTCCGGAATGTTTCCCTTTGGTTCGGAACTTCTCCAAAGTTCTAGAATCAATGGGAATCTGTTTATTTTGACAAAATCTGTGATAGAGCAATTAATGGGCCATTTAATCAAGAATAGATCAAAAAATTGTCGATGCTTCACACTCCAGAAATACTTATGTAAGACCAACAATTGTATGTCCAGCTAGGTTTCTAAATTTCACATCTACTTTGAGCACTATTTTGTTTCACTAGAACCTATAGGTGGATAGACAACTATTGAACACTTATGATTGTAAATGCATCTTTGGATGATGATATATATAAAGACTTGCAGATAGATTATAAAAATATAGATATGAGATCTCGAATATAGACATATACAAGTTTTATAAGACAGAACAATTCAGTAATAAGATAGCCATTTCATTTTGAGAGTATCATACTTTGTCAACTCCTGATTCAAGGTGGAGCAAGGGCCCACTCCTCCAAGAAATATGATCCTTTATTTTATTGGTATTTATATCTTCAAGAAATTTGTGTAAATCTTTTAATTAGTAGTTCTGTAAGTACTTTTGATTCTTAAATTAAAATTTGTTATATAAGTTATTTATTATTCATGTAGGTGTTTTAATGTACATTTCTATTTCCTCAAAATCATTTTAAGCAATCTTTCTAAAGTGTGTTTATTTCAACATGTTTTATTCTAAAAGTATACTTATTTCCAACAATTTGTTTAATTCTACAACGTGTGTTTATTTCCAAGCAGTGTGTTTAATTCTGCAACATATATTTATTTCCAGCAGTGTGCTCAGTTTTGTAAGGATTTATTTATTTCAGCAATGAGTGTTTATTTAAGCAAGTTTCTTATAGTTTAGCTTTAATAAGGCTTTGGCCAGGAAATCTTAAAGACACTTTAAAACCCCCCAGAAAATAAAAATAATAAATATCTATAATCAATTATTAGTTCACTAAGATTCTTCTTGTTGCATATAGCTTCAGACACACCCTTGGTTTGAATATGACATCAACCATGAGTTGATTAAATGAAGGGAATAACGATGCCCATCACTTTTCTTACTTAGGAATCATATGAATAATATTATGTTATTAGGACTAGATAATTACCCAAAGTGCGTGATTTTGTGTCTACACATACTAATATATACATGATCCCTACGCAAGAAAAACTAATGGTTGACAACTCCTTTTGCCTTTTGATTTCTTTATTACACTTTACCGACTTTATACATCTTATAGCTTTGTTGATACTTCGCTGATTACTCTTTTAATGACCTCATACACTAATGCCCAACTAGGACATAAGCACCCAGGCCCTCCTATCCCTTTTGGGTCCCCCTGTCCTCTCTTTCTTCTTCTTACTCTTTTGGTCCCTTTTTACCTTTTGGTCACCTTTTAAAACTTTTGGCCAACCTTTCAAGTGTCAATTATGAAATTCAAACAAGGGAATCATATATATACTTAGTAACTTCTTCTAAATAAAGGTCCAATCACCATAAGCATTATCTATCACCGCCTAAGCTTGCACAAAGGCACGAGGGCATTATAAGAATACATCTAACACATTCATATAAGGGACAAGGGCCTACATTGATCTGCATACATATCATATGAGGTGAGTTCATTCTATTCCATCACACACATTCTACATACTCAGAGTACAATCTACATCTAGTCCGCTATTATCGTGCAACTTACATAAGGGAAACCTAAGGAATCATTACACACACAAACACATAGAACTTCATGGAGTCTAAGATGTAATGCAACAATTGGTCATGAGTTCACTATTCGGTGTAGGATCAGGTTAAGTTTGACTCCGCATTCTACATATTTTTATTAGATTTGATTTGGTTTACGGGCATGTGCGGGTAGACTCTTGTTTTGTAGGTTACTGTACAAATGATGATCTAAAGGTAAAACCAAAGTGATAAAGAGTGAGTAAAATCAAAGATCCTCCAACCCAGAAAAGACTAGATTTCAAGCATACGAGCGGCACATAGGCAACCAAATCACTCACTAGTGCCCAAGTCGCTCCTATACTCTTACTGAGGGACTTATGTCTTGTGCATTCTTAGGATTGTGAACCCTCGTCGAGCTCGTTAGACACTATTTCTATTTGGATCTAGCAGATACTTAGTTTTGATCATTCCCATGTTGCATGTATTAGAAATAGATAAGTCCTCTTCCTCTTTCATTTGCTTAGAGTTTTACATTGTTGAATACTTATTGCTTGTGTATCTTGTACAAAATTATCCTAATATCATTTTTTACAGTTAGTTACTATGAAATAAAGATTTAATTCAAATTAGATTAAATCATTTGGTGAACCCGATCGATTAAACCCTACCTTCTAAACATGCATCAGATCCTCTCTCCTTCTTCTGAATTTATGGACCAATCCTCTTACCCATACTATACACCCATTAATATTTCTAGCATGACTTCCATTCCTATTGATTTTATGCTAGTTTGTACCCAACACCCTCCCTCTTCAACCCTCAAATGTCCGACCCCCTATTAATCCTAATAACACAACCAATCAATCCATTTTTGAGTCAATTCAAGCTTTACACCTTTTTTCTAGATAAATTTCAATCTATGAAAACCAGGATTCATTCCCTCACAACTCAAATCCAACATCTCAAATATGATTCTCATGTCCATACTAGTTCTTCTTCTACACCTCATCCTAATCCCATGTCTACTACATGTGCTCATACAAGTGAGGTCAAGGTCTTACCATAACAAGCACCTCTCAAGTTTGATCGAAATGTTAGGAAACACGATATTCTTTCTAAATTGCTTAATCACCCGTTAATTACCTTGCCACCTAATCATTACTACCCTCCTTACCAGATTACAAACTACAAAGGTCACTAATTTTGCAATTATTATAAAATTAATGGACATCATGATAATGATTATTATTCTTTAGAATGAAGAATCAGGAAACTTGAGCATCAAGTCTTTATTTCGTTTGTTACACAACATTCTGCTACACACTCATCTCTAATTACCAAACCCCAATGGGTTCCCAAATATGATCCCTTTATGTCTAGTGAGCATCACATCATACTTAATAATGTTCCTTCTCTAGTAATTCAAGAGCCACCTATCAACCCAATATCATACCACCTTTAGAAGTACCTACCCCATTACCTCCTCCTATTGTGTCATCTGCAGTGTTACCAATCACAAATATGCAACCACCATTAAAGGAAGAGCAACCAATTCCCCTACCACAAGCTGAGATCACTCACCAACCTCCTAAGTTTAAACTTATAATTCCTTTTGATCTAGATAATGACTATGTCAATGATTAGGACCGGACGAAGCTTACGATGTCGATGAACCATTTGATATGTCAGATGAGCATTTGCACACATTAGATTTCAATCCTAGCAATGTTTTTGACTCGACTCGATGTTGGTCATACCCTTGATTCTACCTATTATTGTGATGACCATAAAATTTCCTATGACACATTTCCACATCTGCCACCATGGCATGGTCTCTCTACCATCATCGCATAGATCTCCATCACTCACACACTTGGGGGACATCAAACTTTCCCCCATAGTCGCACATTCTAATCAGTAGTTTCTCTATCCATACTACTCACACACACATATACCTTACTTTTGCTTTGCACTTCAAGTCAATCATTCTAGCAACAATTTCTCTTATCTACACTATGAGCACACCTTGCTACATATATCTATGCTTATGGATTCCTTTTCTACTCCTATGCTACTCCATACACATTTTTCTACTCATACTTACTTATGGATCCTTTTATTCATGATACACATACTACTTTATATCTATGGTATACATCCTTTCGTTCACTATACATACTTTGGTTATTCTTGCTCACAATGATCACATCTATTTGCTAAAGCAACTCTTGATATACACACTTGGGGAATCAGACTTCCCCCTCCTCACTTGCTTCTTATACCATTACTTCTTCCTATCTATACAACACAATGTTGCTATTATATACTTTACACTCGTTGCCGATGACCCACTCTTATTCTATGGTTCATTTGGATTGTTGAGGATACAATTATAAACGAACCTCACTTGACACATTATGGATACTCTCTCTATATCTCTCACACTTTGTGTTTTATGTCTATCTTTCCAAGCATTGTCACATATACTTTACACTCGTTACCCGATGACACACTCTAGTTCTACGGTTCATACTTGACTTTTGAGGGAACATTCCTAAATGAACCTCACGTCTGCTAGGCAACGCGGTTCCCCTCATATGTATATATTACACATCAAGCATACCATCACCTTCACACAACATCCACACATCTTGGTTACATTTACTCGTGTTAGCTTATACAACTTACATCTTGCACTTTTTTTCATATGTTAGTTGGATAATTAGTATGTCATTATCTTTTTCTATACACACATGCACTTTCACTTGGTATCTTGAGGTGAATGCTAGACTTCTACAGGTTCTTACATGATGCATGATGCTTGACACTACTCTTTTCCATTCCCATCGAGGTTCCTGAGGGCATTTACCTTTGCTACTCTCATACTCTACACATTGCATGTCCTATTGTTAAAATATTTACTAATTTTTCGTCACTATCACTTACTTTTCACTTATCTATACATTCTTTGACACATTACTTATCTTTATAACATGTTAACAGTGCTTCATGTGTAGCATTTTCCTTACAAGATACTATACACCCATGGTTATCTATAACTTCTTACTTATTATTGTTTGTTATTATTTCACTATTTTGCATGGGCTATGCCATATGTCATTGTTTGATCATTATTTTCTATTGGCCACTTCGGCCATGATTATCTTGTGACATTGTGATCAATGTCCCATGTATGCAACCCAATTTTTATGGTACGTCTTGTCTTCACAATTCCTTGTTACATTGTATTCTCTTGTATGCTAGCACTTTTACATTAACAGCTTTTTCTAGCCTACATTGTTTGCATGTGCCTTGGTTTCTACCATGCACATCCCATACCTCCTGCGGGTATCCAATTTTATATATGCATATCAATTTTAGGTCCTCTCATTTGGGCCGCCTCTGCACATTACATTCGTCACATGCACGCTAAAGGAGGGGGGCATCTATTGGGAGAAAAATCACCCTTCTAAAGAACTCGAGCTCTAGAACAAAACAACATGGTACAAAGTTGGCAAAGGCACACGGTGGGCCACGATCAAAATTAGATCACAAACATAGACTAGACACACTAACACCCAATATCAGACATGAATGATGGGAACTTGTGTCCAGGGACAAAAATAGACAGTTTCTTAGTTTAACACATTTTCCAGTAAGTTACAACACAGATCTATAGTATCAGGCACTTGCCTTTAGTTACATAATTCATTCAATTGGTTACAATTGGTTATAAATTCAGTTACAAATTAGGATGTGCCAATCTATGTAGTGGCACTTTGAGAAGCATCATGGAAGGAGATAAAAATAGACCTCTCTCCCAACACTCTTCTCTTGGCGTAAGATCACCAAAAAACATGTTCTTGGCATGAGATTTCCCAAAAACTCACTCTTGGTGTGATATCACCCAAGAACCTCATCTTTGGCAACAAGACACTCAAATCTAACAACATCTCCAAAGCAAATAGGAAAAAATTTATCCTATACTCTCTTATACACTAGGTGCACTCTCTCCTTAGCTACTACTTTTACAAAAATTTTACTTACTCGTACATGTGTTACTTTTATACTCGCATATAGGAATTTGACTACTCTTTTTTTTTCTTCTTTTGCAGGTCCATCCTTACAAGAAGCAACTCACATCAACAAGTACGAGCTCCAAAGAACACACTACTATGCACACACTTAACCCGTAGGGTCTCACGTCCCTCTCCTTGTTGCCATGCTCACAATCACTTCACGATTCACATGGCTACTTATTTATTTGGCACACTATCAACTACACTTCTCTTCAATTTACAAGGTACGCATCTTCTATCTACTTTATGTTATCAAGTATTCACTTAACAACATAAAATGGGCACAAATGTAGACACAAATCTATGCACTTGGTTACATTTCTAGGTCCTAAAGCATACTAATATATACTTGATTCCTACGGTAAGAAAAACTAGTGGTTGACAAGTCCTTTTGGAATTTTGATTGTTTTATTGTACTTTATTAGCTTTACACATCATACAACTATTTCAACACTTGAATGATTTATCTTTTGATGACCTCAGACATTAGCACCTAGAGAGGAAAAAAAGGGCCCAAGTGCTCTTGTCCCTTATGGGCACCACTTTCCTTCTCTTTCTTCTTCTTACTCTTATGGGTCCTTTTTGTCTTTTGGTCACCTTTTAAAACTTTAGGTTGGCTTTTAGTTTCCAACTACAAAATTCAAACAAGAGAATTATATAGATATATATACTTAGTAACTTCTTCGAATAAAGGTCCAAACACTATAAACATGATCTATCGCCACCTAAGCTTACACAAAGGGACAAGAGCATTACAAGGATACATCTAGCACATTCGTATATGGGACAAGGGGTTGTATTGATCTACATACACAACATAGGAGAGGAGTTCATTCTATTCCATCACACACATTCTACATACTCAGTACAATCTACATCTAGCCTGTTATTATCGTACAACTTGCACAAGGGCATCCTAGGGAATCATTACACACATAAGCACAAAGAAATACATGGATTCTGAAATGTAGTGCAATGATCGATCATTATTTCACTCTTTGGGTGAATGTCGGGGTTAGTCGAATCCACAGTCTGCATCTTTTTTATTAGATTTGATGTGGTTTGTGGGCATATGCATGTAGGTATTTGTTTTGTGAGGTTACAGGGTATGACCGACGATCTAAAGACAAAAACAGAGTGACAAAGAGTGAGTAGAAGCAAAGATCCTCTAACCCAAAAGAGACCAGATTCTAAGCATTTGAGCGAACATAGGTGCCCATATCACACCAGCACATGGGGCACTCATATCCTCCTACAAACACTTATGTCATGTGTATCCTTAGGGTTTCCAAACCCTCATTGAGCATGTTAGACACTATTCCTAGCCGGATCAGTCGATATTCAGTTAT
Source organism: Taxus wallichiana var. yunnanensis (assembly GCA_018340775.1). NCBI lineage: Eukaryota > Viridiplantae > Streptophyta > Pinopsida > Cupressales > Taxaceae > Taxus > Taxus wallichiana. Next base: position 685,017,788 of record CM031243.1, read on the forward strand.
GGTCATTCCCGGGTTGCACGAAACAACTAAGTCCTCTTCCTCTTTCATTTGCTAAGGGTTTTACACCTTTGTTGAATGCTTATTATGGTGCATACTATACATAATTATTAAAGTATCTTTTGTTACAAGATTACTAATAAATAAATATTTAATCCAACTTAGATTAAATTAGTCGTCTATTAGTCAATCAGAGGCATGTTTCCAAAAAGAATACTAATGGTAGAGAGATAGAGTTATGCACTACACTCATTGCTTGTTAATTGATTTTGAACTCTAACTACACTATTATCGAAAAGTCATTCATTTCCTTGGAATTTTCCATCAAGAAGCAAAAGGATTGCGTATATAGGTAGGAAACCAATTTCATTTCCAATTTGATCTTGTACTAATCATGAGGATATACATATAATAGTCCTCACAGTACTTCCAATCTTGTCTTTACATTTTGTGGCTCATGTGGTTCAACTTATTAGACTCTAATACTCAAGAACATCCCCATGGATTTTTGGTACCTTATCTACCTATCTCTAGTAGATGTTGTATGTGGAACAATGGAATCTTGCAAAGTAGTCACGATGCTATATGAGCATACGAAAACCTTTTGCAGAGCATTCCATTGGATTTAGTAGTGTCCCATACACCTCTGTGTCAAATTCTGACATGTTACTTATAAAATTAGTGACATTGTCAACCTAACTCAACACTCATTGTGTCATGCCACATGTACTACCCAAGGTTTTCATAATGCTAGAGTTTCTATCTACATACTATGTATCTTTTATAAGCCACACACATCCATGTCAAATCGTAAAGGAAAAATCATATTATGAATCACAATAACTGCTACTTGTAAACTTAGTGACATCATTAGCGCTACTCCACACTATATCATGTCACATTGTGTGTGGTAGTCTTGAGGGTTTCTATTGTGCTAGAGTGTCTCTTTGCATACTATGCATATTTCATAAGATATATAACGATCAGAAGGTAAAGAGTCACACATGGGATCCTAAAATACTTCAACTTCCATAATCTGCTCTTATTGTATTCCTCCCAATCTCAAGAATACAACTTCGTGTACTTTTGGAATATATTTGTATGTCTTAAGTGCAGATGAAATTTATATTGAATATGAAAGAAATTATTCAATTATATATGCATTTTCTTGATAATCTTTGTCTTACTAAGATTCCAACAATGGGTTATGTGTTATATGTATGTAGAAAATTATAGACACCTATTTTTTGTACCTAGATTTTCTATCCATGCTCTTCACATTCATATTCAAAACATCAAATTATATTATTATCCTATAAACCATGTCCTCACCCCTATAAAATCACACTTTACCCTCGATAAAAATCTATTTCACTCACCCTATACCACCCAAACCACCTATAACTCATCCTAACCCATTTTCCCCTAGCCACCTGTTGGCTAGATTTTCTGCATAGCATCAAACCTAGGCAATCATGAGATAAATCTCCCTCATTTAACCGGTGAGGCTCCCGTGTCAGATTTGTCAATAAAAATGTGTTATTATCTATCAAGGGTTTTACTTTAACCACTTAGTTCATGAACCATAACTAAGAAGTTCTGTAGCAAGTAAGCAATTGTTCAAGAAAGGAAGTATTTTATAGAAGAAGGAAGTAAAGGAAATACAGAGAAGAAATGGGGAAGATGTGCATCCCAATTAGTAGATAGCAGAGCTAATTGCATGCACATAGAAGAAACTTAATAGATATGAACACACAGAATTATAAAACAAAGGCAACTTTAGATCCAGATCTAAAATAACACAAAGTTTATCAAGAGATCTAAGATTCAAAGCAAGAAACACAGTACACCGTGACACAAAGTTCTCTGGAAACCTGCTCCTTTGTATTCCTTTGCTCCAAGTTGCTCTCAGGGGTTCAGCACAAAGTCTAGAACACAAGATTGCTGCTTACAAATTTTGATTGATCATTAACCCGAAGGTTCTTCCTCTACTTATAGAATGTAGAGGGGCAATTACAAGCTGGAAGCTTTAGTTGAACTGGCACACGTGGAAGTCGAAAAAGAAACAGCTGGCAATCTCCTTCCTGGAATTCCTCTTTGCATGACATGTATGATTTGCAACTGACCTTCTATTTTGCACGTCCGCCACCTATCTCCAAGTAGTTGACTTCTTCAAGTAATGGCTTTTAAACCAATCACTTAAGTTGTATAATTGAATTGATCACTCAATTACTTTGTCGAAGGAAAGAAGAAGGAAGAGGAAAGCTGACTTTATCGGAGGAAAGAAGAAGGAAGAGGAAAGCTAACTTTGTCCTTTTTCATGTCTGCATGCAGCTGATTCAAACTGGATCTGGAAACAAGCTGGAATTAGTTGGATCTTGAAGCGGCTGGATCTGGAAACAAGCTGGAATTGCAAGCAGTTGGAATTGGAAGCAAGCTGGAATTTTGCCTTCGCATTGTCTTCTCTTTTATCCTTGAAGCTTTTGCAGTTCTTCTCCAGTACATGCATCAATGCAATGTTTGCCGTAGATAACTCATCATCCTTATTTTTAATTGCATATTAGCAATTAAAAATTTTGGAAAGCACTCCGGGTGAATGATAATTCAATGAAAGCTTCAACTGGAAGATGAGAGCACATGCACAAGATCTTGGAAGGAATTTTCCACGCACTATCTTCTTCACGGGTTGCATTCGAAACAAGAGGATGAAGCCTTTGTGCCAGAAGCTTTTGCAACTATGAGATCTGGATCGGATCTGCATATGGATCTGCATCTGCATCTGCATCTGGATATGGATCTGCACCTGCATAACAAATTTTGGCAACAGGGCTATGGATGGAAAAGCTGCAACTTGAATAATTCCACTGCTTTTAATCTGCACGCATGAGTGAAGTTTCTCCTGCTCGCATGAGTGAAGTCTTTCCTGCTTTGGATCTGTCTATCAATTTAGCAATAGGTTTCTTTTTCATCTTTCTTCGCCATAGCTTTGTCTATCTTTGTCTGAATGTCTTTTTCTTCTTATTTGACTGGAATTCTTCAATATTGGTGCAGATCTGGACAATTCTTCAGATTCGGAAGATATATGCAATGTATTGGACATTGATAAAAACTCATTTTCCTTTATAAAGCACCTGTAATGAATTCTTGCAATTTATTCAGACAAAAATGGCCACCGGAGCATGAATAGTGAATTTTAATTGTAAAAATCTGCACTTTTCAAGCCTGCTGCCCCAAAAAATGGTGTTTAATTTGCACATAAAAAGAGCATGAATCCTTTCAACAACACCTCAGCTCCTGTAACACCTGTGCAAACAATTATGCAGACAAAGATCAACCTTCTTCAAAGCATGCGCCAAATCTGGAAGCTTTTAGCCTTGTTTCCACCTTACCTGAGCAAAATCCTTCTTCAAATGGGGGCGCACTTTTCCTCTTGGCTGCAATTCTTTACCTGTGAATTAAATAATTCACCCATATGGCTGCCCATGCTTATATAACCTTCACAATTCTATAATTAATAATTGCCCTAACAATTAAAGGCAATTAATTAATTAAAAATCATGCTCTTCTCTTTTAAAAATAGCATGTTTAAGGACAGTCATCCAATAAATTAAATTAATCCATTTAATCATCCACACTGCACTTCACTTAAGCTTCACAGTGTGCTTTGACCATAGCCACTGTGAAAATAGGAATTAATATAATCATTTAATACTTTAAAAGTATTAATTCCTTCTCAAAGGGGCTGCATTAAATAAATTAAATTTATTTAATTTTAGAATTCTATTTCCAATTGATTTATTCCCCTTTGCTTTTGTTGACTTTTCCACAAGCCTGGATGCCAAAATTGGGTGAATAAATATTAACAAATATTTATTTAATGCATTATTATTCACCCAATGTGGGTCGCACTTTTTTGCATAATAGAATTCTATTTTTAAGAATTTCTGACAATGGGATTTTTACCTGCAAGCAGCCCCATAAATCCCATGATCCACTTAAGTGATTTGACTTTGACAATGAGATTATTTACCCTGCAAGGCAGGCAATAAAATCCCGTGATTTCACTTAAGTCACTTTTCTTTTATTTCACCATGGGAATTTTTACCCTGCAAGGCAGGCAATAAATTCCCGCCTGCAACCTCTAACTTTCCCACTGCAGCTTAAGTGAATTTTATAACATGGGAAAAAGTACCCTGTTAGGTAGGTATAAAATTCCCATCCTGCCTGCGGCTTATATTTTTCCCATCGCAGACTTAAATCCTTTGTTTTCCAAAATGCGTCCATCCCCGCAGGGGCTTTTCTCGTGCACGACTTCGCTTTTTCCCAGTGATCCGGACCTCGATGGTGACTTCCTCCGGGCATAATGTGCGTATATGTTTTCTAGCCGCTCCAGCCAAAAATCGGGCTTACCGTCAAAGGAATTGTTCTAGAGAAATTTCACAGAAAACGAAACGGGACACCACAAAAACACGAAAAATTGCCAAAAGTTACAAATAAAGCCCAAAACTTAAAATAAGTTAAAATCCTTCTGGCACATAGGAATAATAACATATTCGCTCATAATAGAGTTAAACAGAGCGCAAATAGCCTCACACATCTGGGCTCAAAATAATTAAATACAAATTTCCCATGCACAAATCCCACGGCATGAGAATAAAACAATTTTGGGCATCTGGGTATTTGGCGAAAAGGGCTAATATGGCTCTTTGGGATTATCTTGACGCAATACAAGAACTTTCAGGCAATAAAAACAACAAATGACCCATTATTTTAAAAGTACGAATTTTTTTCGGATTGGGTAGTCACAGATTTCAGGGTGAAATCTGAGTGACACCACCACCTAACCTCCCAACATCCTCAACATCTTCCTAACCATCTTCACCATCCCCATACCCAAATTAACCCTTTTGGAAGTGGTTGAAATCACTTCCAAGTAGGTTTTCCACACTTTTTTGGGTTGTCAATGATTCTAACTAATCACCAACGATTATATAAGCAACATCAAACCTCTATGGAAAGGATCCTTAGACGTTTGCATAACAAAGCTCGGTTCTCTAACGACCTAGATGACATCATTACAGACACCCCGACATCACCTGCATCCTTGTCATGTCCTTGGAAGCTTCACAAATCTTGTAAGATTCCCACAACACCATTTCTTAGCATTCTTCATCCAAGGTAAGCTCTTGTCATCTGTTTTCATATTCAGTTTGTTAACACATCACCTTAAAGCTCAAATTAATTTACAAATCATCTATTCTACACCTTATTCATATCTTATTTGGAAATTATCCTTTTCCACAATAATCACCAATGATTTATCTGAATCACTAGTGATTACCTCAAATCGCTAGCGATCCCTATCTTTTTATCACTTTAATCACATTTCTCATATTTGTAATCAATATATCAACATGTTTTCTGTCTAATCTTCCTATTTTCAAGTTGTTTCTATCTATAAATGATTATACCAAGTCAGACACATCCAATTACAAGCATATACAACCTTCCCATTGTTTCACAACCACTAGTATGGGAATAATTTGACATTGCACACAAACTTATTCTTTGTGCCATCTCCTTGACACCAAACATTGAAGACATCGAAGATCAACTTGAAGTCATATGTGAAGAACAAGATGTTGTTAAACAAGGTTGGTTTGATTACTTATTGGATCTTGAGCTTGTCGTAGCTCTCATTTGGGCCTCCTATCATGCAAGCAAGATCTCTCTATCCCTTTGTATTTTTAATCATCCTTTTATTTTCAATTATTTTCATATCATTATCACTTGATTGTAAAATGAGTTGACACCCTTCAAGGAAGCCCTTTGGTTCCTGGGATCGACCTTTTCCGAGCAACTCGTCATATCCTTATCTAATATCTATCTTGTCTAGTTATCTTTCTGTGTGCATATTTCTCTCATTCTATGGAAGTAGGAGTCTCGAACCCATTTTGCATCCACACATCTCGACATTACATTATCAACACAGGTATCGCTAAACCCCGATGTCTTCCAAGTTTTTGGTATTTTTTCATATAATTAATAGACTAAAATCCACCACGAACATTTTGGAACACCTAGTAGGACCTTTGGTCCCTTTCGATAAGATTTTATGTCTTCTTGTTTTCTTTCTTATCAAATTATCTAACTTTCTCGCTTGACGCTTGCTTTATCACTTCTTCAAAAATGAATAAAATAAGAAAAATAAATTTGGAATAACGAACATAGATTTATTTCTTTTCTTTCATTTTCTTCTAAGCATCGCATTTTTATTCACTCGCCTTCATCGAAATCAATCTTTCCTTTTGGGTCTTAAAACAAACCTTCATTTTTCTTGCTCGTATAGTTTAATTAGGGGTTAAACGATTGCATTTACAAAATTCCCCTCACACACAACCAAACCATGTAACATATCAAAATTGCATATAAACAATCTCTTCTAGGTTTACCTACTTGGATTTCATCACCAAGGGGGAAGTTGACTTGGTGTTCTAGCCGATTATAAATAACTTGTGGGAAGTATATTGGCTAAGCACATGACACCCTTATCACCGAGAATCATGAAGTGAGGTTTGTAGGCCCCAATACCACGCCTCATACCGAAACCAACATAGACTCAAGCCTCATGTACCTTTAAGTATATCGAGGAATCCAACGTTAAATCACCTAAAACCAACCTTAGCTAGACCTTTTCCTAACTCCCTTTCAGTTGTTTTTCATTTCACACTTTTCTTAAGTTAATCAAGACAATCCAAAACTTTAGTGTGTTTTGGTCCTTTTAAAAACAATTATCTTTGCTTTTTTTTTTTTTTTTGCATATTTTTTTAGTTCATGGTTCTGAATAGACAACAATCTCGCCTTCAAAACATCTCAAACATGACAGACCCACTTTAGCAATCCCTAGAATCAATCTAGTCTCACATTAAAAACATCTCAAACATGACAAACCCACTTCACCAATCCTTAGAGTTAATCCAATCTTGTATTCAAAACATCCTAAGCATGAAAGATCCATTGCAACCACCCTTAGAAACATATCAAAAACCTTCACGTTCTCTCATTACTTGATGTGTGACATCAATATCTCCTTGTCTCTATAGACACTAAATCACCCACTTTGAGTCATTATTGAGTCCAGTCTCATACTACTATCCACATGGTTCTCAAGTGAAAAGAGTAATAATTAACTAATGTATTTGGTCATTTTGCATTGTTTTTTGTTGCTACTTTCAATTTTTCACCCGTACTTGCCTCACCTATACTCCCATACTGCGTTTTTCCTATTTTTGACTAGGGTTCCCAGTGCCCTGGTCCCCTTTGGGTGCCCTGATCCTCTTTACACTTTCCTCTCACTTTTTGGGCACTTTTATTAGTCTGAGCTTCTTCTATTTTTGGTGGTTGGCCTTTTCGGGGTTAATTACAAAATTAAAGCAAGAGAACCATATAAATATAAAGTTATGTGACCATAATGAGGGACCAAACACTAAACACTTACTATCACCACCTAAGGTTGCATCCATCTATTACTCCATTTACATCCATCTAGCTCCATCACAAGGCTTCTATTACTCCATTTACATCCATCTAGCTCCATCACAAGGCACACAAGGATAGTTCATTTGCATCACACTTCATAAGAGGGGAGTCTATTGTTTCCATGCACACATTTATTACATTCTACATCTAGTTACTTGCTCGCTACTTCACAAAGTTCAATTGGCACAAGAGCACCTAGGGTACAATTTTCACAAACACACCTAGAACTACATTTGGTCTGAGATGTAGTGCAACACTTAGTAATAAGTCCATCAATTTGGAAGCGAGGAAAATCGACCCCCGCATGTGTATCTTTATTTTTAGGTTTTATGCTTTGTTTGGAGTTTTGCAGTTGATTCTTCATTATAAAGGGTTTAGCGGTGATTTGGCGATCACACAAATAACGCAAAGAGCACTTAACGACACCTCAGATGAGGTTTTGTGTTCATTTCCATAGACTAGGGCACCCACAGGTGCCCCTATCCATCTCTAAGCACCGAAGTCTAGTCGGATAGTCTAGATTTGTACTTTTCCAAGATCCTGTGCGAAGGTTTCCTCCTCCTGTTCATCCAGTCTCCACCGCGACACAATCCCGTGACATCATTGAATAAGCTAAGGCCTTCTTAACCCTATTTGCACATTAGGGTTTCAAATTTCATTGCTTAGATTGCTTGGGCATTATTTCAATATTTTATTACTTCATTTAATCAATTATTTTATTGCTCATATAAGATTAGATTACACTAGAATATTTCCATTTTAGTTTAATCATTTTGGTGAACCTGATCTTCAAATCCATCTTCGTTCTAGGTATTTTCTAATCTTTTCTATCATGACTGCTAAAGTCACTGAAATTTCTTTGTTTGATTTACTTAAGATGAATCCCAATTGCCAGGATGTTATGAAAAAAACCCTAGACACCATGTATCTCCCTAGGGATATGCCACCACATCAAGTGAGTCCTATTTTCGATTATTTGTCTAATGACCCTAGCCCTCATGAACCTCCATCTAATCAACCCATGTTGGAAACAATCCAATCTTTGCATTATTTATTTCAAGACAAATTTAAGGCTAGCAAAATATCAAGGTCGTCCATATTGCAATTACCATCGAATCAATGGACATAATGACAACGATTTTTATGCTTTACAACGAAGAATCAAACATCTATAATGTTAGGGCTTTATCTCATTCATTGCACAACATTCTATTGCATGCCCATCTACAAATGCTACATCTCAGTGGGTTCCTAAATCTGATTTGTCTATATTTAATGAGCATCACCCCATAAATTCTAGTGTTCATTCTTTAGTCACTCAAGTACCACCTATGCAATCCACTCAATTTAAGCCTCCACCTCTACAATTTTTCCAACACTTCCTCCTACTAAGTCACCTACAGTATTACAGAGCCAAACTAAGCAACCCCCTTTAAAGATCAATGCAATTCCTTCACCTCTCAAGTCATATGTGGTCAACAAACAACCACTCGTTACACAAGGCAAGACACACTCTAGCTGACATTTTTCGACTCTCGCAATTTAAGGACCCTATCCAGTCCTCGCCTCAGTGTCCAATCACTTTTTTCAAAGAAAATACTCCTTACATTGATCCACTTAGCATCTTTTGACTAAATATCCATCACTTACATACTTGGGGGCATGACGCTTATCATCCCTCTCCCTCTTCTAAACAACAAACATGCGTATTACATCTTCATCACATAACAATCCAACATCCACTCATTCCACTCATACTTTGACATATGCTAGCATCGACATTACCCTATGACGCACTCTTGTGCTTCGGTTCACACTTGAATGTTGAGGGCATACTATACACATGAACCTCACACACTACATTGTGCATCTTCAAATATCTTACACACATATATTCTACATCCTAGATTTTACATCTTACATCCTACATCAATTATGCGTTATACATCATCTACACGTATATCATTTACACATTTTGAATTGCATCCAATACTTCACACATCACATTACACACTACATATTACACATCCTACTCATCTATTTATAAATGCTGCACTCACTACCCGATGACACACTCTTGTGCTTCGGTTCACACTTGACTGTTGAGGGCATTCTATACACACAAACCCCACACACTACACTATAGACATTGTACGTCTTCATACATTCTACACTTTACATCCTACATCTTGTCCTATATACATCATACACATTCTACTCATGCCTCACATACTACACCATAGCCACTACATATTGCACATTTTCACACATCATACACATCATCTTACATTTTACATCCTACACCTTACATATTACATCTTGCATCTTACATCTACTATGCATCTACACATCTTAGGTCATCTACACATCTTGCATTACATACCATACACCCTACTATGCACATTACACATTTTTACACATTCTCTTCTACACGTTGCACTCACTACCCGATGACACACTCTAGTCTCGTGGTCCATACTAGATTGTTGAGGGTATACATCACAAATGGACCTCATCACCCTTACACGTTCATCATTCAATCCTTTATCATACAACATACCTAGATTAAGTGATATACGCTTTAGGCTACAGGGTCACTTCTTCTAGCATCATCTCGTGATAGGCTACATCATCACTTTCACTTACATCATTTAGTGGTATACGCTTTAGGCTAAATCAACACTCATTTCTATACATATTTTTATAATATGCACTTAGGCTACAACGTCACGTAGAATTCATCTTTAGGTCACATACTATCACTACACACTCATCATAGTGCATTGCACACAACACATAGTTCAAAAATTTCCCAATGATGCACCCTCATTTATGGTTCATTCTTGATTGTTGAGGGGGCATACTAAATGAACCTCACTACATACAATTCCATTCACTGGGAGGCACGCGGCTCCCATCATTCACTCTGCATTCCATTCCATCCATCCATAACATACTACATTTTATGGTTACATTTACTCTTGCTTGCACTTGCTTTTACATGTACACTTTATTACACATGTTAGATATATATCTTGTATGTCATTATCATTATCATACACACATGCATGTTCACTTGCTTTCTAGTTGTGATCACAAGCTATACAAGGATACTACACGCAGCATGGATGCTTGACTACCAGTCCCACAACAGCTCCTGGGGGCATTCACATTCGTACGCTACATGTGTTATTGTTTCATTTTTGTTCATAACACACTACTTTGGTTTATACACGCTTTTACATACGTTTTATATTTCTAACATGCTAATGAGTGCTTCATGTGTAACATTTTTTTATAGGGATACTTGTTTCCATACTTGTTTGTTATATTGTCTACTATTGCTTGTTCTTGTTTACGGGATTTTCCCTTTGTCTTGTGTGCACACTTGTTTATTTGTGGCCATTGCAACCTTGATTGTCTTGCGACATTGTGAGTGGTGTCCCATGTTTGCAACCCACTTCATGCAGCCTATATTTTCTTCTTAGGTGTTTAAATTATCTACTTATGTTCTTGCTTACACATTATATATTTGGCTTACACTTGTTTTCTACATGCATGTTCATACTAACACTTTTTTTTGGCTATCTTGTTTGTTTGTGCCTTGGTTTTTACCAAGCACATTCCCTCCCCCATACAAGGAAAAGTTTCAATATCCATGATTGGTCCTCTTTTTGGGACGCATTTTGTTATCCGTGATGTTGTATGTACCCCCAAAGAGGGGGCATTAATTGGGTTGACACACGTCCCTGGTACAATTCCATTTTCAATTTTTGTCCATGACACAATGGGTTACATAACGAGTGGGTTCATACCAGTCTACAAAACTCCATACACATCAGATTTTATAGGATAAGGTGTCCTTAGCACATTTGGGAGAAATTGAAGGATAAAGGATAAACCAAACCTTCCTCTATACACTTCCATGGTGTCGATCACCCAAAAAATAAGACAATACAAAGATCTCTTCACTCTCGGGAAAGTTATAAGTTGGAGGATAAATAAGACTTTCCTCCCTACACTTCTTCATCCAGTGGCATGAGATCGCCCAAAAAACTCACATGACATTGATGGATCCTTTCTACACCCTTTTTCTCATCACGAACTAGGTGCACATGTTCCTTTTTCATTTTCATACTTTCTTTACATGTTTTTACATATATACATGCATTTTTACATATTACACATATACATGCGTATTTGACTACAACCATAATGAGGGACCAAACACTAAGCACTTACTATCACCACCTAAGGTTGCATCCATCCAAGGATTTTATTGCTCCATTTGGATTCATCTAGCTCCATCATAAGGCACACAAGGCTAGTTCATCTGAATCACACTTCATAGGAGGGGAGTCTATTGTTTCCATGAACACATATATTACATTCTACATTTAGTTACTTGTTCGCTACTTCATAAAGTAAGACTGACACAAGAGCACCGAGGGCATAATTTTCACACACACACACCTAGAACTACATTGGGTCTAATATGTAGTGCAACGCTCAATAATAAGTCCATCAACTTGATAGTGAGGATAGTCGACACCTTCATACGAATCTTTCTATTTTAGGGTTTTGATGCTTTGTTTGGGGTTTTACAGGTGATTCTTCATTACAAGTTTATCGTGCTTTGACGATCACATAATCAGGTGACAAGAAAAGAACACAGGGGAACACTCAGTGACACCTCATAGGAGGTTTTCTTGTCATTTTCGCAGTGCTAGGGCACCCGGATCTCAAACCAAGGTGCCCATGGGCGCTTCTATCCCTCTCTAGGTGCCCTAGTCTAGCAGAGGCAGTTTAGATATGCACTTTTTTAGGCTCTGTGCAAAGGTTTCCTCCTCTTGTTCATCCAGTCTCCACTACGACAGAGTCCCATGACATTATCAAATCAACTAAGGCCTTTTTAACCCTCTTTACACATTAGGGTTTCACATTTAATTGTTTAGATTGCTTCGATATTATTTCGGTATTTTATTACTTCATTTATTCAGTTATTTTACTGCTCCTATAGCATTAGATTACACTATAATTTTCCCATTTTAGTGAACAAGGTCTTCGAATCCACCTTCGTTCTAGGGATTTTCTCATCTTTTCTATCAAGGCTCCTAAAGTCACTAAAATATCTTTGTCCGATTTACTTAAGATGCAACCCGATTGTCGAGGTTGTTATGCTGAAAAACCCTAGACCCCATGTATCTCCCTATGGATATGCCACCACATCAAGTGAGTGCTATTTTAGATCGTTTATCCGATGACCCTAGCCATCATGATCCTCCATTTAATCAACCCATGTTGGAGACAATACAAGCTTTGCTTCTTTATTTCAAGACAAATTTAAGGCTATGGAATCCACGATTACATCTCTTAAATTTAAAATCCGACAAGTTAAGGATGCTTCTCAGACTCATGTTTGTTCTCCTTCTACATTTTATCTTCAATCTATGTCTACTACATGTACTCATATTAGTGAGCCTCAAGTCATACCATTACCAACACCTCTCACATTTGATCACAATACTAAGCAACATGACATTCTTATAGATCTCCTAGCTCATCAATTGATCACTTTACCGCCTACTCATTACTATCCTCCTTATCGGCTAACAAAATATCAAGGTCATCCATATTGCAATTACCATCGAATCAATGGACATAATGACAATGATTTCTATGCTTTACAACAATCAAACATATGGACCATTAGGGATTTATCTCATTTACTACACAATATTATATTGCATGCCCATCTATAAATGCTACATCTCAATCGATTCCTAAGTCTGATTCATCTATATCTAATGAGCATCACACCATCACTTCTAGTGTTCCTTCTTTCTTCGCTCAAGTGCCACCTACTCAATCCACTCATTTTAAGAAACCATATCTCCAAATTATAATGTTATTTTGAGAATAAAAGGAAGATATTTACAAGAAAGGAGTGGTTAATGAAGACATATCAAGAGGATTAGAGAAGAAGGAGAAAGAGAAAACTCAAGCATATTAAGAAATTCAAGTTGTTGAAGAAGATTGTAGAATAATAAGTGCATAAGAAAATAATAGAATGGAGATTAAATAAACAAAATAAGGTTGTGAAGATTTAATCTATATGTTATCATCAGTTGAAGAAACAACTATAATGGGTGGATCTTATTAATTGTTGAGTTGGTTCTCAATCTTTGGGATTGGTGTCTCTAGTGAGTTAGTGCTCACAAATCTTGCTTGAGTTGATGCTCACCATGGGGATTAGTGTCTCCAATGGGTTGGTGCTCACAAATCATTGTTAAGTTGGTGCTTAACATTGGGGATTGGTATCTCCAGTAGGTTGGTGCCTATAAACATTTGTAAAACAATTAATTTTTGTGTATGGATTTAGACAAGTAGCTCTAATCATTCTTTTCTCTATGGGTTTCTACATAAATATTGTGTTTTGTAATCTGTAATATCTTGTGTAATTGCTGGTGTTTATGATTGCTAATGTATGAATTGTAAAAATTGGTTAATACGGATTCAACCCCTCTTAGTATAAGTGTGTTTTCTATAATTGGTATTAGAGCGGGTTTCTTTAGAAAAATATAACCACTATAAGGTAGATCTTTGAAGTACACATAGCAAGTCAAGAAGGTTTCTCCTCAAACAAGGCTCCATTATTTGATGGAACAAATTATGCCTTTTGGAGTATAAGGATGCACACCTACCTAATGGCTCTAGGGTTTGATATATGGCAATCTGTTGTTAATGGTTATACAACTCCTCCAACAGATCAAGCTAGAAAGAAGGCAAGTGAAAGCAATGCAAAAGCTATGAATGCTATATTGAGTGGATTGTGTGAGACAAAATTCATCAAAATGATGCAATCGTAATTTAAAAGGACATTTGGGATTAACTCATAACATTCTATGAAGGAGATGATAAAGTAAAGAAATTCAAAATTCAAATACACAGAGGTCAGTTTGAAAGTTTGAAGATGAAGGATGAAGAAAACATTATTGCTTACCTTCTCCGAGTGGATGTAGTTTTCAATACTATTAGAGGACTTGGTGAAGAAATTAAGGATGAAACTATTATGTAAAAAGTTATAAGATCTCTTCCTCTAAGATTTGATGTTAAAGTTTTTACTATTGATGAGTTGAAAGATTTCACTGTCTTGACAATGGATGAACTACATGGGATTCTCACAACATATGAGATGAGAATTGAAAGTGATAAATCATCAAAGCCAGAAACTACATTTAAAGCATAAAATAAGGTGAAAGGAAAGAATTCATAACCACATGATTACTCTAACAATGAGTTTGACGAAGAAGAAGATCACTTGGTCATAAGGCTGAAAAAAGGATATGGAAAATATAAAGGTAAGTTACCATTCAAATGCTTTGATTATGGTGAAATAAGACATTATGCAAACAAATGCCCATATAAAAACAAAGCTACTAAAGAAAAAAAATATGAAGGAGAATAATTTGTATTACTAGACCAAGAAGAAGAGTCATAAGCATAGGAGATCTAAAAGTAAGAAGAATCACTACAAACACACAAAAACTCTATACCAATGAGGAAAGTAACTCATTTGAAGAAAGTGATCAAAATTTCTATGTCAATGATAAAGATGAATCCTGGTCGTGGCCTTAGAGGTAAATGAAGGAAAAGAAGAGTTGAATTCAAAATATGATGAAGATACTGAAATTTGAAGCTAAAGTGGATCTTGAAGGTGAACTTATTTCTACCCTAGAAGAACTCAAGAGCCTCAAAAAGAAAAATCAGAAACTAAAATAGAAATTTTAGAAGCTAGAAAGTGAGTATGATGTTTTAAATTCAAAGATGATGCATGATCTTGAAAAGTCAAATAAAATCATCATTGATCTAAAGATTCAACTAGAAGAGATGAAGATGTGAGTACACAGCTGAAATAAAAAGAAGGAAATTGTGAGAAACTTGAATGTGAAGTTGTTTCCTTAAGAAAGGAACTTGAGAAATCAACTACCAAGCTGAACAATTGTCTCAAGTTTGGAAAGATCTTGAAGTTTTAGAAAACATCATCAATAATCAAAATCACCATTTATCAAAGCAGGTCTTGGCTATAATGAGAAGTCTCGAAAAGAAGATGTTAGAAGCACAATGGATGAGAGGGGGAGGTGAACTAGTCCTTAAAAATTTCTTATTATATTTCATATTATAATACTAAAAATATATAATCATTCAACCACAATATCTAATTAATCAATACTTAATTTGTGCACATCATATACCATCAAAAATGTAAGCAACCATGAAACAAGGAATCAACACAAGAACACAAGATGTAAGTGGGAAACCCTCAAAGGGAAGAAAACCACTGAAACACAATCTTATATTAATATGTTTCTAAATTTAGTGAGGCACCAACCCCACAAGGAGCACAAACCCCTAGTTTACTAGAGCACCAACCCTACAAGGAGCACCAACCCTTAATTTTGTGAAGTACCAACTCCACAAAGAGGATACAACCCCAAGATGATAAAACACCCACTCAACCACCTTATGATGTTTAGATATCTGATTTTTTGATCCCACAACTAATGGAGATCCAATATCCAGCTTGCACTTCTTCACTCAAACCCTAGGTGATCAAACTTCACAAAACAAGCTCATCAATCACTCTAAAAATCATCAAACTCTTGCTCTCATGTCCTATGATTTTTATCAACCTACATCACACTTGAATCAACCTCAAATAATTCTCAAACACCTGAAAAAAATTTCACCTAGGTCGCTCCACTTGCACACACACAACTAGTTCCAAAAAGCACCAAAAACATGCTTTTATATGCTTCTCCTCATTTCAAACTTAGGCACAACCTTTCCCTACTTTTGGTTTGACCCATACATTAAGGAAATTTTTTAAATATAATAGTCACAAGTTACCCAATTAGGTTGACCTAACTAAAACCCTCATTACAAGTGCTAAAAATGGCTCAAAACCCCATAGGCACATTCTTAAAAATGCCCTTATATTAAATGCATACATATCCATGAACCAAAACCCCTTACATATGATTAAAATATCATAAAAAAATTATAAATGGTTGTACATTTGATCAACCAATCAAATTATTTCATTTATTGGGCCCATTTCCTTTTGTAATTCTCAAAACAGTTGTTTTGTGCACCCTTCAGCACCCTAGAAACTTCATAAGGCCACAAAATCACTTCAACAAGTGAAAACCATGCCATGAAAAAACTTTATGGAAATGGCGGAACCTGTAGAAAATTTATAAGCAAGTTATAAGTCATGAAACATCTATCTCTCAAAACCACAACTACATTTGCCTTCCCCGGACAACCTACCAAAACATTTGTTTCCAAAGGTTAGCTCATAAAATCATTTATACATACATTAAAGACCTCCAAATTGATTCATTGGATTCCAAATTCATCCTTATTCACTTTACTAGGTGATATAAAGCATCACCTAATCTATCTAATGCTTCAAATAACATCAAATTTTCACCAAAACACATGTTGTCTTGAACTACCAAAAATATTATTGTCAAAGAATGCCCTGGAAACCCTATCAAATGAACTCATCATGAGGAAAACATTGTATAATTATAATTTTATTTGAATCCTATTTCCAAAACAACTTGAATCACCTTAACACTTCACCTTTAGCTCAAGTTATGCTCATTTTACTGAGCACTGCTTTTTGAGACCCGAAAACTGCCCTTTGACCAGTCAACCTGTTTGGACCTCAAAACACCATGTACTTGCATGAAATTGTCTTGAAACCTCTATGTAAATAAAAAAACTCCAAATCATCATGCACCATTAATTTTTCATACTACTCCTTTGGACCATCTTGTCCTAAAACATTCTTCTTTAGAAACTGCTAATTCATCGCCATGACCTCAACCATACATTTCTGAAAATATAAAAGTCCTCTACAACATCCAATCATCAATTTTTATGAAGCAATCAAAACTAGGTCCCTATACTTCACTTTTTGAAAACTCCTCCTAGTTAGGGTTTAACTAGGGTTTTAGACCACTTTACCTTCTTAGCATTCGTTCATAAAATCCTGGCCATAAAATGACCTCATTATTTTTTTAAAACCTTATAAATTAACCATATAATCTTCCTTGAAAGGAAAAGGGTCCCAAAAAAATTACATTGTTCACAACGAGCATCTGAAGTTCAACGTTTAGTTGGAAATACACTAGATTTTGACCTTGTCTTACATAAACAGTCATATCTTGCAAAATTCACATCATGGGCACCTAAAATTTTTCTCAAAGCATCATGAATCATCCTTATAACATCTCAAATAATCATAATTTCAAATCCATACCTCAATCTCTCCAGTCATTAAGACTTACCTATGTTTGCATGCATGATCCTCACTTGTAGAAGCTAGGGTCAACTAAAATAATGCAATAACTGACTATAAAACCTCTAAAAATGAACCAAACATACCTTATATGCCATGATACACCTAAATGCATGCTTCCATGAGCTCATATGGCTCCAAACCACATTGTCACACCTCCAAGCTGTCATACTTGCTCCCAATGAGCACCTATAAGATAGTGAACCATATGCACTTGTACCATGCCACTATTATGAGTTCTCAATCACCCTAAAAACATATTATACATCATGTCAAAATGCTTCCCAAGAATCTCATATTGTCATGTTCAAGATCTTCTAGGCACCTAAATAGGCTTGCAAGAGCAAACAATCCTCACTTCATCCCACTGTATCAACTCAAACACATCTAAACTAGTATGTTAGCATAAATTAAAACACCATAACATCATAATGCGGCATTCACTTTGTCATTAATGTAGTTTTTCATCAATGACAACACCTATTAGGACCACATGCCAACAATCTCCCCATTTGTCATTGATGGAAAACACCCTGAACTTCTCCCCTTTTTACATTAATGAAAAATAAATACATGTAGCTCACATTATTTACCTTCTTCAACTTCACACCATCATTATTTGGTTAGAAACATCAACCAAATATAGCATCTTAGTTCAAAATCTTGAAATTTCACTCAAAATTTGAGTTTTAGCCTCTTTCGCAAGCATGCAAACACCATGCTCCCCTAAAATGAGCAACACCATCATCTAAACATCATCAATACTCATGAAAGAAACATATTCTTACCTTATTTGGAGCAAAGACATATATTTCCACCATCTAGGCATGTAAAAACAAGCATTTTTTCACTTCTACCATGTTTTGCCCTTCATGGAAACATTGTAGTTGAGCATATACTGTAGCATAAAAAACATGAACATGCCAACAATGTCATAAAATAGCATATCAAAACATCACTCCATCTTTCTTTACCATAAGCCATCTTGACTAGGCTTAGACTTAGCTCTATAATGCATTTTTCTTGCTTTTCATACCTCATTAGGACTAAGAGCACTAAATAGTCTTTTTAGTGCATTTAGGACCAACTTTGGCATGCCCTAGAACCTCATACATGCTTTGACTATGTGATTCATAACTCCCCTGGACTCAAGATCACTATTTCTAGCCCACAAGCACAAAAACGAGCTTCTTACCTTTCTATCTTGTCAAGAAAACACCTTTGACACTTTTACCCGGTCTTAAAGCTCCATCTCAGACTCTTACAATCATCAGAGGTTGACATAATGCATTCAAGAGACAAAACTTGCTAATTCAATTGTGTTAATATCCAATACATACCTCAAAATCTGAAGGACCTTCATATCACCATCTAGATGCACTCATTCAAGCTCCCCTGACTTTACTAAGCTCATACCTAACCTCATGCAATTATATGAGCAACATTTCATAGCATAAAGTACTACCAACCATCAAGAATTTACCATTTGTTGTAAGACAAGCTTCGACAAGCCAAAAAGATGACTTGTAAACACATGGGATCACTCGTAATACCATAAAGAAATAGCCATATGCATTCCCCTATCCGATAGGTAAAATAACTTTATTCACCTGTAGATGTATCCATACAGACTAGTGCAGCATAAGTAGACCACCTTATGAGCTCTAGCACCATCATTTAGACCCAGTCATGACTTGCAGGAAAGTCATACACTTCACCATAACATCGTCTCATTATATAACTCCACGAGCAATCAAAAACATTGTATTCCCCGAGAGTCATTCATCATTCCTTATTAAGCACCTATAGGCCCTGTAGAGTGCACTTTTGGGGGAAATTTGATCATACATAGTCACCAAGACACATACTTGCAACTTTGGACTAAAACATACTACTAGAATTTATAGCCCAATATAAATGCATCAAATCAAATCATGAGAAAACTTGTCATACACCATACATATGAGATAATAACTTTGCAAACATTGTAGCATTGAATCACTCAATCATAGACTTTGAGCAATATAGATATCAAACACATTCTTCATACAAGACATCTAGGTGAACTTGTAACATGTTTCTGAGAAACATACTCATTTCTAAATCCTTAAGATCATCTCAATATGCTACAAACATGATAAATTATACATGTAGACCCCGCCACCTACATGTATGCAAAGATTCAAGTAACTCATTCATCATCTCTGAGTTCACATACCTGATATCATACTTTTATGATACATCAAAGCCTAAAAACAATTTTAGACCACACAGTCATACTCCAAAGGATTTTAACACCATATAAGGATGCATAGACCTTCTCATACCTGGAGTATTGTTATACTCGCCTCGCATGCCCATACACACACTGTGGATGCATAACCCCGACTCACCACAAAGCATAGCATTATCATGAAATTTTTGATGACCTATCACTGTAACTTGTCATTTCAATGATAGAACTCATGATAAAACGCTTTAACCTTATTTTAGAAGCCATTCAAAATACATTTTACTCATGCTCAATCATATTTGAGGATACAGGGATCTCAGATGAATAGTTACAGACTTATTGATGGAAAAAGCACATTCAAATGAAGTTTAGATTCACCAAGAGGTCATACACACTAATTCTTGCTTTCTTTCATGTTATGCCATCATTATGGACTTATCCATAGAATTCACATTGTTATTCATGCCACATATGCTTAGAAATTCCATCAATATCTCACAGTTCCTTCTTTACATTATCACATCACAAACTTAGCCTACTAGCCCTTAAATAAAGAGAAATCACTTCTATCATTTTGTGTATGCATCTTCACAAGAATATCACACCTATTTTGAACACCCATTTGAGCAAACATGAATTTTCTCAAGCCTTGAGGACTCACCTTAAATAGATCATACCTAAATTTCAAGAACAACCTAACACAGATTACGTCTTCTAGACACCATACTGCTAACCTTCAATACTATCATAGATTCCAGAAAGTACATGCATTATTAGGATCTAAAACCAATTCAATCCTTTAGTCATTGTAGTTAAGATAATATGTTCCAAATTTTGACTCCAAATTCCATCATTTGACCCTCCAAAAGTCAGTTTCCATGCAACAGACATAGTCACTGTGAGAGGACCCAATATAAGGCAGAAACTCTTCAAAATGCACCATAATTACTTTTGATAACCTCAAAATCTTATCATGCATGTTTAAAACTATCTTCAAAAACATCTGAGCACCTTTCATCATGGCTATGAAGCTTGATAAGCTAAATTCATACCTATAATCTTCTTCCTTTGCATGATGTTACCCTAATTTTGAGGTACATGGGTCATAGAATGCCATTTTCTTCATAGTACTGATCAAGTTATCACTTGATCACATCCACCATCTACTCAGAGATTCGTCAGCTTGTCGAGAGAGAAAAGTAGATGCCAGTGGGACTCATAGTAAGACACAAGAGACTTTACAGACCTAAACTCAAGCACAAACATCAATGAACTGACAATACACATGAATTGATATGCAAGACAACCTTTTTTAATGCATAGAACAAAATTGTAGCTTCAAACACATAGATGGCAATGTGGTACACATGTCAAGACCTTATATATTTGATGACAACTCCTTATGACACCAAGAGAGCATGAAAAATACTCTACATTCTTCACAAAGATTCAAAGATGCAAACACAAACAAGTATCTTGACGACTAAACCTCTTGATAACTCATGAGAACCCTTAACAACAACTTCATACATATTAAGGACTACATATACACTTAACACAACCCATGATAACTCTTTTCATTAGATGAGACATCAACAACAACTCAAACAAGTCTTCAAACCTCTCAGAGCACAAAGACTCAACACAGAGATCCAAGACTGATTAACAAGACTACAAGACTCATTACCATGAATCAACAAGACTTAATATAGCATGAGCACACATACCTTGACCTTATGGAGGATTCACACAATGACTTAGACAACTCCCCCTCTCCTATATGCTTCATATACAATGATATACCTTCAAGAAGCATAGTGAAGGCATATATGAACCATAGAGACCTAAAAGAAGGTCTTGAAGAGGTCCCAAGACTTCTTGGGCACCTGTAGAAAACCTTCATCTTCTTTCTTCTAATATGAACATTGTGGAATAGTTCTCTTACCATTTTCATTTTCTCTTGATGAGACATCATTGTCTCTCTTTGGCTCCCATGCTCTTCTAGGATCATTACCTTACATTCTAGATCCTTGATAGTTGTTCCCATGAATTCTAGGCCTTTGATTCATCTACTTTTGTCTTGAGTAAGCATGAAAACAAACTCTACACATGACCAATCTCATTATAGTTGTAACATACTACTGAGTTCTTTCTTTTGAATCCTTCATTTTGACTAGATGTATCATATAAGCAATACTACTAGTGTGACCTTGTTCATTGCAATTATAAGCATACTATTATTTTGGAAAACTCACTTCTATTGTCTCTCCAAGGATGCTCATCTCTAGAGTATCTTCTACACTCATTAGCCCTATGACCAAAAACATTACAAGTAAAATAATGACCATTGAAGGTTATTTCATACCTTGAAGCATTGGGTTGTCTAATGGTCCTTGATTTTTCATTGTCCTTGATGGGTGTCACCTTATTTTCTTATTTCACAGTAGGTTTACCTGATTCCTTTCTTAAGACACCAACTTCTTGCTTTACTTATTTGTCTTTAGACTCCTCTTTAAAGCCCAAACCAGTCCTATCATCTGCAACTCTTTGTTTTCCAAGTAGATCATCTAGATCCTTAGCACTCTTTTCACACTTTTGCAAAGACATAGTCTTCTTTACCGATCTCTAATATCTCAAATTGTCAAAAACTTATATCTTGTTCATACTTGGTGCACAAATTCTCTTTATCCTACATGTTAGAGACAAGAAACTTCACCTTTTCTTCTAGTAACTTGTTTGCTTCATTTAGCTTTGTAGACTCAACCACATTGTTCATCTAACTTATGAAACTGATTTTCATATTCTTTGATCTGCAAAGTCAGTTTTTGATTCTCTTTTTCAGCTTGCTTAAGTTCTTTTGACACTCTCAAGATCATCTATGTCATCTTCACATTCCTTATCAAAATAACTACCATAACCAGAAATAAAATCCCCTAACAAGGAAGATCCATCACCTAAAGACCTCATAGCTTCTTTAGTCATGAATAAGGCCTCATTTCCAATGTTTTCATATTCAGTTTCAGATTCAGAATCTGATACACCACTACTTGCATCTGAAAATTCATCATCTTGATTTGTATAAAAACTTCTTTTATCCTTCTTATGATTAAACCTTTTAAAAATTCTTACCTTTGCCAAACTTGTAGTTCTTCTTCTTAGGTTATTCCTCATGATCTTCAACATCATCATTCTCCTTCTCATGCCTATGAGGAAACTTAGCTAGAAAAATGTCCTACTTCACCATAATTAAAACACTTGAATGGAAGTTTACCTCTATACTTACCAGATCCTTGCTTCAATCTTCTAGCCATCATAACAAAAATCTCTTCATCTTCAATCTCTAGAGTGGCATCATCATCCCTTACCTTTTTTTCTTTTGACTTCATTTCAGATTTGAATGTAATCTCCTTCTTGGTTGGTTTTGAGTCTCCTATCCTCATTTCATAAGCAGTCAAAGTACCATGCAACTCATCCAATTTCAAGGTGGTTAGATCTTTTGCCTCTTCAATAGTAGAAACCTTAGAATCAAACTTAGAAGTCAAAGATCTTAGAACCTTTTGAACCACAACTTCTTATTTTACTTCATCTCCTAAACCCTTCATGTTATTCAAAACTTTATCAACTCTAAGAAGGTATGCAACAATTGACTCATTATCATTCATTTTAAGGATTTCAAACTGATTTCTAAAAGTTTGAAGTTTTGCAATTTTTACCTTTGAGTCACCTTCATAAAGAACTTGTAGCTTGTCCCATGCTTCCTTTGCATTCTTGTAGTGCATTAATTTTCCCATTTCTGATTCTCCAAGTCCACTTATGATTGCATTGAAATCTTTTGAGTTATTGGTATAATTAGTCTTTTCTTTTTCAAGTGCTTGGAGGAGTAGCAGGAGGAACATAAGCCTTTTCTATAGCAGCCCAAACATCAAACCCTTGACCGATGATAAATTTCTTCATTCTCATGCTCCAAAAAATAATTTAATCCATCAAAAATGGTGCCTTTTAGCCATCAAGTGCTTCTCGTCATATTATGCTTCAAAGATCTCCTTTCAAACTTCTGCAAAAGGACTGCTCGATACCAATTATTAGAAGCATAATGGACTCGAGAGGGGGTGAATTAGTCCTTAAAACTTTTCCTATTATATTTCAGATCGAATACTCAAAACCACATAATCATTCAACCACAATATCTAATTAATAATTACTTAATGTGTGCACATCATATACCATAAAAAATGCAAACAACCATGAAACAAGCAATCAACACAAGACCACAAGATGTAAGTGGGAAACCCTCAAAAGGAAGAAAACCCACTGAAACACAATCTTATATTGATATGTTTATGAATTTAGTGAGGCATCAACCCCACAAGGAGCACAAACCCTTAGTTTAGTAGAGTACCAACCCCTAATTTTGTGAAGCACCAACTCCATAGGGAGGATAAAACCCCCCAAGATGGTCAAGCACCCACTCAACCACATTATGAAGTTCATATCTCTAATTTTTTTCTCCCACAATTGATGGATATCTAATATCCAGCTCACACTTCTTCACTCAAACCCTAGGTGATCAAACTTCTCAAAACAAGCTCATCAATCACTCTAAAAATCATCAAACTCTTGCTCTCATGTCCTCTAATTTTTCTCAACCTACATCACAATTGAATCAGCCTAAAATCATGCTCAAACACATATAAACAACTTTCACCTAGGTCACTCCACTTGCACACACCACAACTAGTTCCAAAAAGCAAAAACATGCTTTTATATGCTTCTCCTCATTTCAAACTTAGGCACAACATTTTACCTCCTTTTGGTTCAACCCATACATCAAGGAAAAATTTAAAATTTGAAATATAATAGTCACAAGTGACCCAATTAGGTCGGCCTAACTAAAACCCTCATTACAAGTGCCAAAAATGGCTCAAAACCCCATAGGCACATTCTTAAAAATGCCCTTACATTAAATGTATACATATTCATGACCCAAAACCCCTTAAATATGATTAAAATATTATAAAACATTCATACATGGTCACACATTTGATCAACCAATAAAATTATTTCATTTACTAGGCCCAGTTCCTTTTGCAATTCTCAAAACAGTTGTTTCACGAACCCTTCAACACCCTAGAAACTTCATAATGCCACCAAATAACTTAAACAATAGAAAACCATGCCATGTAACCACGTTATGGAAATGGAATAACCTTTAGAACACTTATAAGCAAGTTATAAGTCATGAAACATCCATTTATTCAAACCACAGCTACTTTTTCCTTCACAAAGTAACTTGTCAAACAATCTATTTGCAAAGGTTAGCTCATAAAAACATTTCTACATACATTAAAGACCTCAAAATTGATTAATTAGATGCAAAATTCATCCCTATTCACTTTACAAGTGATAAAAGTAACACCAAATCCATCTACTACTTCAAATAACATAAACTTCACCAAAACACATGTTATCCTGAACTACCAAAAATCTTCCTATCCAAATAATGCCCTAGAAACCCTGTCAAATGACCTCATCATGAGAAAACACTCATATTATTGGAAATTAATCTAAATACTATTTCCAACACAACTTGAATCACCTTCAAACTCCAACTTTAGTTCAAGTTAGGCTCATTTTATTGAGCACTACTATTTGAGACCTCAAAACTGCCCTTTGACTAGTCAACCTATTTGTACCTCAAAACACCATGTAACTACATGAACTTGTCCTGAAACCTCCATGGAAGTCAAGAAAAACTCCAAGTCATCATGCACCATCAGTTTTCTTGCCACTCCTTTAGACCATCTTGTCCTAAAACCTTCTTCTTCAGAAACTACTATTTTTAGGTGGTCCCGCTCATCACCATGGCCTCAACCATACATTTTTGGAAATCTATCAGAGTTCTCTAAAACACACAATCATCAATTTTGATGAAGCAATCAAAACTGGGTCATATACTTCAAAACCTGCTCCTAGTTAGGGTTTAACTAGGGTTTTAGACCACTTTACCTTCTTAACATTTGTTCATAAAATCTTGATGATCAAATGAACTCATTATTTTTTGAAACCTTATAAAATAACCATAAAATATTCCCTAAAAGGAAAAATTTCCCATGCAAATCACACTATTCACAATGAGCATATGAAGTTTAACTTTGATATGGAAATACAATAGATTTTGACCCTGTCTTACATAAATAGTCATATCTTACAAAATTCACATCATGGGCACTTAAATATTTTCTTAAAGCATAATTACTCATCCCTCTAACATATCCAATCATCATAATGTTAAATACATACTTAAATCTCTTGATCACTAAAACTTACCTATTCTTACATGCCTGATCCTCACTATAGAAGTTAGGGTTAACTGAAATAATGTAATAACTGATCTATAAAACCTCTAAAAATGACCCAAAAATACATCATATTCCATGATACACCTGAATTCAAGCTTTCATGAGCTCATATGGCTCCAAACCACACTTTGTCACACCTCCAAACTATCATACCTGCTCCCAATGAGCACCTGTAAGATAGTGAACCACTTGCACTTGCACCATGCCACTACTATGAGTGCTCAAGAACACCCTAAAAAAATGCTAGACATCATGTCAACATGCTTCCCAAGCATCCAAGAAGCTCATACTATCATGTTACATCTCCTAGGCACTGAATAGGCTTGCAAGAGCAAACAATCCTCACTAAATCCCATTGTATCAACTCAAACACATCTGAACCAATATGTTAGCATCAAGTACAACATCATAACATCATAATGCAACATTCACTTTGTCATTAATGTGGTTTTGCATCAATGACAACACCTATTAGGACCACATGCAAACATAAGATCCCAAAGTGTCTCTGAAGATGACAAGACATGAGACATCAAGAAGCTATGCAAGTGCACTTAAAAGTTCTACAAGTGATGAGAAAAATAATATGGAAGAAGCACCTGTCCCTCAACACATAATAAATTCAAATGAAAGCAATGAAGTAAATAAATCCATATTCCATAAGAAAAGAATACTCCTCTAAAGGGCAATAAGGATTCAACGAGAAGATCATTCCCTCCAAGCGACATTAGAATATCAAGTTTTAAAATTATTTTTCAGGGATATTTTTTTCATGTAATCAATATGGTCACGGGGTAAAATACTTTGTACATCTCATATAAGAATATTTAATTGGGAGACATATGAAAATTCATATGTATCCTCAAATAGGAATTATAACTCATTTGCACCTCTAATGAATTTTAACTTTTAACATTATAAGTGCCGCAACTTTGGGCATAAATCTCATCTTCGTAGATGTTGGTTTGTGGATTCCAACAAGAAGTTTAAGAATGAGGTAACCAAGGATAATCGAAGGTTGAGTCAGAAAAATTCTTGAAGGAGAAGCAGGAGAAAGAAACAAGCAAAGAAAAGTCCATGATTGTTCAGATAACATTTCATGCAATAATGAAGGAAATTAGTGATACATTGATAATGGTTTCTCAAGCCACATGACTAGAGACAAAATTAAGTTTCTCACTTTGAAGAAGGTAAATGGAGGTATTGTAAAATTTGGAGATAATGCTACTGCAAGAATTTCAAGAAAAGGCACCATTAGCCTAAACAATGGTAAATCAAAAACTGAAAATGTCTTATATGTTGAAGGACTAAAGCATAATCTTTTGAATGTAAGTCAGATGAGTGGTAGGGGATATAATGTAACATTTATGTTAGAGGATGTGAGATCAGAAAAGTAAGTACAGGGAAAGTTGTTGATGCATATGTTGGGAATTCGGGATTGCGGAATAGTCTTTATGATTTAATAATAAACTCAATCATGCACACAAGATCTAAACAATTCCACAAAATCTATAGAATGGAAGTATAAACTAGTATAATCCAAATTTTAAAAGTACACACATAACATAGCATGTACCGTGGTTCTTCAAATGTGGGCTACGTCCACAAAAGATATAGATCTCAGATATAATACAACAAGAGTACAAACCAACTCTTCGATACAAGAGTACAATGCATCTCTCCAAGAGTATCTCCTCTCCTCTAGATCTCTAAACAAATCTACATAAGTGCACTACAACCGTGCCTCCAAACACCAAAGAATAAATCTCACATAGCCGGGAACTACTACATCTACGAGGCGCTACCAAGTTCTTTGTGGATCTACAAACAAGACCTCTCACATGGGTCTACCATATGTGCAACTATAACTGTGCACCGAGAAGTAAGTATGTCTCTCCATCACTACATAACCTGTGCAAACATGAAGACAACCTCCTCTACAATATATAGATCTACATGGATCAACAATACAATATGATCTCATGGATCTATAATACAAGATCTCACCAACATGTGGATCTACAAGAAGAAACTCTATGTGCTTTACATACTATGCAAGCCATTACAATGAAACAATAACTATACAAAGGAAATATAGTATAAGATGTTACCCTCTTCTCACCATTCAGATGTACTGTTATTTCCTTCTATCCAGCTCCTCTCCATAGAGGCTCTGTCTTCATGTAACATGTTCTTTCTTTCTCTTATTCTTCTTCATCTCTCAATCTAGGAGAATCAAGGATCTAATTTAATCCTTCTCTTAATTCTCTTTCTAACCCTAGATTTCATGCTTATATAGGCATATACAAACTTAGGGAACTTAGCCATGCAATTACAACCAATAGATCTGCTTTAATAGTAGATTTAGATCTAATTTCCGTGAGTTAAATAAATTACTCACACATAGGTAACCAATATCGGTTATCCCTAACCGATGACGATTACTTGCCTAACCGATGTCGATCATAGGTGACCGATTTGATCCCTTCATAACCGATGTCGATTACTATGTTTTCTGCAAGTTGATAAATCATGCTAAGCTGTGAAGTAATTTAGCTCCACAACCTAACAACATGTATGTGATTTAACAAATATTAAATTTGTGAAACCCTAATTATAGAGTCATGTATGATAAACACTAAAGTATAGATCTAACATGAGAAATAAGCTAAAGGAATATGAAATCCTAAGTGTAGAGAGAGAGAGAGAGGAAGTAAAAGATTTAGTTGATTTCGCACTTAATCTTGAAGTATTCTGGATTTGGAAGGCGGTGAACAAGAGGAGCGAGAATGTCGCAATCCCACATAGAAAATATTGGAACCATTGGATGAGCCACGGACTAGCGCACATGGAATAGGACTAGAGTGCTTGCTTAGGCACTAGGGACCTCTATTAGGTGCCGTGTCATATGGGGGGGCTCTAAAACTAGTGTTTTCTGTGTCACACAAGTGTCGCTAACCTTTGCTTTTGGTCGCCTGTATGTCACTTTGGATGATTGATAAATTTACATGTAACCTACAAAAATAATGATATCCTGCAAAAACGCTAACTGCATCAAATCCTAAAAAATGAAAGATGCAAGTGGGGATTCAAACTGACCCTAGTGGTGACCCACGAGTGATCTTATAACTGATGGCGTTGCACTACATTTCAAACACCATGTAATGCTTGTGTGTGTGTGTGATAGAATCGTGCCCTAGGAAGACCTTGTGTAAGTGCACATGATAACATGTGCTAGCTAGATGTATCAATGTAAATAGATGTGTGGATGGAAAAATAAACTTCCCCTCTTATGCGTGTATGTATAAAATGTAGTCCCTTGTCCCTTGAGGAGTGCTAGATGGATGCCTTTGATACTCTTAGAATGCCTTTGGATGCAACCTTAGGTGATGATAATAGATGTTTAGAGCTTGGTCCTTTATTATGGTCACATAGCTTTATATTTATATGATTCCCTTGGTTGAATTTCATAATTGACAACTAGAAGTTTGAACCATACAAAATTAAGATTCCCAAAAAGATAAAATATGCCCAAAAAGAGCAAGTAGAGAGAGGTCGGGGCAGCCCGGAAGGACGAGGAAACCTAGGCGTTGGTGTCATGTCAGGCCCCGATGTCTAAATCCATAGAAGAAATGTAAGTGAAATACTAAGCTGGGTTTTAGGGTGTAGAAGGCCAAATAGAAAATAAGAAACACAAAAAAAAGGCCAAAGATAGCTATCAATTGCTATTTTTCTCACTTAGGAATCATATGAATAGTAATATGTGATTAGGACCTAGAAATGTACCCAAGTGTGTGATTTTGTGTCTACATTTTCCCCCACTTTATGTTGTTGAGTGAATACTCAATAACATAAAGTAGTTTAGAATTTGTGTACCTTTGTTCCTTGTAGATTGATGGTGAAAGTGTGTCGAGGAGACAAGTGAAAGCGTGAAGTGATAAAAATGAAGCATGGAAGCTAAGAAAGAGGAAGTGACCCTAGGGGTAAAGCATATGAGTTGTATCGTGTTGTACCTATTGTTGTTGTAGCTTGATGAGGGGTTGCTTCTTGTTGCGTATTAAGGACAGACCTGCAAAATAAGAGTGAAAGAGTAGTCAAAGTCATGTGTTATGAAAACTCTGTAAAAGCATGTAAAAGTATGTAAAAGTGTGAAAAAATAGTAAAAGGAAAGTGTGCACCTGATCCGTGAAGAGTGAAAGGGATAGAAAATGTCATAAACTATTGTAGAAGAATGAGTTTTTGGGTGATATCATGCCAAGAGTGAGTTTTGGGTGATCTCATGCAAAGAATGAGTTTTTGGGTGATCTCACACCCAAGAGTAAGTTTTTGGGTGATCTCATGCCACGACAAAAGAGTGTTGGGGAGAAAGGTCTAGTGTTATTATCCATCCATGACTGCTTCCCAAATTTATACACCACTATAGATGGTGTGATTCATGTTTAGTTCTGTGTTGTTCAGTTCGATCCAAGTAGAAAAAGGATATAAAATGCATTTTGATTTTTAGAGGATTGTTCCTGTAGTATGAAAATTACTTTGTGAACTACTTAAAATTGTGTTGATATGAGAAAATAACTATAACTACTCCTTATTCATATGTACCCA
Organism: Taxus wallichiana var. yunnanensis; assembly: GCA_018340775.1. Taxonomy (NCBI): domain Eukaryota; kingdom Viridiplantae; phylum Streptophyta; class Pinopsida; order Cupressales; family Taxaceae; genus Taxus; species Taxus wallichiana. Next base: position 685,048,890 of record CM031243.1, read on the forward strand.
GGAAAGGTGAGGAGCACCTAGGCGGTAGTGTTTGTATTTGGGAGCTAGCGTATGTGATGAACTAAGGACCCAATTTAGAATTTAGGTAATTCTGTGACTGTAACTTTGTTATGTTCTTATACTATGTAGTTTTGTCTTGGAGTTCGATGTTACGTATGGGGTGATTGATTCACCCAATATATACCCCTCCTCGTTTGGGGTGCATATGATGTCACTATGAGAATGTGGCATAAAGAGAGGACTTGATGCTGAACTGAAGTGGATACCCTGTAGGGGAGGTAATGTGCATGGTAGAAACCAAGGAACATGCAAACAAAGTGGCTAGAAATATGTGTTAGTAGAAAAAGTGACAAGCATGTTGTAAACAAGCAATAAGCGTAAAACAAATTAGACTGTGAAAAGGGGTTTCAAACATGGGACATTGCTCACAATGTCGCAAGACAATCAAAGCTGAAACAACCAAAAGCATTCAATAAATGATCGGGAAAGACATGACATAGCCCACAAACAATGCCATACAATGACAAACAATGGTAAACAATAACAAGAAAATTATCAGAGAACCATGGTAGAAAATAGTTCCTATAAGGTAAATGTTGCACATGAAGCACTCATTAACATGTTAGCAAGATAAAGAGTATGTCAAAGCATGTATAGATCCATGGAAAATAATGTGCTAGTAAGAATATGAAGTAGCAGAAAATGGAACAATAGCACATGTAGTGTATAGAAATGTAGATGCCCCCAGGAGCCTCGATGGGACTAGTAAGAAGTACAGTGTCAAACATCATTGTTGTGTATAAAGAGCTGTATAAATTCTACATTCACAACTATAGAACAAGTAAACACACATGTATATATAGAAAAGATAATGACATACTAGATATCCATCTAACATAGTAAGCAAAGTGTATATGTAACTAGAATAATAAAACAAGAGTATATGCAACCAAGATATGCAACATGATGTGAGTGTGAATGGAATGGAATGTAAAGTGAATGTGATAGGAGTAGTGTGCCCCTTGAGTGAATGTGGATGAGTATGAGATGAGGTTCATTTATAAAAGACCCCTCAACAACCAAGAATAAATCATAAAACAAGAGTGTGTCATTGGGAAATGGTTTGATAATATGCGCTAGATAGATAGATCAATGAAGCATAGAGCGTGAAGTGTGATTGATGTGAGGTTCATTTCAGATTTAGACCCTTGGCGGTTGAGTATGAAGTGTGAAACTAGAGTGTGTCTTAGGGTAATGACAATACAAGTGTATCAAGATGTGTAATGATGCTCAAAGAGATGAAATATGAAGTACAGAGCGTAAGAGTAGAAATGAGAGACACTTACAATGCTAAAAGGGGGAAGTAAGCATGATGCCCCTAAGTGTATGATGATTAGTAATCCATCGATAAAAGTGAAGGGTAAGGGTCCTCCACCGATGCTTGCGGAAATAAAGGCGTGTGACCATGCTTTGAGATTGGTGATATATGATGTATATGTGACAAAAGTTGAGGAGGTGATGAACTATGTGAAGGAGATGAAGGAAGTGATGAGCACCTATATGAAGTAGACCTAGGAGGTGATGAACACCTATATGAAGGAGACCGAGCAGGTGTGATGACAACTGTATGAAGGAGACTAAGAAGGTGATGAGCACCTATATGAAGGAAATCGAGGAGGTGATGAACACCTATATGAAGGAGACCGAGGAGACGATGAAGAAGGTGAACTCCTATGTGAAAGTGTTTCCTGAGTAGGTGACTTAGGCCAAGAATATGGACTAGTAGATCGATGAGAATGAATAAGTGGTGTATGAATCAGAGAGCTAGGTGCATAATGTGCCTTAGATTTGAATGGTCAAGGGACCTTAACGAGTGCTTGATGGCAATCTCAAGAGGAGGCGGTAGCCATGGTTAACATGGCAGAACACCTTTGATGGTGATAAATTGTTTTTTGTGAATGAATTTTAGACACAAGTGATTCATGGAAATAATATCTTGAGTGACACAGAGCCGAGGAAGAACTAAGAGCATGTCACAATCTTTTACTGATCTTTGATTGAAGTACCGTAATGAATAGCACTAATTTAACAAAATATGGAAAATATGCTAAACCCTAATTGCATATCCATAACGTAATGATAAACAAGGAAGTACATATCTCGACCTAAGCAATAAACTAGAAACAATTAAAAATCCTAAGTGCAAGAGAAGGATATATTACTTAGTTGATTTCGTAATAAACCCAGAAGTATGTCAAACTGGAAAAAATTTGAACAAGAGGAGGAATATGTCGCATGATTGCACATAGAAATTTGTAGAAGCTGTCGAAATAAGCTAGATTGGGGCACTGGATCAAGTCGTGGGTGCTTGGGAATTGTATACCATTGTTGGGTTCACGTGACTACGAAAATGGCCGAAAAGTGATTTCTTCTACGTCTCTTCTATGTCACATGCCCTTCGTCGTTGATCATCTGTCATCACCAATCCGACACTATGATAATTATTCACCGGGAACTCCTTGTGCTATGATTATTTACTAATGCACAACTTTTAGTTTGGTGGATGTAATCTGGAAACACAACAACAAACATAACACAAGAATACCATAGACTATGATAAGAACGAATGATGATAAATCTAAAATATAAGTGTAAATTATAATATCAACATGAAATTGTTACAATCTCACCCACGAGGTACTTCAAGTATTATCGACTTCACCTGCTTTCCAACCATAACTATAGGAGAAATTTCACAATTACACCTCTTAATGGCTTCTTTAACACACCTTCAAAATGATGGCTTCCTTTACACACTTACTCATACAATATTTCTCACTACTTCCTTTTATGCTAAATGAGGGGGTGGCCTCTCTATTTATCCATCTTATCTCTAAGATAGGATAAGAAATCTACTCGACGAATCATATTCCATACCTTAACTCTTTTACGTACATGTTAGCTTATCTTTTAAGATAAGATAAACCTTATCATTTCACATGGGTTCCACATTTTTAGACTTTTTACAAATAAAATACACAAAATATTTATGACCTCACTCCTTGTCCTTATTACCAATATAATATTTCTAATTCCTAATCATGTAGACCCTACTTCTCTACTTACCCTAACTTTGACATTTTAACATTACCGGACCACTTACGAAAAATATTTACTTTTTACCACAACATTCCTATTGTACTTTTGACTATTACCGTACTATACATTATTGGCGGCATCATACCGGCAACGCCGTTATCTTCTATCGGATGCTACTACTAATTATACTTAACAACATCCTATTCCTAATACATACATTAATGAAATAGAAATTACGGAGGAAAATTTTATTGTCGACACACCTATGTGTTCTGTTTTGCCCGTAGAATTCACTGTAACTGGAAAGAGATAAATCACCTTCAAAACCCCAAAACACATCAAATCCTAAAAATAAAAATAAGCAAATGGGTATTCAAAGTAACTTTGATGGTCACCTGACAGAGTGAACTTACGACCAAGCATATCATTACATTTTAGACTCCATGTAGTTTTGCGTGTGTGTGTGAAGAATTGTGCCCTAGGTGTCTCTTGTGTCAGACGCACTTGAATAACGAGCAATAGCTAAATGTAGTAATGTAAGTAGATGTGTGGATGTAAAAATGAACTTCCCCTCCTATGAAGTGTATGCAAAATAATGCAATCTCTTGTCCCTTGAATGAAGCTAGATGGATTCTTTAATGCTCTTGAAATGCCTTTGGATGCAACCTTAGGTGATAGTAATAGATGTTTAGAGCTTGGTCCTTTATTATGGTCACATAACTTTATATTTATATGATTCCCTTGGTTGAATTTCATAATTAATAACTAAAATTCCAACCCATAAGAAAACAAGATGCCCAAAAGGGGCGAGCAAGATACAAAGAGGTTGAGAGCGCCCGGAAGAACGGGGACACCTAGGCATTGACATCTTGGTTGGGCACTAGTGTCTAAAGTGATAAAAGATGAAACAATGAAGCATTGACTAGGTTGTAGGGTGTAAGAGGCCAAAAAGAAGACATGAACAAAGACAAAAAGGCCAAAGACAACTGTTAATTGCTAGTTTTCTCACTTAGGAATCATATGAATAGTAGTATGTGATTATGACCTAGAAATATACCCAAAGTGCGTGATTTAGTGTCTATAGACACAAACATGGTGAGAGGCCTAACTATAACTGGAAGCTTAAAGAAACCATAAGATTTGGGAATTGGATATGAAATATGAGATAGTGGATAGTTAATAGTGACAAGAAGTGCAATAGAGCACACACCCATATGAATCAATGGATTGATCATTATATTATTGATAGCATGAGGCTCGATAGAAGCATTAATATGTAGAAGAGAATGTAGCATGATAATCATGATCAGAGAATGTAATGAATGGTGGTGATGCATCAATATGAGCAACTAGAAAATCGAGAGCCCCCGATGAAGGAGGAGGCACTACATGATATGTATGATTAGCTGAAGAGTCAACAACTTGCTTGTCATGCTTAGGGAGAGGATCATTAAAGATTTTTAGATTTTTGTTTTCATTGACGACGTAGATGTTAAAGGCTCAGGGAGCTCGATTGCATTATTGTTGATGAGATCTTGAATAAGATGTCTAATTTTGAAGCATCGATCAGTGGAATGCCAAACACATTGATGATAGTCACATCTAATATTTTCATTATAATTGTATCCTTTAGGGCGAGATGGATCCAAATTAAGTGGAGGAGGAAGCATAATAATATTTCTCTCAATAATTTGTGGCAATAGAATATGTGGAGCATAAGGAAATTTTTTGAATGTATGCTTTAGAGGCTATCATTGAAGCTTTTTAGGAGTAGAGACAACGTTAACAATAAATTTTGCTTTAGTTGGCTTAGTAGATGGCTTGAAAGTAGATTTGCTTTGAAACCGAGTAGAAGATGAAGCCTGATCATGATATTTAAGCTTGCCCATAGATAATAGTTTTCTTTCACGTAGCTTAAGAGTATGGCATAGCTGATCAAATGATGGAGAAGTCTCAAAGATGACACTTTCTTGCAATGGAGACAAAAGACTTTGGATAAAAATATCTTGTAGTTCGAGTCCTGCAAGTAGATTAGACATTTTAGCTAAGTTGTTCTTATATCGTAATACATAATCCGCTAGATACTCATTAGATCCTTATTTGATTTGTGCAAGTTAAGAATAGGATATATTAGAACTGATATTGATTGAAAAATGAGCGAGAAAATCAACCAAATGCATAAATGATGTTACCGAATGGACAGGTAGATCGTAGAACCAATGCATTGCATAATCTTGGAGGCTTTTAGGAAAGAGCTTTGCTAGTAAAGTATGATCATCTACATAATCTAGACATGTCACATGAAATGCTTGGAGATGCTCTTGAGGATCACCATGGCCATTGAAGGTGGGCAACTTAGGGGTGAAATTTTTGGAGGAAGTGCATAAGTGGAAATGGTGGGTGTGAAAGGAGTATGGAGGAGTAAGGTGGAATCAAGAGATGGAGATGCATGAGAAGTAACTTGTTGAAGTTGATGATTTAAATTAGAGATCTTGATAGAGAGAGGATAGATCTTGATTACCAGAAGAGACTTGTTGCGTGTAAGAAATAAGTGGTGAGTGAAGCGGTTAATGGGGTAGGAACAAATATGGTAACGATTAGAAATAGGTGGAAGGATTGAATTAGGGGTTGAGTAGTAATAGGAATAGAAAGTAGGATTCAATGTAGGAATATTAAGCCCAAAAGGATTGGTGGCCTCATCATGAGTGGCGAATAAAAGTATATCTAGATCCTGGGGATGTTCAACAATGTGATCGTTGAGCTCTCGAAGTTGGGTTTCAATAAATGGTCCATACGATTGAGCCATGATATTTTTTTTGACAAAATACCTAGAAGCAAGGTTGGGTTTGAGTGATGGGTTCGCCAAATGATTTAACAAATATTGAATTTATAAAACCCTAAATATAGAGTCACACATAATAAACACTAAATTACGATCCGACATAAGTAATCAACTAAAGGAATATGAAACCCTAAGTACAAGAGAGAGAGAGAGAGAGAGTAAAAGATAAATGATTCTACACTTGATCGCGAAGTATTCTGGGCTAGAAGAATGGTGAATAGGAGGAGTAGAATGTCACAATCACACAAAGAAAATTCTCAAATCACAAATGGGCTCCTGGACTAGGGTGCTAGACAGGGACTAGGGCACTTAGGTCCTAAGGACTTCTAATGGGCACATGTGACTACACGGGGCTCATAAATTGGTTTTTGTTGTGTTGCATAAGTTTCGCTAACCTTCACTTTTGGCCACTTGTATGTTGTTGGATGATCGCCAAATTCACTTATAATCTACAAAACAAATGATATCATGTAAAACCATAAACTATATCAAAGCCTATAAAAGAAAATATTAATTAGGAGTCATCGACCCCAACGGTAACTTTGATAGAGTGAGCTTACAACCAAGCACTGCACTACATTTCAGACTCCATGTAGTTCTTGTGTGTGTGTGATAGAATCGTGCCCTAGGAAGCCCTTGTGTAAGTGCGCGTAATAACGAGTGCTAATTGGATGCACTAATGTAAATAAATGTGTGGATGGAAAAATGAACTTCCCCTCCTATATGTGTATGTAGAAAATGTAGTCCCTTATCCCTTGAGTGAGTTTTAGATGGATGCCTTTGATGCTCTTAGAATGCCTTTGGATGCAACCTTAGGTGATGATAATAGATGTTTAGAGCTTAGTCCTTTATTATGGTCACATAGCTTTGTATTTATATGATTCCCTTAGTTGAATTTCACAATTGACAACTATAAGGTTGATCCATAATAAAACAAGGTTCCCAAAAGATAAAATATGCCAAAAAAGAGCAAGCAAAGTAGAGAGAGGTCGAAGGCACCCGGGAAGACGAGGTGCTTGGGCGCTAGCACTGTCATAGAAATGGTGTCCAGAGCCATAAAAGATAAGTAAGTGAAATACCTACTAGCTTGTAGGGTGTAGAAGGCCAAATAGAAATTAAGAAACAAAGACAACGCCAAAGATAGTCGTTAATTGCTAGTTTTTTCACTTAGGAATCATACAAATAATAGTATGTGATTAAGACCTAGAAATGTACCCAAGTGTGTGATTTTGTGTCTACAATAGGACAATAAATAATATTTACATTCTTAGTGAGATCAAGGGTGAAAAGTGCTACATGGGTCAATTTGATGAAAATGGGTTGTGGCATAAAAGAATGGGTCACATGAACTTTGATAATCTAGTAAAAATCAGTTCCAAACAAGTTGTTAGAGACATGCCAAAGATTACTAAACCAACAAATACCATTTATAAACAATGTCAATTTGGAAAGTAGACAAGAGCCTCATTCAAGACAAAGGATTACTCAACCACAAGGTTATTGGAACTAGTGCATATTGATCTTTGTGGGCCTATAAGAACTCAAAGCATGCAAGGTGAGAGATATTTCATGTTATTCATTGATGATTTTACTAGGATGACATGGGTTACATTCTAAGAGAAAAGGTGAAGAATTTGAAAATTTTAAGGCATTTAAAGCCTTAGTTGAAAATGAAATAGATTTGAAAATAAAATATTTAAGATCTGATCAAGGAGGAGAATTCACATCAAATGAATTCATAGATTATTATGAGCATCATGGAATAAAAAGGTGCATACACAAAATCACACAGTTGGGTACATTTCTAGGTCCTAAAAACATACTAGTATTCTCATCTCTTTTCTCAACTGGTCTCTATTCCTCTTCTTCACAAGTAGCTCTAATGGCCACTTCACTCCTTTTTCATCTCAAAAACAAGCATTGATGTAACCTAGAATTTACTAGCAATAACCCAAGTCGTTGACACATCAGTCGCCTAGATCGAGTGCTCACTTGATGTGCGCAAAGGTAGCGAGCCCCTCTTTAGGGTTGTTGTTGTAGGATGTTAGCATGATGAATACTTAATGCATTCAGATCCATAATTAACATAACATTCTATAGAGCATGTCCAAATCTAGATCTAAAGAGTAATAGATTTAAATAATATCCATAATGAATTCAATCATGCAAGAACCAATTATACTCATGATTAATACTATGATTCAGAAATACACTCCATTATATTAAACACAATAAATACACGAAGCTTATTACAACGAGTAATACCATAAGCTCATACACTCCATTTATACTGTGTGCTTACCCTTTGGTGGCCCCGGAGCGCGAACTCATACTCCAAGTATTTGTTACCATCCAACTTGGGCTTAAGTGAAGGTATATAAGTGCGGCTCCACTATCTCCAATTTCCAAACTCACAGGCTTTATACTTATCATGTCTGAAATTATTCTTTCAATGTAGGCAATCTGACCTGGATATACATACGTCTTACATAGCATGTGGTAGTCAGAGTCTACCTTGTTTGTAACAAAATTTAGGCATCACACATTATTGAAATGATGGTGATACACAGAAGTAGCACGTTGTGAAGGCATACGACAGGTTTACACTAGGGGCTGCGCAAGTCCCATCCTTTGTTGCAAATCATGTGATGCATAAGTGTTGATATGCCGCAAACTACACTACCTTTCCCACCACTGAAGGTAACTCCTTGGGGATGCGCCACTCCTCTTTGAATGTCACGCGAGCCTATCATACCACATCTTCTCCCTTTGCTTGAATGACCCACTCATTGACCCTTCACACAAGTACTTGTCAAATCTTTCTACAAGGGACTTATTCTACATGGGGTACTCCCAAATCTTGTTCTTTGGCCCATCGGGCACTCGATCTCCATAAACACAAGGGATAATAAGATAGCGCCGAAACTGATTTTCTCACTTGTTCATGCTTCCTCGATGATCCTTTCCATAGTGTAGCTTGATATGTTGTAAATTGTTCCCTGTGACATCCTCCTTGCAATGTGTAGCCACATTGTATTCACCTAGGACCATCTCTCTTGATCATTCAATTTTGTCACTAGATGTGCGATTGCTTGTACCACTCGGAAATTTCTTCAATTTGTCCATATCCATCCCGTGCAAACCCTTGGCATACCCTAACTCCTTCCACATCTCAAAGATGGTTGCTTTATCTGTCAAGTCACTATTCAAATCCACTCATGTGCCCTTTAATCTGTTATAATCGAAATCAAAGTGGCTGTAATCCTTACCATGCATCCAACGAAATAGAAAAGTCTTCATGTACCATGTTCATTAGTCACTGGTACAAAGGTTCATACTTGTTGAAATATGGAAGCTCATACAACTGGTAAACTCCAATCTTCTTGAGAAACTTCTCTCCAAGTGTCATCATACACTGGCATGTCCTCTATTGTGCACTTGTTCATCATTGTACTTAATAGTGTGTCCAATTCCTTTTGTTATCTAATGTGCGGTGGTTGTAATCACTTATCTTGCACTTTCAGACATGAGAATCCCATTCTTGTCCCACTATCATGCCTTCTGGGTATTGCATCTCGAGAAATTGCTCTCGGGAGCAATTTCAACCTCTGCTTCCACTTTCTTCTTCCCTTTGGCTCCTACGGTAGGTGCTTTCTTTGGTGCCATCTATAAATCACAACTTTTTGTCCTCTATAGTGTGCAAAAGCTTTCCTTCTACCTTCTGTAACGAGCAAGTTCAAAACCCTAGCTCGAATATGCGTGCCCTAGTTGAAATCACGTGCCCTAGCTCTTTCACAACGCTTTGCTTGGTCAAACCCTTCACCAATGGGGACGTAAGCTTCTCCTGCGCACAAATATGTTCTCCACGTCTGGTTTCACACTCTCTCGCACCTCAACATGATTCACTCAACTTGCTTTGCACTTAGCTCATTCAAATTTTTGCGTTTACAATGGTAAAAATGAACTCGTATCCCTTCCTTATATAGATTTTGAAAAAGTTAGTGCATTTATTTCTCCTTCACCTACCAACAATCCTCATTAATTGACCCTTTTCACATTTTTTCGCGTGGTACATCTTCGCGCCTCAGTTATAACCTTTTAGCGCGCCTTCCTACCTTTTGGCTACAAGCTTCTCTTCAGTGCACTTCCATGCGCCTGAGTACCTCATCACTGCGCCTTCTCCTAGTAGTCTCTATGGCCGCTACTTACCTTGCATTATACTATTCCTTCATTTATCTCCATCTATGGTCCTTATTTGGAAGTAATCTTTTGTTCACCAACTCTTCAAACTATAATAACACCTATAGTAGGTTGTTCCTTTTTATGTTAACCATTTTTGATAACCGCCCCATGCAAATGGTATGTGATCCTCTCGCACATAAAATTACCGCAAATGGTAATAATCTTATGGCGCACAAATGTGCTTATTTCACAAAACACCAACTAAATTGACAAAGCATAGCGATGAAGAAGGAAATACATTAAGGGAAAACATAACTGAAAACCTAATCTAAATGGCAACATTTCCTTATTACAAACACCAAGAAGACTTATTTATAGTAGGGCTTCAGCCTACTCCCATTGAAGTAACTGGGTAACCGTATTCCATCAAGCGTTTCTAGCGACAAGTTCTTATTTCAAGTATGTGAGTGTTAACATACGGCCCCAACTAGTGTACTTTGAGTTTTCCTAGATGGCGTAGAAACTTAGAATCATAAAGAAGTACCATTTGTCCTATCTCAAGCTTTTTGTCCCTAATGTGCCTGTCATGTCATGCTTTCTTCTGGATTTTTCTTGCTTCTGACTCTAGCGTGTTATTGCTCATCACTCATCCAACTTAATCAACTTGTCAATTCGTTCTTCTAATGCTTTGGTTCATCAGCTAGACCTCCGACGCATGTAATATGCAAAGAAGGTAACATGAATTCCATAGGAATAACTGCTTTTGTGCCAAACAACAATTGAAAAGGTGTGGCCTTGTTTTCTTTTCTTTTTGTAAAGATATTGCGCAAAACTTTTTAAAAACACCGTAAATAATAATCTAATTCAAAACATACGGGATATATTACATAGAGTAGTGATTACATTATATAGAGATAAAACTCCTATAAAGATGGTGTCAACACCTATCCCTCAATTCTCTCTAGTCTATCTCCTAGAATCACTCCTTATCCCTTTATTCTCTCACTCAACTCTATCAAACTACATGTGAGTTGTTTATTACAACTTAACATTCACTCACACTATATTATTATTAAATGAGTTTGACATCTCATTTAAATAATAATATTAAATACTCGCACACGATACAATATTAATAATGTTATAAACAATATATTCGTAAGATTCACTCCCTATTGTTAACATTATTAATTCTGATATACACTCCCTAATGTGAACAAGGTAGAAAAATGTTTTCACATCTCAACAGAATGCCAACCCCTGTGGCACGCCTATAGCTCATGACCTTGATATAAATAAAGGGAGCAATGCTCAACCTTCTATGGTTTTACAACAGGTTTACCACTAACCTAGACATGAAGAATTCTCCACTTTATTGTTCACCTCATGTGGTTTTCTGGATCTCCACGAACCATTTCAAGATCCATGTCTGCATGTGTTTTTTTAATTCCCCACTATATTTTTCATTAGAAGGTTACATATAGGAATTTGTCACACATTATAATAACAGGAATGTATCATATGTTTTTATTATCTAAAGCACACAGCTGAAAATACTTGGCCACCAAATCGCATGCGTGGCCTCGTCGATGGTGCCTGACGAGAGGTCGTTGATCAACGTCCTTCCTCTGTTGCCTCTAGCCTCCATCGGTTTACTACTTAGTTAGCAAATTTATCTTTGAGGCTCATTACACAATTCTCATGGGTGTTGGGTTTAACCGATAATGCACCCTTACAATAAACTTTAAATGGTGAAAGTAAATTTATTTTTATTTTTATTTTTAAATATTTGCCAAAAATGGAAAAATAAAATAAAATGTCCAGGAGCAAAAAGAACTAGATCAATGTATAGAGCTAAAAAATACGCATTTTAAAAAAAATGACACCTAGATCGAGTTACCAGCTAAAAGTTACGGAACTTATAAGTTCAAATCTCAAAATCTTTCGGAACCTTTCCAAAAATGGTAATTTTTCTCTCTCCTTGTGTTTTTTCTTGTGTCTAAAAAGGAAAAAAATGCAAAATCCAAAAATGATAGAGCTCGCATTACACTCGGTGTGCATTCACCCAATGTTGCATTCACCCAAGAAACGAGGTACCGTTATGAAATATAATGTCGCTCGTGCCCCTATTTACCGCTACAACTTCATACAAATTGGATATAATTAGACGCCAATCACAAGTCAAAGTGCAAGATCGTAACGTCTAGCCATTGGAAATGTTAAAAAAACAAGAGTATGTATTTCTTACATGAGTTTCTCCGATGAAATACAAATCTAGAAGAGTTGTTTCTCTGTTTTAGAATATGAGAATATTACTTCCTTCCTCTGAGTACAATGCAGATATACACAAAAATACTTTAGCTACATATTGTTGACAGGAGTATGATATGCCACTTCGAACCCACTTCTAGCAGAATCTGAATCTCAAATATCTCTAAAGACTCTCATAGCTCTCTGTTAATGAGTCGGCTCACTTTGCTCTAATACCAAATCTTATTTTTGGTAGAGCTATTCAGACAAAACTTTTTAAAAAACACCGTAAATAATAATCGATTAAAAACATATGGGATATATTACATAGAGTAGTGATTACATTATATAGAGATAAAAACTCCTATAAAGATGGTGTCAACACCAATCCCTCAATTCTCTCTAGTCTATCTCCTAGAATCACTCCTTATCCCTTTATTCTCTCACTCAACTCTATCAAACTACCCGTGACTTGTTTATTACAACTTCACATTCACTCACACCATATTATTATTAAATGAGTTTGACATCTCATTTAAATAATAATATTAAATACTCACACACAATACAATATTAATAATGTTACAAACAATATATTCGTAACATGTTTAAGCGCTTGTATATTGTTCTATACACCCAAAGTATTACGAAACCTCATCATCCCAATCCTTTCTTCCGACATCACAAATTTGTGTCAATGTCTGGCTAAAAATCTTGTAGAAAGCCTCAGCAGTCCCATTTGCCGAGGATGATATGGTGTAGTCTTATGGTGTGCAATCATGAATTCATCCAATAGAATTTTGATTGTCTCATTCAAAAAATGTGTGCCCCTATCACTTGTCAAACTCAATGGGCATCCATACCTTGTAATAATATTTTCCCATAGAAACCTGGTTGTTGTAGCTGTTGTATAATCCTTTGTAGGTGTTACTTCTACCCACCTTGTCAAATAGTATGTGCAAGTGATAATATAGTGCGATCAAGTCGTGCATGTGGTGGTGAGATAGGACCCACAAAATCTACGGCGCATTTTTCAAACGGTTATGCACTAGTAATAGGTCTGAGAGGCATTTCATCTCTTTGACTTGGTTTGCCAAGGAGTCTTGATAAAGTGATCACAAGCCTTGCAATATGCCTTACAATCTTTATACAGGGTCTCCCACCATAATCCGGCCAAGTAGAATCTTGCGCGCAATGGCATCACCTGCATAGTGCCCACCGTAATACCCCTATGAGCCTCCTCCATGATATCTATGCGCTCATGTTCCAAAGTACACGAGGAGCAAGACTTCATCTCGACAAAACTTGTACAGGTCACCGCTAATAAACATAAATGGTGTCATGTATATGGCAAGTTGTTTCTTCTCTAAGGTTTCATTCCTTCTAGTGCCATACTTGTACATAGAAATTACAACAATGTCATATAATTTCGATGGCATACATTGTAACCTATATAAGCGTGCATCGGGCATGGTATCTTTAATAACTGCGCTTCTTCTCGACTATATTTTGGATAGATGGTCTGGTCCAGAATTACTTTTCCCTGGTTTTACCACAACGGTGAAATCAAATTCTTGGAATAAGAGTACCCATCTGCATATGTGCCCCTATAAAACTGGATTGTTTACCAAATACTTCAATGCTATGTGATCGGTATAAAATACAAATGGTTTTGCTAGTAGGTATTGTCTAAATTTATGTAGCGCATAAATGATCGACAAAGCTTCGCGCTTTGTAGTTGTATAATTATGTTATGTAGGAGTCAACTTTCTACTAGTAAAACAAAGATAGGATGATCTATAATACCTTCTCCAAGTTGAGCCAACACCGCACTAATATTCGTGCAAGAGGCATCCACATGTACATGAAATGGTTGGTCCCACGAAGGAAAGTGCAGAATAGGTGTTGTAGTAAGTTTCTCCTTAAATGTCTTAAATGCGTGTTATTGTGGTTCTCCCCAGTAGAACGTCCCTTTTCCTTTTAGTAACTCCTCTAAGGGTGTGGAAACCTTAGCATACCCCTTTATAAATTTTCTATAATACCCAGTGTGACCTAAGAATCCATGCACCTCACTTTGATTGGTAGGCTCTTCCAGGCCAATAATGATGTGCCCTAACAGTGTTCCAAAGGGTGTAGCAAATACACATTTCTTGATGTTCAAAGAGATGCTTAATTGACAACATATTTCAAACATTAAGCGTAAATTATCACAATGATCCTTAACAAGTCCATACATTGTCTAGTCATCTAAATAAACCCTGTAATAAGTTTTAGATGATGTGCCCTAATAGTGTTCCAAAGAGTGTAGCAAATACACATTTCTTGATGTTCAAAGAGATGCTTAACTGACAACATATTTCAAACATTAAGTGTAAATTATCACAATGATCCTTAATAAGTCTATACACTATCTAGTCATCTAAATAAACATGTAATAAGTTGTGAATAAAATATTTGAACGCTTGAACAACTATGCGCGAAAATACAACAGGCACATTTTTCAGACCAAAAGGCATCATAGTATAGGAAAAGTTGCCCCATTTAGTAGTAAAATTAGTATTTTCCTGATCCTCCTTGCAATCCTAACCTGATGATACCTAGAGAATCCATCTGTAAATGAATATATTTCACACCCCGCAATGCCTTCTAGTATTTCTTCAGTGAATGACGCAGAAAGGGATCAGTCACACATGCAACATTCAGCTCCCTATAGTCCACATAGATCCTAATCGACCATCTTTCTTGATATTGATCACCATTGGGCTAACCCATTTGGACTCATCCAGGGGCTTGATGATTCCAGATTTCAACATTTTTTCAATTTCATCTTTGACCTTTTCATGCAAGTTAGGGTTCATCCTGTAGGGTCTCTTCTTGACTAGGCGCACACCTTCCTTAAGCTTTATCTTCATTTATCCTAATGATTCATGCATGCCTTTGAGTTCATGGTATCCCCGAGGGAATAAGTCCTGATAATCTCATAGTAACTCAATGATTTTTGCCATTTCGAGTCAGACCAATAGTCCCCAATTATGGCCTCCTTAGGCTCAGCATTTGATCCAATATTCACTTTCTTTGTTTTCATAGGTTCATGATAGGTGTGCATGGTCTTATTTGCCCTGTCCAAAACCTCACGCCTACTGTTGAATGTTATACATCCGATTTTCTATTTCTTCTTCCTCCACTAAGTATACCATCTTTCCTTTTTCCTTCTCAAGGCAAGTGTGCTTAAGTAGTGTGGCATTTGTCTCTGTTTCTTCAAAAATGCGCTCCTGAGTCTTCTTCATCAAATAAATCCTGAATGAGTTCTTCCACCTTGGCACTATCTCCCATAGTTAAGTGCTTTATAACCTTTAATGCCTCTTCTACCGGAGGTTTAGTAGAAAAATAGTCAAACGTCTGGATCATTCTTGCAATCAAATCCTACCAATTTCCAATTTCTGTACGGAGTTCTGCATACACATACAAAGCATGCACGCAACCTTGTAAAGTGGAATAAAATTTATGCACCCAAAGTGAAGGTGGTAAAGCTTCTTGACCCTCTGTCCATAGTCTCTCACACTACTGAACGTGGTGTTGAACATGTTGATTACCATGATAAGTGCATATTTGAATAGGCACATTTATCTTGAAGAACCTAGTAGAAAGAGCAATCCTAATTTCATTCCATCCTATAAGATTATCCTTGTGAACCACCCACCAACGTGTTGTTGTCCCACACAAGGTATATGCTAGCATATTTTGTCTCTTTGACTGGTTTATGCATTGTTCCTCCATGGTGCGAAGAAACACCAGAGGATGTCCTTCCCCAGTGTAACGAGGTACCGTGTTGTTACTTATTCTCCTGATACAACGAGGTCTATTGTTCCATGCAAATGTGCTCTTTACTTCACGCCCTACCAACTCATAAGTACTATGAGCCTAATTATCACAAGAAACACTTGTAGTATCGCTAATAGACTGTGCATCTTCCCACTGAAGGATTCCTTCTTTAGATGGCTCAAGCACCTCTATGTCTGGATGATGCATACATAAATCTTGTTTAGATCTTCCTCACTCAAAGGCTCAACATAGGGTGCATATTTGCCATCTATTAAAGGGATAATAACTCTTTCCTCCTTGTTTTCAAAACTAATATAACCCTTGTTGAACCGAAGATCAACATTATTTGTATAGCACCAAGGACGCCCAAGTAGAGTTGGGAAGCTATCTGCCTCTGCAAGCACTAAAACCTCAAAATCCCCGGTAAACTTAGCTCCTGTATGGTAATGGATGCATATTTCAAAAATTTGATTGGAGTGGCTTTAGTTCGGTTAGCCATGAATAGTTAATTCAAATATGGCTACAATGGAGGTCTCCCCATTTGTACCCATGCATCTATAATAAGAACAATGAGCTCTGCTCCCGTATCAATCAATATATTACTCAAAAGCCACCCATTCACAACAACATTAAGAGTGATTTCCTTGTCATAGTCTAAGTTATGAGGGGGAAGGTTTTCATGCAGGATCTACTGCCTAGTCTCAATACTTGCACGCAGAGTGTTTCCCTTTAACCAATTCCCTAACAGTGGAATGATATTCTCCCGGTGCAACATCTTGCATACCAATTTTAAGTCATCTATATCCGTTTGAACCGTTTTTGCTACTTTCTTTTGCTCTATCTTCCGTGATTGCTCCTTTAAACATTGTATTTCACCCTGAAGATTCATGAGCACCTCCATGGTTTCCTGATAAACCTCCTTCTGATGGATAGGATCTGGGTATCGTGTATATAGAACTTCCTCCTTAGTGATGGTAGGATTCTGTTGTGTCACTTCTCGGTGCACGTTGCTGCTTCAAAGCATGGGTAGTGATCTTTATAGGAAATGCCTCAGATTCTTGTTCTAACTTAGGTATCCACTAATTTTCCACATCATGTTGTATCCTAGCCATTCATGTGCCTTTGTTTTCTTGTTTATGTTGATTACTAAGATGCTCATATAAGTCTGGGCATTCCTCATAACTATGATTCTTTCCACAGAAAGAACATGTAATATTCTGAGGACATTCACACATGTAGTGGTCAGGAGATCCACATGTATAACATGTTCGTGAGGAAACTCACCTTGTCCACCACCACGACCTCTTCCTCTAAATCCACCACGGTATCCTTGACCTTTGCCATGACCTCCTTCAAAACGCCCTTCATTTTGATCATAGCACACTTGATTGTGATCCCGATCCATGATGCTCGTTTTTACCTTTAGATTTATCTAATACTCTTGTCTATCATACACCAATATCTATAGCATCATGGATCTAACCAATCATCCAGCAGTCTTCTGTGTCATGAGTTGTGGACCTACAAATTTTAAAGTAGCAAGAGACATTCTTCCTTATGGCTTGTTGTAATAATGGGCAGTGGCTAACATCATGGTTCAAATGACATATCTCACAGTCTAACAACTTTGAATGTACTGATCTGTAGGGACAACTATCCTTAGTGTGACCTTCCACTTCATAATCTATACACCAAATCCTTATGTGTGTCTCATGTGCTGAATTTTCTGATAACTTCTCCATCGCTTCGCCATAGCTGCGATCTCGTGCTTCCAAAAATGGGCTTGCCCCAAAGTTGTCTATACTTTTGTTAACGGATGGATTTGCACGCATGCAAATGACATGCAACAATGTGGGAACGAATTCCATCCTTAGTGAAGGTAAGGTTGCCTTTATTGAAAGCTAAAACTATATTTACACATGTACATTAAAAATTATATGTGGGGGTGTTTTGGAACATTAATGGAAAGAAAAGTGAATGAGGGAGATGGAATGGAATGAAGGAACGAAATGGAAAGGAATGAATGGAAGGAACATGCAAGAGTTAGGTAAAAGAAGATCCTAATATTGCATGGAGAAGAACAATAAATAACTAACACAAATAAAACAGAGTTTGCATCAGTTAAACAAGAATGAGTAAAGGGAACACACATGAGCAAGTAAATAGCAGAGCTTGATCACTGTGAACAAGAACAACAACTTAATAACATTGACAATAAGATCAAAGACAATATATGCATGTAATATTTAAACATCTAACATCTAATGAACATAAGAACAACAATACAAGAGACATTAAATGAGACACAAAGTTCATATTTCATTAACTCCAAAATGTCTTCACAAAAGAACACAAAGTTTCTTCCTAAAACAAAGCTTGTACACAAAAGTATTTTCTTCTCCTCTCTCAAAGTCCCCCTTTACAAATGAGCCCTTGACTTCCTTTTATAACCCAAAAGTTGGTTACAAAGTAGTTAGGGTTTTTACATGAACATTAAATAGGGCACTTAAGTGACTTTTGACTTTTTCAACCAACTTTATTAAAAGCTACCAAAAATAGAAACCACTTAAGTTATCCACATTTTTCTGAAAGAAAATTCAATAACAACATCCCCTTTTTAAAATTCCACTTTTAAAACATATGAGCGTAACCAATGCCCTATCCATTGAAATGGGGTCCGCCTATCTCCCACTTCATTAGATACCAAGAAAACTATTTTCTTGAACCATCGGCGAAATTAGGATCTGGGGCTTTCGCGATTGAAAGGATCTCGAACCTTCCAATGTTTCAAACATCTTTTCTTCTTACGGTAGTTCATTTGGTCAAAGAAGAGCCTCATAAAATAATTTTAATTCGAGATCCTACGGCATATCATTTAGATTGACCATCTTTGATTGAGCATTCTCAAACGATTTATTTAATTTGATGCAACACTTCATTGAAGCCAAAGAGAAATTGATGGCGAAAGTATACATGTCCTTAAACAATTGTGAAAATTACTCTTCCACATGTTTTGATGAACAAATTTGATTATGCTCATTTACGAGGTTACAAGGGATCTCAACTATGAATTATTGAATCAAGGCGAGTGAAGTGAAGGCTTCATTGCATACTCTCATAATGGATCATAGAATCCTCGAGAAGTTTCTTTCTTGATTTGAGATGAAGACACCAAAGAAAACATGTCCTTCGACATTCAAATTTGAGAATTCCATCAATGGCTAAAACTGAGGAGTCCATACTCATCATATCTGTAGACTGGGAAATATCTCATCCAAATTTGATATGCTAGAAACAAAAATTTCCTTGAAAGAAAGAATTAGATCAAGATCTACACTAACATCTTCATGGAGCTTAACCATTGTTGTGATTGTCTCTTCGCCTAAAACGAGAATCTCGAAAGACAAGTTTTAGTGACATGGTCCAGTGTGTTTATTTATTTTGATAAATTTAGAATTTCCTCATTAGGGCGGCCACCACATCGGTATTGGGAAAGTGGATGATATGGGATTTATCAAATATTGAACATATTCCACCAATTGATTCTTTTCGGCCTTGAGTTGAGAGTTCTGAGACTTATATTTCTCAAGTCTCTTTAGCACGATATTAATTGAATCTCGAGCCATTGCCATGTCACTTTCCAATGTGGACCTCCCAAGTCCAAGTCTGGAAACTTCATAATCGAAGATGTCATGGCATGACGCTCCTTGTCAACTTGTGGGATGGCAAGATACGCAAATATATTTCCGTCATTATCCACCATTATTCGAGAAAAACTTTAGGATTCTTGGGAATGACATCATTTGAAAGTTTGAAAAGGGCATCAAAGTCAATGTCAATTGCCTTGATAACCCTCTTCCTTTTCTTGACTTCACAATCAACCCAGAAAGGAGTATCATTCACTATTTCTGCATACAGAAGCATGGAGCCCAAAGCAACATTCTCATTATTCTCAACATCATGAGATTCTGTAAGAATCCTTTCCACGACCTCGATTTCAAGAAAAATAACATCGATATCCACCTCCTGATCATTTGGGAGACCTTGGGAAATATTTTTGTGAACTGTAGGTTATGAAGTGTTCGATATTTGGACTACCTGCACCTGAGTGGACGCTTGTGCAAGGCATGGCTGAGGATCATTTGTCATGAGCTTCTGAGAACTATCAACAATGTGAGTAGAATAATCTCTACTTGAAGTAGAAAATCCTGATACACGCTCTCTTCCTTCACTGGGGCTAGGACCCTTAGATTTTTCTCCTCGTGACACATTCTTTGGTGAAGTGGATTTTGGCAACCACTCCTTTCTTGCTTGTTGCGTATGATTGGATGGCACAGAGGTTGATTGAGAAGGGGCTTTGGTTGAATGGAGACCTCCTCGAGTTGGCAATTTTTGTGATCCTGAAGTATGATCTTGAATTGATTGTAACTTGGAAAGTTCTCTTTCATACCAAGATATGCTTCTTTCAAGAATCGATTGATTCTTGCTATCAAGAGAAAATTCATCTCTTTTGGTCCAATCAATTCAGTGGCAACGGGGTAAAAGCAATTGCATCATATGAAGGATCAATAACATCTTCATCATCATTTATGAATGAATCTAGAGGGTTCTTGATGTGAAAGGCCTTGATCTGAGCAAGGGTTAGGTGAGAAAAATCTTGTCTTCTTACTTCATGTTCATCGAGCAACCCAGAAATCTTCCATGGTAGGGTTATGTTGATACTTTGTTCCAAGAATCTTGTGCATATATCCATTGATATCAAACTGGGATGTCTTCACATGTGGATGAATAGTGATGAGGGCAAACTCTTTTTCCATGAGTTGTGTAATGAAGAGATTTGGACATTGATATTCCTCGACTTGGATTAGGAAATGATTTCTGAATGATCTTTGTTACTAAGAAGACAATGAACTTGGAATAATTGTCGTGCAAGCTCCATTAATGCCCATCTATCACTGACATACTTAGGAAGATTCCATGGAGTACCTATAAAGTCACTTATGTGAATGTAGGAAAAGGATGCAAACTAAATAAACCATGTTCCCCATTGGGAAATGACATCCATGGCTTCTTTAGAAAATCTTTCCTCTGTATTCCGACTCAGATTTCAAATCACATGGAAGGTGAATGTATCGTTAACTCTTCTGAAATGATGAGAGCTATTTTTGAAACTCGGTTGTGGATAATAATGGAAGACATTATTTGATGGACCCATGACTCTCTTGTTTTGAGTCTTGAAAATAGCTTTCTTTTAGCCACTGCATAAGTCATATATGATGTCATGTAGAAACATCTAGTCATCTTCACTTCAATTAATTTTTTGGGAAGAGTATCACCGATCATGATGGCCTAATTCACAAACTCTCTCTTGGCAAGGATGATACAGATAAATTGATACATCCATGGGTGGAAAATCCTAGCAGAGGGTAAAGAGAAGACTCGACTCAGGAGAGTAATCATGTCCCTGATTTCTTTGACAAATTCAACGTGGTACGTTCTTTAGGAAGTCGGTCAATTCGAGGCCTCTTGGTCACTAACCGGTTGTTATTAACCATCTTGTTCCCACGAGGGGTTTTTCATCCCAAAATTCTTGTGTCGAATTTCAAGTGATATCCACATTCTCAGGATAGTCAGGTATGCTGAGCAACTCCTTAATGTGCTCTAGTGTGATTAAGAGGAATGGCTCGCGATTATCTTTAAAAATTCCTCATCTCTCAGGATCAGAATGCTCTGTAAAGCGATAACTAGCTCTGGACATTGACCGAAATTGGAAATGTTCTGCTTGGGGTAGACCACTATGGTCAAGTCTATTCGAGAATATGATTTTGCCTTGACTTTCACCGATCACATAATTGTTACACATTGATGTGACCCAGATTTGTATCAGTGATATTATCATATGTCGACTTGATGGAACTAGGAGGTATGATTCCTTAGAATTTGTACTTGAGTGCGGACTCATTTGATTTCTCCGCTAGCTTCCTTGATCTCCTGTAGATTTATTAGATTTTTCGGCCATTATGAATTTTACAGAAAAATGACTTAGGCATGCAAAACAATGCAAACGGGGTTGGGTCTCAATCTCTCGAAACCCCCATCAATGCAAGAAAAATATGACTCGTTTTATTATTATTATTATTATTATTATTATTTTAAAAATAATAATAATAACCAATCCCGGTTACAATTTTCATTATGGTGACAACAATTTATTTATTTTATTATTTTTCTAAAATAAACAAAATCACCCAATTTTAATATTCCGATTTTTTATTTAATTTTTTGGAGCAAATTCTCCTTGGTATGCGTGAAAATCACCTAATTTTAATGACTGCGTACTTTGAGATTTACTTCTTCCTTGCGATATTCTGATCGATGCATGAGTATACTTGCTTAATTCTTCTGCAAATGCGTGGAGACTTTTGGATTGCCTTCTCCTTTAAACTGCCTTTTTAATATTTTATTCTTGGGTGAATGCATGATGATCCTTGGGCATTAAAAATGACTTCTTCCTCCTATGCATGCGTGATGATCTTTGGGAATGCGTGAAGAATCCTTCGTTTGTTGTTGGTTGCATTCTTTAGTCTGCGTGGAGACTTATTTCTATCCTTATGTGGTGTTGTGTTCCCTCTATTTTAATTTTCTTTTCTTTATCCTTCTAGGTGTGTGGATATTGCTGCACTTTGGACTGTTCTTTCCTGAAAAAGGCGTGGGAATGGAGAAGCTCCTTGTCTTATTAAACTGTTGTTTCCTTTTTGTTATTTTGCTTTCCTTTGATGCATAAACCAATGCATTGAAACTGATTTCATTCACTGTGTGGCCTTTTGGATTGGTGTGTGGTGTTTTTAACTCCAAATGCATGGACCTTTCAATGAAGACAAAAACAAATACCTTTTCATTGTTATCTTTCCTCCCCCACACGTGGAAGATTTCTCACCAAACCAAAATAATTTATTATTATTATTATTATTCTTCCTTTCTACGGTATGCGTTGCAAAATTCTCCTCTCTCGATTTGGTTTCTCTTTTATTTTATGCCATGTGTGGCCTCCTTTCTTCCCTCAATGTGTGGGCAGCTGCTGTTGTTTTAATCTTCCTTGCTTTGCTTCCTCAATGCGTGGGGATATTGTTGTTTCTTTTCTCCCTGTGTGAAGGATCTTCCTTGCTTTGGATTGTATTTCCCTCCTTGGCCAATGCATGACCAATGTAATATTTCCCTTTGGTTCTTAAAACCCACGTGATAGTTTCCCAATGATCTTGGATGAGTGTGTGATGAATACTTTTGCTTTGTCTTAGCGTGAGAATTCTCCTTTCAAATGATCTCCAATGTGTGGAAGATCTCTCCTTTCACTGAAAATTCAATTACTCTCATGGGGAAATGGTTACGGGAATTAAAGAAGTTTCCCGTAATCGTTTCCCCTTTCTATTGAAATAACTAACTCCTCTTCCTTCGGGTAGTGGCATTAATTGTCAGGGGAAAGTGGGAAATAAACAACCATTTGCCAGTGGAAATGGCAAGGCGGGCTAACAATCCCCATTTTATTTCCCCATGTGGGAAATGGGAGATTTTTTTGCCCGTTTTCCAATCCATTGAATTGGCAATCGGTGGAAGAAATCCCACAAGCGGGAATTAAAATAAATTTTCCAGGAAAGGGGAAATCCAGGTACGGGAAGCCAATTTGGCATCCCGTGAATGGGAAATGAAGCTTACTTTCCCCCCGACAATTAAAATAAAAATTTGTCGATTGACTTTTAATAATTATTATATTAATATTTATTTAATTAAAAACCCCAAATTTTAATAAAATTAATTTTATCAAACAAAGGGTAATAAATTAATTAAATATTAATTAATTAATATTAAAAGTAGTTTATGACCTGGAGGGAGGAGTTCTCGCCCGAAATGGACGAAACGAAGACTAGAACGATCACAAAACGAGACGATCGTGATGAGGGTGATAAATTGCACAAAGTAATACTTTTGAAAATTTTTAAAATTTCCATTTTTATTAATTTTGAGCGATCAAAATTAGCCGATAACAACTTTCAAATGCCTCAAAGACATAAAGTTGCTTCAAGTGCTTCGCGTGGATCAGTGTATGTCTTATGTGATAGTGCCCTTCTAAAAGGTGTAATCAGACCTCCAACAAACCATTGCGCATGTTGGCTTGCATGAATATCATAAGAAAGTTTAGATAAAAGCATTTTGAAACAGACATCATACTCTCTAACACTCTCAATAGTGCCTTGCTTAATATCCTTGAGCACACTTATACTCTTCTGATCAAACTCAGGGATGTGAAACTCTTTAAGGAAAGCATCTTTTAATGTTGCATAATCTACGCACGTCTGATTAGGGTCAAATTTTTGTACCAGTTGTGTGCACACTCTTGTAACGTAGTGGCAAATTGACTTTCCCTATGCTCAGAAGCCATGATTCCCTTTTGTGCCACAATATTTCACACATGTGCACGTGTTCAACAACATATTCTATGCCCCTATACTCTGGAAGACGAAGAGACATCTCCATGTAAATATTCTAGGGTTGGTGCGAACCTTGCCCACCTAATCCAAAACCTCATGTGTTTCCTCTGCCTCTAAAACCACTAGATCCACTAGAACTAGAACCACCCATACGTCCTAATCCTCAACCTATAGCCAGAGATGGACCAGAAGATGTACTTCCTATGTCCCAATAGTAGTACTGAACTACACCCCTACATTCTACGAAGTGTTACCACTCCCAGAAGTGAGTCCAAAATTCTACACACTTGAATTTTGTGTGGATGATACACCTGAAAAGGTACCTCCAAACAACAACAAATATGTTTGCCATGCCATCAATGTACTTGCTATATGACTTACTCCTGCTCTCCCACTGCCTAAATTAGCTTGTTGATTGTTTGTCATACTAAATACTAGAAAACCAAGTGTAAGGGCAAGGTTATCAGGTAGATTTAGATGCGCTCCCACGGCCCAAGTTGTCTATGTTGGCATGCTTCTACATGAGGTCAAGGGGGTTCCCTGTCATGCTTTCCCAAATGGGGAGTTCTTAACGCTTTGGCTCCACGCCTTCTGTGTGAGCTCCAAATCCTTCGCAATCCATCTCTCTCCTTAATGCCATTTTCTCTACAACATCTCGTTGCTTCATTATCTCCCTCTCGCGTGCCTCATTATACTTAAGTGGACTTTCTCTCTCTGTCATTATGTTCTAGTCTGCCATCTTTCACCAAAACCTGCTCCCCTTTTTGTGTGTGGTGGCGTTTAGTTGGCCATCGGTTTGCTTTCCAAGTTCAGGGTTACCATCAAGATTTTGATCGCAGTGGAATGCCTTAAGTAAGTTCCCCTAGGATATCGTAAAAATTGAATTCTGCTACCTCTGGGCAAGAATAAGTGGAAATTGAGTACTCCATAATATAGTTGTTCAAAACACCACGAAACCAAGTATCCATAGCATGTGTCCAAATCAGATCAGCATCATAGAGGGCCTGAAATTCTTCTTGTGTCCAAATAAGTGCGTGATACCTCCAATCCCTTTTAGACACATAAAAACCAGCCACTCGTACAGTTCTACTAGAAAAAATAGTGAAGAAGCTCTCATACAAATTTTCATACAGATTTTGTTCCACCCATGTGTGTGCGTTAAACTCAGATCCGATGTTGAACCTCCATGTGTATTCTTCTTCTAGATCATGTATCCACTCCTCAACACTTGCTAGGGTCAATCGGTATGTCTTCATCATGAACCATCATGAAAACAACTAAAAAGATGTCCCAACAACGAAACCAATGATGCAACCTAGAATTTACCAATAATAACCTAGGCACGCTGGCACATCACTCAACCTAGACTAAGTGCTCACCAAGCGTGTAAAGGTACCAGGCCCCTCTTTAGGGTTGTTGTTGCAAGATGTTAGCATGATGAAGACTTAATGCATTCAAATCCATAATTAACATAACATTCTACAAAGCATGTCCAAATCTAGATCTAAAGAGTAATAGATTTAAATAATATCCATAATGAAGTCAATCATGCAAGAACCAATTATACTCATGATTAATACTCTGATTCAGCCAATACACTATATTTATATTAAACACAATAAATACACAGAAGCTTATTACAACGAGTAATACCATAAGCTCATGTGCACAGCCGATCTGGCAGCATAATCTCACAGCAGTTCAATTCTTACGTATATAGTCCCGCTATACTACGCGAGATCACTACATATTTATAAGGGTGGGGACTTTCCCTTCACCACTTACATAATTCCTAAAATAGGTAGCATGCTGAAAATAGCCATGCGCCTTTACAATAATAGCCACACATGTAAGTGCACTAACAATATATCTCTTCTGGTTAAGTGGTAGTAGTAATTCTATTCTTAGCCTAAACCCATGCAAAGTGCTTAGTAGCCGCTCTTCCAATAATAGTCCATACGTGTCATGTAAGTCTTTACTTGGTTTATGTGCGCTTGCTCGCTATCTCCAAAAATAGCCCGTACATGTGAAAATGACTAAGTCCTGAATCTGCCCTTGTCTTTCGCACGCGTGTCCTTCCCTATCCTTCCACGCATTTGTTTGTGCTTTACTCCTATGTGTGAATATTTAGTGTGCCTTCTCCTTCGTAACATGCTTTTGTCTGCTCAACAAGCATGTTGCTCTCTCTCTCTCTCTCTCTCCTTGTTTGTCTCCTTAACTTCTCAACATCTTTCCTAAGTTCCTTGAGTTCTTGTTCATACCACAAATCATACTTTCTTTCCATCTCTCTCTTGTTTTCATCTCCTTTCTTTTCCTCTCTCATCTTCTTTATCAATTTTTTTATTTCTTCCATCTTATTCTCCTACTCTAATTCCAAATGATGTACTCACAATTCACCTTCAATCATCATCAAAAGTTAGAACATCATTTGAAAGCAATATTCACAAGTCATCCAAAATTTTAACTTTTTCACAAAGCTCGAAACTAGTAATTCTCATCAAAATTTGCTATATACATTGTTTCAAGTTTTAATACATTTCACACCGGTTCTACTCTTCTAACCAATCATGTAAAATGCTTGAACAAGTTTCAACTTTTCATCTTTTCTCATTCTCTTTTAGGTTTGCAATTAGCCCTAGCCAAGGGTTTCAAGACAAATACTTGGGTTCTTACTTTTCCCACATTTTTCAATCACTCAAACTTCTTCCCTCACCTCTATTTGACTTGTAAAATCCCTTTTCAAGCCTTCATTATTCCCTTACTTGCTCCTTTCTTACTATTGGTACCTCTAGGGGTTTTATAGCTTCTAACCCTTCACTGTTTTAGGTTTTGTCTAACTCCTTTCCAAACTTAGGCCAAACCTGATGTTTTTCTTATCAATCTTCTTTCCATTCACTCTTAAGCTTATGATCTTACTATCAAACACATATTCTCTTTCCTTCAAACTAGTTCACTTCCTTAGGCTTATTGCCTCACTTAAGTACCTAATTCCTCACATAGTCCTTTATCATTGTCATGTCTCCCTTCAATTTTCTTTGGCATATTTTTCCCTTCTTGTAAACTCACCTATTATATTCACATCTCCATATTACTTCAAACTTCCCATTTTCTCTCTTCCTACTGAACCTCTTGAGCAATGGTTTATTTTGGGCTTACAAAGAATCGTTGTCTTAGTCTCTTTCCGTAGACCGTAGCTAACTTTGTCAAATTTTACACTTATAATGCTTGGAGAAACCTCCACATTACCTCTCACAATTTATTAAAGAGTTCCTCATACTTCTAACCTTGGATTTAAACACTTTATCCTATTAGTTCTCATACTCCTTTGAAAGCCACTTAACTATTACATTTGGTACTATACTGTGAATGATTTTCTTCTAGGGTTTAGTGTCTCCTTCATATTTAATCCCATATAACAAGTTTTATCACTCCTTTCCACCATTTACAAGCTTGAATAAGGTCATTTCTTACTAAAATATGATTTATCATTAGCCCCAAGACTAGGTGCATGCACAAATTTTAACTAGTGTTGAGCAAGTTTTTTTTAGAATGGAGGTCTTCCATAGTTAGGTTTTATTATGAGCACATTCTTATTATCCAATTAATGTACATTTGCATGACTCAAAGGATCCATATGAGTTTTTCTTAGATAAATACTCAATGCATTTAACAAACTTCTCGAACATGGTATCCATCTCCACTCAAACTGGATTATCAAGCTTTTTCCATAGTTAGACTTGCTCTATCTTTATGAAAATTTGACAACACCTTTGTACCATGTGTTTATATATATATATATATATATACACCAATTTATAGGTTTCTTTGATGGTTAAATCTCAAGTTATACAATTTTCTTGACTCTCAAAACCCTAGTCAAGGTCTTAGGACATCGAGACAGGGTATTTTGAACTAATTTTATTTCCACAAGGAAAAATGATCTTTCTAGGCTTCAAATGGGTCTCCACAACTTAACCTTGCATTTTTAAAACATCATATAAGGTTATTGCTTCCATTTATTCTTTGAATGATATTTACAAGGTTTTTCTCAAACCCCCTTAACAAATAGTTGAACAACTATCTCGGTTTGAGCATTCTCACAGTTTTGCATACAATGAGATAACTCATAATTTCAAACTCTCCTCACTCTTCCCAAATCCTCATGAACTATCTTCCCATAGTATTAACCCTCTTCTCAGAACAAATGATCACCCTTCACAACCAAAGCACTCTCTCAGTTTCACAAACACATGAGGGTTTACTATTCCAAACCCTTTTCTCACCACAGGTAACTAGGATGATTGTTAGAATTCATCTTCACAATTTTAAAGTCTTTGAAAATACCTTGAACCTTTTTTATGCTACATGGATACTTCACAAACAATCTTTAAGATTAAAAGACAGAGATTCATTACCTTCCTCACACAGTTTTCCATTTAAAGCTCTTTGATGCATTGTAATTCTTATTCAAAGCTTTTCGTGAACCTATAGCCCTGCATAGATCTCCTTTCATGAATAAAAACATTCAATCCATCATTTAAACTTCATTATGAATCATATTCATACATAATACAATAAATGCATTACTTGGAAAACAGTGAAAATGCTCAAGAAGACTTCTTTTCCATTCAAAATGCATTAATTACATAGTTCCTTGAGCTTCTTGGGTCTCCTCCAGATCCCTTTCCTACTTTCTCAACCTCTTACTCTCTCATACCATATCTTACATTCGAATACATCTCTTGCACTCATAAGGAATATGAGTTAGTTAGGGTTCTAACTCTTTCTCTAACCCATGGAATAACCACTCATGTTGAGTTAGGACTTAGGTAGGTTGATGAGATCATGTTAGGATAGGAATTAGGTCTCTAGACCCTACTAACATTATATAACACACTTTTCTAACCTCTAGGCCTAAGAACATCAAACTAACAATTTGAAATTTCAAATATTAGGTTGTGGAGGGAAACCTCTTTATTACATAAAATGAGTCCAACTTGACTATTTACAACTCATGAACCTCCATATGGACTCAACACATACCTAATAGACCTATCACAAACCAAAATTGACTATATACCATGATGCTCTTGCATCATTTTCCCAAACAATATCAGTTCTAGATCAAGTGCAAATAAGCTAAGTCCTCTCTCCTTCTTCTTTGCTTAGGGTTTCATATTTTAAATCTTAGTTTGCTTGTGTCATTTCTATATTTTAGCATTTATACATCATTTGGTTCAGTAGTGACTTTGCAATATTTAGATTTAATTCAAATTAAATTAAATCAAAAGGGATTATTCTCGCTTGTTGGCAAAATAATTTGTTGTGAGGACAAATTGTGATATTTCACCAACGCTCTTAGACTAGTTCCCTTTGCTTGAAAGGGTGAGCTCCATTTATTGAAAGCAAGGAAATTAAAACAATCTAAACTAATTTCTAGGGTGGATCAAAGATTGAGGATCACACATGAATAATTCCATAAACCTATGGCAATTGCTTGTATCTATACAATACAAGGAGGAAAATTGCATAGTGTGAGAGATAGGAGAGGGAAATAGAGGGGGATTTTAATGAACAAATAGCATAACCAATTTCATTGCATTAAAATCAGAACATTTCACTTGCGTCAATGATAAGAAACCATTCACAAAGAAAGAGGAACAATTAACAAAAAAACAAAAAGTTTTATTGCATCATGTTGTACAATTTATAATGCTCATAGAGTACAAGTTGAGATGAAGATAGAAAAATAAAAGACAAAAAATGGAGGAAATGAAGGCTTTTGCTTCTAGAAAGATAATGAGAGCTAGTAAACAAGGATAACCATCCCCTTAAAATGAGGTTGAAATTCCTATTTATAACATTATGAATGCCCTTTCAACTCCCTCGCATGAATTTTCACCTTCCTTTGTGACCTTTGGCCTTTCGAGTCCTCTACTTTTGGCCTTTCAAATTCCCACATGAATTTTCAAGTTCCCTCGTCACTCTTATCTTTTCATATTCCAAATATTCAAAAAAACTAGGCGAATGTGCATTTTCAATGAGGAATTTGAATATAGGAAGAGAGAGATTGACTACAATTAGGTTTTTGTATCTTGCGGGTAGGTGTACGCATTTTGCATTTTCCGAATGCCCGGTTGAGTCCTCCAGACACCTAAAACTTACTATCAGTAACCGCATCTTTTAGTCAAGAATCTAAATTTTTTTGTTGGGTGTTTGCATTTTACAGGTCACACATCTGCATTTAAATTGAGCATCATGCATTTTGTAGTTAGGCATCTACATTTATCCAACCCACTGAAAACTTGTTTTCTTCACCCTGAGGACTTCACCCGGGATCAAAATTTGACAAAAATTGGTCATCCAATATATGGATCTTTATGAAAAAGGAAAATGAATCTAATGAGCTTATTTAGAAGTCCTGAAAAATGAAGTCTTCATCGAGTTTTAGCCATATCTTCATTTTTCCTCAAGTTATGCGCCGATAGACTAAGTGGAAAGAATAGTTTTCGATGAAACAAAATTAAAAAAATATGGGTAATAGAGAGCATTAAAAATACCCTCATTTGATATTTTATTGAGATCTCAACTCTTTTGGATTGTCTGTAACCTTTCGATCAAGTTTTACCTTGTAAGAGAACTCATTAGTTATACTTCATAATAACTTTATGCATTTTAATATTCGCAGAATCTTTCCTCGATTGTTCCAAAATGAAGTAGGCTCTTTTATCTTTCCATTTTATGAGTATGAAATTCTAAATCTCTATGAGTCTCTGAAACTCTTTAAACAAGGTGACTATCTTTTTAGAACATGCATTTCCCAATACCTTGCTCACAAAGACCCGATTTTGCATAACTTGTTCCTAAACCTTGTTTTTATTCCAAAACTTTCCTAAACTACCTCAGATGATTACATAGTTGTGTCACACACTTCCTGGATGCTTCAACTTGTCCCTGTACATTCCCAATGGTGCTTCCAGGTGCAAAACATTTGAAAATAGGCCTTTTTGGTCCTCCGGGAACAATTCCTTCAAAGTGGATCAAAATGAATCCATGTATTGCTTCCACAAGATTAATTGTACATGAAAAACACTTTAAAAATATAGTTAGCATATCCCTCTCATCCATGATGAGGTTTACATAGTCAACAATTGGCTGGAGAGCAGGTTTACATTACCCGGTTTAGGGATTTTTAGTGTGGGCTTTGTTGTCATGGAAAAAAATTAATTTTTCATGCTAGGCATTTAGCACAACAACATTTGGCTCTAGCTTATGGAATTGTTTTGAATTGAACAAAGTGAAGATGGGCAACTAGGAATCCTAGAATCTCAAGACATTAAGAGGACCAATGTCTTATCCATTGGGCTATAGGAGTCATTGCAAAATAAGGATGGATACAACAAAACCTCATTTATTGAACACAACACGCGACAAAAAACAAACACAACATAAAGGGAAATACACAACAGAAAGGGAAACACACAAACCTATATTCACCTATGTTACATGCGGGGACAACCCGCTTTCACTATTTGTATAGTTTCAGATATTGCCCACTGCGAGGAAATTCCAAATGAGTTCCATCTAGATAAGATAATTGGAAAGTATTCTCCCCACATGTGTCGCATACCCGAAACGAGCCAATCCGTTATGAATCAAACTTTCCATGGCTTCCTTTTGGTTCTCTCCTCTTATCCCATAGTAGGACAAGATCATTGATTCAAAAGTCTTTTTTTTTGCCTTCTTAACAAAAAAATCTTTACTTTCAATTGATGGTCCTTTATCCGATCAACCACCAACACCCTATCTTCACATAGCTTCTCCAAGTACAAAATCTTTTGTCAAGTGAGTCTTGAAACTCACCATCTTCTAATGCTTTGATCAGTTGCAATGTTGGTAACTCTACAGTGATTGGAACTTCGCATTTATCACATATAGGAGTTGGAACAAAGACATACCAATAGCTTTTTCAGAGTGATACGACCAGCCCACAGTGCATCATATATCTTCTTATGCCAATTTATCTAACTCTGATTTACGAGATTTTGCACAATTGTCATAAAATTCTTGTTACTAGATTCTACTTGACCATTCCCCTGAGTGTAATAGTCAGATGCACGAGCTAAGGATATTTTGTATCCATAGTAGAAATAAGTTAATTCCATAGAAGAGAAATATGTGGCATTGTCAACAACCATCTTTTGTGGAATGCCAGAATGGATAATAATAATTTCCTTGATGAACTTACATACCATTTATGAATTGGCTTGCTTGACCAATATGGCCTCCACCCACTTAGTGAAGTAATATGTTGTTGTGAGCATGAAGATATGACCTGCACTAGAATGAGGATTAAGAACATTAATGAAGTCTAGACCCCATTTTTGGAAAGGCTTTTCAATCACCACCGGTCTAAGTGGAAATGCAGTGAGTTGTGGTATTCCTAAAAACTATTGGCAAGGTTCACACGTAGATACCCATTGTTAAGCGTCTTGAAAGAG
Organism: Taxus wallichiana var. yunnanensis; assembly: GCA_018340775.1. Taxonomy (NCBI): domain Eukaryota; kingdom Viridiplantae; phylum Streptophyta; class Pinopsida; order Cupressales; family Taxaceae; genus Taxus; species Taxus wallichiana. The sequence continues at coordinate 685,082,069 of CM031243.1, forward strand.
AGTAGGCTAGCAGTATCTCCCTCGAAGGATCTTGCGTCTTATGACCATAGCGGAGAAATGTCCACCATAGGCTTGGTCATGATATGCTCTAAGCAATTGATCCTTTTCTCTTTGTCAACGCATCTTAAGAAACATCCATCAAGGGATCTCTTATACAGTACATGGTTCCAAATCACATACCTTGCAACTTTGAGTTCGAGTTTCATTCTTTGCTTATAATCCATATGTTTCAAACAATCACCATAATTGAGGAAATAATCAATATCAATGTACCACTCATTGGTAGTATTCATAAAGAGCACATGGGGAAAGTCTTTACTTATGTATTCATAGCAATGGCATTATTTATCTTCATATTGAGTCATGAGTTACTCATCTTCAGCTATCAATTGGAATAATACATTTCCTCTAACCAAATTAGATGGCTTTATCTGAAGGTCATACTCTTGAATCTTCGACACCTAGTTACCTCTTTTCGCTCTAAGATCTTTTTGATTCATGATAAAATTTATAGATGATCTAGGAACCATCACAATGGTGTGAGAGTTTAAGATGTAGACTATGAAATTCTCGACCACCTTAGCCACAACATAAGCATAATTTTCCATGGTAGAGTATTTAAGCTCATGAATCTTCAATGGGTAGGTCATGAAGGTAATAGGAAACTCAAGCCCTTCCTTGTTCTTTTGAACTAAAATAACTGAAATAGTGTGCTCAGATGCATAACAATACACAATGAAATCTTTATTGAAATCAGGACATACCAAGGTTGGAGCTTTGGCTATGGCCTTCTTGATGTTCTCGAAAGCTTCTTTTCCCTCCTTACTCCACTTGAAACTCTCTTGGGGCTTCATCATTTTTGTAATATGTTTGGTCAACTCAGAAAAATATGGAATGAAGTGGTGGAGGAAGTTGAACTTACCAAAGAATGAATGAACTCCCTTCTTTCTTATGGGCAAGGATATTTTTTGAATGGCTTGTACTCTTTTGGATCAATCTTTGTTCCTTCTTTGTTCACAATGTGTCTGAGGAGCTTTCCTTTAGTCACTCCAAATATTGACTTCTTTGGATTTAAGGATATGCCATGTTCTTGACACCTTAGAAAAACTTGTTCAAGGTGTATCAAATGCTCTTTCCTCTTCTTAGAGAATATTGTGAGGTCATCAAGATAAATGACAATACATTTGTTCTTAAAATCCTTGAAATCCAAGTCCATTGCTCTTTAAAAATTGGCCCCAATGTTAAAAATACCAAATGACATCCAACTGTAGGCAAAGGTTCCCCACGAGTTGTAAAAGTAGTCTTATATTGATCTTCTTGAGCAAATTCAATTTGATTGTAGTGAGAAGAATCCATCCAAGCAGAGAAAACATTTCGAACTTTGTGATGCTTGTAAAATATGATCCATGATAGGGAGTGAATAATTGTCCTTTAGAGAAGCTTGGTTCAAATTCTAAAAGTCTACACAAATCCTTATTTCTCCACTTTTCTTCTAAACATGGATAATATTTGCCACCCATGTAGAGTGGTGGATTGGAAAGATGATCCTTACATTAACATTTTCAAAACTTCCTCTCGGATTGCTCAGGAAATCTTTGGATTATATTGCATTTGCTTTTGATGGAATGGCTTTGCTTCAGGCTTGAGAAGTATTGAGTGTTGCATCTCTTTTGGTTTAAAATATTTTAGCTCATCATAAGAATATGCCAATACATTTGAATACTTTCTCAAAATCAGTAGTACTCTTACGAGACTCCTTACCCTTATCTTTCACAAATTTATCATGCATATCAAACAATTCTTCAAGTGAGACTAGGCCCTTAGGAATTTTATTACCTTTTAGCACAATCACTCCATCAAAATCAACCTCTTCAGCTTCACCTTTGTTTTCTTCTTGAGTTGACTCTCAAGGTGAAGAAATACTTCCTTCAAAGAACAGGTTATTAAAATTATCTTGTTTCTCAAGGAAAGAGAGGATATGTTTGTCTTCATTTAATACTTGCTAATGGTTGGCATTATTCGGCACACTGCTTTGTGCCTAGATACCATCTCAATAGAATATTTCTCTTTATCAAAAGAAGGGTACGGTATTAGTAAAGAATTTGACATGACAAGAGAATTTTTTTTTTCATTTTGTTCATGGGGAACAACTTGTATAGAGAAAGCATAAAAGGATTCAATGTAATCCCATACTTTGTTTCTGTAATTTTTGAGCCATGAATTCTTCCCTTGGTACTTGATTAGGACTTGTTTCACAATTATCTCTACATTTTTTAAGCATATCAATTGTTGAATTCCCATGGAATTAGTTGTTTCCATTCCTAAGAGAAGGGCTTCATACTCTGTAGTATTATTGGTATTTTCAAATTGGATCTTGAAAGCTAAAGGAAACAACTCACCTGATGTGGAAATCAAAACCACACCGGCTCTCAGATCTATACTGCAATGGCTTTCGTCAAACTCCATAGTCCATATCTTGTCTTCATCTTCTTTAGAGATAAAAGGCACATCATTGTCTCTTTTAGAAGTCATGAAGTAATTCCCATGTCCATTGTCTTGATAAAGAATATCCACTCTATAATCCTCTGATTTTTGCATTGTATACTTCATTTTTATCACTTGAAACAATTTTTTTCATTTAGCTCTTGATTGGAATATTTGCTGAAGACCAGTCCATATGAATTTCCCCTCATAAATATTTACAAAAGATTCTACTCAACCTCATCCCATATGAGGCTAAAATTTCTACTACCAAGATAATCAATAAGACTTTCTTCTCAAGGAAATCAACTAAAGCAACTTGGGCATCTTTTATTCTTCCCACAAGTGGGACTTATTTAGTTTCCATAGAATAACATTGGCCTTTAGCCCATGTTAGAGTGAGACCAAGGGCATTAGATACTTTTATTGGCATCACATTATCAGAAGCACCTGATTCTATGATACAGTTGTTCAATTGGTAGCCTCCAATAAGAAGAGAAAGGTAGAATGGTTCAATCTTTTTAGTCTTGGATGCACTTAAGGATAACATGTTTTGAGATGACGGGGAGGAGGGTCGGTAGTAACCCTTTGGAAGAGGGTGTAACAACATTGGGATTTGGGTTACTACCTTTGATAAACCAAACTAGTTTATCAAACTGTTCTGGATGGGTTTGCAAATATTCAAATTTGGACCTTAGACCTTTTGACATGGTCTATGATATCAAAAGAGGAGGAAACAAATGTCTCCAAAGTGGTAAAAGCTTTAGGGAGTGAAGTAGACACTAATTTGGAAACAAGAGTCACTTTAGCAAAAAAGGTAGGCTTGGAAGCTACGACGGGCTTATTAGGTACCTCAAAAGTTTTGCTATAAACATTCGTTGTTTTGGAAGTAGCATTAAAAATATTAGAAGAAGATGTTTTAACAGATGTACACTTAGGAGACTTACATGTTTCAACTGGGGTCTTCTTGGCTGCCATAAGGTCTGGTTTTTATTTAGCAGAGTCCATAGAAGGCGGAAGTGCATCTCCTTCATTGATTATTTGTTTAGATAGAGTCACCATGGGAGAATATGCATCCTTCTTCTTCTTAAGGGTGGCAGCGGAAGAACTTTACTTTTTGGGTTGAGAGTGAGTGACCACTGCACAAGAAAAAATTGGTGCATCATCTTCTTCACTTTCATCTCTGTATGAGTACTCGATCTCAGCATCATCAATTTCTTTAATTTCAAACCCATTTTCATCTTCTTCATCATCATCTTGCTTAACAATCTCATCTTCATCATCACCTTATGTATCGTAGGTGCGTTGATTGACGGGGGAGCCTCTAGATCAAGTCTTGAAGTCTTTGGACCAATCCTTTGTCTATTTGGAAAGCTCTTCTTAGGTGTTTTTGTACTCGTAGAAGCTTGAGCCAGCTACTTCTTAAGAGATAAGACATCATTAGCCATTTTTGGATTAATGAATCTACGGTGCCCGTGCTTGAGCTTTGGCCTTTCTCATTACTTAGAAATTTTTTTATCTTTCCCAACATGAGCATATCATATTCCACTTTGATTACTAGATTGTATGCTTCATCCAAATCCGTTGGTTGAGTTATTCTTAACATAAAAATCACCTCAAGAAGTTGGGCATTTGTGAATAATATTAGCTTGTTGTCTTCAGTAGGTTGGGCCACTTCAGGTATCTTGTAAAGCATCCGTTGAACTTCACCATGAAATCCCTCATTGGTTCGAAGGGTTCTTTCTTCAGTTGAGAATAGTGGGCCAAAAGTGCATGAGAATCCTTTGTGGGTTTGAATCTGGTTTTAGACTTGGCCTTCATGTCGTCGCCAGGTTAGTTATTGATCTAGTTGGTAAGTGGTAGAACCCAGTCCGCCATTACATCTTACAAATATTATACAAAAAGGTGGACTGATACATCTCCATATCCAACTCCTAGAAGTTTACAAATAATGATGAAGGATGTAATGTGGTCATTTGGATGTTGCTTCCCATCACTATGGAACTTGGGGAAGTTATTTCTCGACCCTCTAGGTAGATCATGCAGAGGCGGGGGTGAGAGCTAAGGGACTTGTATTTTTCCCCTAGGGAAGTGGTGCTTGTTGAGCCATTGGTGGTTCTTCTTCCTTGGCTTCTTCTTCTTCTCCTTCAACTCCTTCGAGAACTACTTTGATTCTTTCAAGATCTTCTTTAACAACTTCCTCTTGTGGAGGAACATAGTTTAAAGGTTCAACCGCAACTTCGTTAGCAAGAAACTCAAGAGACAAAGTAGAATCAAATTCTAGGAAGTACTATTGACTTGTTATCCTCATGCTTTGGTTGATAGGGAGTTAGAAATCAGCTTGCAATTGTTCTTCAAAGTTAGGATCAGTCACACCACTAGCTCTTGAAGATCTTATATACCTTCTGTCAGCTAGCTTGAATGTGCAATTCAAACGAGATTCTTCTAGGCTCTCCTTTGTTGGTTCTGAACTTTTCTTTCTCTGCCCAAGGCTTCTACGTGTACTTATTTGGTATCAAGGAATTTCATAGCAATGCGATAATAGAAGTTTAATTTGTTGTGCTAAATGGTTTCCCTCAAGTTTGATGCAATATCTTCTTGGGTATGGAATAGAAGTTTAAGACTCAAGACTCAGGGATTACCGGGAATAGCCATTGGTAAGAGACATAAGGCTCTGTGAATTTTTAAATTTTGATTTTTTTGATTTTTGGAATATTTAATTTTTATGTATTTTGTGGAAATGTATTGTGGGGAAATAAGCAAAATCGAGGTCACGGTATGTGCCAAAAACTGTTGGTGAAATAATTTTCGCGAGGAAAAATTGTGATATTTCATCAATGATCTGGGACTAGGTCCCTCTGCTTGAATGGGGTAGCTCCATTTATTGAAAGCAAGGAAATGAAAACAATCTAAATAAATTTTAGGGGTGGTCCGAAGACTGGGGATCACACAGGAATACTTCCCTAAACCTGTGGCAATTGCTTGTATGGAATAATAAGGAGGAAAACTACTTACTGAGAGAGATATGAGGGGGATTTTAATCAACAAATAACATAGCCAAGTTCATTGCATTAAAATCATAACATTTCACTTGTGTCAATGAGAATAAACCATTCGAAAATAAAGAGGAACAATAAAAAAGAAACACAAAGTTTTATTACATCATGTTGCACAATTTACAATGCTCATGGAGTACAAGTTGAGATGGAGATAGAATAATAATAGACAAGAAATAGAGGAAATGAAGGCACTTTATTCTAGTTAGAAAATGAGAGCTATTAAACAAGGATAACTATCCCCTTGAAATGAGGGCATCATTCCTATTTATAACATTATGAATGCCCTTTCATCTCCCTCACATGACTTTTTGCCTTTCTTCGTGACCTTTGGCCTTTTGAATCCACGGCTTTTGGCCTTTCAAATTCCTGCATGAATTTTTGAGTTCCCTCATTACTCTTTGTCTTTCATATTCCAAATATTTCAAAAACTAGGAGAATGTGCATTTTCAATGAGGAATTCGAATTTAGGAAGAGAGATATTGATTGTAGATGGGCGTTTGTATCTTGCGGTCAGGTGTTTGCATTTTGTAGTTAGGCATCTACATTTTGCAGTCCGGCGTCTATATTTTACAATTTTTAGAGGCCTGGTTGCATCCTCCAAATGCCTAAAACTTGTTGTCAAGCATTTGCATCTTATAGTCAAGCGTCTGCATTTACCCAACCCACTGAAAACTTGTTTTCTTCACCCCGGGGTCAAAATTTGATGAAAATTGGTCGTCTAATATATGAATATTTATGGAAAATGGCCAATGAATCCAATGAGACTATTTATAATTTCTTAAAATTAATTCTTAATTAATTTTTATCCATATCTTTAATTTTTCCTCAAGTTGTGCCTTTGGTAGGCTGAGTGGAAAGAATAGTTTTTGATGAAAAAAGCCAAAAAAAAAAGGGTGATAGAGAGAATTAAAAATATCTTAATTTGAGATTTTATTAAGCTTTCAACTCTTCTTGGAGTGGTGGAACCTTTCGATCAAGTTCTAACCCGTAAGAGGACTCTTGAGTTGTCTTCTTTAGATAACTTTCCACATTTTAATATTCCCATAATATTTCCTCGATTATTCCACAATGAAGTAGACTTTGTTATATTTGTAATGTCCGGGGTATGATATTCTAACTCTTCATAAGGATCTGAAACTCTTCAAACTAGGTGACTAACTTTTTAGAACATTAAAGACCAGTTTTATATAACTTATTCCTAAACCTTGTCTTCTTCCGAGAACTTTCCTAAACTATTTTGGATGGTTACATAGTTGTGCCATACACTTCCTTGATGCTTCAACATGTTGTTCTACATTCCCATTGGTGCTTCCCAAGTGCAAAAAGTTTGAAAATAGGCCTTTTTTGGGCACGTGGGAGCAGATTCCTTCAAAGTGGATCAAAATGAATCCATATATTGTTTCCGAACAGTTACTGCACATGAAACACACTTTAGAAATCTAGTTATCACATCCCTCTCATCCATGATGGAGTTTACATAGTCAAAAAATATCAGGATAGTAGGTTTACATTAACCGGTTCAAGGATTTTTGATTGTGGGCTTAAATTTCATGGAATTTTTTTTCAATTTTTCATTCTAGGAATTTAACACGATAACAATTTTGTAAGAACTCCACAACAGAATGTGGTTGTTGATAGGAAGAATAGAACTATACAGGAAATTACTAGAACTATGTTAGATGAATCCAAAGTATCTAACAAATTCTTGAAAGAGGTAGTCACTATAACCGTCTACATTTTGAATAAAGGGCACATCAAAGTTAATGACAAAAAAACTCCTTATGAACTATGGAAGGGTAGACCAACAATAGTCAAACATTTCAGGGTTTTTGGAAGTAAGTGCTATATCAAGAAATATGATGAAGACTTGTTTAAGTTTGAAGCTAGAGATGATGAAGGTATTTTTCTTGGTTACTCTCAAATGAGCAAGGCCTATAGATGCTACAATCGAGAACATTCAAAATTGTTGAAAGTGCAAATGTGAAGCTAGATGGCATCAAGTATAAGCGAGAACAAGGTATAATAAATTAATAATTTTGAAGGAGCCAACAACGAAGATGAATTCGAAAAGGAAGAATTTGATATAAAGGAAACAAAAAAACCATCCAGATCAGTCCAAAAGAATCATTCAGAAAATCAGATTATATGTGATAAAAATATTGGAGTATAAACCGAGAAGAAGAGCTGGAAAATGTAGAAGAACATGAAAATCTGTCTCTCTACTATCCAATGTGGAGCCTAAATATTTGATAAAGTAATAGAAGACAAGCATTGGATTGGAGTAACGGAAAAAAATTGATCGAGATAGAAAATAATGAGACCTAAGAACTTATTCCAAGACCTAAGGACAAAAATGTGATTGGCACCAAGTGGGTATTTAAAAATAAGTTGAATGAAGATGGGCAAGTAGTAAGAAACAAAACAAGGTTAGTATGCAAAGGCTATGCACAAGTTGAAGGTATTGATTTTGAAGAAACGTTTGCTCCTATTGCACGTTTAGAAGCCATTAGGATGTTTTTGGCATTTTCTTGTTATAAAAACTTTAAATTATATCAAATGGATGTTAAATCTTCTTTTCTGAATGGAAATTTGGAAGAAGAAGTTTACATTGAACAACTAGAAGGATTCATATTATCAAATGATAAGGACTATGTATGCAAATTGAAGAAAGCTCTTTATGGATTGAAACAAGCCCCAAGAGCCTGGTACTCAAGACTAGATAAGCATCTTCAACAACAAGGATTCAAGAAAGGAATTGATGTCGGTAATCTATACATTAAAATGAAGGAAAACATCAACTAAATGTCGTTGTTTATGTTGATGACATCATTTTTAGAGGAAGTAAGGATAAGATGTGTAAAGAGTTTCTTTGAAGAAATGCAAAAAGAATTTGAAATTTCCATGTTTGGTGAGTTATCATTTTTCCTTGGATTATAAATTTCTCAATCTGACAAAGGTATATTCATTTCACAAACCAAGTATATTAAGGAAATGTTGAAGAAGTTTAGAATGGAAGATTGTAATCTAGTAAGTACACCCATGATTACAGGCTGTAAGTTGAGAAAGGATGATGAATCTCTGAAGAAAATCAGACTCTTTATAGATCAATGATTGGAAGTTTGTTATATGCAATTAAATAAAGACCAAATGTAATGTAAGCAGTAGGCATGGTAACATGTTTTCAAGATGCTCCAAAAGAAACTCATGTGCAAGATGTCAAAAGAATTCTCAAATATCTAAAAGGTACATTGGATTATGGTTTGTGGTATAAAAAAGGTGAAGATTTTTCTTTAACAACATATACAGATGCAGATTGGGCTAGTTGTATAGATGAAAGAAAAAAATATGTGTAGTGCTTTATTTTTGGCAATAGTTTAGTATCTTGGATGAGCAAGAAACATGTTTTTGTCTATGTATCTATAGTTGAGGCAAAATATATTGTTGTAGTTTCATGTTGTACACAAGTTCTCTGGATGAAACAGACACTAAAGGATGTCAAGGTAGAATTTGATTCTCCCATTTCTATACTTTGTGACAATACTAGTGCAATAAATATCTCAAAAAATCTAGTTATGCATTCCAAAACAAATAATATTCCCATTAAATATCATTTTTGAGAGAGAAATTTGCATATCAATAGGTTAAGTTGGAATACATTGCCACAAAAGAATAGATTGCTAACATTTTTACAAAACCTCTTCCAAAAGAAACATTTGAATATCTCAGACAAAAGTTGGGAGTAATATCCTTTTCAATAGGACATTAAATGGAACATATTTCTAGGGTGAAATATGATGAAAGTGTCTCTCTTTACCATTGATGTCAAAGGGGGAAATTTGAATGTCGAGGAAGAAGTTATACATTTAGCAGAGAACAATAGAAATGGTAAATCCAGGGGGAGCAATAGATCAAAGTGGAAGGTGTTGTAAGTTAGTTGGTGAATATGGTTGGTTTCCATCAATGACAAAGGGATTGTTGGAAATATTGTTGTTGATGTCAAAGGAATATTGATAAGCATCTCTTATGTTTGAAATATTGTCATTAATGCCTTTAGATGTGTACCTCTAATGAAAAAGATGATTTAGTTTGAATTATGCATGTCGTATGCCAAAGAAAACTATTTTTAAGTGTTCTGCAGGTTTGTGTAGTGTTTCGTGAGTTTTGTAGCATTCCACGGATGATGTAGTGTTCAACGGGTGTTTGTACTATTCCGCTTAGTTTGGAGTGTTCCACCTTTGGTGTGTCTAGTGTGTATGGTGGGATGGTGTAGTATCTCGGTATTGATGGTTCAAGCTGAAGTGTTTTATGATCTCTTGCTCAACAAGAGATTTATGCCACGTATTGAAGGGAATGCTGCAAATGTCGAATGTGGTGAGATATAAAGCGGGATAGCCACACATTGAAGAAATAACTCTAGAGTGTTCGTAATCATCCGTGATGGTCATGAAATTCTACGGGACAAAGAGAAAATAGGGATGGTTGCGAGAATCATTGAAAATGCCAAATATTCAAATTTCAAATATGCTAAAGCCAACTCATGATGAATATTCTAAAGGATGTTGACTCATGAAAAGTCATATATGTTCATGAAATGAACATAATATATAAATGAATTCAATGTATGTGCTCACGATATTATAATGTCGTTTTGAAAAGAAAAGAAAGAGAGTGATAAGAAAGGAGCAATTAATGAAGACATATCAAGAGGATTAGAGGAGGAGAAGAAAGAGAAAACTCAAGCATATTAAGCAAGGCAAGTTTGTGAAGAAGATTGCGAGAATGAGGTGTGCATAATCAAATAATGGGGTGCGAATTAAAGGAACAAAAGAAGGTTATGAAGAGTTAATCTACATGGTATCATCGGGTTAAAGAAACAACTATAGTGGATGAATCTTCTTGATTCTTTGAGTCGATGCTTAGTCTTGGGGATTGGTGTCTCTAGTGTGTTAGTGCTCACAAATCTTATTGAGATGGTGCCCGATCACGTGGATTGGTGTCTCTAGTGGGTTTGTGCTAAAAAATCATTGCTAAGTTGGTGCTTGACATTGGGGATTGGTGTCTCTAGTAGGTTGGTGCCTCAAGCATTTTGTATGATAATTGATTTTGTGGATGGATTTGGACAATAGCTCCAAACAATATTTTTCTGTTGTATTGTCTCGAAAGGGTTTCCACATAAATATTGTGTTTTGAATCGCAATATCTCATGTAGTTGTTGATGTTTACGATTGTTAATGTATAAATTGTAAAAGTTGGTTAATATTGATTCACCCCAATATAAGTGTGCTTTCTACAAATTGTTACGGTCTATAGCATTATGCATCCTACCGGACAACAACATTACGACTGTAGCATGCATTCTACAATATCATAACAACTAAAAATACCTTAATATAGGGTTGCGATATTCAATCGATCTTGATCTTTAAATCGAGAAAGGAATTGCGATGAATATTGATAGTCAAAATTTGCATATGGAATTGTAACTACGTAATTAGTATATATATGAAGATGAATTTATAAATTTTTAATTTCGTCTTAGAGGAGATTTGAATTACAACAATCGCCTATTGGTGTAAATGCTAGGCAAACCAACCCCTAAAATTAATTTGTACCTAGAACATTTAGGTGACCCGGTCATAATTCCTACCCCAAAATTCACCAAAGGTAAATTTTAAAAACTGGAATATTCGTGAATTAACAAATATTTGCCACTAAAATTGACCTTAATTTCCCCTTCTTTAATAACAATACTAAAGACATCTAATTTAGACTCTTAATGAATATCAATTTGCAAATGCAAAAATAACCATTAACAAATAGTCGACCACTCATGCATTTTTCTCACCAAATATATAGTGCCAACTCATGCTTGGTAGGATCACAAAGATGATGAAAATGTATGGAAGTTGTCTTGACAAAATTTGTTTGGAATTGAGAATTCTATCTATGCAAACATGCAAATCAATAGATGTGATGTCACAAGGAACTATAGTAATACAAAACACCTTATTTCACCGATCATGATTTATACCCTTTTCACCTAAAGATGTCGGATCTCTTTGGATATAGATCAAAATGAATTATCAAATGGTGCATAAGAAAAGGGAAGCAAAGAATCGGCTTAACTCCGTGACAAATTATAATGAATTAAGGAACACACTCGCCTTACTTTTTGGACCTTACATGAATAAATATGAACATATATTTCTTAGGGGTGGACATCGCATTTTTGCCCAATCACGAGCTTACAAATTTATGAATTAAATCCACACTCCACTCTTCACCATGGATCCATCTAGCTACAAAATGTGGAACTATTTATGCATTTAAGACCACAAATGATCTCCTCATAATCAAGCACGTCCTTGGTATCACTGCTATCTTAAAATTTCTCCACCGACCTTCTTGATACACGGTCACTTGCTTAGAATTTAGCAATGAATGTCGGACAAAATTGAAAATCAAATGGATTTGACTGCAATGAAAATTGTTAGTAGGATGGAAAAAATGAGCATTAACGAATGATTTTAAAGAGATATATAGAAACTTTAATGACAATACAACCACCTTAAACTAAACTAAACTCGTGCACAACACCAATCTCTCATTACGGGGCATTACAACTCAAAGGTGCCCCTTCATAAAATTAAACCATTTTTACGTTTAAGGCGTTAGCCCTATAGAAAAGGCCTTTGTGGACATTCACAAGACTATGTTAAATTTGCCAGTGACGCGTTTTCTCGCTATTTTTAAAATTAATAAAAAACATAAGTGGAGTTAAGATAGTCTTACGGGTTACATGAGCAATTTTTAAAATTAATAAAAAACATAAGTGGAGTTAAGATATTCTTATGGGTTATATGAGCTAGGAATAATGAAATGCATTGAGTTGCATGAGCTAAAAACAGAGAATCAATGAGCTAAAATCAAATCCTGGGGTCTTGGCTTTTAACTGTTATTTTCTTCCCAAGCCAATCACTGAAGAATTTTAATCTTGCCGAAACTGAGTTGATGGAGAAGATGAGTATTCTAGATAACATTCACAACTGTAAAATTAACCATATGAATCTGTACCTGAGGCATGTTCTTCTTATTGGACCAACCGTTTCAAATCCAAATCTCACTAACATGGCAAAAATCTTGTTCATATCTGTCATAGGTTGTAGAGTAATTTATAACTGCTTGGTATCAAGGTTGGGGATCAAGGAGACCTCCCTCCCTTGTTGGTTGAATGTATAGTGAGGCTCAGGTTCCTAGCAGAAGGAATCCATTGATAGTGTCAAACGTACTATGGAAAGGATGAAGGATAGAATTAATCGAGTTAGAAGAAACAAGCTATCATGTTCAAGCTCATATCAATCTCAATCCGAAACCAAATCAGTCTAAGATGCACATACAGATCGATACTCAAGTCCCTAATTTCATATGTGTTTCAATTTGTAAGATTTTGCGACTATGTATTTATTTTTCATAGCATTTATTACTTGAAAATTTAAATATTTATTAGTAATTTTGCCTAAGAGAATAGTTGTTTACTATGTGTATGTACGTATTTTTTTCTGAATGGTCAAATTTTTCAAATTTTTGACCTCGGGCAAATTTGTAATTTTCCCTTCATAATATAGTTTCAATTTTATCAAAAAATTTAAAATTAATGTTTCATACTAACAGAAGATTGATAATTGTAGGGGAAATGTCATTGGAGGAAACACCAAAAACCAAGGACAAAAGGAATTCAAATGCAAAAGATGGAGAACGAGTCCTTACTACTATTGAACCTTTTACTGAAAGCCATCTTCGATTCTCCAAGCTCAACAGTACTATGGTATTTCCCTTGAGATCTTCTAATGGCACACCTTTCATAATATAATTTTTAGTCTCCTATACAATGTAACTACTACTTTTGGAACTTGTAGATTTAGTTTGTAAATGTTTGATCATCTGTAGTTTGTATGTTGCCATTCCAAGTATAATTCATAAAGTTCCCTTTATCACAGGATGAAAGTGAGAAGTTAGCATATTGGTATGAGTCTGAAATCATTGATATTTTAGCATCTAATCCCTTTTATGAGGTCGCACACATTGACAAATATTATAGTCCTAAAGATTGTGATTCAGAATGGGAACTTCTGTAGGATATGCATGTACTAGGACGATAAACAATATGAATAAAGGTAGTGTCTAATGTATTTGAGCATAATCATCGAGCTTGATTCATTTTGAGAGGTAGGTTTATTTGATTTCCTTCTTTCATATAATGGTTACATTTGATCGGACGATGGATTAAGCTAGAAAGTGTTTAACCTGTTTCTGCTACTCTTACCAGATTCTTAAGTTAGAGGATAGCTATCATAATTGATTTGTCAATCACATTAAGCATGCATATATAATACACTCGTGGTCTAATGAATCTAGCAATATTATGTTGTTGTTTTTATAGGAATATGTCCTCAAACAATATTAAGGGAGAAATTGATAGAGCTAGGATATATTAGTTATCAGAAAATCAAAATTGTTAGTTATTAGAAAATCAGAATTGTTAGTTATCTAGACACCATCTTTCATTACATAGCATTTAGATGCAATAACATGCACTAAGGGATTATGTGTGATGGATTTATGGAATATGATGTCCTCTAATATTTTCTAAGATTGCATGTTGCTTCTTGAATTTTGGAACAATTCCTCTTGAATTTCGTAAGCTTGGAAGCCTTACTTATTGTAAGTTCTTTCAGATTATATTTAGTGTTGCTGATCAATCATGTATATGATGATTGTGGAAGGGTTCTATCAAGCACATTAAGCATGCATATATAATACACCCATGGTCTAATGAATCTAGCAATATTATGTTATTGCTTTTACATGAATTTGTCCTCAAACAATATTAAGGGAGCAATTCCGATAGAGCTGGGATATATTATAAATTTACATACACTGTGAGTCCAGTTATTTTTTATTTTTTGGTTATCCATATATGCTATCCTTCATACAATTAAGCCAAGTTAAGAAACACTGGACATGGCCACTTTGAGTAAGACATCTATTTGAAAACTGCACTACATTAACAATGTAGGCTTGCTTCGTACTTGTATTGTGGTGTCATTTATTGTCCAGATGAATTTCTCTGTGACCACCCTCGTTTTTTATCAACCATGATGGAATGAGTCAATAATCCTTTTTATTTTACACAATGGAAACCACTTTCTTTGGTACCCTCATGGAATTGCATACTCCATATGAAAGAACTTGACTTCACGAGACACAGAGGCAAGAGCTCGAGCGGTATGCATTTTCTTTTTCAAATGGGTATGCTCATTACTGTGAAATTTTGATTTCAATATTGTTGGGTATTCTAATTGATTTGGGTACAATGTTTGTCTCTACAAATATCAATAGGATGTTTTTATAAGTGAATTCAAAATTATAAATTAAAATTTGACATCATGGTTGTTGGGTATTGTGAATGTTGTAAGCGCTTTGCTCTTTCAGGCTTTATGTTTTGTAATTTTTGTAGAATGGTTCTTTATCGAGTTTTGGCAGATAGTTTTGAGGGTTTATTGGATGTTTCAACTTGTTGCGGAGATTTCTGGTTAATTTTTGAAGAGAGTAAGTCTGATGATGTGAAATTACAGTAATCAGACTGTGCATTAGGGTTTGACATTAATGAAATGCATTATTGAGGGATTGTGCATTAGGGGTGTTTGGATAATAGAATGTATGCATTTTTCATAGAATATTTACCTTTAGTAGATTTGATGTGAAAGTTTGGTCAGACCATTATGAAAAAGGTCAACAATCATCTAGCTTTGGTTGATGTTGGATGAGAGCAACCCTTTTTGAGCTATGCAAAATATTGTTGTAGTAAAATTAGAGTGGGACAGTGTTGTGTCAGAAAAAAAATGCTCACCACGAGTTCTCTCTATCCTGGGGTCTACTTTTCTCAACAGATGAGTTGATTTTCAAGTAAACAATGACCATTTTTTCCTTTAATGCCCAATTTTTTCATATTAATTCAGTCCACTCGGAACCCTTAAAACAGATAAAAGTGTGCCCGAATTTCTTTTTGAAGGGGAAAAATTGGCTTTTGGGCATTTTTTTCTTTTCCACTTGCCCAAGAAAAACTTAATTGTAGATATAATTACAGATAAATGACAAGAATAATATGCTTATTGAGTTTGTGTTCTCTTTAAATGTCGTTCAAGGGGTATCAAATGTATTCATGTTTAGTGCAAATAAAATTGGCCACAAAAGGCTACCACTCATTATATAAAATCTGCAAATGTATGGAAGTTTTCATGTATTCATGTTTAGTTCAAATAAAATAGTCCACAAAAGGCTACCACTCATGATATAAGATTTGCAAATGTATATGTACGAATTTGTAACAAATTCGAAATGTACAAATAAAACCTTTCAATGTAATGTTTCATCTATATTCGTACACTTATACTATCAATCACACCCCTTATCAACATCAACTACAAAAGTAATTAACTATCCCTCTAAATCAAATAACATATACCGTTTGGCGTTCACATTGCAATGTACACATGCGATTGCTTAGTAATAATCATAATGAATTGCTTCCGCTTGTATACCAAATGTAAATTTGGATAAGATTTCATTGACTAAACACATAAATAAATCCTCATTATTTTTAATATTTGATAGCCCATATATATAAGCAATGTAACTCCTATAAACAAGGAGGTTACTTCAACTACTTACCCAACATACTAACTACACGAGTTGTTAAAAAAACTCGATACACTATATTTTCTCACTATAACAACATTGTATTAACTTAATTATTCATTAACCCATGTATGTAAAGATCACGTGGAGCACTAATATAGGATATTCCAAACATTTGATTAGATATGTAGCTTTTGGGGATTACGAAACCACATTATTATGTGTTCTTATAATGTAAGCATAGAAGGCAAACAAAAAATGGTAAACATATAATGAAAACATGACATATACTCCGCGTAGGAGCACCGACTCAAGGGTCATGACATCCACAACTCTGATGAAAATGTTGATTGGTTTTGTTGACACGATGTTGTCTCTTAATAAAGATGATAAGATGGACGACGAGGATGAGATAGAGGGTACGAGGGGCAAAGGTAGAAACATGTTAGACTCAAACATATGCAAGTTTCCTTTTTGTAAGTGATGGTGAAGACAATCTAAAAACCTCCAAGGCCAAGGAAGATATGGATGTTAGGGTCAATGGATTGAGGCCTACCCCTTAGGCATTGGTCATTGTAGTCCCTTGGTATCTTGCGAAGAGCGGCCTTTGGAATCGGGTTAGACATTTTGAGAATATACAACCTCCTCTGCTAGGCATGTGCATTGTGCGAATAAATATACTTTTCAATGGGAATATTGGCAAGCTCATTCACAATATCGTGTGGATTTTTTTGGGGTCATCGATTGGCTTGTGAGATAATATCTTTGTTTCATGTTGTTATGTTACATGGTTCCATGAGACCCTTTTTGACTTGCGCTATACAATCCTCAAGTTGGGCCAAAATGGGAGTTTAGAGTAGGGCATAAGAAACCATCAAAGCTTAATGGAAGGTGGATTTTGTAGATGTATTTTTCAACATTGGGGGTAGGCGGACCCGGTGCCAATATTTTGTTACGTAACTGCTGCTTGTCGTAAAATAATAGAAATAAACCCACAATTCATAAAATCCTCCATCGCGTTGACAAAATGTAGACTATAAAAACAAACACCATCATGTGTATATACACAAAAAAAGATAGGCTAGCAAAAATTATTAACAAACAATATTATACGATACTGATTTTTGAATTTGTAATGTTAACAAGTAATTACATTGATAGTCATTTTTCCAAACTAGATCGATGCGAGTAAATTTTGACAACCAATCAATATAATTATAATCTTCAAATTGAAACATTCCCTATTTATAACCTTGGATGATCTAGAGGATTAAAGGAGGACCCATATGCACATTTCCCCCTCTTTTACCAATGATTTAAACATTAATTACCTTGATGGGAATTTCCAAATAGGAGTCTCAGTGTTTGTGCATTACATACATCGGGGAAATGAAAGGTCGATGTTTTGTACTAGTGATCTTTGACGGACAACGTCATCAGGACTGTTAATGAGGGAAAAACCTAATTGTTACCTTAATAGCTAAAGAGAAACCCTATTTGCAAATGTACAAGAAATCAATGACTTAAGGAAACCTAAACACAAAGGTTTCATACCTAACATATGTAGAGTTCGAGATTCAAACATACGTGAGTTTCCTATCGATGTTTTCATCGATCATGCCTTGCTTTTCGAAATATCTCAAAAGTACATTGCCTCAACAACCTACACACTGCAACCCCTTTCTCCTATGGCGATTGACAAAAATGGCACATGGTTTATATGTGATTAGTCGTAAGAAAGTTGAGTTTCACATTGGTTCCCCCAATATTTTCCCCACCCTTTATGGAACGGTCCCATCTTGGGGAATGCATAAGTTTTTAGCGGGTGTCGTAGAGTATTTGTAGGAGAAATTAGCAATCTTTGGGGTTTCATGTCTTCCAATTATTTTTGCAAAGCCAAAAGCAAATCTATTTACACCCGAGAATGTAACACATGATTATGAGAGAAAAAGTTTTGGAGGGAAGTGGATTTGGAGGGAAAAACAATTGCAACCCCAATTCGATGGACAGGTGGCCTAAAAACATGGGATGTAGAAACAAATATTTATAGCCCCCTACCCATTCGAGTTGCTAGAATTGGTCACCCTATACAACCGATGCTCCATTTTTTAAGGAAGAGATTCTATTTTTTTACAGTTAATAAAAATTAAATCTTTCATGAGACCACTGCATGTACATTGATACAACCTAGAATATCTTGTGAATAACCCAAGTGTGCTCACACATCACAAAGCTTTGAGTGAGTGCTTACCCAAAGTGTGCAAAGACACTTTGGGTCCCTCTTTATAGTTCTTTGTACAAAATGTTAGCATGATGGTGCACGTAGGTATTGATTCATTACCAATAATAAACAACACACACGATGCATAAACCAAATCTAGTTTTTAGAATATATGTAAGATGAACTAAACACCGACTATAACAAGATTTGCTATGGCATAACTAGATTCGGTCATGTTCAACACCATTATCCTGCCAATATGAACCATTGTATTAAATACTATAACACACAAAAGCTTCTTACATTACATAAGTATCTCCATGAGTCATGTGTGCGACAAAACCAGTAGCATAATTCTACAATTTGCACAAACACACACACCTCTAAACATGCAAATAAAAAAACACACACACACACACACACACACACACACACACACACACACACACACACACACACACACACATACACACAAGGGTGGGGACTTGCCCTTCACCGCCCATGCACTTCTCAAAACAGGTCACATGTTAATAATATCCATGTACCTTTACAAAACAATGCACAACATGCAAGTGCTCTTAAGAATAGACTTCCTATAGTTAACTCTGAGTATAAATCCTATTATTAGCTTAAACTATGCATGGCGCTCAGTTGTTGCTTGTTCCCAAAATACCATTGCGTGGACCGCAAGTCTTCATGTCTTTGTGTGCTCAACACACTATCTCCCAGAATAGCCCTTATCCACAAAACGGCTAAGTCCTGAATTCAAAGTGTTTTGGCATGTGCTTATTATGTTATTCTTCCGCGCCCTCAAATGCACCTTGCTCCAACATGCGCATCCTTTATGTGCCTTCACCTTAGAGCAATATGTTATCTGCTCAACATTACCCCACACTAAAGTACATTGCTACCCCGACAATGGGAATTCCTTCTTCTATCTCCAAAAGAAATGAAAGAGTGAATGAAGCCTTTGCATACAAAAGAATGAGATTTACTCTGCAGTACCCTCTTCCTCAAGCAGGACTAACTCTGGATATTCATTTTTGAGTTCAACCTCCAAGGTCTGCCAGTCACTTAGCGCGCTCCCTATCTTTTTCAGAATTTTTGTCACTATGGCATCTATTTCATCTGAGTGATCTTTTCCTTTTCATTCTACAACACTTGGACAACATGTGCCATACTTGAGACCATTCCCTCCATGGAGTCCATTTTTGCGCTATAAGTTTCCCAAGTTCATTGATCCTATCTTTGTGTGGATCTTGGGTTGTTGTAAGGGCCTCACACTTTTTGTTTTACAGGGCTAACCTCTCTACGCGCCCAAGTGTTTCATCCTTCATTGCCTTTAGCACTTCATTATCCTTTGTTATAGTTCTGATTCTTATTATGGCGTCTAACGTTGCACACATGTTTAAAGCTTGATCCGATTTCTTCACTCATCTTTCAATGTTTGGAGCAAGGCCTCAAAACTTGAAATTTTCCTAACAATGGTAGCCCTTGCTCTTGTTGTTTCTTCTGCAGGATCTTTTGGTGCGGCCATAACAACGAGCTCTTCATTCAAAACCAGATCCACCAGAGTGTGCAAATAATACATTGTAGAGGGAAACTTCTGAGGAAATTTAGACTCCAAATGAGGCCTTACCTTAAGGATATGATCACCAAGTTCCTCAGCCATGCTAACAAAGGCCTCATTCTTTGCCTCTTCACGTTCTTTCTCTGTTTTCAAGCACTTTTGCTCTGCAGTCTTATCCTTGTTATCTTCAAGTAGCACTCGAACGGTGGTTGCCTTATCAATGTTCCTCTGCGCACCACTTCAATAGATACCTTGACCAAGGCATTACTTACTTGATCATTAGACATTACAGGAGGCTTGACAATCATGTCCCTAATTTGTAGTTGCTTCTTTACCGCACAAGACACATGACTCCTCGTACACATCAAAATCCGGTTCATCCATGTGTGTCTGCATGGACAAGGACAACTATTTTCTAGTTTGCGCATTGGCCTTTTCTAGGTCCATTAACTCCCAACCATATAAATCCTTTGGCCCTACTGTGCTCTAGAACCTAGCGCAAATGATCTTGCTGGAGTCCTCTATGTACCCCATAGCTGGAGTCACATAGTCCTCACCTGCCTTTCCTTTCTTTGTCTTCTTGCCCTTGGGAACCCGAGTGCTAGAATTTGTAGTGGGTCCTTCACCTTCTTGTGTGGAGTGAGGTGCACCAGATGGCTCACCCATCTCCTCTTTTATCTCCTTGACCCCCTCTTCATCATCTTTCATTTCCTCATCACGAGGCTCCTCTGTATTTTTGGGTTGCACTAGGGTTCCTGGCACGCTTTCACCAGAATCATCCTCTTCATCCTCTCACGAGCTTTAACTTTCTCCTCCTCTTCTTCTCAGGTACTTCTTTCTGAGGGGAGATCCGAGGTGATCTATGTGGAGGTTGTGATGGCCCCACACTTTGAGTCCTTGTCCTTCTGAACACCCTTTTAAATTGGTGTTCCTCATTTATTGGGTCTAGCATCTAAGGTTGGCGCATTTGTTTCTAAGTCTTCCTCCTCTTGTTGATACTGGGAGGAGTAATCTCATGCTCACTTTCCTTAGTATCTAAGGGTTGCCTCCGTCCCCTGCACACTAAACCACTGCTATCCTCTTATTCACTTTCTTCTTCTTCTAATGGTGAAGTGGGCTTTTCAACCGCTAGGCTCCCAACTGTATGTTTCCCCTTTGGTGGGCCTGGTAGCATAAATTCATTTTCAACATACTTACCATTTTCTAGCCTAGGATTAAGCTAGATATAAATTAGTGTGGCCCCATTATCGCTAATGGCCAAACTGACATGCCTCATGGTTATATCATCTTATATGAACCTCTTAATATAAGCAGACTTACTTGGGTATGTGTAAGTCTTTCTCAAGGTATGGTAGTCACAGTCTACCTTGTTTGCATTGTAGATTAACCTTCACACATCAACAAACCTATGAACTACCACTTGGAAGAATCGTGTTGTAAAGGCATAAGGGAGTTTACACTAGGGACTCCATGTCCCATCCTTCATTGTAAAGCACGTAATGTAAAAGTGTTGGTACATAACAAATTATACCGACTTCCCAACTACTGATGGCAGCTCCTTAGGAATTCTCCATTCCTCTTCAAAGGTCGTGCAAAGTCTGTCATACCACATCTTTGCCCTTTGCTTGAATGGGCCACTCATAGATCCCTCACATAAATACTTCTCAAACCTCTCTACTAGAGACTTATTCTCTGCAAGATACTCCCAAATCTTGTTCTTTGGCCCATCGGGCACTCCAATTTCAACAAAAACAAGAGATAGCAAAATGGCACCAAAGCTTATCTTCTCACCTTTGCGCACTTCTTCAATGATGGTATCTGCTATGTATCTTGCCAAGTTGTAAATTTCTCCCTATGAAATCTTCTTGGAAATGTGTAGCCACATGGTGTTCACTTGTGACCACCTCTCCTGATCATTCAACTTTGTGAGTAAGTGTGTGGCCGCCTGCATAACATGGTACTTCCTTAACTTGTAAATATCCATTCTACACGGACCCTTTGAGTAACCTAGCTCCTTATGGGTGGCCAAAATAGCTTCTTTGTTAGATAAGTCATTGGTAATTTTTGTCCTTGTTCCCTTAAAACCTGTCAGGCTCACAATTAAGGGCGTGATGATCCTCATCCGCCACCCAACAAAATAAAATAATTCCTCATGGACTCTACTCATAAGCCATTGATATAGTTTCTCAAGTTTTCTAAAGTAAGGGAATTCATATAGTTGCAAGACTCCTACCTTCTTTAACAATTTCTCTCCAATATCATCATAGATAGGCATGTCATCCAATGTGATCTTGTTTGTCTTTCTGCTTAATAGCGCGTCCAACTCTTCCTTATTGTCAATCATACAATGATTGTATTCGCTTACCTTACTCCTGCGAACGTGAGAATCCCTGTCACATCCCATGATTATGTCCTCTCTGGGTCTTTGCATTTTGAAAACTTACTCATCCAAAAATTATCAAGTTTTTATTCACCTGATCTCGGACCCCTATAGGCTTATTTTATTTGCTGATAATTTACTCCTTTTAAGTAATCAATTTAAAATTAATGCAAAAATATAATGACAAATTACACAATGATTGATTACGGATTTCGGCAATAGCCTATGTCTCCGGGTTCTTATTGAATCGTTCCACTAGTCAAAACTTGTAAGTTACAATAGCACTTATTGTAGAAAACTTAATGGAAACTATCAAGAACTTGCTTAGAAGAATATTGATGAGGCCATAAATTGGCCATAAATTACCATTATTTTGTCCTTCCAAGTTACCTTTGAAAGTGGATTTAAATGTAATCTATGAACTTATAGTTTTCTTAAGATATAGTATATGATATATATCTTGTTCATTCTTTATAAATCTTTTGTTATCTATCTTTTGACTAATCCTATTGATTATTTGGGAAAAGATGCAAAGTCTTATGTATGCAAGCCATAAAGGAAAGATAATGCTAGTATTGGGAAAAGTGGAATTGATCATGAACAATACATTTAAAATCAAATCTAATTTCATATTCAGATTTCTCTCAAAAAATTATGCAAGTTCAAAAAAAGAATCATCTCAATCGAGGTCGCATGCAAAAGTTATAGTTGTTTTAAGTTAGCCGGAACTCACAGAGTTAGTTCCGGAACTTGTAGGTTTAGTTCCGGAACTCGCAGGTTTAGTTCTGAACTCATAGATTTAGTTCCAAAACTTGTATCAATTGAATGATAGTTAGTTCCGAACTTTCAATTCGTGGAAAAATCAGATTTAGTTCGGAACTTGCATAAAAGGAATGACAACTTTAGTTTGAAACTTGCATCAACGAATGACAATTTTTGAGGATTGTGAAAACTCAGAGATTCCAATGGGAAATCTGAGATAATTTTTTGTTCATAGCAATGTTTTTAACAAAAACCTCATTCAGATTTGCTACTAGGTTTTACCAATAAAGAGAGATCTAACTTTTAGTGAGTTGTAGTCGAGGAAACGTGTATCAGACGAGCACTAAAAGTTCCATAAACAGAAACAAAAATTCAAATGGAAAATCTGAAAGACGTTTTTGTTCATAGAAATGTGTTTAACAAAAACCTCATTCATATTTGCTACAAGTATTACCAATAAAGAGAGATATAACTTTTAGTGAGTTGTAGTCCAAGGAAAAGTGTATCAGACGAGCACTAAAAGTTCAATAAAAAGAAACAGAAAATTCAAATGGAAAATCTGAGAGAGTTTTTTGTTCATAGCAATGTGTTTAACAAAAACTCATTTAGATTTACAACAGATTTTACCAACGAAGAGAGATCTAACTTTTAGTGAGTTGCAGTCCGAGGAAAAGTGTATCAGACGAGCACTAAAAGTTCCATAAACAAAAACAAAAAAGTCAAACAAAAAATATGAGAGAGGTTTTTGTTCATAGCAATGTGTTTAACAAAAACCTCATTCATATTTGTAATAGGTTTTACCAATGAAGATAAATCTAACTTTTAGTGAAGCTCGATCAAGAAAAGCGTATCGAATAAGCGTCAAAAGTTCCATAATCAAAAACAACAAAGTCAAATGGAAAATCCGAGAAAGGTATTTGGTCAAAATTATATTTTGAGAAAAATCCTCCTTCCAATAATGTAGAAGAATAAAATCATTATGATTCTTATTACCAAAAAGCAAGGAGAAGATTTGGGAGCAAATCTTCCTAAAATAAGCAAGATAAGATTTGACTTCAATAATATATCTCTCTCCATATTTTGTGGAGATGGAGATCTTAGTTGTTAGGATTGGAATAAATATAAGATCATATTGTATTTCCTAAAATAAGGAGTTGGTTGGATGCATGAATTATAAATGCAACCTTCCACATTGAGATATGTAATTTTCTTTCTCCCAAGAAATAAAGATCTGTTCTTTCCTCTCAAATATTCTGTAGTTTTAAAATCGGAAGTATGATTTAAATCCTCTTCCAAGAAATGAGTTGGCCACTCATTTCAAGGAATATGGATCTGTGTATTTATGTTTATGTTTATTCATTTTGTCTGTAATTCATTTTGTTGTATTGTTTTTATTTTTGTATTGTGAAAATTTAGTCTGTTGTGAACCTGCAGGTGTTTCATTTAATTATGTTTATTTCCAATTCAAGCAATTTCAATTTATGCAAGTGTGTTTAAATTCCTGCAAGTTTGATTTCCTTCATGCAAGTGTGATTTATTTTATGCAAACTTTATTTCTGCAAGTGTGCCTTTATTTCTACAAGTGTGGCTTTCAATTTCTGCAAGTGTGATTTATTTTATGCAAGTTTGGTTTGTGTTTAAAGGAGTTGCTTTCCAAGATCTTCTTCTCTTAATGCATACAACCATTAGACACCAACCCTAGATTGACATTATTAATGGTGAGGATTGACGACCCTCATCAAATATCCAGACCTTCGATGATGAGGGTGAAAGATAGCACTCGACTTCCCCTTTTCTGGCGTATTCGACAAGCTCTATGGCACCAACTCCACTGTTAGGAATCCTTCGGTTCTCGATCAGCCTTCTAGATGCTTCATAACGGCCTATGGCACTTGGTCGATATTCCAGGCTTCACAATAATTTACTATGGCACTATGGGCCAACTAGGTAGTATTAATAACTCCTAGCCACATTAATGCCTATTTAAATAAATAGGTCTTCACAACTTTATAATAAGCCTAATAAATAGGTCTTATCAAAATAAAACTCTCCTCCGCTTGCTTGGTCTTCCTCGAGCTCTTTCTTTGAGCTTCTAAGTTTTGTGTGTGTGTTTGTATTAAAGAAATGGGTTCCCTATTTATACTAAAATAGGGCCCTTAAAATAATGTATTAAAAATTATCTTAAGGCTAATATTATCCTCCCGTAGCATTTAGATGGGATTATATCCCATAGTGGGTGGATTGCACTTAGGAAGGGATAAATTCCCTTAGGGGTGGATATGGTTAAGTGGGTTATATCCCACATTTGGTGGAGGAGTAAATGTTTTAGGCTTAATAAAGCCTTTCCCACACATGTAAAAGTGGTCAAAGGACCACTTGAGGCTTAACCGCCACCCTCCTCCTTCTCACGTGGAAGCTTCCACCATGGGCTTTGCATGCCCCACTACTTCACCATGTGGTATTTGGCATATGTGTGGGTTTGCGGATTTGTTTGGCCGAGTCATGTGGTGTGCTTTGTGCCAAGATATGTGGGAATGTGGTCTCACCAAGATTCGACCCAAACATTACAAATTGAAATTATATAGTAATATGGTGAATAATATAAAATTCAACCATATAATACTATGATATTCAAAATGAAATATGGCTAAGTGGTGGCAAGCCACGTGGTGGCTTGTGGACCCACCACGTCGGTCATAATACCATAGTCCACACACGGTTGTCGGGCTCCCCTCCGTTAAAAAGTTGAGCCTCTTGTTCCCACGAGTTATTTCATTTTACGACCATCGAAGACCAGAGGTCAAAACCAATAAATGACTCCTTTGCATTTTCGCCACATGTCACAGTACCTTTGGTATAATATTGACTTTTTGACTAGAGTTGACTTTCCCTGCTGGTGAACTTTGGCCAAGGGCATATCTAGAGCTCCTGTTGTCCGTTTGTCGCGTTCTCATAGTCGATGGAAATCTCTCGAAATGATCTTTCTGCAGACCGACACAATTTAGGGATGTTTAGGGAACTTTTGATATAAAAATGATCCCTTGATCACTTGCTTTCGGGGCATCCTCGATCTCCACCTCGGTTTCTACCTTCTTCTTCCCTTTTGTTCTTGCTCCAGGTGCTCTCCTTGGTGCCATGGTAATACAAAGTTGTGCCTTTTTACTTTTTTAAGTAAACTCTTATGTCATTACTTGAAATTGTGTGCACCGGCTTGAAATCATGTGCCCTAGCTTCTTCTCAAACCTTGGTGCTCTATTTCTCTCTCTACATGCCTTTGCTTCACTCAAACCCTTCTCTAATGGGAACGCAAGCAAATTTCATGCACAAATCTACTCTCCTCGCTTGGTTTCACAGCTCTCTGCACCTCACGCATATATTGCTTGGCTCTGTTGCAATTAGCTTGCTCAAATACTTGTGATCGCAAAGGTAAAAGTGAACCCGCATCATGTCCTTATATAGATTTGGAAAAAGTTATCACATTTATTACTCCTCCACCTACCATTGATCCTCTCATTAATTGACCATTTACCAAATTTCCACGCGATACACCTGCGCGCCACAACTATAACCTTCTAGCGTGCCTTTCTACCTTTTGGATATAGACCTCCTTTCACACGCTTCCATGTGCTAAAGTACCTCACCATTGTTCCTTCCTCTAAGTAGTTTCTACGGCCACAACTTACCTTGTGTTACACTATGCATTCATTTTTCTTCAACTATGGTCTTCTTTAGGAGCAATTTTCTTTCTAGCAACACCTTTCCATACCATCTGCACTTTCTAACAAGAGAAATCACTTGCACAAGTATTTCCTTATGCATACCCATGTTTGAATGACAACCACCCCACACTAAGGGTATGTGTAGTCCTCTGTGCATAAAAACACTTTAGATTGTAATCAACTTCTGGCACACAAGTGCGCTTATTACACAAAACACTGAACTAAATTGACAAAGCATAACGACGAAGAAGGAAACACATTAAGGGAAAATACAGTAAGGGAAATCTAATCTAAATGGCAATATTGCCTTATTACAAACACCAAGAAGGCTTATTTATAGTAGGGCTTCAACCTACTCCCGTTGAAGTAACCGGGTAACCGTGTTCCATCAAACGCCTCTAGCTAGCAAGCACTTGAGTCAAGTATATGAGTGATAGCATACGATCCCAACCAATGCACTTTAAGCTTGCCTGGATGGCATAGAAACTTCAAATCATAAAGAAGTACCATCTGCTTAACCTCGAGCTTCTTGTCCTTGATGTGCCTGTCGTGCCATGCCTTTTGCGTGAATTTTCTTACTTCGACTCCATCGTGTTACAGCGCACCTTTCATCCAGTTGTATCAACTTTTCAATTCTCTCTTCCAATGCTTGCTCATCAGCTATACCTCCCGCATATGCAATACGCAAAGAAGGTAACATGAATTCTATGGGAAGAACTACTTCTGTGCCATAAACCAACTGAAAGGGTGTTTCCTTATTCAGCCTTTTGTAGGTTGTTCTATATGCCCAAATCACAACAAAAAATTTATCATCCCAATCTTTCCTTCCAACATCGCAATTTTTGTCAAATTCTGGCTCAATATCTTGTTGAAAGCCTCAATAGTCCCATTTTCCTAAGGGTGATAAGATCTTGTCTTATGGTGTGCAACCATAAATTCATCCAATAATATCTTGATTGTCGCATTCAGGAAATGAGTGCCCTTATCACTTGTCAAACTCAAAGGACATCCATACATGGTAAGAATATTTTCCCACAAGAACCTTACTATTGTAGTTGATTTACAATCCTTTGTAGGTGTTGCTTCCGCCCACCTTGTAAGATATATATGATTGATGATATAACATGATCCAATTTTACACGTGGTGGGAAATAGGACCCACAAAGTCAATTGACCATTTCTCAAAAGTCTCTGCACTAGTAATAGGCCTCAAAGGCATTTCATCTCTGCCCAGGTTTTCCAAGGCACCGACGGTGATCACACGCTATACAATACTCCTCGCAATCCTTATACAAGGTTTCCACCATAAACCAACTAGTTGAATATTATGTGCGTGGTGGCCACATGTAATACCGCCATGAGCCTCCTCCATGATTGTTGTGTACTCTTGCTCAAGACACACCAAATAAGTAATACTTCATCTCGACCAAGTTTGTATAAGTCACCATTGATCAAACACGAAAGGTGCAACGTAAATTACAAGTTGCTTCTTTTCCAAAGCTTTCATTCCTTCGGGCGCCATACTTGTGTGTAAAAATACAACAGTATCCTCTAACTCCAAGGGTACATGGTTCAACATGTATATTGTGCATCTGACATTATATCTTTAATACTCTACACGTCCTCTCCTGATTAAATCCTTGATAAGTGGTCGGGCCAAATTTTCTTTTACTGGATTTACCACAACTGTAAAGTAAAAATCTTGGATTAATATAACCCATCGGTATATGTGCCCCTATAAAACGAGCTTATTTACCAAGTATTTCAATGTCATGTGATCTGTATACAACAAAAAAGATATTGCTAGCAAGTACTATCGAACTTGTGTAGCGTGTAGATCATCGACAAAGCCTCGCGCTCCATAATTGTATAATTCCATTATGCAGAGTCAACTTTGCTAGCAAAGAGATAGAATGATCTACAATACCTTCTCAAGCCTGAGCTAGAAGCGCTCCAATGGCCATGCTTAGAGGCGTCTACATATACATAAAAGGGTAGATTCCATGAAGGAAAACATAAAATAGGTGTTGTAGTAAGCCTCTCCTTCAATCTTTGCGAATGTGTGTTGTTGCAGTTCCCCCAATAAAATTTCCTTTTACCTTTTAATAAATCCTCCAAGGGCGTGACAATCTTAGCATATCCTTTGATAATTTTTCTGTAATACCTGTGTGGCCCAAGAATCCATGCACCTCACTCTGACTAGTGGGTTCCTCCAAGCCTAAAATGACTGCAATCTTAGTCAGATCTACTAAAAAACCCTCCTTGCAGATGATATGCCCTAACAGAGTTCCAAAAGGTATAGTAAATATGCACTTCTTGATATTTAAAGAGATGCTTAACTATCTGCACCTCTCAAACATTAACCAAAAATTGTCACAATGATCCTTGATAAGCCCATACATGGTCCAATCATCCAAGTAAACCTGCAAGAATTTGTGAATAAAATCCTGGAATTCTTGAACCACAATGCGCGAAAATATTGCAGGCGTGTTCTTTAATCCAAAGGGCATCACTATGTATGCAAAACTTCCCCATTCAGTGGTGAAATTTGTCTTCTCTTTATCCTCCTTAACAATTCTTACTTGATGATACCCAAAGAATCCATCTGTAAAAGAGTAAATTTCGCGCCTGTAATGCCTTCCAATATTTCCTCAGTGAATGGTGTAGGGAAAGGATCAATCACACATGCAAGCATTCAGCTCCCTATAGTCCACACAAATCCTAATTCTTCCATCTTTCTTTATGTTGATTACCATAGGGCTAACCCACTTTGATTCCTCTATGGGATCAATAATGCTAGATTCCAACATCTTGTCAATTTCTTCTTTAAATTTTATGCGCAGGTTAGGGTTCATCCTGTAAGGTCTCTTCCTAACTAGGCACGCACCTTCCTTTAACTTAATTTTCATCTCGCCCAAAGATTCATGCACTCCTTTCAACTCATGGTAGCCCCTAGGAAACAAGTCTTGAAATCATGTAGCAACTCAATTATCTTAGCCATTTCATATTCATACCAATAATCTCCAATTATGGCCTCGTTCGATTCAACGTCCGTGTCAATGTTCACTTTCTTCGTCTTCATAGGTTCATGGTAGGCGCGCACCTTCTCATCCGCACTATCTAAGACCTCGTACATACCCTCTAAATGATCTATGTCCAACTTTTCCACTTCTTCATCATCCACCATATAGACCATCTTTCCTTTCTCCTTCTCTAGCAAACATGCTCAAACAGCTTCGCATTTGTCTCATCTACTTCACAAAACGCACTTCTAGATCGACTTGCCAAATAACTCCTAAATGAGTTTGTTAGCCTTTCGCACTATCTCCAATGGTCAATCGCTCCATAACCTATAATGCCTCTTTCACCGAAGGTTTAGTGGAGAAGTAGTCAAAAGTCTTGATCATTCCTACACCAAGTCTTGTTAATTTCCTGTCTCTTTATGCAGCACCACATAAACATACCAAGCACGGGCGCAGCCTCATAAGGTGAAATAAAGTTTGTGCACCCACAACAAGGGTGGTAAAGCTTCTTGCCCCTCTTTCTAGAGTCTCTCACACTATTGAATGTGGTGTTGAACATGATTATTACCATGATACTCACATATTTGAGTAGGTGTATTACTCCTAAGAAACCAGGCTGATAGAGCAATTCTTACTTCTCTCCATTCTATGAGATTATCCCTATGAACTATCCACCAACATAATGCTTTTTCCAGTGCGGGGTATACACTAACATATTCCTTCTGTCTACCTAATCCTTCTATTGTACTTCCATGGCTTGCAGGAATACCTTAGGGTTTCCTTCGCTAGTGTACCAGGGTACCGTGTTGTTTCCTAACCACCTAACACAACGCGACCGCTTACGTGTGTGATTGTACTTCTTACCTCACGCCCAACCATCTCGTAAGTGCCATGTGCCCAATTGTCATAGGCAATACTTGTAGTATCATTGATGGATTGTGCATCATCCCACTAGAGAATTCCTTCCTTAGATGGCTCAAGCGCTTTCGGATCTCGAATGGTGCGTACATAAATTTTGTTCAGGTCTTCTTCACTTAAGGGCTCAACATAAGGTGTAGATTTCCCATCTATCAAAGGGATAATAACTCATTCTTCCTTGTTCTCAAAACTGATATATCCCTTATTGAATCGTAGATCAACATTATTTGCATAACACCAAGGGTGCCCAAGTAGAGCTAGGAAGTTATCCACTTCTGCAAGCACTAAGACCTCAAAGTCCCTAGTGAACTTGGCCCCTATATAGTAATAGATGCATCCTTCAATACTCCAATTGGTGTGGCCTTAGTCCGATTTTCCATATACAACACATTGGAAGATGGCTGCAATGGAGGTCTGCCCATCTAAACCCATGCATCTAAGGTAAGCACATTCACTTCCGCGCCTATGTCAATCAAAATATTTCTCAAAAGCCATCCATCCACAACAACATGCAAAGTGATCTCCTTGTCATAATCCAAGCTATGGGGAGGGAAATTAGCATGCAAAATATGTTGTCCGTTCTCAATACCAACACTTTGAGTGTTTCCTTTGAAACAACTCCTTAGTAATGAAATGATGTTCTCCTGACGCAACATCTTGCATACTTCCTTCAGATCATCAACATCCAATAAGAAAGTCTTAGCTGCCTTCTTCTGTTCCAACTTCGTGACTGCCTTTAAACATTGTATTTCACCATGCAGATTTCCAAGCATCTCTATGGTTTCCTGATAAACCTCTTTATGATGTGTAGGGTCCGGATATTTTACAGGTAAAACCTCCTCCTTAGTGATGGTAGGATTTTTTTGTAACGTTTCTTTGGTGCACGCAACTTCGACACGTGTAGTAATCTTCACAGGTACTACCTCAAGATTCGGTGCTAACTTCGACATCCATTGGTTTTCCATGGCGCATTATATTCTAGCCATCCTTGCACCCTTGTTCTCTTGTTTGTGCTTATTTCTCAGATGTTTATATAAGTATGGGAACTCTTCATAGTTATGATTCTTTCCGCAAAAAGAATAAGTAATGTTCTCGTGGCACTCATGCCTGTAATGGTCAGGTGATCCACATGTATAACATGTTGCACGAGGGAACTCACCTCATCCACCACCGCAGCCCTCGGCCTCTGAATTCACCACGGTATCCTCGACCTCTTCCACGACCTCCCTCAAAGCACCCTTCATTTTGATCATAGCGCCCTTGAGTATGATCATGTTCATGTTGCTCATTTTTATTCTTAGAGTTATTCGAAACTCCCATCTATCATACACCAATATCAATGCCATCATGGATCCGATCAATTAGCTTTGTAATTTTTAGTATTATGAGTCATGGACCGGAAATTTTTACAAAGTAGAAGACACGTTCTTTCTTATCGCAAGGCGTTGCAACAATGGATATCGACTTACATCATGGTCCAAATGACATATCTCACATTCCAATAACAAGGAGTGCACCAATTTGTGAGGAAAACTATCCTTAGTATGCCCTCTACTTCACAATATGTACACCAAATCCCGGTGCATGTCTCATGTGTGTATTGGGCGATAGTTTCTCCAATCGCTTTGCCATTGTTGCAACTGAGCTTCTAAAAATGGGCTCACTCCGTTGTCTATGCTCCCGATTTCGAGCGTAGAAAGTTGCTTCAAGTGCCTCGTGCATGTCTATATATGTCTTATGTGAAAGCGCCCTCCAAAAAAGCATAATCAAGCCTCCGATGAACCACTGTGCATACTTGACTTGCATGGATATGATATGGTAGTTTAAATAAGAGTGTTTAGAAATGAACATCATATTCTCGGACACTCTTAGTAGTTCCTTGCTTGATATCCTTGAGCGCACTTATACTTTTCTACTCGAACTTAGGGATATAAAATTCTTTAATGAAAGCATCCCATAACGTTGTATAATCCACATAAGTTTGATCAGGGTCAAACTTTCGTACCAAATGTGCATGCGTCCCTACAACATAGTTGCAAACTAACTAGCCTTGCACTCTGAAGTTGTAATTCCTTTTATGCACCATAGTATCTCACACATATGCACATGCTTAACAACATCTTCTATTCCCCTATACTCTAGGAGACGAAGTGACATCTCCATGTAAATATTTTGAGGCTAGTGAGGACCATGCCCACTAGATCCAGAACCTCTTGTGTTACCTCGCCCCCATATCCACCAGATCCACCAGATCCCGAGCCACATGTTCCTCTTGATCCTCCACCTGTAACAGGAATTAAACTAGAGGATGCACTACCTTGTGTCCCAACAAAGTGGTGCTAAAATGAACTCCTACAATTTGTGAAGTTGTGCTACTCCCTGATGTGAGTCCAAAGTTCTGCGCGCTTTTGTTTTATATCGATGATGCACTGAAAAGGTTCCTCCAATTGGTCCTCCAAATAACAGGGGAAGATGTATTCCGGCCATAAATGTACTTGTTAGTTGATTTATTCTGAAATTGCTCATAAGTCAACTCTACCTCTTACTACTATACTGCCCAAACTAGCTTGTTGACTACTAGTTGTATTAGAAACTAGAAAAAACCAAGCGCAAGGGTTAGGTTTCTAGGTAGATTCAGATGCACACCCACAACCCAAGTTGTCTTTGTTGACACACTCTCATAAGAGGCCGATGAGGGTTCCCTTTCACGCTTGCCCAAATGGGGGAGTTTCAGATACTTTGGCTTCACGTCCTCTATGTGAGCTCCAAATCCTTCATGAGCCATCTCTCTCCTCAACGCCATCCATTCTACAATCTCGTGTTGCTTCTCTAAATCCCTCTCACGTGCCTCATTAAACTTAAGTCACCTTTCTTCTCTTTTCCTCTCTACCACTAGGTCTTCCATCCTTCACCACACTTACTCTTGCCCCCGCGTGTGGTAGGGTTTAGCTAGCCATTAGTTTCTCTTCCAA
This sequence comes from Taxus wallichiana var. yunnanensis, assembly GCA_018340775.1. Classification (NCBI taxonomy): domain Eukaryota; kingdom Viridiplantae; phylum Streptophyta; class Pinopsida; order Cupressales; family Taxaceae; genus Taxus; species Taxus wallichiana. The sequence goes on from CM031243.1 coordinate 685,115,872, forward strand.
ATTTGGTTACCATCAAGATTTTGATCACCAGTGGAATGCCTTGCAGATAGGTTCCCCTGGGATAATGTAAAAATTGGAACTCACTACCTCCGGACAAGAGTAAGTGGAAATTGAGTACTCCAAAATATAGCTATTTAGAACACCATGAAACCAAGTATCCACAACGTGTGTCCAAATCAAATTAGCATCATAAAGGGCCTAAAATTCTTCTTGCATCTAGACAAGTGTGCAAAACCTCCAATTCCTTTTAGACACGTAAGCAACCAACCACTCATATAGCTCTATTGGGAAGATAACAAAGAAGATCTCATGTAGGCAGTCATATATATTCTACTCCACCCACGCACGTGCGTCAAACTCAGATCCAATGTTGAATCTTCAAGCTTACTCTTGTTCTAGATCTATTATCCTCTCCTCAACACTTTCCAAGGTCAACTGGTACATCTTCATCATGCATCATCCTGAAAACAATCAAAAGAGGTCTTGAAAATGAAAACAATGATGCACCTAGAATTTATCGTGAATAACCTAGGTGCGTTGACACATCACTCGCCTAAGCCGAGTGCTCACTCGAAGCACGCAAAGGCACCAAGTCCCTCTTTAGAGTTTCTTATATAGAATGTTAGCATGATGGTGCATATAGGTATTCAGATTCATTACCAATAGTAAATAACACTCGGTGCAGAAACCAGATCTAGTTCTTAGAATATATATATAAGATGAACTAAACAATGACTATAACAAGATTTACCATGCAAGAACCAGATTCAATCATGTTCAACACCATTATCCATCCAATATGAACCATTGTATTAAATACTCTAAAACACATAAGCTTCTTACATTACATAAGTATCTCCATGAGTCATGCGTGTGACAAAACCAACAACATAACTCTATAATTTGACACACACACACACTCTAAACCATATATAATATATATATATATATATATATATATATATATATATATATATATAGGGGTGGGGACTTGCCCTTCACCACCCATGCACTTCTCAAAATAGGTCACATGTTAATAATAGCCATGCACCTTTACAAAAGGATGCACAACATGCAAGTGCTCTTAAGAATAAACTTCCTATAGTTAACTCTGAGTAGAAATCCTATTATTAGCTTAAACTATGCATGACGCTCAATTATTGCTTGTTCCCAAAATATCATTGCGTGGATCACAAGTCTTCATGTCTTTGTGTGCTTAACACACTATCTCCCAAAATAGCCCTTATCCACAAGACGATTAAGTCTTGAATTCAAAGTGTTCTGGCGCACACTTATTCTCGCTATATTCTTCTGCCTCAAATGCACCTTGCTCCAATGCACACATCCTTTATGTGCCTTCACCTTAGAGCAATATGTTATCTTCTCAACACACATTTGCCTTATAGTTTCCCCCAACATAGGATTGTTTCATGTCTCAAACTCCTTCATTGCCCCCCTTCCTCTCCTAGTTACGTTGAAAGGTGTGTTCTATGGGAGAAACCTCGACCCCCTTTGACAATGGATAACACGTTAGAACTATGATTGAATAAGTACATCGTCGACATAATATATTTTAATTAGATCTAATGGTTCATGATGGAGCAAGGTGGTTTCATGATAGCCATCACACAGACAAGTTGTCATTGAACTCTACACGTGGCAAGTAGATAGCGTAGAAATGTCGGTTAAAAGATTATTAAAACTAGAAAATAAAAAAATACAGAATCCCACGAAATGGGAATCATCCAAAAGGAAATTTTAATAGCCGCAAATGATTTGGGAAAACAATGAGTGGCATTATTTATAAATTTAATTCCAATCGTTACAATCACACAAAACCAGAGGTTGAATGGAAATCTAATCTAGTCTGAGTTGGGAATTTTACTCTTAGTATCCTCTGATTTTTTGTTGAAATGTTTCCTTTATTTCCTCTGTTTTTGCTAAAACAAAGTCCTTCATTTCACATGTTTTTACGAAGACAAAGTCCTTGAGTTTCTAGCCAGTGCCCTTGGTGCTCTTTCACGCCTCTTGCACATTCTCTTTCCCCTCCTCCACAGTAGACCGAACCTTATCTCCCATTTCTTTAACAACTCCATCCTATTTTGCATGTAAATCCCACAAACAACAATATATACACAAAGAAATTGAAAATTTGAAACAAAAACTACTTAGGTTAGATTACCTCTCCAGCTTGAGGTAGGCTATTGAAGAAAACTTTGTTTCCGCTACTAGGCATACGAGGGAAAGATCCGTGGAACATACCCAAAAGAGCTCTCTTGGCGGATATGGCTGCCATTTTACACAAGACAAACAATCAGAAAACGTTGCAACAATTTTTACAATCAACAATCTGAAAATGTTGTAATCATTGGATGATGCAAAAACTTCTTGTCCTCGTGTCATTTATGTAGGCACAGTTTGAAGAATAACTGTAACACGTGGAACAATACCTTGACATGTGTAGGAAAGACAGACAAGTGGCGGAGGCACGTATATTCCTCAACTTGTGAAGTGGCTTATAGACTCCCTATTCAAGGAATGTGGGGAAAATGATGCCAATAATTTCTCGACGACACGTAGCGATATATATATATATATATATATATATAATCAAATTGAAAATGTAAGAGTATAGGCTTATTTCTTGATTTATGTGAAAACATTTTCATATATTTGTCGAAAGACGTGTTCTTTGGTAGAAAGTTCGAGCCCTTATAACGTGGACAAAGACAATGAGGGTGGAGATTAATTGGTCAATGATGTACTATATTGCTTGAACCCTACACGTGGCAATAGATAACATAAATGTCGGCGAGAAAGCTTGGAGGGTGTCGATAAGAGGTCGATGAATCTACGGCGAACGCGAGGGGCAGGACGATGCAATCGAAACCATCAAAAGTGGAGTAAACATCCAAAGCTTAAGCAAAACCTAATTTGGAAGTGTGAAAGATGGAGGGAGAAATGTTTGTATGGCCAGAGGAATGCAACAGGTAAATAGAACAATAGTTTGTGATAAACAAAACAAAAGTTTGCGAAGGGGTTTCCTTTCATTTTGTGAATTTTATTTTCTTTCTGTTTGGGTTTTGTTTTTTGTCATGGCCAATAAAAAGTGTGAGACGGTGAAGTGGTTTAATATGCAGAAGGGTTATTGCTTCATTACCCCCAAGGGTGGTGGCAAGGATATGTTCATACACTAATCATCGCTTCACGGTGATGGCGTCGCGCTTTGGCGGAGTGAGGGTGAATTAACAGGATTTGCTGTTGAGCATAGCAACAATGGCAACACAAAAGTAGTCGACGCATCGGCCCCAACGACACTTATGTTCAAGGAAGCAAAGCGATTATGGGGATGGCGGTGGTAGGTGGTGGCTACTGTGGTGGTGGAGGTTATGGTAGTGGAGGAGGTTACGGTGGCGGGCTGGTGTTGCAATCGTAGCAGCGGTGGTCGTGGTTAGGCAATGGCAATAGATATGGAGGAGGTGGTGGAAGTTATGGCAATGGTAGTTATGGAGGCGGCAAGTAAACTATGGTGGAGAAGGTTATGGTGGCGGCGACGATGGCAGAGGAAGTTACTTATAATCTGTGCGAGTCCGGCCATATGGAAAGGAAGTGCCCTTAGGACTTTAATCTAAACGATGTTGTCTGGATTATCGATAATAAAGTATACTTAGATGTGTAATTACAGGTGATGGTTTTTGGCTATATTTGTTGTTTTTTTATAATCATTTTTCAGTCTGTTGATTCCCTCAATTACTTGTTTATCCATTGTGTCATTTGAAGATGATCATTTCAGAAATTGTTTATGGCGAAATTCAGTTCTAGATATTTTGATTTCTTTGAGTAATGTGTTATAAATCATTTTAGATGGGTTAACTCTTATTCTACTTCAATATTCTTGATTGTTGTTCACTTTTGTTATTCATGCTCGAATGCTTCTTAAGCTATCAACTAACGAGTTCACATTTTTGGAGCACAAATCTCTCATTGAAGGGATAGACATTTGTTTGCATTGACAGTCTACTTCACTTAAATTTCTACATCGTATGGCCTTGGATTAACATAGTTTTCAGAATTGCAATGTTGCATTCTTGTGGCTTTACCATTCATTTCACCTACCAATTATGTGGCATATAAGTGGATCAATATAAAGGATACGCCCAAATTTAATCAAACACCATACATATTGGTATTGTTATCCAACGTAGAAATTAGAAAGGGGCATATCTCTAGATACCAAGTTGTTAAAATGGTGTCAATTAATTAGATTGATTCATTCTTGATAGCCTTGTATACATCCTCAGTGACCAGACTAAATGCATCATTTTGTAATGTGGTTGATAAGGGTGGTGGCAAGCTCAAGGAGGATGTGGCATAAAATATTTCCATCTCTACCTTTTGACTTCCAATTAGTGTGATGCTCGGTCTATTCATTAATCATAGAAGCTATGTGCATGCATTTTGTCTTCTTTCCGAGTCACATAAGTTAGGTCTTATGTTTTAAGTTTGGTTTAGTTGTTAATAGTATATGAGGAAGCATGGAATTCTTATAAGAGAGTGGTCAATCTTTAATAAATATTAACAACTATACCAAACTACAAATCTCCCACCTAAACAGTATTCATTCCAAGTTTTCTCAAAATGTGTTTTCCATTCTTCAACTGAATCACAATTAATGGATCCATCTGTTGTATAAATATCGAACAATATTTTTGTCCATGGAACCCTGCCCTTAGCTACTATTATTGGGAGATTTCTTATTTTGTATTTCTGCAATTTATTACCTTTCATGAGACAAGCGAGAACCTAAATCAAGCGATATACCCTCCATGAAATCCCTATGTAATGGCAGAGACCTCCATTCTGTTACAATATGTTTTGTCAATTTTGATATTTTTCTATAATATTGTTTGTTAATTTGGATATTCTGCTACAATAGGTTTGGTTGATTTTGATTTGAAATTCACAAACTCCTTTTGTAGATTGAGAGGTCTTCAAGAAAGGTTGTCTTGTACTTGCACCTTGAAAGGAGTGAAGTAACATTGAACTTGATGTGGCCATTACTTTTGGTTGAGAGATTGATGTTGGGTTGCTATGCAAATTTTCCTGGTTTAAATGTCATTTTCATATGTTTAAACCATTCATTTGTCATCCGCCATATACTTCTTTTCAACAAAGAGGGTAGTATATTGTGATACTATCCAGTTGAAAGACATAGGAACTTGGCATTGTCAAAAGACATATTGCACTGTTTGTTCCTTCTTATGAATGACACATTTGTCATTGTTGAAGTTATTCACCGTTAGCCTCTGATGTATGATGAGGCAACCATGCCCTTTATAAATTGAAGAAATTTGTGATTTCCACATAACTTGACATCTTTTCACCCATCAATCCTCAATATACCATTGCTTATGCCTCTTATGCACATGTTGGGTAGGAATCTAGGATTAATCTTGTCATACATGGTCCTTGAGTTCCCAAAGGATAACCGGAAAAACAAATTTAGAAATGTGTTGTATAACAATTGGTAACTTAAGTCAATACATAGAGGTAAAAATTGTTAATGTTCATAAATAGAGGGCAACTAATAGACAGAGGTAAAGATCTGTTTTATTACACCGAAGGTGTTAGACAATAGGATCTTGGACTTCTATGTGATTTTTCTATTTTTGGACTAGTATAAAAGAAGATAAAGGAATGCCACGACCACGTATTAATTTAGTTTAATTTCATTTTTCAAATCGATGTCTACCTAAATATGGAAATGATCTCGATGTGTTTGATCCTATTTCTTTATCATCTTTTCAAGACTCCCTTAAACATGTCCAATATATTCTAATTGATGAAAGGAGTTTCATTGGCCCAAAGTTGCTTGGTAGAATTTAATACCGCCTTCAGGAAGCTTTCCCTCGCTCAAATACATCTGCAATCGGGAATAGGTTTATTATCCTCATGGCGACCTTGACCAAATTCCACCTATCATGGACATACCTCTATATGCCATCAACTCCTACGGGGCTAGCCTTTCAAAGACTTCATGAAAGCCATCTCCCTCAATGCAATCTTCAGGCAATAGGGTTCCACTCCTGCATAGGCATCATTTGGGAACTTGTGACTCAACATTCATACTTCTCTCCCTCTATTTCAAGATTGGGAGATCCTTATGTCAAGAACGCATTCTCGACTTTCTCAACAAGAAATCATTGAATTCAAAGATGCCCCCATATTTTTGTGTTCAACAAACACAACCTTCAAATGTGAGAGTCCCTTTACTCTCTCATAGCTAGATCAATCGTTTGAACCACTAGATGTGATGACTCAGGAGAGGTTGATGACAATTAATTGCAACACAAAGTTCTCTACATCACCCGGAAAGTCAAGCTATCTCGCAAACTTGTGGGTTGAAACAAGTCTTGTCAATGGTGTTATCGACATTGTTGTCGACATAGTCTACAAAGGCTCCTCCGGTCCGCTTTTTCTGTATTTATCGTAAGCCCGATTTGATGGATAATCGGGCCCTCTTGGGAACGCGCAAACAACCGCTTCCACGTTGTTTCCGCCACAAATTTACAGAGGAAACCACATACAATTGCTACTTAAAATGGCTTGGGCATTTTCAACCCACAAATCTCATGGGCTTACTTTGCATTTGGCCACTATTTACATAGGAGGAACGACAAGACAAGGCCTAACCTTCACGACTATATCGAGAGTTCCCTCTTGTCGGGCATTCATATCTCTCCTCCTCCTTCATTCAATTGCTACACAACAAAATCCTCCGCACCTCTACTTTGGTCACTCTTACTAGAGGTATCTCGACTTCGAGCCCTCCTTTCATCTCTCCTCTCTTGAACCGCACTGCCTGTTCATTCTCCCTGTAATCCTCTTCTCATCTCATATTTTATTGCTCGTTCCTCGTTTCACCTAGTTCTTCCTGTTATTGTTTACCCACCTCTGTTTACGTCACTCCTTTGCTGTATATTTCAGTTTCTTTCTCCTCACTTCCGCCTCATAGCTCTCAACGTTATCATCACACACCCCACGTGCGATAGCTAGTGTTTAGCTCCCTCCAATCTTACTTCCTCTCCGATTGGTAGTTCTAAAATGCACTTCTTGGAAGGGTGAAATTTTGATATATCCGTGATAAGATATGTAAAATAATTTAGTGGAAACACAAGGAACGCAAGTTTGTTTTGTTCTGCGGGAGCCCTTCGCTTTTTATCTTCAAACAATTTCCACTGTGCTCCGTCAATGGGGGACTGTTGGATGGAGGGCAAGGAGGCTAGACTGGCGAAGCATGGATTTGAGAGACTGCCGTCCGAAGTGATGGAGGAAATCCTCCACAACTTAGACTTGGAATCCCTCTGTTCTGCAGCACCCACATGCAAATTATTACGCTCATCTGTTTCCCAAATCCTACCAAAACTTGATGCCATCAATCTCTCTGTAAGTCACGTAAACATAATTTTCTGATTATCTGCATTTGTATGTATGGGTAATGTATGCACTATTTTTAACCCATAAAGTTATTTTTGAAGGGGTTCTGTAAGTGGGTTTTGTGCTCCATATATGTTACTGTTACTTCTAGGCTCTTGTATGTATGTAATGTGTATACTGCGTACTATATTTTGGCCTGTACTCTTTGTTTTTCTGTGAATGTGATCAAACCAACCAATATTTTGACCTACATGAACACACAATTATGACTAAACGTGGACATTTGCTTATGGGTTCTCTGTACCTCCTAGGTTATTTTACGTATGCAATATAACCAACTTCTAGGCACTTGTATTTATGCAATGCGTATACTAATATCGGCCTGTATGTTTTGTTTTTGTGGGGAGGTGATTGAACCCATATTTTCCCCACATAAGCACATAATTTTGGCTAAACATGAACATTTGATTTTGGGTTTTCTGCAATTCCTAGGCACTTGTGTATATGTTATGTTTGTACCACATCTTAGCTTGCATATTTTGGTCTTCTGTGAATGTAAATGAACCCACGAGTATTAGCCTGCAAATTTTGTTCTATCTGTGAATTTCAATAAATCTACACGAGTATTTTCTTTTGACTTTTCCGTAAGCTACATCTGGGCATATGTGTAATGTGTATACATCATCTTGGCCACTGCACATTTTGTTTTCATTGATTGCTTATGTAAATGTGAATGTGAATAAACCCACATGTGTGTATATTCTTTCAGGTTTTCTGTAAGCAAGTCCGAGGCGCTTGTATATATGTAATGTGTACACTGAATCTAGGCCTACTTTTGTTTTTGCGAATTTGGATGAACCCATATTTTGAGTTACACGAGTATTAGGTTTTGGATTTTCTGTAAGCATCTGCTAGGTACTTGCATATATATATTTTGTACGCTACATCTTGGCTCGTGTAGTTTGTTTGTCTGCAACTGCAAGTGAATCCCACATTTTTTTACCCATATGAGTATTTTATTTCGGGTTTGCTGTAAGATACTTCTAGGCACTTTTATGTATGTAATATGTATTACTACAAGTACACCTTTGTCTGTGTATTTGGTTTTTCTCTGGATATGAATGAACCCACGTTTTTGATCCACACTAGTTTCGCTGTTAGGTTCTCAGTTAGTAGCTTCTAGGCACTTTTAAATGTAATGCCTCCACGCCTTGGTCTGCATCTTTTGTTTTTTCGTACATGTAAACGTGCATGTGATTGAACCCACATTTTTTTATACAAGTGTTTGCTGTTGGGTTTTTAACTTTTCGTAAATCCCAAGTGTTTTATTTATGTAATTCGTTTACTACATGTTGGCTTGCATATTCTGTTTTGCAGTGAACGTGAATGAACCCACATTTTTGCCCTGAATAAGTGTTTTTTTGGGATTTTCTGTAAGTAACTTGTAGGAAGTTATATATATATGAAGTGGGCACTTGTATGTATAAAATGTGTATACTGCATTTTGACTCCCATATTTTGTTCTTATGGGAAGTACAGGAATTTGGTGTGGATAAGAAGGTCCTATGCTACCTCCTCTGTGGCAACAGATTGGTTCGAAATCTCATTGTCAATTGTAGTCGTCTTGATGACTCGTTCATTGAAATTTTTAGTTCCAGTATTTCGAGCCTTCAAGAATTGGCTTTGCAGAAGTGTTCCAATTTTTCTCCCAAGATTTTTGTTGCACTAGGTGAACATTGCTCCAATTTGAGGTATGTCTGTAAGAAATTAATTTCTATGGATACTTAATTGCAATTTGTTTTCTTCGTCCATTAATTCGTATTAAGAAAAAGATACAAACATGAATACATCAACTGTGAATGAGTCCCAAATCTCTGGAATGTCGTCTGCATCATGATCTAGTGGTATGATAGGATACTAATCTTAACATTAACCCGGATTTAAAATCTGGCAGGTATGAAAGCATACTAATCATAACATTAACCCAGGTTTAAATCTGGCAGGTATGCCTGGCACGTCAAGTGGACATGATCTCCACATTAAGGAGTCTCCATGTTTTGGATGTGATATAGGAGTTGGATTTCAGTGAATCTCAGTCCAAGGGCAGTATGACAAGATCGGCGTCTTCTCAACTATTGAGAAATTGTGTAGTATAGCAAAGATTGTAGAATATAATGAAGGGCTGCTCAGTCCCATACGAGTAACAAGTATTTGAGCCTTAGCAAAAAAAGGGCTCAAATTTGAGGAAAACCCACCATATAAAATATTTAAATCAAGAACTGGCTTATAACTCCACCTAACATAAGGTCTCATTGGCAATGTCTTCAACTGGTCATGCTAAAGTTAAGCATTGACTAGAATTTTGTGTGATGGACAGGATGTTAAGAAAAGATATGCAACCAATTTGAACCGAAGAAAATATCCTCATATGATATTACTGAAATTTCTATGTATCTATACAAATACCCATGATGGCCTGGTGTTATATGTTGTACCCTTAGTATGGTACAGTCTACAGTGTATTGGAGCCCCAAGTGCCCTCATATCACTTTAACGAACAAAAATGCCCAAATGCCAAAATAAAAGAGGCACTTGATATAGACAAGTGGTGGTGTAGCTGGTTATTCAATACGCTCAATAAAGCCCCCGGGAGACATTGTTTCAGCATACAACTATCCTCAAGGGAGGAGAAACTTGAATGGATCCATTAAAAGAGGAGTACAATACCATCTAATACATAAAAGACAATGACAATGGCATGACATGAAACCTGTGTAAATTGTTTGAACTTAAAAAAATCAGGGTAGGGTAAGCCTATATTATTTGTGTTAGCATGGCTCATGATGTAACTAAGTAATCATACATGTAACTTGTAATGTGCACAGGTTCCTTGCTCCAAAACCATTAATAGTGCTCCAATACATTGTACCATACTATGGTTAAATATGTTACCAGGGTTTGCCTCCCACCCTCCCGTACCCCCTGGATGCGCACCCATTACGTATACATCTTGGGTATTGTGCTGAACATCCTGGGTACGTCCAGGTACGTACTGGGTACGCCTCGGATACGTTTGGCGACCTGAGACGTACCTGGACATGGGTTGGGCAGTGGGGGCTCTAAAAAAGTTTTATTTTATTTTATTTTGACTCAAACAAACTTCAGTTTTATTGAGGACTAGACTAAGAGGGCATGGCAACCACAAGGAAACCTGGAGATTGTTTAAAATCCCTCTAGTTTATTGAAGAGAAAATATTCAAAGGATATCAAGAATGTTTGAGCTAATTATTTGGGATCATCGCAATTGGCCAAGGAAAGAAGCTATTCATAGAAATTTGGACATATATCTGAGCCTCCGTACAAGTTATTTATGAGATCAAATCTCAGGTGATCTTCAATACTAATAGAAAAATTTGGAACCACAAATTGCATAGCTTAAAGTTTCAAAGAGCATCCTTTCCCAGAAACTATCAAGGCACAACATTGACTCCTTCCTGCATCCTTAAGGAGGATTAGAAGGTGATTTTGGATAATATGAATGCAAGAACCAACCATTGGACTGACCTCTTTAGTTATCATTGGCAGGTTAGAGTCAATCTCATTAAATAGGTCCTTTAGGAGCTCCCTATATACATCTTTTATGGCCACCATCGCAACACAAAATTAATCTCAAAGGAAATGGATGAAACACAAAGGAATACAATATTCGTATATCATAGAAAATGTAAAATCTTAAGTATATTGAATGTTTTGAACATTGATCGTACTATATTTTTCAAGTTTTGTATTTCTTATGGACTAAAAAATGAGTGTGTGTGTGTGTGTATAATTTTTAATATATATGTATGGACGTATCCAAGACGTATTGTACCCAATGGTTTTTAAAATTGACGTATTTGCATATCGAACCCATACCTAAACCCGTATCCTGGCAACATAGGTTAGATATGATACACAATCGTGACACAATGGGTGTAGGTATGCCAATTGCAATCCTTCATTAAATCTGACTATAATTATAAAGATTCTACTTATGTTTGTAATCCTAACTTCAATCCTTCTATTGAAGACTCCACTTGAATCTGAATCTTAGATGGGGTCTAGATATGTTTTTAAGGTAGTGGTCCCATGGAAGGGGAAAACCACAAATTTATGTGCAGGTACTGAAACTAAACTTGAGGAGTTTTTTTGCAGTGGTGGTCTCATGATTCGTGAAATTTTCTGGATAGCTTCTAAATTTTAGGATTATAACAAAGTTATTATTTTTTTTTCAAAATAGAAATAAAAATTTAACTTAATTAATGCGTACCTAACATTTGGCAAAAAGAAACCCTACAATCTCTCTGAATTTGCTCTTCCTAAACAGCCGCTGCTCCATAAAGTTAGGAAAAGATTCTAGTATTTGCAGTTTTGTTATAAAAAAGGTTGCATGGGACTACCTGAAACATAAGAATAGGAGTTGCAGCCCCCTCCATTGGACCACTGTCTAATATTTTAACTGGCGAGGAAATTCAGTCACAGACTTGAAAGTAGATTACTTAAATTGAACATATCCAAGGTAAAGTTGATTCATAGCGATTTACTGTCTATAAGCCAATTCAAACAGGAAAGTTACATTCCATAAAGCAGGAAAAATTGTTTGACATTCAGTTATAGAATGCTACATCTATGTCTAAGATACAGTATTGGGATCTTCAATCTCACTAAAACAAGAAAAAAATGCAGTTTGCTAGGCAAGAATACTTAGAACAATCTGCCAAAAACACCTATTTAGTATTTGTACAAAAAATGCGATTGAGGAAGTCCTGAATAAATTAAACAAGTTTGTACCATGATACTCCATGGACTGACACTCAGCTAGAAGCTTGAAGATCAGATCTTCATATCTATACTTTATGGTCCTTAAAGTGCATTAGCAACACCCATATTTTTGACTTGTTATGCAGCTTAATGATCTGAAAAAAAAGACTTTGTAGAGCTTATGTGAACTTATTGCTCTCTAAAACATTAATTTCCTCGCAATTGACAAAATATTTGCTCATCGGATTTAAAACTGGGGTCCTCTATGGCATTGATCAACAATGGAATGCCAAAAATCTAATCACAGATATCTTACATTCAGTAATTTATGGTTGAGATGAAGCAGGTGTCAAGAAGCTCCTATTGGTTTCTTGGCACCTGCTTCTTCTCAACCACATATTTGCAAATGTTTTCCACTGGGTTCATTTTCTCATTGTATACACCTTATTTTCAATTACTAGCATTTTTTGCAGGATTTGTCGGCACATTAATCTCTCTGAATGTACTTCCTAAGGAGTACATTCGGGATCGGAATGGGCCAGCTTGTAGCACGTCATGAGAGATTGTTGTGGCATTGTCCTTATACCACTTTCAGATCACCTTTTCATTAGCTTCACTTGTCCCTTGCTAGCTTCCTCTTCAGCTGGCATCATTGGCTCTGCTGATTGTGTTTTGCAGAATCTTGTTTCTGCTGACCTCATCGACTGGGCAGATGATGTTGGCCAAAACTTAGTCATTACACGAGGGTTTAAGTTCGTATATATAAGGTTCCCACTTGTCATTTTTCAAATATATAACTGATCAAACCATTTTGCATTCACTCGAAAATCTGCCTTATAAGGTTTAGAGGTCTTATGGTTTAATGTAGCTCACACTTGAGGACATCATTAAAGCATTGAGTCTTTGGAGATCCAAGAATAAGAGCTGATCCAGCAAGGTCTTCTTTAGTCTTTGGAGTCCCCAACTTTTGTCTGCTTAGGTCTTCTTTTTATCCTTCGCGGCCTTCACCCACAAATATCTCTCACAAGGTGCTACAAGCCAAAGAAAGAGGTTAATGTGCCGATGGGTCGACTGCAAGTAAGTATCTCTAACCCTAAACTCTTTCCTTTCTCTGGCTGATAATTGATATTTGTATTATCTAACAGACATGCTATTATCTTTTATATTATATAGTTCTTTATATTACAGCTCTTGCTTTGAAGAGGCCACCCTTATAACCACTAGTTTAAACTTTATATTGCTTATGCTTACTGCCTAATAGCGCCCTAAGTTGTAGTTAGGCCCTACATCACATATCCTTAGTTATTGAGTGTAGATTTTTCTTTTAGATCCATTACAACCTCCTATGTACACGTCCCTTGCTAATAGCCGCGCATTGCTTTGTGGACCAGCATCTTGTATGTGAGTTGGCTCTAGAATGGTCTTCTACTTTATCCCATGTTAGAGGATCTCCCAGAGATCATTCTTAGCATATATACACTCATCATTCTGCTTATGTGATTTTAGAAATGATGGGCAAGCTTAAATGGAAGGTAGCATTTGGGAAGATAGCCATATTGTATTTGCAGTTTGGAGTGAACCTGAGTGTGGAGGGAAAAGATGCTTGGAACATCTCTGTTTTCTTTTGTGTGGATATTGAAATCTTTAGAATAAACTTGATTCAAAATCAGGCATTCTATGAATCGTAAGCGTGGCAGATTTGTAGGTTACTTGCTAAAAATAACAATTTACAGGGTTGAGGCTCATTGTCAGATATGCATTTTGGAGTGAATCTGCATGTGGAGGGACAGGATGGAAAATTCCAAATTGAATGGCTCAGAACATTTCTGTTTTTGTTGCACAAATATTCACAACTTCAGAACAAAACATTACTCAAAATCAGCCATTCCATGAATTGCAAATATAGGAGAATTGGAGGCATACTTGCTAAAAGTGACTAGCTGCATGGTTGGGGCTCATTGGCATTTGGTTGAAAGTATATCACTTGCCTGGGTTGAGTGCAAGATAAAAGTCTCACTTTTGTTCTAGTTTTTGTGCTGGAAAATAGATGGCCGGGGTGTGTGCATGGTATGTAACTGTGATCGACTAGACTTCTAGGATACGGGTACGGGTATGGGTTCGGTATGCTGAAACGGAAAATTTTTTAAAACCCCTGGGTACGATACACTGCGGGTATGTTCGTACAATATATTTTTAAAAATTAAAAAATATAAATATATATAAAAATTTAAAGAAAACAACAAGCTTATAGTCTCAACAACCTATAAAATATTAGAAGCCAACAACAAGCTTATTATGAATTAGAAGCCATCTAAAGCAAGATTTCTTTGACTGAATACAAGAAGACCACAAAACATTAAATCTACGAGTCCATTTACTAATGGGCTCACAAACATTCCACTTATTGTTAAGGCCCAGGGAAAGGTTTGTGGAGCAGGGAATCTTTTCAGAGAGTTGTTTGGTGGTAGCCTCTTGGAGAGGGGGCCCTTTGAGCCACCTCATAGTATCCCAAAAGTCATTCTCATCCTCAATCAGTCCAGTAGAGGGAGCTGTGAAAACATTTTTGAGCATTGTATACATTCTGAACTGAAATTGAGGAAGCTTATAGAAAGCTTTAAGGTTTGTCCATTTCATCCACTTCCCAAATCTGTACAAGTTATGAAATATTTTAATAACTTTCTCAAACCAAAGGAGGGCAGAGAGGATCTTGTCATTATATTTCAGATTCCACCAAATTGATTTGTAGGCTTGGCACCTAGTGTCAAAGGAAGAGAAGATAGGCTGCCCAACCACCAAGTGCTTCACTTGTTCCCATGCCTTCCAAATTGACTGAAGAATAGCGGACCCATGAGGAGCAACAAGAAAGCCCCCACATAGTAAGTCAACCAAATGAAGTCCTTTTCATTTCTCTTGACCCTTGGGAGCTTATTGGCAAATATTGAATCTCACACGAACTTTCCAAGGGTCAATTCCAGTCAAAGACCTCAAGTTTTATTTATTTTTTCGCACGTAAAAAAAAAACCTTGTGGGTACGCTATAGGTACGTACCCACAGGCCCTGGTACGTCTCGGGTATGGTTTTTGTACCTGGAACATACCCAGGGCTTATAGGTACGTACACACAGAGTACCTAGAGAGTACTAGTACTGGTTCCTATACCAAGTACGTTTCAGGTTTGGTACGAGCTGGTACTAAATGTGTTAGTGCAATCTAGGTGATAGAAAGGACAAACCTACTTTGCAAGACCCCATCATGCAACCATGCAATAGAATGTTAGAGTTTACACATACTTGATACAATTTGCTTAATTAGCTGGTTCGGATGTGGTATGGGTACTGGTATGAAGTACCCGGTATGTGGGTGTGACGATTTGTTTCTGCCTTGGGTATGTCTTGGGTCTTGTCCATACAAATATATATAAAATTAAAAAAATATAGAAATTATAGCCTAATAAATAAAAAATTAGAGACATTTGTCATTAACCATATAGTATGCATATAAAAAACAAAATAACCACAAAAATGAAAATATTATCCGAATGCCAAATGTCATAATAATCAAATATCTTTGTCATGTCCCTTTTGGAGACTAGCAGATTTAAAGACCTTAACCCATTTTTCCTCTCCATGGGTTTAAGGAAGGAAGCAAGGGGAATACTTGGATGACATTTTATAAGTAGATATTTTCATTTAATTATTATCATGTATTATTAATGGGAAGCCAAACGCTCCAATAGAAGAACTTATTTAATTAGAATATAAAGTATTTTGAGCATGTAGGCTCTAAAAACAAATTAGATAATTAAAAGGTACTTATTATAAGGTCAGCCATAAGTTGTGATGTAGCACCCCTTATGTTATAAAAGGAGGATGCTTGGCCATTATGTGGTATGTTGAATCTTATTATTTCTTTTGGGTAAAGGTTGTACCTTTCCTCTCTCTCATCAAGGACGAAAACCCTTGTTTGAGACCACTTCAAGGACGAAAACCCTTGATAGTGGAACTTGTCTTGGGGACAAAAACCCTCAAGCAAGGATATTTGGAATTATTGAATATCTCAAGGAATTTGGAGCTGATATCTTTCTATCTAGCCCTAGGTGACTTGTATCATGAGCATGTTGGATATGTTTTGATGAATGTATGGTATGATTTCTTGCATGGATGGACTTATACTAATTATTAAAGGTGAAGCAATCATTTCCTCGCATGTTTGAGCCACTAATTCATTATTTCCAAGAGGGGCGAATTGCTTGTAGGTCAGATTTGGCATGTTTGAGTGGATGTTTGGGCAAGTTGATTTGATATTTGCATTCTTCATATTTTTAAACCCCAAGATCCCAAGTTTCATGAATTTTGGAGCTTCCTAGGTAAAGTTATGAATTTTTAAAGTAACTCTGCAGACAAGGGTTTATAGAAATTCATATCTTCAATTCTAGGGCACTAAAAATCAGTTTTCCTTCATATTTTGATTGTTGAAATTAATCATAATTTTGGAACTTGATTGGGCATATTTTTAGTGAGTTTAGGGCATCCAAAAGTGAGTGGGAGTTCCCAAAACAGGTTGCTGCCCTAGGAAGGGAAAAATTGCAGGTTTCTATGTGCATTTTCAGTCATATCCAGCCCTCGGAAGTCTGATTACAACCATCTAAAAATTAATTTCATTCATTTCTCATTCAGCCCTAGCTATTTTCAGGAAGTCCCCAAAAGGGGACATTATAGTGGTATCAGAGTATCATCCTCCTAGCCTGTGAAACATGGAGAACATGTCAGAAAGGATTGTGAGAACACATGGATAGCGAATGCACTGGATACGCTTACCCTAGCCATCTAAAATATGCAGGGTGGTGATTCACTCAAGGAGAAAAGGGTTTCAAGGGTTGACAAATTGACAAAAGAATACCAAGCCCTTCAAAAGGATGCGTGATGCCCTTTCCTTTGAGGAATTCGTGGAATTAGACAACAATAGAGTGGGCATTGGCACAAGGCTTAAGAACCAAACCACAACAAGGAAGCACTCAACCCTAGAAGGGAAAAACCCTTTCCTCACGAAGAAACAAGTAAAAGAGCATGTGGCGGATCAACTACATGATTAAGAGGATGGCCATCCTTCTGAGGCGAAGAAGGAAAAAGATATATCGTAGTGGTTCGTTACCAAGATGGAGCAGCCCTTGGGAGTGCAAAAACCATAACACTCTTACCCAAGTGGAACTCTTGACGGATTCTCCAGGCAACACCACGAAGACACAAGGGTTTGAAGAAAAATCAGATTTGCAAGGTGTTGAAGAAGCTCAATTGCCAAAGGGTAAGGAGAAGACTACAACAATTTCTCATGAAGACCACCAAAGGTATGAGGATAATTCAGATTTGTTGCTTTCTATCATGCCATTTCAGATTTACGCTCATGGACAATTTGTTGGAAAAGATGACCTTGGGGCAAGTTTGATGCTCCATAGTAAATCATGGCAAAGGGGCAATCCTCATGGTGCTAAGAATGAAGGAAAATTAGGATCGCATGGGGTTAATGAAGCTAGCATTCCGGGTGACCTTGTTGGGAGACATGCCCATGTAACGGGGGCCTCTTTTGATGCTCATGTTAATCTTCAGCTCGCTAGAAATTTCAGGACAACAACCTATGGTAAGCCATTTCATCTTCTTAGCAAGGATTTGTTACATTTTATGTCTTTACAATGTTTTGGACATCATTAATAATACCCTAACCACTTTGAGAAGATAAAGGGTACCAAGTGGGAAGAGAAAGAGCTCGGTTTACAAAAATGGGGAAGTGAAATTAATAATATTTAGCTTGCTGGACTGTTCCAAACAACAGCCACAAAGGAGCCAATGAATGGGGATATCAACAAAGAACAATCCCAATTTTGTCATCATCCAAAGAAAGGTAAAAGTCCTTTGATATTCTATGATGATTTATTGGATTTTAATGGTTGCATAGGACAACCACATAATGGAGGCAAATTAGATTCACAAATTAGATTCACTAAGGGCCTATGAGGATGATATTATGCATAAGATAAGGGCACCATCAAATTATTTTCTGAGTATTGTTCCCAACTCATATATTCTGAGTCAAGAGAGGGTTATAGAAAGCTCATTGTACAAGAATATTTCAGTTTTGTTGTTTGCCAATATGTCACTTCAGATTTATGGACAACTGGTTTCATGCATATTTTCTCCTCCTATATCACTGCCATATTTTTGTCATCATGGGAAATACAATAAGAAGCATGTTGGAGACAACTATGGTCACATTGTTTCTTCTATTCAAGGCCAAGTTTACCTTGACATGGGTAGTCTTTGTAAGATCACAGTAACTATCATTTTTGTGTTTGGATTGAAAGGAAACTGTTGTCACCTGAAGTTGTACACTGATAGAGAATGGTGTGTGTACTCTCTCTCTTGTTGACAAAATTGGAACACCTCAAGGTTGTGGGTAAAACCTAGGATTGAGGTGAACCTCCAGAGAGGGCTGGTTCCCTTGTGAATCACCTAAAAAACGAAAACTTTGACAAGGAAAAGGGAAAAGGAATGGGAAATGAGAAATAAGCGTGATACATCAATAATTTAACACATGCATGTACTCTGCACATGTGGGAACTCAAAGATCCACACACCTACACAACTTTAAGCTATTTTGCAAAATTAATTTAAAGGTTTAGGAGAAAGGACTACTGTTGTAGAGGGAGTAAATTCCACACTAGAGCGACACAATATTCTTGTCAAAACACAATGAAAAATAAAAAAAAAGCAGTATGAGAGGGCAAAAAAATGGATTTTATTTCTCAGAGGTGCAAGTACAAGGCTAGGATTGCCTAAGCAAAACAACCCAAGTGTATGTGTGATATATTTTTTACAATAGAAATCAGCCTATATGAAGATGAATCCAACTTTGCCTCCAATAATAGACTATTGTTCGGGACTCGTTGTTCCTTTTTTATCTAGACTACACGGAAACGCCATATAGGTCCTCGTGCATGTGGGCGGCTGGAAATGTACTGTGCATCGGGCACGAGGACTGTACGCGACAATGGGTACGTCAAAACGTACTCCACAAAGACAGGTATGTTACGGTACGACAAAACCTTGCATGTGCCATTTTTGGCAATTCTTTCCTTTTTGGATTTTTGGAAAGGGTCCGGGAGATGTAGCAACAAAAACTTGCATGTGCCATAACTTTCATTCGTGGCTCCGTTTCAAGGGGCGTTTTCTCTAAAAGTGTATATTTTCTCAAGCTCTACGCATTGATGACAATATTTTTCTTATTTTCGTAAAATCCATTTTTGCACCTTTTTGGACCAAGCAACTTCTCGCAATCTTCTGAAAGAATCATGAGCTTTGATCGCCTGTAGACAGATTAGTAATTAAAAATATTGGATAGCTTTCCAAAACTCGACGAGTACTCGCCAAAACTCGGCGAGTATTCTCTCGTGCTCGGACTAATCGTCCCACCTGCTAGCTTGGATCCATATTTTTCCTGCTTAGTTATGATGTTTCGGGAAATATGCCAGACAATACTATCGTGCTTTGAGTGGATCAAGGAAGGTCACCGTGAACAATCAAAACTCCTTGAATCTTATCATAGTCACTAAGATAAATAACTCGTGATAGAGAAATATGAAGCAAATGGAGTTGCCATGTTCAACTCTTCTTCCTTTCGAGATAATTTTTATTACCACACTTGTTTTCTTGATCATTTCCTTAGAATGTACAATCTAAATACTTATTTTTTTTTTAAAAGCAATGTGTCAAGTAATTTGATACTTTGTAAATTGATTTGTTATAGATGAGTGGTAAAAGACCTCTTCTGCTACTACATGATGTAATGTGAAAAGAAAGACTTCGCCAAATATAGGTGTAAATGCACCATGACTAAGTATTAAATTTCAATAAGTATGCAATGTATGAGAATTAAATTTCAGTAAGTATGCAAATGCTTATTTAAAATTATAATATATATATATATATATATATATATATATATTAAAACGTACCCAAAAGTGTACTGTACCCGCGATTTTAAAAATTTGCCGTTTCTGCGTGCATCGAAACTGTACCCGCACCCGCGCCTGTACCCATATTTGTGCAGTCTAGTTTTTTTAATTTATTTCTTCAACCCCTTTTGGTGCCACAACAACATGCATGATTTAATTTATTGTTTTCTCTTTAATGTTGGCGCCACAGACTGCAGGACTGGGACAACAACTGTATTCATTTAATATTTATTTCCTCTTTATCCCTTGGCGCCAACACTCAAACTGACTGCTGCATGTTTTATTTTATTCTTTCTATTCCTTCATGCTTGGCGCCAACACTATTTTAGGAACAACAGTTGCTAAAATTAACAAAAGTCTTCTCCTTTTAGCCAATTTCTATTTGGAGCAGCACTTGCTCAATTTAACAAAAGCAAACTATTTTTGTCCATCCACTCATGCATTCCTCAAAATAGAACTAAGCTTCTAGTTTTAACTCTTCTTATTTTTAGCACCTCTATCTAAAAATAGCCAAGTACCATTTTTAGCAATCCTTTGCATGAAAAATATGGTAACAAAAACTTATGAGCAATTATTAAGGGTTTGTTGTGCATTCTAACCACATGGTGAAGGATCAATGTTTCCAGTTAAGAAAACATTTTGGGGATAAGTAACACACATGGAGACAAGATCGTAGGGAATGGACCAAAGAAGATAATTCCAGCTGAATACCTAAGGTGTAAAGATGGTAAACAAACTAGATGTTATTTTCAAGATTGTATGAAACATCTTGCTATGTTTTTATGGGACTCAAGTTACTTTCAAGATTGCCACTTTTGGATGTATGTGAAGATGATGGATAATTCATCCACTGAAAATATGGATTCAGCCGCATGGGAGCTTTGGGGTGTAAGTCATCTTTCTAACATGAATAAGATGAGTTTGGAAATGTGGGTCATGAACCCCAAATCATTAGGGGAGCTATTTTAGATCTTGTGGCTATTATTTCCAGCTGGTTCCACATTCTATTTGCAGCCACCAAGTGGATTTCGATCACAAGGAAGTGGTGCTCTTCTTCTAGTGACATTGACAAGGTAAGGGTAACTCTCACAAGATGTTTGTTGGCCACTACAATTCTAAACTTGAGTAATGAAATGCAATGCTACAACCGAGATGAGGTGTTTTTCCCAATCTCATTTGTTGGGTTGTGCATATTTTCTTGGGACAGCAATAAAGGGTTTTTTTTATTTGAAATGGTGTGTAAGAGGGTTCACTCATTGAGAACAATTAAGGCTAATGTTCCAACATATTTGGTATTGTTTGGGACGAAATTCGGGCAAGGTATGGCTGTTATACTTACATACCAGCACTCATAAGTTTTGATCCGAGCCAAAATTTGAAGAGATTAGTGTGGGGCAGCTTGGAAGCATCTTTTGGAGGCCAAGGTAATCATTATGACAACTATTGTATTTTTGTTTTATTCGCTGTCTGCAACAATTTCAGCTCCCTATCCATTCTTTTGACAACTAGAGAGGAGTATCCAACCATGAGGTTGAAGGGTTTGCAATCTACTATCATTGTTGATGTGTTTTCAACTATTATAAGAAAGATCCCAACCACCATCCTTTTGATTTTAGGGAATAAAATACATGGTTACAACTGTGTTTGGGACATCGTGAAGAAAATTGGGAGCAATCAATGTTTGGATAATATTTATGAGGTCTTGGCAAGCAAAGAAGAATTGATCATCATATCCGTAAAGCAAGGGTGGATGAAGAAGGGGACTTTTTTTTCTTTAATGAGTTTGCTTCATGTGCAGGTATATCAAAGGAGGAGCAACTAATATTTATTTGGGATCCGGTACTTGTAATTGCTTGGGACAAGCAACTGGGAAGGGCGATTGTCATGTCCCTTTTTGGAGACTAGTGGATTTGAAGACCTTAACCTATTTTTTCCCAAAGTGGGTTTAAGGAAGGAAGCAAACTTGGATGACATTTTCTAAGTAGATATTTTTATTTTTACTATGTATTCCTATTGGGAAGCCAAGCGCACCAATAGAAGAACTTGTTTAATTAAAATATAAAGTATTTTGACCATATAGGCTCTAAAAACAAATTAGATAATTAAAAGGTACTTATTATAAGGTCGGCTATAAATGTAATGTAGTACCCCTTATGTTATCAAAGGAGGATGCATGGCCATTATGTGTTATGTTGAATCTTATTATTTCTTTTGGGTAAAGGTTGTACCTTTCCTCTGTCTCATCAAGGATGAAAACCCTTGTTTGAGACCGTTTCAAGGACGAAAATAGTGGAACTTGTCTTGGGGATGAAAACCCTCAAGCAAGGATATTTGGAATTATTGAATATCTCAAGGAATTTGGAGTAGATATCTTTCTATCTAGCCCTAGGCGACTTGTATCATGAGCATGTTGGATATGTTTTGATGAATGTATGGTATGATTTCTTGCATGTGTGGACTTATACTAAATATTAAAGGTGAAACAAATCATTTCCTCGCATGTTTGAGCCACTAATCTTCATATTTTTAAACCCCAAGATCCCGAGTTTCATGAATTTTGGAGCGTCCTAGGTAAAGTTATGAATTTTTAAAGTAACTGCGCATGACAAGGGTTTATAGAAATTCATATCTTCAATTTTAGGGCACTAAAAATAAGTTTTCCTTCATATTTTTATTGCTGGTAATTAATCAGATTTTTTGAGCTTGATTGGGCATACTTTTAGCGAGTTAGGGCATCCAAAAGTGAGTGGGAGTTCCCAAAACAGGTTGCTGACCTAGGAAGGGAAAAATTGTAGGTTTTTGTGTGCATTTTTAGTCGTATCCAGCCCTTGGAAGTCTGATTACAGCCATCTAAATATTAATTTCAGTCTTTTCTCATTCAGCCTTAGCTATTTTCCGAAAGTCCCCCAAGAAGGGACATTACAATCTCAAATGTCATGTGTTGATCATAGTATGCTAAACATAAATTTATGGTATTTTTGCTCATTTATGGTTTTTTTTTTTTTAAATTGAAAAAGTTAAAAAAATTTAAAACTCGTTTTTCACTTTGTGGTTACCCCTTGGGTACCTCCCGGACACGCCTTGGGCATCTTGGGACTTCTAGGTACGTCATGGGCATACGGGTACTTTGGGTTCGTTTGTAGATGTACCCAAAAGTACCCGTACACCTAGGACGCACCCGGAGGTACCAAGGGGTACTGTACTTGTACCATGTCCTAGGTACGAAACCGAGAGCAGATGTACTTGGAAGTACCTATATGACCAAGACGTACCGGGAGCTACCCAAGGGGTACCATACCCGTACCATGTCCTAGGTACGAGATTGGGGGAAGAACCAACTTCCTAGCAATTTGTCGGTGGCATTTGGGTATACATTATTAAAAGTTGTCACCTAACCTTGGAGTTCACTCTAGTTGTTTAGTGCATATTTCTCAAAGGGGAAAACGTTTTTGGCCAAATGCATATGAAACTCATAAACACCAAAGTTATAATATTTAGCCTAGATCCTCGATCTTTTTGCTTATTTGAATAGGAATTGAACCAATGTCTCTTGAAGTTGATAGTCTATCTGGTCTAACACGTATTTTAGCTATTTTGTTTTTTCATCATTTTGTTTACAAGTTGTTGTTAATGATGTTTCCCTTTCATCATCTTCCACCAACTAATGGTTTCTTATCATGTTCCATCCAAAGAGGGTATTGGAAGTCTTTCACCATTTGCAAGGACTTGCGAGTGTATTATGTTAAAAAAGGAATAAATTAACAGGATGTAACCATGTTTTTTTGGGAGTTTGCACTAGTGAATGGTTCTATGTGCTCGTGGCATGTCCTTAAAAATGGCCATGCTTGATACTTGCAAACTTTGATACCATGCTTCTCATGCATCCCTCTCACACTTCAACCAACTATTGAAAAATGTAAATGTTGCAAGATGAATCAAGCAACAAGATATGCTTGCCAAGCTTAATTTGTTGATGGATAAATATTTCACAATGCTACGAATTTAATGTGTTTTTATCTAATGGATATGAGTGATACTAGAGTAAATGGTGTAGATATTTTTAGTCTCACAGGCATACCCAATCATAATAATCTCGTCATCTGCTCTAAGGTAACCTTGTACTGAGGATCCATTATTTCTGGTACTTCTAGATTGATTGGCTGAGGTCTATACCCCTCTTACCAGAAGGATCTTTGTGCACGTTCTATAAAAGATCAGAATTGACTCCATCTATTTGTTTTCCTTGTACTTGAGAATCAGACCTTGGACTTTATTATATTTTTCTTTTGTTCTTCTTATTTTGTTTGTTTGTTGCTACTTTAAAGAGTTCTGAAGGAAATGCAAATTTCCTGCATCCTAGATGATCTTTCTTACTTCTCAATCTATTGCATCCCAAAAGCATTTTTGTCTCTTGAAGATACATGTCTCACTGAAGATGCTCTTCCTCTTTTTGATTTCTGTCATTTTGTTTGCACTCAGCTTGTTACGAATGTGGACCAAATAAAAGGGTTACATGTATCAAGGTCTAACATGACGAGTCTTCAAAAGAAGATTATTTTTGGACTATTATTTTGCGGTTAAATCATTCCATGAAGATTTTTATTTCCATACATTTTAACACTTCTCTTTCTTGTATGTTTTCTTGAAGACAGTCTGTTCAAATAAATGGATGTCTTTTTCTTTAAATATATATAATGAAAGCATGCCTTTTTGGCAATATTCTGATTTTTCGTAATATCTTAGCCATAATCTACCAAATGTGCCTTCAAAACTCTGGCAGTTTCTGCAGTAATGTTTCACCTTAGCTAGGGACTTTTTGCTAAGAAATCAATTCAATTAATTCTTAGATTGTCCAATGTCTTTGTGGACTCCTAATTCTCTCCATGGGAGTAGCTCTTATCAATATGCCAAAAAGGTGGAGAGAAAAATGAACATAACAAGATAACTTGCAATGGAGAAGGCAGTGTTAAATGATAGCATATAAAAATATGGATTCTTCACTGAATAGGAAGGTTATATGTAGGATAGCACGAGGAAAAACAAGAAAGAAAGCATTTTATTACCCCTCTTATACATCCCAGTGTCTGTAAATGTTACTAGACAACTTGACCGTTACAAGAGAATGCTTGATAGAAATGGAAATCAATTTCGAGAGCATTTTTCTGCTGAATTCTGATCTTTGTTTCTTGTGTTTTGAATTATGCCTCTATGCAATGCCCATGGTGCACTGTGGCTCTAGATCCAAGAGCTTTAATGTTAAATACACAGCTCTGTTTTTACTTCTTGTTAGCTGTCTTTTCTATTACCTATGAAAACATCGATGTCCTTGGCTGCAGTTTCTTACTAGTATATAAGATTTATAGATTTTTAGTCTTATTACTAACTTTATGTTGGAGAAAACAATATTTGTGTAAGGCATTTTTTGCAATATGTATTGCATTGAAAAAATGTATGGAAGAAACAAGATATGGTTGCCCATTTTAGGAAACTTTCATCTTATGATTACATCCATTCTCTATTGTAGCCACGTATATGCATGTTTTGATTGAAGGATAATATTGAACTTTTCTTGATGCGAAAATCACAAGACGCCTTGGGTTGTAGATTATTAAATGTCGGAGGTCGTCATTTCTGTGATGCAGTGTGCATCTATTACAGGTGCATTTCTGTTTGAGTCTGTTAATCTTCTACTGAATGAATATCTCTGCCACTTCCCATTATAAATTAAAAAAATGGCTTCTATTGAATGATTATTTGGAAAATTTGAATATGTCGATTTTTTAGGTTTAATCACCCAATTTTCTTCTAGCAAAGGAAGGGATTTATAAATTTAGTCACCTGCTTGTTAAATGTTGGAAGTCAGACTCCTTTTAAAATCAATTGTAATTACAAATATGTATCTATGTATTGCCGTTTATTTGGAAGAGACATTATTGCCGTTTATGTTGAAGAGAAACAGTATATATTGTTTAATTTGTTGAGATTTCCACAGGTAGATATAATGAGTAATATGTCTGGATTTCACTGTGTTTGCCTCCCTTTTTGGATTTACCGATGTTTTGGGCCTAACTTCTAGACACTTCTTCTACTGAATGAATATCTCTGCCACTTGATATTATAAATAGAAAAAATGACTTCTATTGAATGATTATTTGGAAAATTTGAATATGCCGATTTTCTGGGTTCAATCACCCAATTTTCTTCTAGCGAAGGAAGGGATTTATAAATTTAGTCATCTGCTTGTTAAATGCTGGAAGTCAGACTCCTTTCAAAATCAATTGTAGTTACAAATATGTATCTATGTGTTGTCGTTTATTTTGAAGAGAAAATTATTGCTGTTTATTTTGAAGAGAAAGAGTATATATTCTATAAATCTTATATTGTTTGATTCTCTGAGATTTCCACAGGTAGATATAATGAGTAATATGTCTGGATTTCAGTGTGTTTGCCTCCCTGTTTTGATTTACCAATGTTTTGGGCCTAACTTCTAGATACCTCTTCAGGGTTGAATCCAGAAATCCAAATATATTGCTCATTATCTATAATCTCAATCTGTAATTATTCTATTTCCTTCGATATTATGTTTCTTTGGCTTGAGAAGAGGAGCAGGAGAAATATATTCTATTATCCATCAAACTCCGTCCGTGTGTCTGCAAGCGTTGGCCTTTGATTCTATGTCTATCTAGCCACTCTGTAGGACTTGACCCTTATGCCTTCTGTGAAGTGGTATCCATGTCATAGATGACACCTAAGGCAAGGTTGTAAAAAATGTATTTCTGCCAATTTGTTTATACTATTAATCTGTACCATGTTTTAATGCAGAGTCTTATCATTGGAGTTGATATACCAGGGGATTTTAAGACCCGTGAAGCCTACGAATTCAGTCTCAAGAAAATGTTTAAAGGTTGCCCCCTTCTGGAGGTAAGGTTTAAATAAATAAAGGTTTAAAATTTTGAATAAATAATCTACTTCAAATAAATAATCGACTTCCTTACCTTCTTAGTAACCAGTACTTTCTCTTCCAACATATAGGGTTCTAGGTTTCAGTAATCAAATAAAATAGACGAGATACCAAAAATTATAAGATAAATTGTAGCTTTGGAAATGATGATATGCTTTGCATTTTTCTTATATGTAATCTTATGCCTTTTCTTTATTTTGTGCAGTCCTTAAGTATTACATTTGAAGGGCCAGAATATGATCCTCACATTTTTGAAGCTACTGCTGTTTTCATTCCCACAACGGTAAAGATTGTGCATCTCCACCACGTAACAGAAAAATGTGCAAAACAATTAGCACACAAGTGGGGTGTTAATAGGATGGCTGAATCCTCTGTACAAAATGGTATTCCCTTCCCAGTTGGAGCTTCGTGCCAAACCATACAGTGCTTATCACTTGTTGTAGATCACATCACAGATGAATTATTGATATCTATTACTCAAAATCTCCATCTCCTAGTTGAGTTAGATCTCCGCGATGAGCCTTTGGAGGAGCAACTTCTACGTTATGACCTGACTAACCGCGGCCTACAGTGTTTGGGTTCTTGCAATCGTTTATGTCACCTGTCCCTTGTTCGTACAAAGGTAAACTCAACCTTTTTAGACGAGTAAATGACATGGGCATTTTTCTTATGGCTGAGGCTTGCAAAAATATGGAGTCAATCAAGCTTGGAGGATTCACAAGAGTGACAGATGCAGGTTTTAGTACACTTATACATGCCTGCAAGAACTTGAAGACATTTGAACTTTGCAACACCTTTCATTTGTCTGATTTGGCCTTTCTTGGTCTACTGGATACTTCTCTTTCCCTTGTGTCTGTCAGGCTGATATTATGCAAACTTATAACTAGTGAATCAGTGAAACATCTCGCTCTCTGTGAAAATCTAGAGCTTCTAGATCTCAATGGTTGCAAGAGTGTAGCAGACTATGGCATGAGGGCTATTTCAAGCCTTACAAAACTGAATACTTTATATCTTAGTGGAGCGGATATCACTGACACAGGATTAAATTATTTGGGGGAAGGAAAGCTGCCTTTACTATCCTTGTCCTTACGTGGTTGTAAAAGAGTAACTGATAAGGGAATAGCATTTTTGATGGGAGGCTCCATTAAGAAAACACTGAAATCTCTGGATTTGGGCTACATTCCTGGCATATCAGACAAGGCAATAACAACATTGATTGACTTTGGACTTGAGATAGTTGACCTCTGTATTCGTAATTGTTACTGTGTTACAGACGCATCTATTGCAGCTTTAGCTAACTTAACAAACTGCGGAATGGCCAGAAAAGCTCTTAAGCGACTGGATCTGTACAATTGTATAGGTTTATCTGCTGCTTCACTACAATGGTTGAACAAGCCTTACTTTCCACGCTTACGCTGGCTAGGTCTGGGACCTGCTTCCTTGTTCCCCGTGCGTAATTTGAGAAAACTGGCCGAAATTAGAGAGGAACGCTCATCTTTAAGAATATGCCGAGAAGGCTGTGAAATTGGCTGTCGTGATAAATGGCAATTTCATGAGAATCTTTGAGATGCAGCTGGTGTTCATTGTATAAACTATAAAACTCTTCAATTTTTCAAAAGTATAATTATCTTAATATTTTGTGGCCAGGGCCAAATACTAACATATTTAACTTGTTAGTTCTGTACATATTGTCCATCAGACCGTTTAGAATTGCAATGGACAGTGATATCTGTTTTACAAATTTGCCATGGAGTCATTGTGAGTGTGGCCACTGTTTTACACTTTGACTACATTTACAACATAAATTCTACACTTGTTTTCACAAATGATTTCATGATTTGGTAGCGAGCTTATCTGATGCAGGAGCATTAGGAGCATTCATAGAGAAATTTTGCAATTTTGGCTTTCTTAAGGTCTAGGATCTCATTTTGGTCAATAAGGCATGTTTTCCTTGCCATTTTCTTGTACTTGGAGCCCTCAAATTGATTTTCCTGCCAAAAACTCATATTTAAAAATTTGAATTTTCAAACTTGGCAAATAGGGGTTCCTTCTTATGTCTTAGGCATATTTGGTCATGATCCTATATGGGGAGTATAAGGAGGCCCTATAACATATTTGGAAACGTAGATCATCTCATGGCACCCTTCTTCCCACCACCTTGGGTTACCAAAACTACGTGTGTTTATCTCCCATAACCGAATTTGTGACAAAATGTGGAGGAGATCATTTTCTCATCTTTCTTCCCAAAGGAAGATCAGAGCGGGGAATGCCGAGAGTCATAGTGAAAGAGAAGAGTCCGTTGGAAGGTTAATAGTTAGGGTTTCTTGAAGTTTTGCCAAGGACAAGTGAAAACAGAGAACGTGGTCTTCTTGAGGAAAGCAGAGAACGGGGTCTTGTTAAGATTGTTTCTTACAAAGGAAAACTTGGAATAAATGGCATAAAGATGTCTGAGATTGAGCAGGGATGAGAATAAATGTTTTGGCATAGAAATTGTTCCTTATTTTCAGTCATCATGTCTTAAATGGTTACAACTTTGTTATTTTCTTGTGAGCACAAGTCTGTATTGTATGTTCTCATTTTCTCAACATATAGAGATGTGAGCATGTTTTAGGTTGAGGAATGTGTAGAGGACTGTGGTTTTAGTAGAACCATTATGTATGCTTCTGAAATCAAGTTCTCAGTTTCTCCAATGTGACAGACCGCCCAGACCTGTTCTTATCTCTTATTGTCATTGTTCTGTATATCTTTGTGTTTCTTGATCTATGAGGATGAGAATGGTCTGTTGAAGACTCCAAGAACAAGGAGAGACTTATAAACCGTGGTGGAGAATCTGTAGAAAAATGGTTTGCATTGGAAGAATCACCAACTCCATTCTACTGCCCAGATGTAAAGATCACAGTCATTGATAAATTAAGTGGTTTTCTTGTATTTCCTGTTGCAGAAACTCTGAGCATGACCATGGAGATTGATTAGCACATGGCAACATTGTGGATTGTGTATAAATATATAATCCATCAAAATCTTATTTTTATTCTGTTTCTCAGTCAAACCCTAGACTTGGAGTTGTACCAACTGTTAAGTAAAACGACTAGAAGAAGGGGCAATGCAAGTTCAAACCATAGTGACAGAGAAATCCTGATTAGGGTAAGATTTATCATAAAACTTTGTTGAAATGGAAAGAACCTAGCTTATTCATTTGAAATATCATTTGGGAGCTAAGACAGACCATAGTAAGGGTCTATAATTCTGTTAGATGAACTAATGTGTGAGATCATGTATATAGTGTCTATTAGTAGTGACGGTGAGGAAAAACTATAGACTCTGTTACAGTCAATCATCATAGTCAAGGTTTCAATATAAATACATGGTTGTTAATCTTCCAGGAATCATCAAGACATGCAGAAGCTAACAAGTGGTCAAGGTCGGTGAATATATCCGGAGAATTAATTCCTAAATCCCAGTGTTTAGTCCAGGGTTTTTCAGACCAGTAGACTGTAAGTTACATGTTCAAAACTCTGTTTTGGAGTCTAGTTTCCATCAAATCAAGAAAGGAAAAGGGACGCAGGTAAGTGCTCAAGGTTATGAGTATATCAGGTGGCTACATGCTTGAATCCATTTCTCAGTTTTGAGTACCTCAAGGCAGTGTGTGTATGCATATTCCAGGTTCTTAACTCTGTCCTTATTACAGTCCCTGTTTTGAGCAAGAAAGATTGATTTAAGATTGAGAGGTTGAATACATTAGAACTCATTACCCAGACTTGGAGGAAACTGTACTTTACAAACTCTGTCAAAACACAGTCCTGATCAAAGACATTTAAGATTGGCGCATCATCAACTTTCTATGGTATAAGTCACAAGACTTCGGAATATTAGTTGTGTTCATGAAGAATTCTATCAGAAGATCGAGGAGAAGAACAATAAGCATTGAAAGCCAAGTGCAGGCAACCTTATGAACCTACTAAAATTTTATCAAGAACTTATTTTACCAGACTTAAATAATGTAATCTGTTAACTAATGCAATCCGAGTTTTAGTGCTCTTTGGAAAATGGTCAATTAGAGAAAGCGGTGATTTAGGACTCCATCATTATCTTGTTAAAATTCCTTATGTTGTTGAACCTTCTCCAAATATGGCTGGATGATGTAGATGTTTGTATAAGAGAAGGTTGTTTTTCTCGTTTTCAGATAACCGAGTCCAATGTTGCAAAATAAATACTGAGTACTTATAAAGAGCAGTGATTTCTCTCCCTAATGGAGCAAGCAGCACGGGTTGCCTTATTTCAGTGGGGGAATACGAACCTGGAATATACTCTTAAAAATGTGCCCGGTAACCATTACACCACAATTCCCTGGACAACTTTTTCCCAAATTTATTCAGAAAATTATTTTGTAAATTTCCATTTTATTGATGCCTTTTTTGTTGGCTTAGAGCTGCATTTTGAGAGTCTCCTACTTGTATTTGGTAAAAATTCATTCTGGAGTTGCAGCTGGCAACATAATCAGTGAGAGAACTAACCTGGCTAGGTTTTCATTCGAGTGATCATCATGGCAATTGCTCCTGCCTTGCCACTGGACCTCCCACTCAAACATTATTTTGGTTCCCTTTGCTTTCAAGCTAAAATGTAAAATAACTGAAGACCGAGATTTGTTGCATCATCATCCCAAATGTGTGATTGTCATTGCCAACTACAACAACAATTGCATTCAAATACCTTCAATGGTTTTCAGATGTATACCCAGTTCTTCCCTTACGGTGTAAGGTTTTGCTTCTGCACAATTATTAGTTAGCCTTCTTAACAATGGCCGCCATCAAATAACAAAAATTACAGTTCTGGTCTATAGTATTTAAGACATTCTAAACGAGTTGGAAAGTGATACTTTATACTCTTGGGAAATTTCGCATCATAAAATTACTCGACACAATAGGGATTCCATATTGCCTTGGATATTTATGGGAAAATAAATTACTTAGTACTGATAACCTTCAAATACGAGGATTCCAAGCCCTATCTCAATGTGTCTTATTTTGACAATGAAGTTGCATTGCCATCCATTCTGTAATTGCAAACTTGAGCTCCATCTGGGACCTGTGGTCCATCAAGAGTTAGAAATGCCGTCCACTATTCCCTTGAAGATACTTAGGACAGTTGGATACTACAGCCATATCAATCCAATATTGTAAATACTCTTTTGCTCAAGGGGTTTCACTTTAAGCCGTGGTTGATGTATAGCTTGAATGTAATAGAATAATCTTTGGAAATCAGGATTACCAAAATGGAATTGTGATGGATATGTGATGGGCATCTGTCAGTTGAACAATAGAGAAGTTTTAGTTGTTAAACATAGCTGGGTAGAATAGCTTAGATAAATAAATGAAAAGATATATAACGAGGAGGAAGGAGTGAACAACAAAACCTGCACTTGCTTTGTAAATCTATTAGAAAAGAAATATCTGAGTGTAGGAAATAGAGCGAAATAAATAAAAATAAATTGTTAAGAGGGATAGATAGATTTTTATAACATCCAAGAGGCCAAAACAGTCTATGGGACCCCAAGAGCCAAAAAGCATAACCAATGGAGTGAAGATGCAGATGAAAAAAGGAGAATCTAGTGGTTGGACCCTAATTCTCAACCCTGCCATTGTTATGCTTCTGAAGGTTCATTCTCCTAGTGTGGATCTTGGCCAGAAATTCTTCGTTTTTACCTATGCTTTCTTATTATTCTAGTCTAGATTACCCAAAGAGAAATAGGATATTCTATTAGGCCATGTTTTATTTACATATAGAAAGTACACTTTCTTGGTCTTGCATGCAATATATCCACTTGGAGGTTTGCATTTACTCATTCCATTTTTTTAATCCAACAATTTCATTACTAGATTAAGGGGGCAATTGTAGTGCCCAAAATTTGGAACAAAGGCACTTGACAATAATCATTTGGCATTTACTCCATCAAACTCTCATTTATGCATTTAATTGACTTAATCCACTTGGAGGTTTCATTTGCTTATTCCATTTTTTTAATCCATCAATTTCATCACTAGATTAAAATGGGGGCAATTGTAGTGCCCAAAATTTGCACCAAAGGCACTGACAATAATCATTTGGCATTTACTCCGTCAAACTCTCATTTATACATTTAATTGACTTAATCCAAAGACGTCTTGCTCGATTCCCACACTTTGATTTCACTAGGTCACCACTTGTTCTTCAATTTAGCACTTATATAACACATGCACCGTATATATAACACATCTACGAACTCCTAGCTATTCACCCCATATCTCCGATCATGTCCAAGCTAATCCTAGACATAATCATCCGAAAAAGACAAAATTGGCCTACATTTCTATCCAAGGTCGACAATTGTTGATTGTATTAGGAAGGGTGAAATCTTTCTAATCCTAACCCTAGTTTCTCTTTATATAACCTTCAAAAGTCATTTTGATCATATGTTTATCCTCACATGATTCAGAGTGATACATTTACTATGTTTATTGCATTTACCATTTTAAATCATAACAAAAAAACATTTTAGTAATAATCTTAATTAGAATACCTAATTTCGACTTACGCTAGGCACACGAGATAATATTCGGGTGCAAGTTGAGTTTGCTTATAATAATTTAGTCAACAGAGCACATGAAAGACACGATTTCCATATAGTGAATGGTTGGAGTCCGAGAGGAGCTGCAATTTTTTTAACATTGTTTCAACCGTTGTTGGTCTCTTCATCTCCTCGCTTGTACCTTTTTTTCCCTACATAGGTGAGTGTATTCTATTTGCTTATTCTTTCTATCACGATTTTATCAAAGGTTTGAACATTACAAAAATAATATTGTGACTCTAGTTTAAGTTGGCATTGAAACGCCATAGTTTTGGATTGTTTAAACTAAAACTGTTGTAAAATTCATAATCAAGAGAGGATTCGACTATTGTTTCCATCATATTGAAGAGGTTGCAGGTCTTGTCTCGCATCATATTGATATCGGAACACCGTGGCTTAAAAGGGCAATAAAGTTAATCTAGGCAAGTAGAGGTAGGAAAAATGCAAGACAAAGGAATACCTATTATAAAATGCAAGACAAAGTTAATCTAGGCAAGTAGAGGTTAGGTTAATGTAATACACTACTTAAAATGATAAAAGCCCTAGAGGAATTAAAATACCTAATTTTGACATTACACTACGTACATGGGATAATATTGAGCGCAAACCGAGTTTGCTTATAATAATTTAGTTAACAAGAGCATATGAAAGACATGATTTCCATATAGTGTATGACTGGAATTTGAGAGGAGTTGTGGTTTTTTTAACATTGTTCCGATTGTTGTTGGTCTCTTCATCTCCCCACTTGTGCCTTTTTTTCCATGTATAGGTGAGTGTATTCTATTTACTTATTCTTTCTATCACTATTTGATCAAAGGTTTGAACATTGTAATGCATTTTCTAATTATAAGCTATAGAAATAATAATGTGACTCCAATTTAAGTTGGCATAGAAAACACCATAGTTTTGTATTGTTTAACGTAAGACTCGTTGTAAAACTCATAATTAAAAGAGGATTCAACTATTGTTTGCATCATATTGAAGAGGTTGCATGGCTTGTCTCGCATCATATTGGTATTGGAACACCATGGCTTAAAAGGGCAATAAGGTTAAACTAAATAAGTAGAGGTGGAAAAATGCAAGACAAATGAAGAATATTAAAGATGAACTACTTAAAATGTTAGAAAGCCTTGAGGTTAGGTTAATGCACGCGGATTAATAAAAGGATATGAAGTTCAAAGGGGTGATAGAGATTTGAGTCTAGTGTGCTTAAGGTTCTTAAGACTCTTGATTGTCAAGTGTGGTTTGTAGTATTTATGTCGTAATATCTAGAAAGATATGATGAATATCCGGTTTTCATGCCGTGTGCTTTGAGTTGGTATCGGAGTGATCTCTTCTGTACATTCCATTGCTTTATAAATAAAGACTTGCATTTTCGCTTCTAGTTTTATCTCTCTTTATATGGTTGCGTTTCTTTCTCTTACATTTTGAAACTAGTTTATACCTCATAAGTCGGGCAAAGAGGCGAGCCTCCCTCTTATAAGTCGCTAGGGTGAGCACAATTTTTGGTAGAGGCCGATAACGTAAGACCTTCTTTGAAGAGTTGCTAGCATGTACTAGACATGGAATTCGAAGATCGCACCAACATACAAGAAGATCAAGCGGAGCAAGATCTTGTAAGTCTTTTAGATGTTTTCCTTGTAAATTCTGCTGTAGATGTACAAGAAGAATTTGATCCATTAACTTCATGGAAGCTACCTAAAATCCCGTATAGTGAAGTTTACGATAAATTGTCTGCTTTTCATCTTATTGCTGCTACTACTTTGAAAACCCGTGAATATGTTATTCAAGTTGCCCAGACTGATAACCATGAATATGATATACCTTTGATAGACCCTACTGACATCCGAGCCCTTCAAAAGCAAAAAACATTTAAGTTTGCTCATATAGGTTGTGTGCAAATAAGAATCACTCCTCTGTTTAGGCGTGGTTTAAATGCTTCTGTGTTATGTTGTCTTATGGATTTAAGGTTTGAAAGTTTCAAGGATTCCTTATTAGCTGCCATACAAACTGGTTTGCATAATGACCCAATTTCTTTTGAAGTTTTTCCTAATTATCGGGTCACCTGCAAAGAGAAGATCTCGCCAAACAAGTTCTATATCTACATCTTGCCACTACTGGTCTTCATATGAAACCAGGTGCTTGTCCCCTCACCATCCATTATAAAATTATTTATAGATTAGTCAATACCATGTATCTTGTTGTTAAACATGGTATTACTAAAGGCAACAACGTGGTGAGTCATGCAAGTCTTGAAAGTCACAAGATTGAGCCAGAACTTATATCTTGGTCCCAAATCAGAGTTCCTAAGGAATGAACATTGTCTAAAAAGACAATAGACAAAAATCAACCCGAACTAGAAAATGCTACTACAATACATGAATCTAAATCTGATATAACCTTGTCCTTTAGATAAAAAGGCCTATTCCTGCACTTTCTAAATCCAGTTCACCCAGATCGGATTGTTCATACTTTTCAGCCAATGAGCCCTCATCCAAAGGAAAAGAACAAATGTATGTTTGTAGCCACAATAATTTAATTCATGATCCCAACACCGACTACATGTGGTGTAAAGATTGTGAACAAATTATCAAGTAAAAGTACATTCTTTCCAATGGACCTACTATCAACATGGCATCCAGACAAGTATATATCCCTATATATAGTCCTAGTCTTCCTCCTCTTGAGAGTAGTGAAGTCCTTTCTTTAGATGAAAAACATAAAGCTATTTTTTGGTACCAAAGAACTATTGATAGACAAGTTGATCCGTCAGAATCTTCTAAGATGCTTTGAAATGGACAAATAAAACTGTCACAAACAAGTCCATGATAGGCTTAAAAGTCAAGAAGCCTTGTTGGCTGAAATGGAGAAAAATTTAAAGGCCATAGAATTACATCAGAAAGGAGATATTCAATCTTCTCTTCATCTGTTAAATTCTAAATTTGAAACTTTTTCTAGCTCTGTACAAAAGTTTGATAAAAGTTTAGAGTCTGTATCTAAACATGTCTCAGTTTGTTATGAAATTCCTAGAGTTGTCTCTAGTGAAATTGTTAATATTGTTCAACCTCTTGTATCCCAATTTGATGATACTAAAAAGGAGATATCCTCTAAGATTGGAACAAGCCACAAACTGCTACAAAATAGTTTGCACCAACTACATGAATTTACTATTGAAGTTAGTCAAAAGATTGACCATGCACAAGAATTAGTTCAGCCAGTCTTTGAAATTGCCCCTCAAGTGGAACAAATACTTGAGAATACTCAAAAGCCTGAAGAAATAATCCCAGACTGGTCTAAGAAAATTTCTGGTCGATGTAGTAAAATCATCTGATTCTAAAGAAAGGCATAAGATTGTGCTTCCAAGAAGTAGCAAGACCGCCTTGCCAGGAAAAAGGTTCTATTGGTATGGCCACCATTACACCGAGAGAATGCCGAGAGCATGGTAGTTATAAATGAGTCATTTGGAGATTCCACAAGTGAGCCACTTCATAACACTGCAAGAACTCAGCCCTTGCAGCCAAATTGGTATAAGTTAGATTGTTCTACACCAAAGACAAATAAAAGAAATGATTCATGGTATGATTGGATGGTCTAATACTCAGTTGTTATTATATAGAAAGGATCCTAGAACTATTATAGAAAAAATTGCCAATGGTTTTGTCGGCATTGCCCGAGAATGGTGGGATTCTCAGCTTCCACAACAACAAACTCAGATATTAGATGGAGGTATTGCCGTGCTTATCATTGCTTTGATTGTTGAATTCCTAGGAACAATGGATGATGATAAATATAAAAATACTACTATGTTTCTAGAAGCAAAAATTTGTGACATGAGTAGAATCAAAGAATATCAATGCTATATGTAGAGATTATATTATAATTCAAGAAATATTAATGATCCAACAATGAAGCTCAGATATATTGAATCTTTTCTGCATATTTTGCTACTGAATATAAAAAAACCATGCATGGTAAAACTCCAGAACAATTAAGTTTTGGAGCTATAAATCAGATTATTGATGAGACAAATGCTCGTCTTTGCCAAGAGAAAAAGGATAGAAAAGAGGTTGCTAAAGCCCAGAAGGCCCTTGGCACAAAGCTTTGCCAAATAATGGATAATGATCCATTTAGATGCAAGCTATCCCACACTTCTCCTCACAAGAAGAAGCCGTGTAAGGAATGTTCCTCTTTTTCAAAGGGAAGGTAGATATAAATCTAAAAAGAAGTATTTCAAAGAAAAATTCTCTCCGAATATACTACTAGAAAAAGAAATACTTCAGAAAAAAGAAATATCTTGGCAAGAAGAAGAAGTTTATTCCTATATGTTTCATTTGCAAAGGGAAACATTATGCAAATGAATGTCCCAAAAAGGACACTGATAAAGCCAAAGCCAAAATCAATATGCTTGAATCAAAAGGCATAAATGATCAAGAATATTGTTTAGTTTTTGATTCAGATTATTACTCTTCAGATATATCTTATGTGTCATCTGAGGATATAAAGGTCAATATGGTGGAACAATCCGAATCAAACTCGATTTATCTTGAATTAGGATATGATTCTTTTCCTCTTTTGTAAATATGATATCAAGTTTTCCTCATCCTCTATTTTTTCGCTTTCGTTGATGTTTCTGAAAGAACTTGAGCTCAAACAAAGTGAATATGACACTTGTCCCCCATGGGATACAACAAAAAAACTTATCTTTTCTAGAAGGCGCATGAGCTTGAAGATAAATATCATTCTCAACTTCGTGCAGAGCTTGAGGCACGACAAAGAGAAGAAGAAAGAAAGAAATTGTAGATCAACAACAAAGTCATAAGGCATCTTCCTCCGAATTAGTCATACAAAGGCAGGGATGTCAAAGACAATTTGCAATTAGAGGCCACGGTCGAGGAAGAGGAAGAAATTCTCCTAGAAGGAATTTCCCCTTCTTATTCCCTGAAGAACAAAATGAAGAAGAATTTCAAGTTGTTGATCCAGAATCAGAATTAATATTTCCTAAACCACAATACTGAGAAGGACTTGATGCAGAAACATAATAGAGTTCCTATAGAAAGTGATAGCAAGGCAATCAAGAATATAAGAAGCTTTCTAGAAGAAGAATCCTCAGAACAAAAAGAAGTTGAAGAAACAAAGAATTTCTTAGAAGATGCCTACCAACAAATTCTACAACAAGAAGCAGAACAAGAAATTCCTATCGAAGAAATAAATACAGAGGTATGTACCATCAGAGGAGCCCAAAATCCTTTTATTTCTATCAAGCATTGCATCTTGAATATCAAGCCATATTCAATAGATGCCATGATAGATATAGGAGCAGATATTAGTCTGCTTAGGACTAGAGCCATCCCTCCAGATTCTTTGGACAAAAACTTACCTTAAAATCAATTTTTAAAAGAAAGAAGTTATCTCTAGATACACTACATATGTCCCTGTTCAGATAGAAGGATATCAAAGAACTTTACAGTTTTATCAACATGATATGCTCTCCTATGATTGCTTGCTAGGAGTAGATACATTGCGAGATGTGGTACTTTTAGTTTGAATAAAGATTTTATATCTTTATTTAATCCAGATGTTCAAATCCCTAGAAAATATTCATTTAGAACTATAATTCCTTTACCAGAACAAAAGAAGGAATCCAATCATGAATGGATTCATAAATCCATAGCTCTTTGTAAAATAAATATAGATGGCATTATAGACTAAATAAAAAAGGATCTATGTTTTGAAAATTGTCATGCAATCATACGCAGGAAAAAACACTTTTGCTCACTAAAGTTGCAGTTTGAAAAAGATGCAAATGGAAATAATATTATTCCTAAGTTTAAAGCTCATCATAAAGGGATGAAACCTGAAGACAGAAAATAATACCAAGAAGAAATAAAGAAATT
Source organism: Taxus wallichiana var. yunnanensis (assembly GCA_018340775.1). Classification (NCBI taxonomy): domain Eukaryota; kingdom Viridiplantae; phylum Streptophyta; class Pinopsida; order Cupressales; family Taxaceae; genus Taxus; species Taxus wallichiana. The sequence continues at coordinate 685,155,572 of CM031243.1, forward strand.
ACTTCAAGGAGGATTTATTCAGAATCTAATTCTCATTGGGCTTGTGCAACATTCTATGTCAATAAAAGAAGTGAGCAATTAAGACAAAAGAAAAGGCTCGTAGTAGACTATAAACCTTTAAACAAGTATGTTCGAGTTTTACAACATCCGATACCTGCAAAAGATGATTTGCTATCCAGAATTAAAGGTTCAAAAGTCTATAACAAGTTTGATCTTAAGAGTGGATTCTGACAAATCTTTCTCAAGCCAGAAGATAGGTACAAAACAACATTTGTTGTCCCAGGAGACAATATGAATGGAATGTGCTTCCATTTGGTTTGAAGACAACTCCATCCATTTTCCAGAAAATGATGGATAACATCTTTGGTGAGTTGTCTGATTTCTTGATTATATACATTGATGATATTCTTATCTTTTCTAAGTCCCCAAAGGAGCATATTGAACATTTGCAGAAATTTTATAGTACAATATACCTCAATGGCTTATGTCTATCTCCAAGCAAGATGGATGTATTTAAAGATGAGATAAAGTTTTTGGGTATTAATGTAAAAGATGGATCAATTGAAATGCAAGCTCATATTGTATCCAAAATCCAAGAGTTTCCTGATCAGATATATGATAAAATCCAACTGCAAAGATTTCTTGGATGTTTTAATTATATTGGAGGATTTTATAAAGGAATAACAACAAATAGAATTCTTTTGAATAAGAGATTAAGGAACAATGCACCCATTTGGACACCTGAAATGACTCAGGCTGTAAAAAGAATCAAACAACAATTTTAGAATCTACTTGCTATGTCTCTTCTAGGGAAAGGGCAGAAAATTGTGGAAACCAATGCTAGTGAAGAATTCTGGGGAGCCATATTAAAAGAAAAATTAGATGATGGGAAAGAAAAAAATGCAGATATGCATCTGGTTCTTTCCAAGGATCAGAATTAAAGTATCATTCTACTCATAAAGAAATACTTGCAACAAAGAAATCCATTAAAACTTTCTTATTCTTCTTGTAATCTAAACATTTTATCTTGACATTAGATCTCAAAGATTTCAAGGCTAGAATTAACAACAATGATCCCTTAGAGAAAACAACTTTCAATAGATTATAAAGATGGGGTATGTGGTTTGACAATTATAGTTTTGAAGTTGAACACATAAAAGGGAAAGATAATGCTTTAGCAGATTTTGCTAGTAGAGAATTAAATCAATCTAAGAAAGTTAATATTACTCAGGTTGTTCATGAATTTGTCAGTCCAATTTGGTCTTGTGCAAATTATCAAAGATCTGTTGAAGTTCTTAAAAGAAATGATAATCAAATGTCTTTTGAGGCACAACACCTCCTACTGAGTAGAGGTATCATTTTTGTTTCTCCATACTCCATGACAGAGGTTGCAACTGGTTTGTAGACCCTGAAATACCAACAACATAGTTTCATTCTCTCTAAGATCCAATGGTATTTTGTACTCTAAATTGGAAATGGAGGCACTATAGATATGTGGAGCCACCATCATATGATATTCCAACTGAAGGAATTAGGCTAAGACAACTAGTTCCAAGACCAAATATTTTGTGAAGGTTTCAATTTTCTAGAATGTTCCCTAAAGGCCATCCTCTTAAAAATGATGCATGGAACAGACCAATTTCTGCGGGAGATCAAAAATATATTGCTAATCTTTTCAAATATTTTCTCTCCCGATATCTTCCAACAAAAGTTTCTGAACATCCTCCTCTTTAGATGCATCCTGATATTGTTAGAAATATTTTAATAAACTATAAAATTCCTTGGTATGTTAAAGAAGCATATTATGTTAAGCCTAATATTGTGTAGGGACATCATAGTCATCCTGATGGACATCATGGCACAAAATCTACCTTCATCATACAATGAATATGCACCCTCCAACACCAAGACACTTACTAAAGATACCAAATCAATATATTTTTCCCACAAGAAGACACGTAGCTGGTAATAATGATGGTACTTCATCATCAATCTCTTGACTTTGGTACAAATGTAATACAAGGACATGTATTTTGTAAAAAGAGAAAAATCATCCAGCTCATCAGATGATGACAACATTCCAAGAGTCCATTTTAGTCCTTAAGAATCTTGTAAATTTAAAGCTATGATGACATACTTTTTCCATGTGTTTTTGTGGTTTTTTTGTAGTCTAATAAAGTTTAGGTGTGGCACCTTTTTGTCACATCGAAGCATGGTGGACCTCCCCACTTTCTAAAGGTGTTATGATGAGTGGCGTGTACTCATCATTGTTGTCCCATAGTGGGAATATTCTTGGTAACCTAGGTTTCGGTTCCCGAGTCTTCCTATTATCCGGTGGAAAACCTCTCTTCTTCTATATAAGGAAGTTAGAGACTCATTCACTACATCGGGTGATAGAGATTTGAGTCTAGTGTGCTTAAGGTTCTTAAGACTCTTGATTGTCAAGTGTGGTCTATAGTATTTATATGTCTCTGTAATATCTAGAAAGATATGATGAATATCTAGTTTTCATGTTGTACGCTTTGAGTTGGTCATTGAAGAACCTGACCTAACTAGGAGCTAGGGCTACTTAAATCCTAAAGTGTTCATAGATTGGATTCAAGATTTAGAAAAATACTTTGAGATGGAGGGGATTGAAGAAATTGATTCATAAAGGGTTAACTTTGAACCATTAAAAATGAAATATAACTCTACTCTATGTTGGAAAAACCTACAAAATGTTAGAAGAAGGCATGGGAAAAGAAAATCAAAATATGGCCAAAGATGTCATAAAACATCTAAAAGTTGAGTTTATGCCCTCAACAAAAAGAGCTATTAGTACAAGCTTATACTTAACAATTACGATACTACAAATCAAAATTGTTTTGCAAGAAGATGATGAATATGCAACAACTAGATACATCAATAAGATTAGGTTCCAACTCTAGGGTGAGCTATCCCTACTTAAGATGAACGCCATGGATGATGCATATCAATATGCCTTGAAAATAGACCAAAAATTGAATAGTAAGGGGCAAAGTAATGCGCAAAAAGAGGAGGTAGAAATTTAAATAGGGAAGTGGAAGTTCTTCCAAATCTACCAAGAGAGAAGAGCAAGAGGAAAGTAAAGAATCAACCCCGGATTATGGTGGAAGATGAGATTTTAGAGGTTGAGGTAGAAGTTGAGGCCAATAAAACCATCGGCTCACCTACAAACTCTAAAGATACCTATGGAGCCATGATGGCCCATGAGGAACCATAAGCAAAATAAAATGAAACGAAGATTGGAAAGAACTTGAGGTTGTAAAGAACCTTAATATCAAGAAACAAAGATACCCCAAAAGCTAATTGGAGGAGAGAGAATTCTCAAAAAAATTGCAAGTGTAAGTACGAGGTGTGCAAGGTGATTGTAGATGGAGGATCTATTGACAATCTAGTAAGTATAGAAATGATGTAAAAAGTACAACTTGTTTGCATTCCAAAATTAAACCCTTATTTGAAAAAGGATCAAAATGAGCTTCGGATCAATCTTGTCTTGTTACCTTCAATATTGGTCCTTAATGAAGACAAAGTGTTATGTGACATAGTGCCAATGGATGCTTGTCATTTGTTGTTTGGAAAGTCTTAGTAATATGACTAAAAAGCAATCCACAATGGCATAGAGAACACTTATGAATCTCACTATAAAAGGGATAAACACATTTTAAAACCTCAAAAGGAAGTGATATTTGAAATATCTCTAGTAGCAATGGTGATGTAGATGGGAATGAGGGAAAAATGTTAATGACAATGTAATCATGTAGTTGGCACTTTCACTCTCTTATGGACACACACATAAGCATGTACTACTTAGACTTAAAACTCAACACATTATTAAATTTAACATGATATAGGATTTGATTAAACACATGAACATGAACACATACACACACACACACACAAACACGCATACACATACGCATACGCATACACGGAGAACCACGATACCACGATACCACGATACATGCATACGCATACGCATACGCATACGCATACGCAGCCACGCACGAACGCATACGACCACGGAGCACACACAGAACACGCACACGAACACAGAACACGCACACACACACACACACACACACGCATACACGAGCACACGAACACACATACACACACACACACACACACACACACACACACACGCACGCACGCACGCACGCACGCACGCACGCACACACACACACACACACGTGCGTGATTTTGTTGTTCGGAAAGTCTTGGTAATATGACTAGAAAGCAATCCATAGTGACATAGAGATCACTTATGACTCTTACCATAAAGGGGAGAAACATATTTTAAAACCACATAAAGGAAGTGATCTTTGAAATATCTGTAGTAGTAATGGTGATGCAACTAAGAATGAGGGGAATAAATTAATGGAAATGTACTCCTGCAGTTGGCACTTTCACTCTCTTATGGACACACACCTAAGCATGCACTATTTAGACTTAAAAATCAACACACTATTAAATTCAACATGTTATAGGAATTGATTAAACACACAGACATAGATGTAGACACACACAAACACACATGCTTATTGAAATATGAAGGAGATCATATCTTTTACACAACTCTTGATGGACTTGATACAACTTTCTCTGCTCCTAGATTGGCATCCACTTCGATTCCAACTCAAAAAAATTCCTCTCTTATCAATGCCTCTTGCATACTTACTCGCCTTGTGATATGGTTGATGTTAGGGGTCTCGGTTAAGAGATATCTTAGACCACACAACCTTGAGAATACTCAACAAAATAATGCACAAAATACAATACACAACACACCATGAAACTAAATATGAGAAATTTTTATTACTCAACAAAAATGAAATACAATTGCAACACAATGATCCATATGGCCTTAGGTAGGTCCCAATCCTCTATGACCATATTGCCTTAGGTAGGTCCCAATCCTCTATGCATGGATTAGGCCCAAATGATAACTCGATGCATAGTGAGTAATTTCAATGACTCTTTGTTATGAGTTAGGTGAACTTATGTTGGCTTCCTCGAACAATGTTAAACTTTTGAAATCCCAAAATCACGTGCCACATTATGCCCTTGTGTATAAAACTCCAATATGTTTCCTTTTCTTAATTCTTGTGTGCTATCACAATATAGCTCCAATGGCTCACGATTTTGGTAGTAGATACACATAAATGAGATGAACACATGTTGGTAACATAAGCCTATGAAATTTCTCTTTGTGATGTTGCACACACAAAAGGTGTTTTTCTGTGCACAAACTAATTTTGTTGGAAAATATCCATACTTGCACTATCGACATACATGCTTGTGCTATCTCCTAGAAGATACTATAGAATCAAGAAAATACCACGTTCCTTTCCCAACTCTTCAAAATTTTCCAGAATCATAAAACAACTATGAACTATTACACAACACTTGCACTCTCCTATAGACTCACATGAAATTGTTACAAACATGTGCACTTTACAAAGGTAGGCATAAACCGATATAAATCATGTGCACATTGACAAATGGCACAAAACAAGTACAAAGACTCATTGTGCTCATAAAGTTGCACATTCATTACAAACATACATGCTAAACAAAACTTGCACAAAAGTGAACAACATAGACTTAGCACAATGACACTGTGTAATGCTACACAACTAAACTTCTAGACCAACATGTTTTGGGTGATGCAAGATTACAAGTGAACTTGGATGCTCCTACACCATAAACCCCGAGTAACAAAGAAAATCATAAGCTCCTTATTATGGCTATCTTCTTTGGTATTCCATAATTCACATCTTTGACCGCACTAATCCAAGTAGTATCCTCAATGTATCAACCCTTCCACTTCAATTTTTTTATCCCGTATCTTGTTCTCTTGTTGATCCTTGTGTCAATGACTTGTTACACCTCTTCATGTCTCTTCTTAGATAATTGTCTTCTCCAATCATTTTTGAATCCAAATATGAATACTTGGTCCTGTTTTTATTTAGTGTTACATGATATGGATACAAATAGGCCACATTGAATATAGGTGAAATATCTACTCCTTCTAGTACTTCAATTTCCTATGCGCCTTTTACAAATTTTTTAACCCTACATGGTCCAATCTTATTTAAATTCAACTTGTTACATGTTCCTCTTAGAAATCATTCTTTCCGTAAATATACTAACAATATGTCACCAAATTGAAATTAAACTTCCCTTCACTTGATATTTGTGCACTACTTGTACTGTGTTGAAATTTTTTCCAATTGTTTTCTCACTTGATCTTGCACATCCCTCATATGCTCTGTAAAATCCTCTACATACACACTTCTTATTTTTACATTTATTATGTTACGCAACTCTGCAACTCCTCTCGAGTCCAACCATACACTATATGGAAATCATTGCTTTCATGTGCTCTGTTAACTAAATTATTATAAGCAAACTCAACTTGGACTAGAATATTATCCCATGTACCAAGTGTAATGTCAAAATTAGGTATTCTAATTAATATTATTACTAAACTGTTTTTGTTATGATTTAGAATGGTAAATACAATAAACATAGTAGATGCATTAGTCATAAATCATGCGAGGATAAACATATAATCAACATGAATTTTGAAGGTTATATAAAGATAAAATAGGGTTAGGGTTAGAAAGATTTCACCCTTTCGAGTATAATAGATAAAATCATGGACCTTGGATGGAAATGTAGGCCAATTTCATCCCTTTTAGGTGATTATGTGTAGGATTAGCTTTGGATGTGATCAAAGACATAGGGTGAATAGCTAGGAGTTTGTAGATGTGTTATGTATAGGTTTCATTGGTTCTAGAAGTGTTAAATTGAAGAACAAGGGGTGACCGTTTGAAAGCCAAGTGCGGGAATCAAGTAAAACGCCTTTGGATTAAGTCAATTAAATGTATAAATGAGAGAATGATGGAGTAAATTGCAAATGATTATTGTCAAGTACCTTTGGTCCAAATTTTGGGCACTACAATTGCCCCCATTTTAATCTAGTAATGAAATTATTGGATTAATTATTTTTGGAATAAGTAAATGCAAACCTCCAAGTGGGTATATTATATGTAAGACTCGAGAAAGTGTACTCTCTACATGTAAATAAAAAATGGCCTAATAAAATATCCTATTTCTCTTTGGGTAATCTAGACTAGAATAATAAAGTGGCCATTCTAAATATGCACACAATATGGTTGTAGGTAGCTAAAGATATGGATCTAGAAAGCTGATACTCTATGAAAGATATAGGATTCTAAATCCTAGATCTAGGATAGGGGAGTGACATCTAACTAGGTCCCAATAGGAGATTGATAATAACAAGGTTGTGGCAAGATATAGATGTTTATGATATGGTTGTAAACATGGATTGTAAGGATCAATAGATTATAAGCCCAAAGAAGAAGATTATAAGGCAAAGACTGATAAATAATAATGTAATAAATTATTAATATGCTACTATATTATAACCTATGAATCGCCAATCAAATTTAAAATAACATAAAGGAAATGAGAGGTTAAAGATACTCACGCTTGTGTAGACACCATTAACACATAAAGGAAAGAATGATTTCTAAGAGGAACATGCAATAAGTTGAGGTTAAAGAAGGTTGGACCATGTAGACTTTTTTTTGTTGTAAAAGACACAAGAAATTAAAGTACTAGGAGTAGATATTTCATCTATATTCAATGTGGAATATTTGTATCCATATCATGTAACAATAAATAAAAAGAGGACCATATATTCATATTTGGATTCAAAAAATTATTGGAGAAGAAAATTGTCGAGAAGGAACATGAAGAGGTGTAACAAGTCATTGTGAAGGATCAACAAGAGGACAATAGACAAATAATACAAAGAAAATTTTAACAAGTGGAAGGGTCAAAAATGTTGAGGATACTACTTGGATTAGTGCGATCAAAGATGTGAAGCATGGAATAACAACAACAGAGCCATAATAAGGACTTTATGCTTTTCTTTGCTACTCGGGCGTATGGTGTAGGAGCATCCGAGTTCACTTGCAATCTTGCATCACCTAAAAACATGTTTGTATAAAAGTTTAGTTAAGTGTAGCATTGCACAAGTCATTGTGCCAAGTCTATGTTGTTCACTTTTGTGCGAGTTTTGTTTAGCACACATGTTTGTAATAAACGTGCAACATGCATGAGCACAAAGTATTTTAGTAGATCTTAGGGTCCGATTCTTGTACATGGAGTAAACTACTAAAACTTAGAAAATAATAGGGTTTAACGATAAGCTGCGTCAACAACATCAAGATGTAAAAATCCAAGTGGGTGCAAAAATTCGTCTTTCTTAGAATGAGGAAACCCGCATACAAATAGAAAACTTGAGAAGAGAAATGTTAGATAACAAGATGACGAGTTGTTTGGCAAAGGCCAATCCCAAGAACCAAAGGGATTCCTTGTCAACTCAATTTTAGACAATTAAGTCGGAGATAATGGTGGAAGTATAAATAATATCAAAGGATATGGATAGAGGAACTCAATCGATGTCCTCGATGATAGGTCGGGGCGGGTTGAAAATTTCTTCCCAGTAACAATTGGTTTCGTCACTTTTTCGAGGAGAAATTTCAATTACTAGGAGTTCTCGTCCATATTTGGTGTGAAAGCAATGCCACAAAGACTTAATTCATAGTTGATATTTGATTTCTCCCACACGAATGGCTATCACATGATCGGTAAGTCAAAGATGGTGTTTGGTTCATACCCTTCACATGGAATAGTCATCTACATACAGAGGACACTTGAAACACAAAGATTATAAAATGGATTGAAAGCATGCAATATATGACTAAAGGGATTAGAAACATGAATCATTGGTGATTCATGGTAGTCGTTAGCGATTTAAGGGACGATAAATGGCAGTTGCTAGCGATTCAAGGAATTCTTTGGTGATTCTTTATGTAATTTGCTAATTTTAATAAAATATGAATTTTTACTTGAAATATGTGATTAAATGACTGAATTTTTGTTAAAAGTGATGCGTAGACAAAAGGGGATGGAAGAAGGAAACAATACCTTGCCTATAATATGAAATGCAAATGATGGATGTTGTAGAGGGGCCTTATGATGGTGTGGGATCTCAAGGGCTTGGTGTGGCTCCACAGGGTGCTAAGATGTCGTGAATGACGTCGTCTTAGTCTCTAGAATGTCAGAGTTTCGATATAGTGTCTAGGGATCCCCATTCAAGGAAGTTGGTGGGTTTATATAGAATCACTAGCAATTTTAGGATTCGCTAGTGATATGGGAAAATTAGGAAAACACTTGGTAGTGGTTGAAAGTACCTCCAAATGGGTGAGTTTTAGGTTGGGGAAAAATAATGCGAGTAAGAGTGTGTTAGGGAGGTTGGGAGGTTATGAGGGTTTGGCCTTACTAGGCTAAAATGGGTTTAGGTGGTTTAAGAGGGGTAAGTGAGTATTTATGGGAGTAAATGAATACTACGGGGATATAATATATTAGGGGATGATGGGACTTAGGTATAGTGATTAAGATGCGAATTATGAGCTCAATGGGTAGGTCACCTAAGGGTCCGAGAACTAATGTCTACATTTCCCCCTTTTGTCAAGTGGTTTGTGATGGACAAACCACTAGATAGAAATGAGTGACATAGCTGGTTTTATGTTGGAGAAGATGCTAGATAGGTGATCACCCCCTCAAATAGGGGCCATTGCAAGACAATGTGATAGTCATCAGTTTGAATGAATGGATAGATAGATAAACGCAAGAACATGTAGGCTTATGTAGGATTGCATTTAAAAAATAGATGTGTTTTGATTTAGGACGCCCCAAGACTAGGCATGAAATATATTTCCACAAAGGTGGGATTACACATCCGAGAATTCAAAGTGATAGGGGATGACTTGCAAGAAGTGACAGGGGAAAAGGTTCTTGTGAAGATAAGAAATCCGTGGTGGACTTGGGATACACAGACTTAGGATGAGATATATTGCCACAAAGGTGGGCTTACACGACCGAGAATTCAAGTGATAGGGGAACCGATGGGTTCACGACCTATAGACATATGAATTTTTGGTAGCTAGGGAAAAGGTTTTACGAGAGGCTACGAAATCCATGGTGAATTTATAACCATAGTTTTTTTTGTGTGGGATAAAATTTTGGATTTGTAGAGGGTGTTTGGGGACCAAAAAGATGCACAATTTTGAAAACATGTGTTTAAACAAAACCCTTTTTGTGCAGCATTTTTAGGCACATACTGTGAGCCAAAACTAGTGTGAGAATGCCCTAGTTTTTGGGTTATTGAGTTGAAAAGAGTTGGTGTAAGTGTGGATTTTTGATGATTTTAGTGAAGGATGTTTTATTTCTTGGTTAAGATCTGAAATGATCATAAAAAAGGTGTACTAAAAATGGTAGCGATCTTGACAATGAATGGTAGGGGACATTATACGACCTCGGGGGCGACGACAATGTGGGTACCCTATAGAGGCTCGTTTTGGCAAGATGAATACAGGGAGAGGATCCAAAGGGAACTTCTCATGTCGATGTGTAGAGTCATGGGACCATTTGAATGGGTCAAAGGCATACAAAATAGGTATTATGATCAAAATCAAGGTTTTGACATAAAACAAGTGTTTTTTCACATGGGAGATGAATCGCGGTGATTTAGGAAATTGTTGGTGATTATCCGGGATCGCCAAAGAACCCTAAGGGTAGGAATTTTTGATATAAATATCACGTGATGGGTCATTTTGTATTATTATGACTCTAGTAGAAAACATTATTATGTGCTCGATTTTTCATATTTTTGCATTTTGAGTGATGGAGGTAATCGAGGGTGGTTAGAGACCTACACCTACGAGAGGTATGTCGATTATTTTGAATTTTGAATTTTGAATTTGAAATTTATTTTATGTTCTTACTTGATAATGAGGAAATCACATGGAAATGACATGTGGTTTGGTAAGAAATCACATGCGATTAGAAGGGGTCGCCGGTGATTGATATAATTGTTGGCGATTTCGGTGGTTTTGTAACATGAATTCTTGTTTTAAAATTTGTTGAGTGATTTTTGATGAGTTGTGTCTAATAGTTTGTTGTTGTTTTCATGGATGCAGGCGAGGGATCAATTGACAACACAAGATTAGATCCCGAGGTTAAGAGAGTGTGTGCGACCAATTTTTCGAGAGGATGCTTGGGGGCATCTGGAAGAGGTTTGATTGGGAGGGATGCGTCTCTATAGGCATATCCATAGAGATATGAGACTTTTGTTGGAATTATTTGGTGTGGGATCATGTTATGGGTACTTTGTGGTTGCTTTGATGAGTGAGATGACAGAATCCTATGAATACCAGTCTAGGGGGAACATGTGTATATGATATACGAGGTGAGTAGGGGTACTTCCATGCATCGTCTTTATGGTGACGATTCCCTAGATGTGGTATACTCATCCGGGGATTTGTATATGGTCCATTTTTCGAGTGATGGAGGAGGGTTGGGCTTTGGTGACTATTATAATGATCAACATCAATTGTTATGACTACCAAACTCAACGGGTGGTAGGTTTTCAAGGATGTTGAATGGGGTGGTGGGTGATATGTTAGAGCATAGGAAAATGTTTTCTTGGGCTCCCACTTTGTTAGCTCATACATACAAATAGTTGTGGGCCTAGAGGTCGTGGGGAGGTTCAAGGTTGATGCGGCCTTGCCTTTTTAATGGAGTGTTGATATTACAAGCATATAGTAGTGGCTCGACCGAGAGGGTTACCATGGGTCAAATGGATTTACCTACGCTATAGCGTTGGTTTTATGAGGTGGTGATCAAATTTTGGGGCTACGGGGCCTATGAGAGGAGAGGAGTATTATAGGCAACTCTTGATAGGGTTATAAGCAAGAGAAGTAGTATGGAGGCCATACACAAGTTTTCTAGTGTGGGCTAGGGAAGGGGAGTTAAGGGACACTTAGATGTGAGTGCGGGGTTGGTGAGATGATTATTAGGAGTTGATCATATTTAGTCACGTTAGGGTGACAATTCGATTTAGTACAAGATGTACTTGAGGTGTTTGTTGCCAATAGCTAAGATGATGGAGATGTGGATGTGGGGCTCTTTGGAAATTTAGGAGCCATGTTTGATGGTGGATGAGGAGGGAGTGGGGATTAGGGTGGATGCACATGGGGCTAAGGTGGGTGTAGATGATGTTGGCATGATGAAGGCATATGTTGTATGGTGGCAGGGCCATGTGGATGGTTTTGAGAGGTGGGTATGAGCATGTGTGGAGGCTGTTTGGGAGGGTGTTCTTTGAGGAGGGTGAGGATGATGAGGGAGTGGCTCTAGTAGAGGAAATGGTGGTGATTTTAGAGGTGAGAAGGCCACATGGGTATTAGAGAGCCACTTTAATCATAGAGAAAATTGGTGCCATAACCACTTTGAGATGGCTGAATCAACAACGAGACACAATTATTAGAGAGAGGGATGGGCTAAGTCAACAACTTGCGACTATGCATGGAGATATTACCCAAGATATAGCTGATAGAGATATATATCTTCATTAGAGAGAGACCTTCAGCAGATTTTTGGGGTGATGACACGTCAATATTGGGGGAAGAGCTCTAGGAATCTAGGGCATAGGTCGGTGGTCGAGATGATGCCACTTGATAGTGTGAGCATGACTCAATATCAAGATCTAGGAGATTAACTACAATATTACAAGAGAATAGTCACACAGAGGCTCCCAAATGAGCCTCAATATGTTGATTACATGGCTAGGCAATGATAGGATTGATTAGGGAGCATAACGAGCGTGTGATAGCCAAAGGGGTATTGGCGAGGGACCAACCGGGGACCCCGATGGAGATAAGGGGAGTAGTGCGAGAGGGAGTATTCATTTATCGAGCTCATAGTTCAACACATAGTTTGTAGGCATTTTTGAGTGATTTTGTTGATGTATGAGGCTTTTGGTGCCATTGATGATGTACAAACATATACATATATATACATATACACACACACACACACATATATGTATATATACATACATATATATATATATATACATATACATACATACATACATACATACACACACACACACACACACACACACACACACACACACACACACACACACACACACACACACACACACATATATATATATATGTATGTATGTATGTATGTATATATATATATATATACACACACACACATATATGATTTTGAGCTTTATGTTATGTTTGAGTTTTATTATGATTTGATGTGATGTGTTATGGAGATATTTTAAATGTATATTTTTAGATTAGAGATGTATGTGTTATGAGTTGCTATATATATGTGGTTTTGATGATTTTAGATATGGTTGTGACAAATGATGATCTTGTTTTATTGTCATGCACTTTATGATGGTTGAGAACATGTCATGGGATGTTTACTTCGTACTATTCTTAACATATATAGTGTATGATGGTAAGTTTGTTATGTATATGACATTGCATGTGTGACGTTATAAATGCTCGAGTTGTTTAGAGTACATCTGCCAACCGACTTAGAAGACATTGTAATATTTTTACACACATGAGTTGTTCTAAGGGTATGGAGACCCTAGAGAAGAAGTATCTTTCCAATCACGAGAAGCCATATCAACTAATTATAGTAGATATGCACAAGATGTGTAGAGATGAGGTCTTGCATAGGTGTGTGTTGGAGCATGAATGTGAATCCATAATGGAAGAAGGAGGAATAGATGGAGGTTGCACGCACCCAAATTTGCACGGTGCAACATTGTCAGAACAATTCAAATCCCCAATGATGATAATTTCATTTCAAATAAAAATGGTGTATCCAAGTCCAACTTTCTTGTTTGAAACATGTTCTTGTAGCTTAGTTTACCTTGCTTATCTATTTTCCAGCTTTTCCTGCTTTCCTAGTTTCTTTTTTAGCCTTTTTCCTAGCATTCGACCTTTAGTTATGGAAGCGAGTTGTGATTGCGTAAGCTTGTCGGTATGCCTTGAGAAATGGTTACGAAACCGCCATGGCGATTACCTAACCGCCGGTCTACACATATACGTGCAGTTCTGTGTGCTTTTACTTGAGACTTTGCCAACTTGTTCCGAACGCGTGTTGCTTCTTCCCAAGTTAATATCTCACATGTTTCTTGACTAAATCAGTTGTTCTTGATCTTATTAGATGCATATAGACTTATTCTTCCCTACTTACTATTATTAGTAAGTTGACTACCCCTCCTTGTGGTTGTCTGACACTTCTTGGTTGCCAGTGGACATGACCATTTATCGCCAACTTTCTATAAAAACCAAGATTTTTCCCAAAGCATTGGTTGGAGTCTTTTGATTTAGAATTACATTTTTATGCTTCTAGAATCCTGCCAAGAAGTTCACAAGAAAACAAAATTTATTTACCTTGTTATTATATTGCTTGCATTGCTACCAGACTACCCGTAAACCAACTAGCTCTAACACTCCATTTCTTTTGGACACTTCCAACACAACTCCCTGGACACATTTGGATTCACCATTGAAAAAGAAGTTGAGGGGATCAACAAAGGCATAACCAACACTAGAAATTGTCTCAGTTCTACACTTCTAGGTTGGGGGTGTAATTGAATTCTTTGAAGCTCTTTGTTTTAGTTTATATTTAAATATGTGATCGATTAAATCTGTGAGCAATTAGCTACATTTATTGTAAGTAGATTCCATTGAGTATTTATGCTCGATTATCGTTGTGGATTTTTGTCAGGAAAGATTCGAGAGGAAGTTCTTGTGCCCAAAATATTTATTTTATTCATTTAGAAGCACATGTAGCTCTCTTTTGTTTATTAATTAGTTTGTGCGTGCATACGGGTAAAACTTCTTTTGAGAGATTCCTCCTTGCTTATCCCCGTGGATTTTCAAGGGAAGTAAGTTTGAAGAAGCTTATGTTTCTATGCATTTCGGTGGGTTTATTCACAAAAATATTATGTAGGAATTTAGAAATCTCTTGGGAAGTCTCACGGATGAAATTACTTCAAGAAGCTTTCCAATCTTCCCATGATTCCGAGTTAGAATCAAAAGAAGGCATATCCACAATTACAAATTAGGAAAATCATTTGTTTTAATTAGAATATATTAAATCCATTCTGCAACAAGGAAATAGCCACATCCGACTCTTTCACTATTTATTTTATTTTATTTTAGAGTAGAAGTTGTTAAGCACAAGATAATACTGAGAGGGGGTGAATCAGTATTATGATATTTTTAAATTTAACACTTAATCTCAGAACCGTAATCACAATTAATCAATTTCACAGTGAATATATCAAAGCAATCAATAAATGCAAAGCAAACCAACACAATGCAAATAGACACAAATTTACGTGGAAACCCTTTCGGGAGAAAACCACGGAGAAAATCTTCTTTATTATATTTCTCAAATGTTTGTAGGCACCAACCTATAGGAGACACCAATCCGTGGTTTTCTTATTTGGATCTGCACTTCACACTTTTATTTTCGGGATCTCTTTATACTTTATTACAAAACTGCTGCTCAGAATACTCAGTCTAATTATCCCACACCTTCACATATATAAGTCGCTGCAATTTTTCATCTTTACACCTTTGAATCTGCTCTTCTTCTTATTACTCTTCTCTCTTCACTCAAAATATTCAATGTGTGTGCTTGTCTAAAACAAATGATTCTATCTCCTTATATATCCTTCTCACATCCTTTCGAAAAGACACATCATTCCAACCAACACAACCTTTCCATTATTTAATTAACACAACATAATTAAGTGCATTAGTTGGCTAAAACCAAAAGTAATTAATGCAGCCCATAACAATTATTAAATGCACATTAAACAATGCAATTAACCCCTTGATAGGAGCGCTGCCCCTCCTTAGACAAATCGCTGTCAACATTAAATCATGCCACTATCATTAAATCTTCTTTTTCACCATAAAACATGGCATATGAACACCTTAAAATGCTGATATCTCTCTCCTATGTACAATTGTGTATATCTCACTTATACCATGATAATCCTTATGCAAAAATGCTTATTTTCATATATTTAAAATTTCATTTTCTACCCTTCTATACTGCTGGTTATTTTTGTTACTTTCTACCATTTCCATCAACATCCGTCAGTAGTTCCATTACATGATTCCATTAACCAAATACATCAATGATTAAGCCTTTGACATCAATGACAATATTTCCAACAATATCCCCCTTTGTTATTGATGGCAACCTTCCAAAAAATTTCTTTTCTGCAACTCCCCCTTGTTGTAACTCCCCCTTACTGTCATTCTCCCTTTGACATCAATGGCAAAGGAACAATCTATGAGCTGAATATTATAATGTTTAGCTCCCCCTCAACTGATGCTTCTCTTGGTTTTTCAATGGGAAGAAGCAAAGGATATTACTCCCAAATTCTGCCGTAGATATTCAAATGTCTCCTTTGGAAGTGGCTTGGTGAAGATATTTGCTATTTGTTCGGATGTAGCAAAAAATTCCAACTTTACCTGCTTTTCTGCCACCTGCTCTCTTAAGAAGTGATATCTTATGGGAATATGCTTTGTTCTGGAATGCATAACTAGATTCTTTGAAATACTTATCACACTGGTATTATCACATAATATGGAGATTGGATGATCATACTCTACTTTGATATCTTTCAAGGTTTGCTTCATCCATAGAATTTGAGTACAACATAACACTGCTGCTATATACTCTGCTTCTGCTGTTGATAAGGATACAAAGTTTTGCTTTTTACTTAACCAAGATACCAGGCTGTCTCCAAGGAAGAATGCTCCTCCACTTGTACTTTTTCTATCATCCACACATCCTACCCAATCTGAATATGTATAAGCTACCAATGTGAAGTCTTTACCCCTTGGGTACCATAACCCATAATCCATAGTTCCCTTTAGATATATGAATATGCATTTTACAGCTTACACATGTGTTTCTTTCAGACCTTCTTGAAAACATGCAGCCATACCCACTACTTCCATGATGTCTGGTCTGGATGCCATTACATATAGTGAACTCCCAATCATTAATCTATAGAGAGTTTGATCAGCATTCAAAGATTCATCATCTTTGCTTAACTTTGTCCTAGTAGCCATAGGTGTGCTAACAGGTGCACACTCCTCCATGCCAAATTTCTTCAACATTTCCTTCACATACTTGGTTTGGGATATAAATATTCCTTTATCAGATTGAGAAATTTGCAATCCAAGGAAAAATGATAACTCTCCCAACATGGACATCTCAAACTCCTTTTGCATGTCTTCGGCAAATTTCTTAGACATTTCCTCATTGTCTCCTCCAAAAATTATGTCATCTACATACACAACAACAATCAAGTTGGTGCTCACCTTCAATTTTAATGTAAAGATTGCTATCAACAAGTCCTCTCTTGAACCCTTGGTCTTGTAGATACTTATCAAGCCTAGAGTACCATGCTCTGGGGGCTTGTTTTAATCCGTACAAGGCCTTCTTCAACTTACACACATAATCTTCATTTTTTGATAGGAGGAACCCTTCAGGCTGTTCTATGTATACTTCCTCTTCTAACTTCCCATTTAGAAATGCTGATTTGACATCCATTTGATAGACTTTGAAGTTCTTGAATACCGAAAAAGCAAGAAACATTCTAATTGCTTCTAATCTAGCAACAGGAGAAAAATTTTCTTCAAAATCAATACCTTCTACTTGAGCATACCCTTTACATACTAACCTTGCCTTGTTTCGAGTGACTTGTCCATCTTCATTCAATTTATTTCGGAATACCCACTTAGTGCCAATCACATTCTGATCCTTTGGCCTAGGTACAAGTTCCCATGTTTCATTCTTCTCAATTTGATCTAACTCTTCCTCCATTGCCTTTATCCAATGTTTATCATGGCTGGCTTCTGCAAAGTTCTTCGGCTCTATTTTGGATAATAAGGAGAAATTTACTAGTTCTGATGCACTTACAATTCTTCTTCTTGTTTGTACTCCATCATCAAGGTTTCCAATGATCTGACTTTCAACATGATTCTTCTTAACAAAGCGAGATGGTGTTTTGGTGTCCTGCCTTTCAGATTTGCTTAATTTTTCAACATCTTCTTCCTC
This sequence comes from Taxus wallichiana var. yunnanensis, assembly GCA_018340775.1. Classification (NCBI taxonomy): domain Eukaryota; kingdom Viridiplantae; phylum Streptophyta; class Pinopsida; order Cupressales; family Taxaceae; genus Taxus; species Taxus wallichiana. The sequence goes on from CM031243.1 coordinate 685,173,665, forward strand.
TTCCTTTTCTTCTACTACCTCGGGTATTTCTAAGGGCTCTTCTATAGGTTCTTTAGCTTTTTGATTCATGATTTCATCCACTCTCACATTTTCACTTTCTACTATAGTTTGTAGTATTTTTTTATAGCATCTGTAGGCTTTGATTTTAATAGAGTAGGAAAATTCCTTCATTTGCTCTTGAATCAAATTTTCCCAAGTTCTCTTCATTTATTTTAATAAAGCATCTACTCCCAAACACTTTGAAATATTTTACAGTAGTTGGTCTTCCTTTCCACAATTCATAAGGAGTTTTGTCATGATTAACTCTGATTTTCCCTCTATTCAAGATATGAACAATCGTATTTACCACTTCTCTCCAAAATTTATCTAATAGCTTAGATTCATTTAACATGGTTCTAGCCATCTCTTGGACGGTTCGATTCTTTCTTTCTACCACTCCATTTTGTTGTGGAGTCCTTGCAGCTGAGTATTGTCTTTTGATTCCATGATCTTCACAATATTCAATGAATTCATTTGAGGTGAACTCACCTCCATGATCTGACCTCGGGAACTTTATTTTCAATCCGATTTCATTTTCTACTAAAGCCTTGAAAGCTTTGAACTTCTCAAATGCTTCTGAATTTTCTTTTAGAAAGGCTACCCAAGTCATTCTAGTGTAGTCATCAATGAATAACATGAAATAACTCTCACCTTGTATGCTTTCTATTCTGGTAGGTCCACACAAATCCGTATAAATCAACTCCGGTTTTAGTGTGTAGCTTAGTGATTTCTAGCCTTTGGAGGCTTGTTTCAACACATCTGGTGACTCCCAACATTTCCAGATATACTATTTTTAGTAGTCCTGAGTGCCTTTCATGAGAAGAGTGCATACAAGAAAAAGTGCAACAATGAAGCGTATTTCGAGTACCTCTAGCTATCTTCGAGGAGAGTACATATCGAACACCCGCTCACACATCTACATCACTTGCACACCACATGCATTCCACTCCTCTTCATAATAGACCTGCATGCCCTACCATGGCACTATAACCACCTCCTCCTCTCGAGGAAATTTTCCGATTTCACCGATAGAAGCCCTCTTGTTCGAATGTGCAACTTGATATGCCGATTTCCGTGCTCAAGAGTATTCCATACTTCATTGGTGAGAATCAAGTCACCCTTGTTGAGCACATCCAGGATGTAGCAAACATGTGCTCTGTCTATTTGATCACACATGATGATGTAGTAGTCAAGTTGCTTGCAACCTCATTCAAAGGGAAAGCACTCTAGTGGTACCATGGCCTAAGACCTACATCTATTGCTACTGGGATGAGCTTGGAACAACTCTATGCAATTACTTTGAAGATAAGTCAGATCACCTATCACTAGTGGAGAAACTAACTACAATAAAGAGGGCACCCAATGAACAAATGACTTGATTTCAATATTAGGTTTGAAGACTTGGGATAGAATCCCTCAAGTGGTAAGGCTTACAACCCAACATGCTTTCTTGTATTATCTAAGGGCCTTGAATAGTGACATTTAATCATGATTCAGTCCATGGGAGGTATAACCTTACTTGTTACTTACAATATTGTAATAAGGGTAGAAAATAGTCTCATTCAGGTAGGAAAGTTAGCTCCTAGGCCTCGCACGCCCTTATTCCTAGAGATGTCTCACGTGCCCAACCTTCCATTACTCCCATTCATGTGAAGAGTGCTCAACCTGTTGCATCCACATCCTATTCTCCTATGCAACAAAAGAAGATGAAGAAATGAAGGCCTTGATTAGAAAATTGTCTAATAAAGTTATATCTTTAGAGAAACAACAAGCGCAAGCCTTCAGGAACAATTCTAATTAAGGGCATAATCAAAGTCATCAACCCTAGTGAAATCAATATGCAAACCAAAGATATGGGTAGAACCAACAAAATGATAGATGACATGTTAACACACATCTTTCCCTGCAAGTTATTCCTCTGTGCAACCTCTTCCAACGCCCAACACAAGCCAAACACTTGTTCCAGTTTAGAATAATATGGTGCAAGAGTTAGAATGGTGCTTTCCTTGCAACATGCCTCATAGTCAATATCAACTGCGCTAATGATGCATGCTTGCGAGGCTTACATGATTAATGCTTTGCTTCTAAATATGAACCTTCCACAGTGCAAGCAAACTTGAGAGTCAAGAAAAGCTAGAAGCCCCTTCAGAGGCCAACCTTATATTCTTTGGTATTGAAGACTGTGCCATTAATCAAGCCACAAACAGTCCTAACAGTTACGTGCCTAGGTTCTTTGAAAACACAAGGTATAAGAAGAGAATGCTAGAGTCTGGCATGCAAGTCTTAATCCCCATAACATAGGCTGATCCTTTAAAGAAAAAGATGTGAATAAGGCATCCAACAATAAAATTGCATAAGTTCCTTTGTGTGATGCTTCGGGTGACACTCCTCCTAAAGTAGCACACACCCCTCCTTTGGTAGGTCAAGCCTCTGTAAAAGCTAAGGCCCTGCCTCTATGCACGAACAAATAAGAAAAGATCTTTGTTATGCCTCAAATGCACAAATTAACGTCCCTTATATTCAATATTGTGAACTAGATGAAGAATAAAAATGTGAATGTCACAATGTGGGATGCCCTAGCCATTCAATCTCAGTGCGACCTGTTGTATGAAGCTCGATGTAACTTCCATGTGCTGATCTAGCTGTCAAAACCACGCATTACTGCCAATATTTGTCAAGTAGACAAGAAAAAAATAAGTAAGGTTGTCAAAACCCCACCCTTTTATATGTATTTGATAATAGGTAAACACCTTGTGCACAATTGTATGATTGACTCAGCACTAGTACTTCTGTCATGCCTAAGAAAATTGCTGATGTCCTAGGCCTTAAGTACAATCCCTTGTTCAAAGGATTCCTGCAGCTTGATGGCTCAACTGTCACCACTTTTGGAGTCATCAAGGATCTTGAGCTAACCCTCCATACATGTCTAAGCCTCACTATAACTCAATATATGTCAATCATTGACCTACCTCCTTTGTTTACCTTATGTCTATCAAGGGATTTTATTGCTAAAGTGGGTGGTTACTTCTCTTCTGATTGGTACCATATATTACTTAAGAAAAGGTATGGTACTTGGTTTCCCATAAAAGTTGAGCCAATATTTTCTGTCATGTTGAGCCATAATACCCATTTCCTCTCCAAGTCAAGTGCTTAATCCAAGAAGAACAAGTTTAATTTTTTGAAGAGAAACCTATTCCTTCTCCTCTACTTGATTTAGTGATAGACGAGTGGGAAAAAAGGCATCATAAATTCGATCCATATGTTGAGGATCTTGGAGAATTTTAAAGCTGGGATTGGCACCTACTGCATCCTTGAAGAAGAAGCTATGTTTCCACATGTGCTAAAGAGAAATGAAGAAGATTTTGGTCTGTGGAAGCTGTAATTTGATGGATCTAGAAGTAGAAATGGTGCGGACGCATGTGTTGTTCTCATTTACCCCAAGGATGAGAAATTATTCTTCACACATTGGTTTCTATTCACATGCTCTAATAATGTAGTAGAATATGAAGCATTGGTGCATGGTCTTCTTATTACTGAGAAGAAAAGGATTAAGGCAACTGCAAATATTTAGGGACACAAAATTGGTTATCCACCAAGTCACAAACAAATGCGTGATAAAAATAAGCTTCTCAAAGCTTATAAACACAAAGTTTGGGACCTCCTTGAGAGCTTTGATGCTCTAAATCTGCAGGTGGTGCCAAGAAGAATGAATAAAGAAGCTGATCAGATGGTCGTGCTTGGTTCACAGTTTTCTCCTGCGAAGAATTTTTTCAAGGGAAATGCGCAACACCTCAAAATGGTAATCAGACCATCCATTCTAGACAACAACACCATGTGGCAAGTGTTTGACACTGACACATAAATTTTCAGTTCATTCAAAATGAAGTTGAGTTCTCTTGAAGCATGAAAGCTAACTTGCATGACAATTATGGTGACCAAATGATCCAGCTAAAGACAAACAAGTTACCTAAAGGGCTGGTTACCTTAGAGAATTTTTTTTATCCCTGATGATGAATTCAAGGTTGAAGAAAAATATATGTGCCCTGTGCAAGAAGATTGCGCCCCAGTCATTATTGCACATGGAAAAGAGTTGTTACTAATTAAGGCTTATGCGCATGATGAACAACATGCCTTCATTTCTCTCTATCGAGTTACAATGATATACTTTCATGGGAGTAAGAAGACCTCAAAGGATTTGAGCCAAGTGATGCTCAACACTCCATTGACCTTGATCCTAGTATCAAGCCCATCAGACAAAAATAGAGGCAAGTCAATTCAAGGATAGATCCCTCACGAGGAAAGAGTTTTCTAAACTCATTGAGGTGAAGATCATATTTCCTATCAAATACTCTACCTGGGTCACAAATCTTGTTCCAAAGTGCACAAAAATAATGGTGAACTCGGACTCTGCGTTGATTTGAGAGATCCGAACAAGGCATCTTTAAAGGATCATTATCCTTTGCCTTATATGGATCAGATTTTGCAGATCGTGGCTAGCGTGCAAAGATTCTCTATCTTTGGATGGGTATTTCGCTTCAATAAGATCCTAATTAAGGAAGAGGATCAATTCAAAATGATGTTTACAACCAAGTGGGGGATATATGTATATCAAAATATTCCCTTTGGTCTGTCAAACGTGGCGCGAATTTTCAAAACGCCATGGATATTGCCTCAACAGATTATATTAATGAGTTCATCCTCATTTACTTAGATGACATAATTGTCTTCTCAAAGCAGAGTGTGGATCACATGACGCAACTGGAGAAAGTATTTGAGATATGCATAAATTTTGGGGTGTCTCTTAACCCTAAGAAGTGTAATTTTGCAGTGGCGTAGGGAAAGCTTTTGAGCTATGTGGTATCAAAGGATGGCATCACTATTGATCTTGAGCACGTTTCAAAAATCCAGGCTCTTTCCCTGGCAGTGAATAAGAAAGCCTTGCTATCCTTCCTAGGAAAAAATAATTTTGTTAGAAGATTCATTCCCAACTTTTGAGTAATGGTTCGGCCTATCACCCTCATGCTCAAGAAGGACACAACCTTTAGGTGGAAAGCGAGAAGGAAATGAGAGCTTCGATAAGATCAATCAAGAAATTTCTTACGTGCCAAAGCTCATCAATCCAGTTATTCCAAGGACTTCATCCTTTATACTTATGGAGTTGATGTGAGTGTTATTGCTTTATCTTAACATAGGAAAATGGAAAATGACTAGAGCAACCAAAGTGGCTTTCTTTAGTCAAATCTTTGGAGGATTACAAGTTGAAATACCATCACATAGAGAAACAAGTCTACGCCATCATGTGCATGCTCAATAAATTCAAAATCATGCTCACCAAAACCATGTTAAGGTGTTAGTTTCACACTCTAGTGTGAGAGACTTCATCATGGGAGCAAAAATAAGTGAGAAAAGAGCAAGGTGGGTGACAAAAATTATGGAATATGATGTGACTATCAAAGCTACAAAGTTGGTTAGAGGTAGCATTCTTTGCGCAAGCAACTTGCGAGGATGCGCGGGATAAACATGAGAATTCATTATTTTTAGATGAAGATCTCCGTGTGGAGAACCTAAACAAGACACAAATCTTAGCACACACAACTGACTAGATGAAGGACATGATCACATTCCTTTCTAAGGGCACGTACCCTCCTAGTTTGAACAAAGCAAAGAGAAGACATACGAGGTTACGAGTCGGTACCATATGTTACGATTGATGGCATTCTCTTCAAAAGAAATATTGATGGCATGTTGTTGAGGTGTATTGACGGTGCATGCAAATTGAAAAGTGTTAGCAGAATTTCATGATGGATTCTCTGGTGGACACTTCTCTGCCAAGACTACAACAATGAAAATTATAATGGCATGATTATTTTGGCCTACCTTGTTCACGGATGCGCACAAGTGGGTCATGAAATGCAAAGAATGCACTTTAGTTCCGAAAGAAAAGATTAACAATGCTTTCTCTCGACCAATTTAAATAGATCAACCTTTTACGCAATGGGGTCTTGAATTCATAGGCATGATCAATCCTCCTTCGAGTGCTGGACATAAATGGGTGTTTGTGACTACAAATTACTTCACCAGATGGAAAGAAGGCCGTCGCTCAAGGAATCAACCAAGTCATTCATCCTTGACTTTCTTGAGGGCATTGTAACAAGGTTTAGCATTCCTCAAACCATTATCTCTGATAATGTGAAGGCCTTCCTCGGTAATAAAATATCTGATTGGGCGTGAAGCCTCATAATATATTTGAAGACTTCTTCCAACTACTACCTTCAGGGAAATGGTTTGGCAGAATAAACAAATAAGAACCCGATCAAGTATTATGAAGTGGACATTGAATATCAACCAAAGACAGTGGTATGCAAAGGTCTCGCAGTGCTCAGGCGAGACAAAATCACAATGAAGAAGGGAATAGGAACTTCACCTTATAAGCTTGTCTATGGCAAGGAGGCTACACTTCCTTAATACTTGAGTTGAATGTTTTCTGTTTTCTTTATGTTTTCAAAATAACGAAACATATAAGGGTAAGGGCTAGGAGGAATACCTATTAAATGGGTTGGTTGATGGTTATTGCACGTGTTCTGACTTCTTGATCCAATGCTGATTGTGAGAGCTTCCTTTTGGCTAGGAGGAACTACCTGTAATAGAAAACAAGACCACAAAAAGATAGTTAAATGATATATGACAGTGGACTGCCTAGCGTATGCTAGTTCCAGGAAGTGTGATACTTCCTAGATGGTTGTCAATCCATTGTTTAAAATAATTTAATGCCAGAAATAAAGGAAATCCTACTGTAGATGATATGATTTAGGTTTCTCATTCAAGTACAATAAGAAAATCTTAACATAACAGGCTAGGCTATGGTTAGATCAGAAAGGTAGGTGGTTGTTAGGGTGTTGGGACTAGTCAGGGTCTGATTCTAGGGTTGTTTAGGTCAACTGGTGAGATGATTGTTGGGTCTATTCTTGGTCAAGGTATAAAACACAGAAATTGATGTCGGTTGGGTATAACCGATGCTATTTTAGGTAGAACCGATGATGGTTGTGGATAATCGGTGTCGGTATGGTCGAGGTGAAAGAAACTCGAATAGATCAACTGGCAGGGGCTGATCTGAGGTCAAATGAGGTTGGGAGGGTGGATGAGAAGGTTTGTGGAGATCTCAGGTATGCTCAAAAATGAATATTAGGTCAGAATGGTGATTTGGTGGTGTGGGTAAGGGAAATGGTTGAATTACAAGCTAATAAGCAATGGAGGAATGAACATGCAAAGTATAAACTAATGACAGGAATGAAAAAAGTTAACTATGCTGAAATAGACAATGTTGGTAGAGATGTACTTACTGTGATGCAAGTTTTGATGGCTGAATGGAGATGGCTGTTGATCAGTTGATGGAACGGAGCTTGGTGCAGTGGTGATGCTTCTCGGAATGTTACCATGAGTGCCAATGCTTCTGGATCTGTCCTGGTGTTGGCTATGGATGCCTGGGTGTGTGAAAGACTCTGGTTCTACTTGCATGTAGCTCTCTTCTCATCTTCTTGCACTCAGAATGTGTCAACCCAAAAACAAGGTTGTTTGGGTGAATAAATGGTAATCGACGATGGTTATGGGTTGATCAACATCGGTTTAGGTATGACCGGCATCGGTTAAGGCGGGATTCCCTAGGTTTACTAAAATGGGTAGATCTTTCTAATTTCTTGGGTCTAGTTAGTTTCTTTTTGTGGATTAGAATGGAAACTTCCCTTCTAATGGGCGGGAATGTGGTTAGAGAGATTTTAGGGTTGGACCAAATCTTAGCTCATTAAGGCAAGTAAGATTAGGTCCTAGTTAGTTATGGAAACATGCCAAGAATAGGTCTAGGGTGAGGTGGCTGGATGAGGTGTCTAGGTGAGGTGGAAATTAGGTCAATTAATGTAATTAAATGATGAATATTGTGAGGATGGGTATTAATTAAATTAAATTAATATTAATGTGGTGTGGAGGGGGCCGTAGTTAGGTGAATATGTTTGAGTTGGTTATTTGACATAGGACCAATGGGAGTGTGACCTGATTTTGGTGTCTACGTTGAATTCATTATCACTTGCCCAACAACTAGAATTTGTTGGTATAGACCGAGAGAAATCAAAATGGCAGAGCTGGTTGAACTTAAAGAATCAAGGAATTCTACCATGATCAAGCTAAAATAACATCAACAATCAATAAAGAAATGGTTTGATAGAAAAGCTAGGCCCCAAGATTTCAAAGTTAGGGACTTGGTCTTAAAATGGCATCTTGACATAGCTAAGTGTGGCACCATTCAAAGTTTGATGCTCTTTGGAGTGGCCCATATATCATCAGTTCTTGTAAGGAGGTTAACTCTTTCGAGTTATCTCATCTTGATGGAGGTGCGCTATCAATCCCAGTCAATGGGATCTATCTCAAACCCTTCCATTAAGCTTGTTGCATCATTTTGTATATATTAGAATATTTTTGATTCCTTCAAGTGTGCTACGTGTGCATTGTCTTATTTGTACATAGTTCTTCCTTCTTGTGTACTCTTTGTGTACGTGCTCTTCTTTTTCTTCCAGACGGCCAATAATCTTCCAACAGTTATATAGCCAATTTTCTGGATTTAGAATAGAGTTCAGAATATGCTTCAAGTGACTCAAGGGTAGTTCTTCAAGATTGCAGATCAGAGGTTCATATACACATTGACTCCATACCCAATGGATGCTCCAGGCTACTGATCTCCTTCATCTAGTAGGAAGATGCCCCAAAATTCACCAAACTATTATCCACAATAAATCCCTAGTTATTTGGATAACTTATATTTCCATTTTGGCTCTGAGGTTCTATATTGTAGGTTACACACACTTCAATTGTTCTTTTGGCACGTTTCCTTGGCTCTTGTTCCTCTCATTCCCTTTCGCGCTCTCCATTTTATTCGTGCTCTCCATTTGCTTTGTGCTTCTAAATTTTTCCTTCTCCTTTCTTCTATTCTTTTCCATTTTCCCTCATGCCCAATCTCTATGCATTTGAATTTTTCCTTGCAGTTCATGCACCCTTCGCACATACCTCAAAATTGCTTCCAAATTAGCTAAGTCCCTGACTTCCTCGCATGCCCCCTTCTTTTCTACCACACATTATCTTGTAATGATTTTGCCTCTTCCATACATTCCTCCGATAGGTGTTCCTTCTGTTCCTCCCACATGCATTACTTTTACAAACCTTCTACTTTCTTCTTTTGCACTTCCTTCCTTCGCGCACACCTGTCACACATTCCTCTGTGCCAATTCTTGTGCCACATGGAATATCAGACATTGAGTGAACCGCACACAACCTACCAAACCACACTAATAGGGTACCGAATCCTTGCAACCAACTAAGGTATGACACATGGTATAAAATGACAAAATAGCTGATGACATGGGTTACACTCCAGATCACTCAAGTTTAAATTTCGGTGGGATTGGGGTAGGTTAGAAGCTCACAAACATCTCTCATGCCATTAATGTAGGATATGATTTCTCTAACCACCCGATTTGATTCAGATATCACCCCTTTCCTTCTCCTACACGCCAAACAGACATGGAGAAGCGCATTTGACATATTTGTAGGCATTCATTGCTGGTTGTTAGTGGTTGAGTTTTCAAATCAGATTTTCCCTCCTTCTTCTTCCCTTCTCTCATCGATTCATCTATAAATGTAAGAGAATTTCTCATTGATAAGGGCTAGATTCTTTCAGTTTGTAAAGGAATTGCCTTGCATTTTGAGTTGGAGACCTTCAAATTTGGTCCTTGCATGTAGATATCGGCCTCAGATGCCATTGTAATTGACTATGCATTTCTAGAAGTAATAGAATTTTTTTGTGGCTATCTTCTATCTTATCTTGTTTATGTTCTTCTTTCTTGCCTCTCCTTCATGTTGTGTGTTTTCTATGCCTTCTCACGTCCCTCGTATCTCCTTTTTGATCATGTTTTATGAAAATGACTATGCTGGTGTGTTTCGGTTTGTGCTACGTGTGTTTAGCCTCCCTCTGCACATTTTCCTTCATTTTCACTCAAAGCTGATCATGTTCATCCCCCTTTATTTATTGTGCTATCACCTTCCTTATTTTAGTTTTCCATTTTCATGTTCTCCTTCTATCCTTGGTCCCTTGGCATGTTTTAGCTTAGGATTTCCTTTCAACTTAGGAATAACAGTAACAATAGAAGTAGGTAGAGGAACCAACCTTCTCCGGAGGTCTGTCTCAAGTGCACAAGGTCCCACAACTTGGAGACAGTCTCATTGTTGACTAAATGAATTAGTTCTTTCAGATTTGAAACACGGGTGCAAATTTGAGCTCCAACAAGAAGCTAGGAGATAAAGGGTGTGAAAGAAGGAGAAAGCTAGGGTTTGAAGGTGAAAAGAAGAATTAGGGAAATAGGTGATTTGTAGAGAGTAGCTAATGCACGAAGTTAAAGTAGAAAAGAGAAAGGAATTGAGAAAAAATGTTTGTAGCACCGAAGGTAGAGTTGCACAAGTAAGTAATTTTCAACACCTAGGGCACATAATTTGTGAATTTCAAGGTTTGAGTAACTAAAAACAAAAATGGCACCAAAAAGGTCAACAAAGAACAAGAAGGTTGTTGACGAGTCACACGAGGATTGGTTTTTAGCTATGAAATATCTCTTTAGAAATAAAAATAAGGCAAATATGGGCTTTGCAATTGACCAAGTGCAAGATCAACGAATATAACCATTAGACACAAGCCCATGAAAGTGATATTAGGAACGATGTTTTGAAAAAAATGGATAAAAGAAAAATGAAGGGGAAAATAATTCTAGATGAAAAGGGCAAGAAGGATTTGGAGAGTGAAGGGGTTTACAACTATATGATTTATTTTTCTTTGAGAATCTGTGCGATTGTATCAATGGCTCATGTCTAAAGTGCTGGAGATTTCTTCTATTTCATAGGGAGAATGTGCTTGAATTCACAATTGATTAGGAAGGTGGTGGGTTATGCGACATTGGTGTAAAGATTACAATGGATTTGAATGATGAAGATATAGTTGATGCCACATTAACCAAGTTTAATTACCAGCAAGGACTCACATATTCAACATTATGGGGGCTTCGAGCACTTTGGAAATAAGTAAATAAGAAGTTTTTACATGTTGCACGTAAGATGGTGCGAGAAGACACTTTGTATAACATTGCCTTGTTCATTGTTGAGGGCATTATAGAGGAGGTGAAGAACCAAGTAAGGGTGAAAAGGTCACTTAGGGCACCATTCTTATTTTGATTATATTCTTAGAGATTGGGGTACTTCATGGCCCCATAGATAAGATGTGGGACTACCCAATTGAGAATAAATCTACAATGCGAGAGATTTACCGAGTATATTTGTGATGGTGAAATCACACCTGCCCATACAAGATGCACATGGAAAAATGGTATAGAAGATTGCGCTACACATTTGAGAATGAATGACGCGTGACATGAGAGTTGCCAACACTCCTAGATAAGCAATCATAATTTGTGATATTACAATACTATTTCCTCGGTCGGTTTATTATAAGTGACGGGGATATGGGGCCATTGTAAAAACTACTATTTACATTCACAACAAAGTAATTTTAAGAAGTCGCGAACTACATAAAATACACACGAAAGTTGACATTCAATGCGAGACAAGGTAGATGTTGACTACTAAACTTTGTGCCAAACTTATGTGTACTCGTCAACGTCAACATACATAGATACAACAAAAACAAATAATATGGACTTGATTCCATGCTGTAATAGTGGGTAGGCTTACTTATAGGATATACATCTATCTCAAGCTAAAGTTCAAGGCATGAAAGTATATCAATGCAAGAAAAATTCAGCTACTAGATCCTCCACAAAAGAAGTAGATGGTAGGGGTTTCTAAGGGGAGGTGTGAAGAGACTACCCCACAAGAAGAAGAATAAGAAGATGATGAAGAAGAAATTTATGTTAATCAAAGTAGGAGGAAGAAAGTGCAAGGGCGGTGGAGGGAAGAACATCGGGATGCTAGTGCCTCACATTCCCAACGAAGTCTCCATCAGTAACATAACCCAAGCATAGCCCAAAAAGAAGAAGCCTCCAATAGTGTATGATGTTGAGGAAGAAGAGGAAAAGGTGATTAAAGAGGAAATGACACTCGAAGAAGAGCCACTACGGGAATAATAAGAAGAACCGAGTGTAGGAAGAAGAGGAAAAAGAACATGATAAGGATGCTAATGAGGAAGCAACTCAAAAAGAAGGTGAAGGCAATGAGCATGAAGAGGAGATGCGTGACGTGTGAGAGGAATCCAAGGGAAATGGAGAGGAAGAAGAATGAAATGAAGAACAAGTTATTGAAGAATATAAGGGCCTTTGGAGAAGAAGTGAGCGAGGAAAAAATTAAAATTACGTAAAAAACCGCAAAAAAGCCTCACACAAAAGGGAGAAAGTGAAGACAGATCCTACACACACCTCTAATGTCTTATATTAATGACCATTTGAAGGTGCTAAGGGCCATATTTCAAAGTATAGTACTGTGGAAAGTTCATTCTATTGGGTTATGATAGATAAGGCCGTGGCACTTTTGCACACCAGGGAGATGTTTTCATGGAGTATGCAAATGCACATAGAGGAGCCGAAGTTTGAGGTAAGTAAAGAATCATACTCAAGGATGAGGTTGAAAATGGAACCAAGAAAGGTATTCTTTGTCATTGACCCCACATATATATTAGATGAACTTGCTTGTAATGTGCTTATAATGATGGCCACCGAGGTTGGAAGGAGAAATGTAGATAAAGGGGCCACAATTAGAAATATGCAGAAGAATGTTAAGTAGAAAGAAAAGGAAATAAAAAAACTTTTGGGGGACTTAAGAGAGAAAAAGAAGAGAATGACTAAAGCATATAATAAAGCAACATATATAGTTATTAGTGTTACGCGTGCATGCCCGAACTTAGTAGTTAAAGCTCAACCAAAATATACCACATGTTTTTGAATATCTAGAATATGTGGTTAGGATGTTGCCAATAAAGGTTAAGAGTGGGCTAGGACTATGAACATAATAGATGGATGAAATGAAGAATAAGAATAAAGAGAAGGTGGAGGAGAAGATATTAGAGTTTGAGGCACCGATCACAAAAGTGAAGGAGGCCATGTGAAAGGAAAAGAAATCTTTTGATAAGCGCCCAGATTTTGATCCTATTCTTAGCACGTGCCTTTGTAAATGAAGAGGAAGAGTTGAAAAATATTCACGCCACGATGAAGAATAACAAGGCCGAGCGCAAGCATGTTATGGTACGAGTCAAAAAGAGGGAGATAATTAAAGCCATGAAGGATACATTTGTGGAAAGGCTCAAGGAGATCCACCCTATGGTAATGCACATAATGGATACTTTAGAGGGTGTGATCTTGGACCTAGATGTGGTGGTGAAGGAGTTGAAGGAAAATGTGGGTGAGCTAACATTGGAGGAGGTGCTAGACATTGTGGAGGCAACACCTGATAAGGAAACAAAGGATCTCGAAGGATGGAATAAGTTAGAAGCTATAATAAATAGGGAGTTTCCATAGCTCCTCCTATCGCCTAAGGCTTAAAATTTGGACGCATACACAAAGGGAAGATATTCATTCTTTTATTCATTGGGTAAAGGCCCATATTCTTTATTCTTTGGATTCATCATTCTTTGAAGAAGGAATTATTTGATCCATGATATTGCTAAGGATAGACAATACTCCTAGTGTGGGGTAATGTTGGGTAGTAGAAATGGCTAAGTACTAGCCATGCACGATAGTGGAAGACCGCGTGTAGGAGGGTATGTGTAGGAGGGTACACATAGGTGAAATATGAAGGAACATGTGGAAGCATACAAGTAAGAATGAAGATATGAACATGTCAATGTGCAAAGGTGTACACAACACATAGAAGAGTCAATGCGTAAGGGGTTAACACATGCACATGGGATTCAAGACTTAGCCAATTTCCAAAAAGAGGCTAAAAATAGGAAAAAGATAGATGGTGTAGCATGCAAGAAAGGTCTAGAAATAGGAAAATATTCAATCCCAAAGGTAAAGCAAGTGTAAAAGAAGGTGTCTCTTTATAGGGTTAGAACATGAATGACACTTTGAGTTATTTATAGCTCAATCTAGAGTAAAACAAGGATGTCAAAGGGTTACAACCTATAATTAGGACATCTATTATTAGGATTAACACATGTAAGAAGTGAAGGGAAAATATCCAGCGTGTATAGATAGATGTTGCACTCCATGTAATAGGGGATCATGTAGGTGTATGTGTGTGTGTGTGTGGAATCATTCAGTATGCACGCATGGATGTAATCAAATTATGGATGTAATCAATGAGTATGTTCATGTAATTAACTATGTTTAAGATGGAACATTGTATATGAATTACGAGGTTAATAGATTTGAGTATGGTGTTATGGGAATTCAAATCTTATTGGTAACTGTCTACGATAATTAGTTTCCTTATTAAATGTGTTTCCTCTGTTATTCGTGTTATTATAGTGATTAAACATGCTAAACACATATTGATAAGCACATAAAGGATGAACTTGGTCAGTTGCGTGCACTTCACGTGAGCACCTAGGCATCGGCCTAGGTGGGGTACCAACGCGCATGACCTTGTGTAGGGTTGGCTACTAGAATCCAACATAACTTGTGTGAGATTGGATATATTTTTACAATGTATTAGTGCTATCATTAAACATAGTTGGTGTGATTATATTTTATTTTAGTAATAATCCTAAATAATAAAGTGGATTTTTATATGTCGTAGTCTTTTGAATTCCCTCCTAAATGATTTTTTTAATTTCTTCAAATATGCTTTCTTTTTGATATTAGAGATGACATGGAGTGATCAATAAGGTTTTTAACATGATTTTGTGTGTCTTCTCTAGTGTTTGTGCTTCAACACAATACATGGGAGGATTTCGAAAAGCCTTATGGCCGTCATCAATTGTGTTTTATGGTTACATGTCCATAGACATCTACATATCCACCATGGAGGTATAAGTTTACAATTTATTTTGTAAATACAAATATTTGTTTACTAATAATTTTTAACTATACAACTTGATAATGATATGTCTACTAGTTATTGGGAGTCTTAGGTGCTACATGAAAAAGAAAACCATGTTCATACGATTGGATGTCCCTCGACATCAAAGGACCCACCAAAAGGTATAAATTTATGTGAAATTTATGCATGATTTTTAAATTAAAAACTACACCATTTCGTTAAACAAATATAACACAACTTATATATCGGTGGAACACTTACCATTTAGACTAGTAGGAGGATGAGAGAGTTGGGATGATTAGATGTCATTTTTCTTCGCTAGAGAGTATTTAGATCTAAGGTATAATTTTATATTGCAAGATCATCTAGATTCACATGAAACCCTATATCATACAAACATTTTTTAAATAGTTGGAATCAATTTCTTACCTTTTTACAACTTTTTTGGCATCATGTGATGTGAAGGGTTATGTTGTTGGTAGGCTATATAGTTCTAGTTTTATATTTCTACATTGTTGGATTTGTGTGTAAGTGCATTTCTCAATGTCGAGTGTAGTGCACAATCATATTGTGTAATGTTAGGTATGTTGTGTAGTATGTGGATTTATGTCGAGTCTTTGTACAATTTATGGAAGTACATCCTACAAGATTTAGTGGGTTAGAGGATGCCCTAAAAATTAAGGAAGTTGTATAGGTCTCACCGAGAGCTGGAGAATACTAAGAGGAGATGCACAAGCTTAAGGGAATCCATGTAAGACTACAAAGTTTGAATTGAAGGAAAAATGCATTGGAGAAAGATAATTTGAAGCTGAAAAATCTCAAAAAAGCCAAATGGGTCATTTGGACTGTAATTTCATATTAAGTTTTAGGAGTAAAGTATGAGGCATTGGTTGGACATATAAAAAATCCTAATTACGTTAGAGATTCAGTTCTTAGTGAAAAATCATGATTAACGTTACAAAGAAGAGCGAGCATGGATGTAAGTGAGCTTAAGACTCAAAGCAATGTGTTATAGAGTTGGAAGTTACTTCCATACATAGTCTTGTACACAATTCTAGATTATTTATGAGTGACACTATGGTGTTGAATTTGTGTGTAGTGTAAGACCATGTCTTTGATGATCAATCTCTACCACTATGTAATATATTTTGAGAATATAATATCTATTTGATGAATATGTTTCATATGTTATTGCTAGATTATTGTTAGCATGATTTTAGTGTAAAATTATGTAGTAGACTCACTTTAGTGGCTATTTTTGGAACATAATATAAAAATCTACATCATTAGTATCAAAGTAAATACACAACTATGGGGAGTGAAGTTTTGATTTCTCCATATTGCAAGGTGGGTAAAGAATAAGGGAGAGATAGTGAAATACAGATATAGGTTTATAATAGAGTTAAATAGTGGATCTAAGATTTTTAAGAAATGTTCCACCTAGAAGAGTAAGGAAAGGGAATGTGGTGGTAAAAATATATCCAAAATACTTGATGAGATTACTGAGAGGTGATTTGGAAAATGCAAGTCAAATTGATTACCATAAAAGAAGAAAAAAGAAGAGGATTTATCCGAGGGATGATGTAAGTGATGCAAAAGAAGAGGTAGAAGTATATGAAGCACTTAAGTGTGGTGTAGATGGGGTAGGTCCAATGTAGAATGAAATAGAAAATGCGAAGGGATGTTGTTGAGGTTGGTGTCAAGGATTGGTAGAAGACTACAAATGAAGGTCACTTGTCTTTCGAGAGACATTGAGTGAAAATGAGATTATTGATTGGATCACGAGATGGAAGAATATTTTGTATGAGGTTTTAGAAGAGTACAAAATAAGAATAACAAAAACCATGTTTAAGGGTTATGCAACACTGTGGTGGAAGTATTTTTAGTTGGAATGTAATAGAAAGGGTAAAAACAAGATCACTTGATGGGAGTCCATGGTTGAAAGGGAATTTTTCTTAGATATTATCGATTGGATTTTCGAAGAAGCTACAAAATTTATCATATTATGAGTTAAGTCCGAAAGAGTACATGAAGGAGTTTTACAAGGTAATAATTCAACACGGTCACAATTATATCGATCAAGAGAAGGTGGCGTGAGTGATTTAACCTAAATTGGTTAATATATTAGGGGGTAGTAACCGTTGGTAGATTATCCTAATCAATTAGTTTCTAAGGATAAATAAAACAATATCAAGAATAATCATATAAATAAAGATAAATAATGATAGATACTAAAATAAAGAACTAAAAATGAGGAAGAGGAGACTTAGTTGATATCCTAGAGTGTGCACTTATACGAGCTAATCTAATGACTAGAAATGGTTGAAGATGGTCCGTGAGCCTTGCTACTAAAGCGTGATATAAGAATATTCCTTACCTAAAGCGTATGGTATGGTCCAATGCGTACCCCTACTATGGCCCATTCTATACGGTTTGGTCCTTCTATACTTTTAGCCTCTGTAATTTCTTGTGCATGTTCACTACTAATTTTGATCTTATCTAGAGTTTGGACTGTGACACCATACGATGGTCATTATGCAATTGATTCAACCTTCAAAACCTTAGATGGTGAGATAGTCATACAAAAAAACATTAGGTAGGTTTTGGGCATCCCTATGCACCACCAATGTCACCACTACTCTAAAGAGGGATAAAACCACATGTTGTTCTCACCTAGCATGTGATATTTAGAATGTATGTAACCAAATTGATAACCATGATCTTGTAACAATGGAATTGTACTTGATACTTTCCCTAGCTTGAATTGAATTTGATAATGTGCATTTTTACTTACATACCGAGTGTATGAATTCCCTAGAACGATTATGCAAAGTATGTTTAGCTCAATGGAGTCTTCAAATATATTTTCTTGTGATTTCTCTTAGTATTTGCTCAATGGAATGCTAGGAGCCAAGTAGAATTGACGTTCCTCGTTAATGGGAGATGAATAACTTTCTTATATATGTGTTCTAAATATGGAAACCTCAAATAAGGCTGACTAGGAAAGTACCAAAGGGATTCAAACTAGAAAAATTGTCGTTAGAGGAAGAGGGACCAAAGCAACTAGGTCATCCCATAGCATATGGGCGTTATGGACCTCTTTATCTTTTATGGTCCCATATGCATGTGCGGGTGATCTAAAAGTTATAATTGTGATATGCAAGGGTATAGCCTAATTTAATGGATTAATATGACCATTGTGTGAAAAAATAGGTTGTGTGTGCAAACAAGAATGAGTGGGATATAGCTAGGGATAACCTAATTGGTCAAATTGAACAAGTGTGGATTAGTGCAAGAGTGTTGTATAATTTGTGTTGTTACAAGACATGAATTACTAAAATGAGTGTCTACATTTTTCCTCTTTTAAGTATGAAATTGAAAATTACATGCTTAAAGGAAAATTCACTTGAGTGTGTAGACACACTTTTCCTTTACTCGAGCACCTTGTTCTTGTGAAATAAATTTTCCTTTGTTTTGGTTGTGTTTTTTTCCCATAATGAGTACTGTAGAGAAAATAGTGTAGTCAATGTCCATAGTATAGGAAATCAAACTTTAACTTGAAAATTTTAAAATTAGTGTGAAAATAGTACACATGATTGTTTTGTGAGAGAGGGGAGAGACCACTCTTGCTATCATTATTATGGATATTTTCTAAAATTTGTGTTAGAGCTAGTTGGAAGGACTTGGGGTGATCAAGTACCCATGTGGAATATTCCAAGAATAATAGAAAGAAGTGCAAATGCACCCCACATGGTGAAGAGAACAGTATGGGGAGAGATCTAGTTGCTCCTCATCCCTCCACAAAAGTATGAGTAATGGGAAGTCAATCCTATGAGGATAACAGTCATATCGACACTTCCCAAGACCCAAAAATAAGTGCCATTACAGATGAACACAAGCCCAATTGATTTGCTAATGATCATACAATAAACTGGGGCAATTCTAGCTTACATATACCCTTGGTGACACCATAACCTAAACCATACCATGCATTTTGTCATTGAAATTGAATAAAGAACATGTAAATGTCCCTGATAAATTGTACTCACTGATAAAATTATCGAATCTTCCCCAGGAAAGAAGCATATGGAATGGGCCATAATGTCCCTACGCTACGATCCTTATTGTATGGTTTGGTTCCTCTGCATTTCCTAACCCAATTCTTTTTGTGATCCATTTTATGATATTCTTACCTATATGATTTTGTACTTATTATTTTGTTTCCTAATTATGAGTTGTTGTGAGGATGAAATATCACCCGATGGTTGCCCCCTTGTTTGGGGTGCATGAGATGGAGAAATGTGAGTGAGTCCTAAAGTAGCTGATGTGAACATGTGTTGTAGGATTCTTGTAGGGAGAAAAGGGGAGTGCACATGGTGTATACCATGGCACATACATAGTAATATAATAGAAAAACTAACAAAGTGTTAGTAACAAGCAATAGGAAAACAACATAGTAGATGTAAGAAAAAACATGCAACATTACACAAATAGAAAATTCATGGAAAACAATATGATGCATACATAGGACACCATTTAATACGTTGCAAGGAACTCAAGGAACTCAATGCCAACAAGAAAGCTGTAGTGCCCACCTATGTGGGAACCAAACATAAGACCAAAATATACTAGTATTTTTTTGGAACCTCATAACTTGATACAAGACAATACATGAATTACTCACCAAACTCCACACAACATGTGACACTAGCACAAACATGAACCCACACATACACATGTAGGTCATATAATAATCAAGAAAACACTAGACACAATCCAAAGTTATGTGTTTACAATGAGCAGTGCGAAAACGTGACCCAACCAACAACTTCACATCACCCATGGGTAACTTCCACATTACCACATTTTGTAGGGTTCATCTTTATTATATTCATATTTCGTTATTTAACCTCCAATATTTAGGAAGTACTTAACATGAAAGCACACATTTTCCTTTTTGGAGACTACATTCCTTTTGGTTTTCTTATCACTTAGCTTATACTAGTTTCATCCAATTTAGTTTGTTTGTATAATTGTGAACACATCATATAACCTGATTTATTACTAGAAGTTTCTTAACATTTACACAATAACTTTCGATTCCCAAAAAATTAGAACTATGCCGTCTCAAATATTTGTTTTTGAGAGGGTCAAAACACATCTACCTTCATATCACAAGAAAGATTATTAGGCTGCAAAAATAATCTCCATGATACTTATAATTCATAGTCGACATCACAGGGGTACATTCTCAAAACAAAAGTAGGATACAAATTCTTTTATGCAAAGCACCATTTTGTGAATATCCTATAAAAGTGTACACTATTTGTTTCATATTTCAATTGCCATTAATTTGAAACACCAAAGGTTAGTTCTAATATATTGAACACATATACGTCCCCCAACACTCACTCTTAGACTATGGGCACACTTCTTAAAGAGCATGGTTATTCGTCATCCCACCTAGTTTTCATTGTGAGGAAAAAGGATCCCAAGATGATAAAAGGAGAATCATAAGCTAACATTATGCTTGTGGTACAACTTGAAGATAGAGGTGATTGGGAGAATTTATAAGATACAAAAGAGTCACATGAGGTTTGTGTTCAAGTCAATAGTTCATGTTCTAGAGTATCGTGTTCTCGAAGGGTACATCTCATACTATCTTTAATGTCAAAAAAAAGAGACTTAGCAAGGAGTAAGGAACAATCACAATTATCACAATTCTAATGGGTCAACATTCTATCATTAACAAAACCCAACTATAAGGTTTAGATACCAAAACATGTCCACATATTACCCTTCAAAAAGGTCCTAGAATTAGTTTAAAAATATTAATTCCAAATGCCCCAAGGGATCTCCGCCTACCACAGCCAAAGCTAGTGTTCAACAATTGAATTGCTCATGACCTCCGAACTCAAGGTGTTCCTCTAATCAAAGGCTAAAGAAAACAATTCCAATCCTAAGGCATAGAGATGTCCCAAGTGGAGTTAGGTTCTTCTAAAGAAACAAGGCATCAACTTAAGCTCAAGGGGAACATTCCATACCACCAGGGTTGATATTTCATACTATAAGTTTGGTTAACACTTTCTGCCCAAAAAGGAAACACACACATACAAGTTGTTATAATTTTATTCGAATGCTAAGATTTTTCCTAGGTCCCTACCCCACTAGCATATAGATGAATGGTGCCCTTACCATATTACTACCAACAATATTACATGCACAATCGCATCTAAGGTTACGATGGTACAAATAATTTTAATTAACAAAATTTCAATTTCAATCTCTTGATGATGATTTGGATATAATATAAAGGATCATCTTACATCATTTTCCACTGCAACATGATACAATAACATCATTTACCTAACCAAATATAATGAAATACGATTAAGTATGGAATTAGTTAATAATGCAAAGTACAACTACGTAAAAAGTAGTACATTTCACCAATAGGCAACAAGATTGAGTACATCATGGAAAAAATGAATAAAGTATTTTATTCATAACTATATCACTAGTATATTCTAGACAATATTACATGCATTGAAAAAAATAATCCTTTGGTTACCAAAGAAACACAATTAATGCTGCCATGTTCTTCTCAGCTCATGTACCTACAACCAGAGAGAGAGAGAGAGAGAGAGAGAGAGAGAGAGAGAGAGAGAGAGAGAGAGAGAGAGAGAGAGAGAGAGAGAGAGAGAGAGAGAGAGAGAGAGAGAGAGAGAGAGAGAGAGAGAGAGAGAGAGAGAGAGAGAGAGAGAGAGAGAGAGAGAGAGAGAGAGAGAGAGAGAGAGAGAGAGAGAGAGAGAGAGAGAGAGAGAGAGAGAGAGAGAGAGAGAGAGAGAGAGAGAGAGAGAGAGAGAGAGAGAGAGAGAGAGAGAGAGAGAGAGAGAGAGAGAGAGAGAGAGAGAGAGAGAGAGAGAGAGAGAGAGAGAGAGAGAGAGAGAGAGAGAGAGAGAGAGAGAGAGAGAGAGAGAGAGAGAGAGAGAGAGAGAGAGAGAGAGAGAGAGAGAGAGAGAGAGAGAGAGAGAGAGAGAGAGAGAGAGAGAGAGAGAGAGAGAGAGAGAGAGAGAGAGAGAGAGAGAGAGAGAGGAGAGAGAGAGAGAGAGAGAGAGAGAGAGAGAGAGAGAGAGAGAGAGAGAGAGAGAGAGAGAGAGAGAGAGAGAGAGAGAGAGAGAGAGAGAGAGAGAGAGAGAGAGATTTTCATTTCATTTCAACCAATTTACCCTCTTCAATTCATCTATGTTTTCAAAATCAACCAAAGTATCATATTCATTTCTGGAGAGAGGAAAAGGAGGGAGAAAAACACCATACATTTCAAAATCCATTCAAACAAACTAAAGATCGAATAATACTCTACATAACATTGTGACACTATTAAAAAGGTCACACATGTGGTTAGAAGTCAAACAGACCCTCAGAAGGAGTTTCTGGCTAAAGTAGCAAGTTGAGAAAACTAACCAAAACAACAAAAGTGCCTACAAAATAGGTCCCAAAAACACTCATATTGAGTTTAAGCACAAATTTGGACGATTCCTACTTATTCCTCAACATACAAAGACTTCATCACATTCAATGAAAGTCAAAAATGACGAACAATGCTCAAGTTACAAGGGTATCTCCGGGGCTAACAATCGTAATCGCAACTAAAATTTCCTGTCGCCCAATGGTCAAAGGGCCTCAAAACCCACTCGCAAAACTAATTCCTAATAGTGTTTTTTCATAACTAAGAGTTGGTTCCAATTCTCTTATTGAAAATCTAGAGGTAGGTGGTAGTAGTTTTCAATTTCACTCAAATGAAGAGCCATCTGTAAGTCGGAATCGATCACATTTTATTAAATTGACTCATCACCACAAGTGGCTGAAATACTAAAATGGGCTTTGAGACTCGACTCAGAAGGCATTAAAAGAGTTCAAACAACAAAGCTAAGTTTTCCCACCGTATCCTACGTTACTGGGACAAAATTTGAATCTCCAAATTTACGGTACATTTGGTGTGACACTCCATGTGCACAATTTCCAAGGCCAATATTTTTATAAATATATTTTTGCTTTGAAAGTTTCGGCCGTGGTTAAAGTTGGATGTTAATTCTAGCTAAATTTTCTCGATCCACACTAATGAAACCCAATCACATAGACCATGACAAAGTGCATAATTTAAATGTAGGAAGAAGAGTAAATCCATACCTATTTTGCGCCATTCACCATCCTCGCATTCGATGAGACTAAATTTTGTTAATGCATTTTTCAAACATTTTGCATTCCTTGAGCAAGATTCCACGTTTTGCACATATAACTAACGGGGTATTTGCAACTTCAACAACTGAAAAAAATCCATATCCATGATGCTTTCATAGTTGTCCAAACCATGGTAAAAAGCTCCTGTGTTGGCACATGTTAGTAGGATGCTAGAAAGAGTTATGGAGTACACATTTACAGCACCTAGTTGCATTTTCTTAAAAGTTTCCAAGGATTTTTCAACAATTCCATCTTGTGCAAGGCATGTACTTGGTACCTCCTTGAGCATCCACCAAACATTTATGTCCACTGACCCACGTTTCCCTTTGGGAAATTTCCAAATAGGTTACATACCCTATGCATGCTTTCAATGCCCGCAAAAGTAATTTCTAAGAAGTTTCCAAAGCTTCTTTAACAACCATTTTACACACGGTCTACAAGTCTTGTGTTGGGGCCAAACCAACCTCCTAAGTGGCATCCCTGATTTAAGAAATCGACCCACATTCTAGACACACGTCCCATTAGCAATAAAATAAACTAAAATAGTTATAAAAAAAGATAAAAAACTATGCCATTTTTGTCCTCTCGGTAGCTCCAATCAAGGAAAAAAAAGGTGCCCAGGGGAAGGAACACAAATTGTTGGCGTAGGAAAAAGGGTTGGCTTCACACCGGTCCAAAATCCATTTATTTGAAAGTCTCCAGGCGTCCTCAACAACTACATATGTCAACAACACCTCCCCCAATGCATAATACACATCTAAAACCAAATTCAAGGCTCATGCCTAATCTAAAGCTCCCATTGACACGGGGAGGGTGATTAACAATAGGTTGACACATGTTGAGCATATGCAATTACTACATCTAACAAACTTCACCTTTATTTTATTTTTTATTTTTTATTTTTACAATGCTAAGCTGTTGCGTACACCCTGTCCAAGGCTCCCAAATTGGCACCTCCGGAAGAAGTGGAGTGGTCCAGATAAAGGTTTACTTGATGCACAAGATGGAGTAATAACAAGAGCTTAGATAACCACAAAATACCCTAAAAAAATTAAAATCCCCAAAATTTAAATCCTCTCACACAAGCCAACTCACAACATCCAAGAAGAATTTCCAAAAATACTCTCATGGAAAACCAACTCACCATACCCAAGAAGAATTTTATTAATTCTTTCCTTGAGAAGAGGTTGGCCCCAAGCTCCAAAATAAATTTGGAGAGATTTTAGGATAAAAAAATCTAAAAAAAAGAAACTCTTTCATTGTGCTTACTTCATATTTCATTTAATTTTTAAAACATTTTCTTTAGTCCAAACCTCAATCGCTCTCAATACACCTGTTAATTAACATGAAAAATATCTTTATTGAGGAAAAGGAAAAATCCTTTTATTGATATCGAAATATGCTTGAGTTAGATCAACATTTAAAATTATAAAGAAATTTATAGATATTTTAAACTCTAGGTTCGCGAATGATCCCAAGTTGGATGAATCACGAGAAGAATGACTTCACCTCACCAAAAAACAACACGGGGATGATCTAAGGGTTTAAAAATATTAGCCAAGTGGTGTCCCCAAAAATTTCACTTGGAAATTTTAGGATACCCCTTTAAAATTTTTGGTCTTTTTGTCTTGTGCTGATTTGCTCAGGATGCCTTCAGGAGATTGCAAGAAGTTGCTTGGTCCAAAAAGGTGCAATAATGGATTGTATGAAAATAAGAAAAATGCTGCCACCAATGCGTAGAGCTCAAGAAAATATGCACTTTTAGAAAAAAATGACACCTAAAACGGAGCCACGGAGTGAAAGTTATGGCACTTGCAAGTTTTTGTTGCTACATCTTCCCGGACCCTTTCAAAAATGGAAAGAAATGCTTCTTAGACCAAAACGTGGAAATTAGAGCTGCCCCGCAGGTTGGATTTTAACGCTGCCTTCCACCTTGGATTTCCACGCCAATTTTAAAAGAAGAAGTCATGATTTCCACACCAATTTTGGGAAATTAATTCCAAGTGCAAGTTGCATTTTCTGAAATTGCCTACTAGGTCAGAGTTTAACACGATGGCTTGAATGGAAAGTGTGAAACTTGGACCTGCTTGACAGGGTGAATTTTAACATTGCATGTTGCTTGTGTGTTTCACACAAAAAATTATTTAATTCCAAAACAAGTCACACTTTTTGCCTGCCTGTTGGGTCAACGTTTAACACAAATAACTTAAGTGGAAAGTGTGAAACTTAGACCGCCTGACTGGCAGGTGGAGTTTAACACAATCACTTAAGTGGAAGGTGTGGAATTAGAAGCTATCAAGACAAGGTGAATTTTAACACTACCTGCTACTTGTGTGTTTCACACAAAAGCAAATTTATTCACCCAAACAAGTCACATTTTTGCCTTTCTTGGGTCATTGTTTAACACAAATAACTTAAGTGGAAAGTGTGAAACTTAGACCTGCATGACAGGGTGGAGTTTAACACAATCACTTAAGTGGAAGGTGTGGAATTAGAAGTTGTCAGGTAGGGTGAATTTTCACACTACCTTGCTTGTGTGTTTCACACAATTCCTAGCCAAAAATGGCGACTTACTTTGGCATTGTTGCATGCTTTAAAAGGGATTTAATTTAATTATTTTTGGCAAGTGTTGGTGCCAAAGATAGGGAGGAAGTCATTGCATGCAAAATCCCTTTTAGAAGCTTGTGCATGTGCTCCCAATCTTCCAGTTGAGGCCTTCATTGGATTTACTTATATTTGCCTTCACCCGGAGTGCTTTCCAGAAGTCAAAATTGCTCATATGCAATTAAAAATAAAAGGTGATGAGTTTTGTCTGAATTGTTTATGGAAAACATTTTATTGGTACACGTACTAGAGAAGAACTACAAAAGCTTCAAGGATAAAAGGAGAAGACAAGTCAGAGGCAACACCCGCAAGAAAATCACAGTCAGCTGCTTCCAGATCCAGTTTGGTGAGAATCAAAGGCAAAGAGTCAACCACATGCAGGAGAAAAAACACCTCAGATTCAAGGCAGAGATATCATCCAAATCATTCATGAGGTTGGATCAACATGCAAAGTATGGAAGAAGAACAAGACTGAGAGTGTTGTAGCTTTCTTCTAATTTCTTCTCCTCTTTCTTCTTCTTTCTCTTATTTTCTCCGAAAAAGTAATTGAGTAATCAATTAAAATTGTAAAACTTAGGTAATTGGCTTTAAAATTTGTTGCTTCAAGTTACTGGAAGAAGTCAATTACTTGGAAATAGGTGGAAGACATGCAAAATAGAAGGTTCTATTTTCAGTTGTAAAGCATGCATGTCATGCAATGAGAAAGTCTAGGGAAAATACTACCAGCTGTTTCCCTTTTCATAGCTTCCACATGCGGAAATTCATTGAAAGCTTCCTATTTGTAATTTCCCTCTATGCACTATAAATGGAGGAAGATCCTATGGGTTAAATGATCACAAGTTGTTAATCAACATTCTCGAGTTCAGAATTTGTCTTTGTAGCCCTTGATGTCATTTCTGTGAAAGCTGAGGAATTGAATTAAGGTGGATTTCTAGAGAACTTTGTGTCCACAATGAATTTACTTCTTACTTCTGTGTGTATCTTTAGATAAAATTTGTGTTATCTGAGATTTAGATTAGAAGCTTTTCTTTTCTTTACTTCTGAATATTGTGAGATCTACTTGTTTATTTAATCTATGTGTATGAGACCAACTCTGTAAACTATTGGTTGAATTACATATCTTCCTTTCTTCTTTCCCAATTTCATTATTTCCCTTCTGCAAATACTTCATAAACAACTGCTTACTTGCTGTAGAATTGTTAAGCTATGGTTCATGAGCTTTGTAATTAAAGTAAAACCCCATGCAAATAGTTATTAGGATTCATACTTACCATATTGATAAACATATTACACGGGAGCCTCACCGGTAAATGAGGGAGATTTATCTCATGACTTCCTAGGTTTTTAGCTATGCAAAAAATCTAGCCAACACCAAGAAATGACACTTCAAAACTGCCCTTATTATTTTATTGGTACAAATGCATTATTTAAATGCTACCATTTTTACTAAATATTCATAAAGTTAGCATGACACTAGAATGACGAACTTGTTCAAACCAAGGTCAACTCGAGCCCACACAACTATGATCGAGAGGTGGTAACGGAAGAGGCGATACATAAACAATCAAGTGACATGCGACATAGGCCGCAAACAAGTGAAAACATAGATAAATCATGTAAAGAAATAAACAAGAAATATGATGAATATGAACTTATCTTGTAAGTGACCTACAAAAGAGATACTACACATGAAGAACCCATTAACATGTTAGAGTAATAAATAATATGACACAATATATGTACTAAGTGAATGAGGTAAGTAAAATTAGAGTAGTAAATATTGGGTAAATATCACCAATGTATGAGAAAATGTAAAAATGGATGCCCCTAGTAGTTGTGGAAGAAATGGTAAAAGAGTTGTCAAACACCCCGCATCATATAAAAATATGTGTAACTTGCATTCAACTTAATGTACCATGTGAACACACATGTGTATAAAGAAATGATATAACATACTATGTATCAAACTAAACATGAAAAGTAAAGTGCAACATGAATAATATAAGCATGCAATAAAAACAACCAAGCAAGAGTGATGCAAATATTTTTGTATGTTTGTATATTATTTTAATGATTTCAGATTTTTAGCATATATGATTATTTTTGGATTTTAGGCCCCTTGAGGCCATTTATGAAAACCTATTATCCAAAGAGAAGGAAGGGTGATCAAGAATTCCCTCAAGGGGAAACATTTAGATTTTCAAGTGTTTTCAATGAATATAGATTATGCATCTAGAGAGGGGAAGCAAGGCTTCCCCCTAGTATGTGCGTGTGTGCAAAGTAAGGATTGGGTGTGTAGGCGCTCCTTCCACAATCAAGTTGAACCTATAAATAGAGTGTGTCATTAGGAAATGAGAGGGAATCAGATGTCCCCATGGGTGAGTAGTGTATGAACTATCCAATTAAAACTTCCCGAGAAGGTGGAGAAGTTGTTAGGGGGAAATGGAGGCTTGGGCCTCAGTTGTGCCAAAGAATGGGAATAAAGTGCATATTCCATAGAAAAATTGGGAGGAGAGAAAGGTGGACTAGATCCACAAGAATTCATATGCAAATTTTATGATTGGTGAATAGGAGTATGAGGGGAAAACCCTATAGTGACAAAAGGCCGAACCATGTATGAATTAAGCACCAATGTATTATCAGGAGGAATATGAGAATATAATAAATACATAAGAGATTAAATGTAATGAGGGTATCCTATATCAATCTCAAGAAGAGGGAGAGATAAAAGGCCAACCAAAAGTATAAGAGGTGATGTAGGAGCACTAGAAGAAATAAAAACATACCAAGGACCTGTATAAAGTAGCATATGTAAGATTATCATGACTAGCAAAATGTATACATGTATTGGCTAATATATCATAAATAATTGCATTAGTGGAGTGGAAGGAAGATTCTGAACCTTATTTTGTAAGTCAACTACAACATGCATTAGATAAAGAAAGTCACATGGAGGAATATCATCGGTAGTAAGAGGCTTGTTGAGTGGTTGCATCTTTCCATTATATGTAGCCATAGAGACATTATTGGGTGGGAATTGGATCATTAGGTCATATAGTGGAGAAGTTGCATTGACACTAGGACTACTAGAATATATAGAAGGAATGTAAGCTTAGAAACGCTTATCAATAAATTCCTTATCATGGGAAAAATAAGGAGAAACACAAGCATCATTATGTAAAATATCCTCTTGAAAAGTAATAGTAACAATAAATACATCATTTGTAACAACATTTTTTTCACAAACAACTAAGACATCATGTTGAAAGAGAGAGAAGTAATACTAGCATTATTTTCAATAACATTTTGTGTTCCAGTAGATACAATATCATTTAGAGGAGGAAGGGAAGGAACACATGTATCATTTATAACCAAATTTTGTGCACAATTATTTGAAAGACTCTTTTGAGAGGAAGAAGGGATATCCTAGTCAAAAGGATGTGCATCAAGGAGATCTTGTATAATATCCCAATTGTAAAGATGAGTAGTAGACATTGACATATAGACACTAAGAAGAGATTCTCCCATGGAGGTGGGGGAGAAGAAAATAGAATGGAAGATGTGAGTATAACATGCATGACATGTGACCAAGGATGAACTAGAAGAATATTTTAATTGAAATTATTAAGCATGTCTTGCCATGGAAAATTAAGAGTACAAGGACATACTATAATTGGAAAATTGTTCTTTCTCCCCAATACCTTCATAGGATTTTTTTTCAAACCCAAAAATACATAGGGTACATGGAGTTAGGTCATTAGCAAAAATTCCTATTTGAGGTAAAAATAAATTTTACATATGTTAAGGCCAAATCCATTATCGACAAGAGCACGTTTTACTAATGCATTACAAATTTTGACTTGGATATACAATGGAGGAGCCTCAATCATGATGTGAAAGAATAAAGAATCATTAGAAACCCTATGACCCTAGAAAAAATAACTCAAGAGAGTAGAAGAAGATAGATCTAATGCACAACATACAATACTTGGGTTCACTAAATGATTTAACCTAAATTGTCTAATATATTAGGGGGTAGTAGCCAATGGTAGATTTTCCTAATCAATTAGTTTCCAAGGCTAATTACAGAAATATCAAGAATAATCATATGAATAAAGATAAACAATGATAGATAATGAAATAAAGCACTAATAATGAGGAGAAGGAGACTTAGCTGATATCCTAGATTGTGTGCTAATTTGGGCTGATATGATGATGGGAAATAGCTGGAGATGATCTAATAGAGCCTCACTATTGACACTATGATTTGAGCAACTTCCTGGCCCAAATCATACCCATGTTATGGACCTTTCTATATTCTTTGGCCCTTCCATAATTTCAGCCTCTACAACCTCTTGTACCTATTCACCACTTCATATTATGCTCCTATATGGAATATGGACCTCCAAAACTATGTGATGCTCATTGTGTAATTGATTCAACCTTAAAAACCCTATATGGTGAGAGATTCCAACAAAACAAACATTAGGTGGGTTATGGACACCCTTGTGCACCGTTGATGTCACCATTACTCCAAAGAGGGATCAAACCACATGTCATTCTCACCTAGCATGTGATATCTAAAATGTATGCAACCAAATTGATAACCATGATCTTGCAACAGTGGAATTGTTGCTTAATAATTCCCTAGCTTGGCTTGACTTTGATAATGTGCCTTTGTACTTGTAGACCTGAGTATATGACTGACCTATAATGAGTATGCAGAGTATGTGGAGCTCAAGGGAGTCTTGGAATATCTTTTCTTGTGATTTCTCTTAGTGTTTACTCATTGGAATGTTAGGTGCCAAGTAGAATTGATGCCCATCCTTAATGGGAGATGAATAACTTGCTTATATAGGTGTTTTGGATCTAGAAACATCGAATAAGGAAAAATAGGAATGCACCAAAGGGATTGAAATTAGAAAAAGTGTTTCTAGATGAAGATGTAACAAAGTGTCTAGGTCATCCCATAATGTATGGGCATTATGGACCTCCCTATCTGCTATGGTCCCAGATGCATGTGTGTGTGATTTGAAAGTTGAAATTGTGATATGTGAGGGTATAACCTAATTTGATGGATTAATATGACCATTGTGTGAACAAATAGGTTGTGTGTGAAAGTAAGAATGAGTGGGATATAACTAGGGTTATCCTAATTGGCCAAGTTGAAAAAGTGTGTTCTAGTGCAAGAGTGTTGTTGCAAGGCATGAATTATCAAAATGAGAGTCTACAATGGTACCTTAATGGAATATGGTGGGATCTTAAATTTGAGATCAACCTAATAAAGATATATAATAGAATAGGCATACTAATATGTCTTGAGAGTGAAAGAGAAGTGTTTGCACAAAAAGAATGTGTACAAGAACAAAGGAACGATCAATGGTGGAAAAGAGCCACCGACACAAGAGTATGAAGGAGAGGAGAATGCATGAATTGCAAAAGAACCATAAAATAAGGGAAGGACTACGTATGTATGAGGTAGAGGTCAAAACACATCAAATATTTAGTGGCACATGTTTTCAGTATGGCAATGCAAGGATTTGGTATTTTGAGTGTCTACAAAATGATGATGGGAAGAGGAAGAGTGTGAGTGCACAAATAACACAAGAAGAGGGAAGTGATAAGTATGTAAAAAAACCATAAACATGAAGCAATTTGATGATAGCAAAGAAGGTATTAAATGTTTCATAAAATAAGGATGATTCACAATGTGAGAGACAACAACTTTTTGTGCGTGAGGTGTGAGACCAAGGGGAAATGTTGTATAATGGTGGTAAATAGTGAAAGCACAAAATTTTTGGTATTTATGGAGATGTTTTAGAAGTTGGGATTAGAACACAAGACAAATATAGTTCCTTACATGGTGACTTGTTTGATGGAATGACAAGAAGGTGTTGTGAAAGAGCAATGCGAAGTATTTGGATAAATGTGACGATATTCACTAAAAAATTGTGTGATATTTTACTTGATGGATGCATGTCATGTATTGTTGGGAATACCTTGGTAATTTTACAAAGACATTTTATATAGTTAGAGAAAAATAATATTATAATACAAAAATAAGGATAGACTTACATTATTAAGCCTCTAAAGGAGGAAAATAAGGTAGTTCTCACTAGAGTCACATGGTTCATAAGCCTAGTGAATATGGAACATGCACGACATGTGCCAAGATAAAGAGAA
Organism: Taxus wallichiana var. yunnanensis; assembly: GCA_018340775.1. NCBI lineage: Eukaryota > Viridiplantae > Streptophyta > Pinopsida > Cupressales > Taxaceae > Taxus > Taxus wallichiana. The sequence continues at coordinate 685,205,750 of CM031243.1, forward strand.
GTTGGGTGAAAGGTGATGACAAAAAACCAGAGAGAAGAGAATTATAATATGGGAAGATTTGGAACAAGATAAGGAATATCAAGAAACACATTGGTGTCTACATGTGGTGTGTAGAGCTATTATGTAACAATAGAAGAAGGGATTAAGCAAAAATTTTTGCGCATGTGTGGAAGAAAAAGAGTTACCTACGTAGATAAAATGATTTCACCTAAGAAGAGGATAAATTGATGCATTGAAGATTAAATATATACTTATTGGAGAAGGTTGCTTACTTAAGTGAGTTCTAACATTGGAAGGTAGGTAATTCCTATTGGCATATAAGCATGCCAAGTCCGTACTAGAAGGAAAAATGGCAGTTTTATCATTGAGCCTACAAATAAGATCATTATACTTGCATTTTTTCTTACCTAGGGTGTGTATTGCATGAGAATCCAAGTTTATAAGTAATCTTGTATCATCCAAAAATATTTTAAATACTTAAAGTCATATGTTTGCATTTTTTTTCATTTTGTGGTGTTAGTGGACCATGATGTGAATAACCATGTTGTTGGTAGGCTAGGGAGTGATAGTGTTACATTTTTACAGTATTGTGCAAGTACATTACACAATGTTAGTGTAATCATATTGCACAATATCACATCTATTGCATAGTTCATGTAATTGTGTGAAGTCTTTGTGCAATCTATACAAGCTATAAAAGTCAGTCTTATAATCTTGAGTGGATTGGAGGATGTTTTAAAACACTAAGGAAGTCACACAAGTATATTGGTATCCTTTGAACATTAGAAGGAGGTGCATAAGATTAAGGGAAGCTATGCAATATTATGAAAATTTAATTGAAGCTGCAAAGCATTGGATAAAATATTATTTGAAACCACAAAATATAAGAGACCTTGATTAGGTCTATAATGGGTCTTTTGGACCATAATTCCATATTAAGTTTTTAGAGTTAATTTTGTGGCATTGGTTAGATATATAAACATATTCCAATTTCCTTAGAGAGTTAGTTCTCAATAAATAATTCATGGTAAAATTAATGAAGAAGAGGAGAGTGTGGATGCAAGATTAAGGATTGAAGCAAAGTGTGTGGTGTAAGACTTAACTTCAATTAACACATCTCATATTTTTATTGCAAATTTTCTTTAGGGGTAAGACCTTCTTAACATGATCTTTCTTAACATGATCTTTGCATAAATATTTCAAAAATGAAATGGAAGTGCTTCACTCCACTTTTGGCCTCAATGACATACTCCTTGGTCTACTAATAGGGAACAACGAGGACTAAAGCGCCACACCTACAAGAGTTAGACGATGATAAACCCTCTTGCCTTACTTGAGATATATTTAGACACATAGTGTGAGGACCACGCGGACAAGTATAAGGAACGTTTTTTTAGTTTTATAATGTGGAGAACATTTTAATTATTCCTTTAGTCCCTTATTATAATTTGAAAGTGTATAAGTACTATACAATTGTAAAAAATAAATTTTAATTTAAACATTGTCTTTTTTAATTATCTAGAACATTTTTTCTACAAATGTTCACTTTCTATTAAAATTATATTTTTATTTATTAAAAATAAAAATATTAAATATACAAATATGTAATATTACATTTAATGTAAAATAATTTAACATGTTATGTGGTTATATATACTGATAATATAAAACCATAATATACACATGTAATTATATCTGTTATATTTGAAAATAATTAAAATAATAATAAGTACGATATAATTATTTGTAATTAAGATAAATATTCTAACTAACTAAATAACTATAACTATATATATATATATTTCAAATGATATTTGTACTAGTTGTTAGTCATAAAAAAGTGACGCAAATTTAGGTTAACATCATTTACAAGTGCAAAATAGGCATAAATTTGGCACAATCATTTTGCAAAAGTGATGCTAGTAAAAATGTTTAGTTGTTTCATTTTTGTGTTATTATTACAACACCCTAAACAATACAATTTCCTAAAAGAACCAAAATGAAAAACACCAAAAATGTCGATTTATGACATGATTTTGGACCGTAAAAGTGGCACTTCTTTCTCTCTATGTGGTACTACTAAAATAAGGGTGTGTAGAAACTACCCGCATGCATTATTTTTCATTTTGTGATGTCCATTATACATGTTATCTATATGGGTTGTATTAAACTTAATATTAAATTATAATTTTTCTATAGGATTTTCACTTGTGTATTTAAGTCATCTCAAAATGACCACCATGAGTAATCATTAATGCAATGAAATTTTTTCCACCTAATTATATGGAAAAACATCATTACATTTTCTTGTTCAGCCTTCCCTCTCCTCTTATGTGGCTTGATAATACAAAATAGCATCCCAATCCAATTTATGGCCTTCAAATACATGCCTTACTACACCACATTGGATTTACTCCTTTATCGCATCTTGGAATCACTCATGCTTTACTCTAAAAGTCATCATGCATTCATCATCATTTATGGTGGTCATCTTAAGATGACTTAAAAAATGTAAACATCCCACAAAAATGATTAATTTGATTAAATTATTTGTGAAATCCTTCAAATTAACATAAATTGTATATTTTTATTAAATAATCAATTACCGAGAGACCTTTTACCTCTACATAGGTAGAGCCTTAGGACCTCTTTCCTCAAAGCATCATCACTAATAGATTACATATCTTCACTTTGAGGATTAACTCATCCAACCTCTACGATATGCTAGGATTCAATTACCATGGAGTTTGAGAGTTGCATTTGCATAATTTAGGGTTTGTTCACACCACCTCTGCATAAAGACATATCACCATGTTCCTCAAGTGCATTGTATTTGTGAAATTTGATTAATAAAGTCTGAAACCAAAGATTATTGTGTATTTATATGCTCTCTTTACTATGATATTAGGGGTTGGTTCTTTTTCCTCTTTAGAGAATCATATAACTCTCTCCAAATCTTCATGGTTTACGAGGATCATGTTAGGAAAATAGTCTTTTAAAGTCGTTTTAACAACTTATAGATATAAAATTTGTAGGAAATATTTAAGGGACTCTTGTTGAAGTTGTTAAAACCTATCTCCTTATTTGTAGGAGAAATCTATTCCTATATAATTGTAATCTCATATGAAGTGAATAATCAAGTATTACTTGTGTGTATAATTTGTTCAATCTCTAACCAAATTAACATTTGGTATCAAAGTGGATGAAAATATGAGATGGAGTAGAAGAAATTAGGGGTAATGTATGGTTTTATTGTTTCCCTAATTTATGAGATCCATGATATCTTGTAAGAATGTAGAATAAATTTTTTCGGTTTAAGATCTATTTATTGTTTTTTAGTGTTCTTTTGGAATTTTTGTTCAGGATGTTCTCTAGTTACACCAAAGAATAGAAAACGTTATTTGTGCTCAGTCCTGTGGAACATCTCATTTTCCTATAATCCTTGCATCATTTTGGACTATTTCAATCTATTGTTTTTCCCTATGAAGTCTATAATATGTTGTTATGTAGATCTAATCTAGATGGTCTTCATGTACAAGTGCCAATGAAATCTACATTGATGTCTCATGTCCATTTTCCAAAATTGTCTACTAGACCGGGCGTAACAAAGGCATTTGGCTTGAAAATTGATCTTCATTTTTGCATAACAATCTTCCTCACAACCACACATAGCTTTTGTATGCAACAAACTCACCATTGAGTCACATTTACTCTCCTTACCGTGGTAGCTCTATCTATACCCACATTGAAGTTTGGTAGAAACTTTGTAGATGTGTAATTTGAAGTTACTTGATCTTGTTTTTTAAATTATATATTTTGTTATTAGCTTTAGGCTGATTTAATCTAATTTGAATTAAATATTATTTCAGAGTAACTTACTATAACAAATGATATTTAAGTGATTACATATAGTAATGTGCAAACACTAAGCATTCAATAATGTAAAACCCTAAGTGAAGGGAAGAATAAGACTCAACTGATTTTGTGTGATCTGGGAGTGATTGAGACTATGTATCTACTAGAACAAGTGAGAACATAGTCCTACTAGCTCGATGAAGATTCGAAGTATAGAAATATATAGGAAAAAAGTTCCTACGAGGAGGACAAGGGCGTCCAGGGAGAGCTAGTGACCGATTTGGGCGCTAGTATCCTCTTAGATGCTCGGAGTTCTAAATTTTGTGGGTTAGGTGGTCTTCGCTCATGTTGGTCCTCAATTATACACCACCGGTGGCAGAAAAAAATTATCTTATTAAAGGGATATGCTTGGAATGGTGGTAAATCGGGTTGTATGTAGTTTTGTAATTGGGGAGGGGTCTAACACTTCCTTGTGATCATGCCTTGGGATGATTGAGGGGCACATATAAAGGAGATGGCCTTTTCCTGCTACTTTTGGTCCTACCTTAAACCAGGGTGAGAGGACCCGCGATGTAACCTGAATGCAGAGAGGGAGATACCTTATTTGTTCCTCTCAATTTTTTCCAATGCACCATACATAGGTTACTATAGACAACAAAGTTGCATATGCTCAATGCACCAGACACATATTACTATAAAAAAAGTTTGGTTGCTCTTTTCACTCTCTTAACAATAGAATTAAGGATAGAAGGCACCTTCAAAGTGATATTCAAAGCAACAAGGTAGTAAATGGAACAAATGGAAGTTAATATGAGGGGGTGGGATCAATTATGGTATTTGTAACTTCACAAAAGGGGGATTATAGGCTGAGAGATTCCTTGTAATAGAGAATTTAACACTTAGAGTAACTGTAATTCTAGAAAGCACATAAAATTGGATTAAGTAGTGACAATTTCTACAAAGAAAGATTTGTATTCATTGATACTCAACAAATGTAAAGTTTTAGCACAATCTCTAAAATACTCGACACAAGAGCTTGTGCAAGTATTCTAATAAAGTATTTACTACTTCTACTCTCATACGCCCAAGATACACTCAAAGGATAACAAAAATCACTTTGAAAAAATGGTTAGAGTAAGGATTTTACAATTAAGTCCAATATTGTAAAGTAAATTCTCACAACACAATATTGAACTAATGACCAAAGCACAACCATTGAGGACTGATCTAGTGTATGACAAAGAGAAGCAATAAACACAAAGACTGTAGCAGAAAATATAACTCATCAATCAATAATTTGACATACAAAACCCATAACACAGAAATTAAACTCGAAGCGAGACATATTTCATTCAGATCTTGAATTTCTTAACAGGGGAACATAAAGCAAATGCTCTCAATGTTTGTCAATGGTTGTACATTGTAACCACCTTGACACATAAGTTTGGGAAACTGAAATCTATATGCATTTCACAAAGGAAACATGCAATATTCATAATTATATCTCTCGACCTTTTCGAAATAGAAAAACTAAGCCCCTTTGATCAGAATACCAAAACTAACTCCTCTTGATATGAGGACAAGCCCCCATATTTATACAATTTTGATGAATTCTTACAATTCAATTCCCCCACCAAAAAAAAAAAAAAAAAAAAAAAAGTGTATCTTCTCCTTGTTCACAAATAAATATATTTTTAATTAGAGTGGGAATGTAACTTGTCTAACTAAAAATATCTGATTTTCTCGTTAGTATTTTGGGATTGATTCCATGCCTTCACTGCCACATACGCAAAAATAGTTAGCTAATATTGCTAGGTGCGCTTATGTATTTTTATTTTCTCATTTTATCCTATAAAATGCCATCAATTCCTGAATCAAATGATTCCAAATTGAAGGTCTCAAGGAGACCTTTCCAATGAGACCGATTTTGCATGATTTAGAACTCGGATTGAAAGTTATGGCCATTTGAATTTTTTCATGTCGGGATGAACAAGAGAGTGACACATGATAACTTTTGATTAGCTTGGGAATTTCCTTTGTCTATAAAATGTGAGCCAATAAGATAATTCCATGCAGCTTTTCCTTTTCAGACTATTATTTTACTTGATTTCCCTCCGTGAAACGTGTAGGAATAAATGAATAAGACTTCCCCTTTTATAATTGTTTTGTATGGTTATGCGGTTGTAACCGCTAACTAATTTTGTAACCATCTTTGCATAATAAATACCCGGACACACAACCCATTTTATGCGTGTGTATTCCGATTTTCTCTTCAATCATTCTTTACACATTTATTTGGTTTATTCTCTCTCTCTCTGAAAATTCTAACAGTGGTATCAGAGCGTGGGGCAAGCAAAGAGAGGGAGGAAGAAAGATATTTTCATGAGTCCCATTAGGGCACGCTGTACAATCGCGAATCAGAAGAATATAGTCACGAAAATCACTATTGTACTCACGTTTTGAAAAAATCATCTTTGTACTCATGTTTTTCTAAAAAAAAAAAGTCACGAAAATACAATGCGAATGGAAGCGTTTTTAAGGAAATTAACAAGTATTTTCAAGCACGAAAATACTGATCGCGAATGGCACATTTTTCAGAAAATAACAACATTTTCGAGCACAAATAGTCGATTTTAATAACGACAAAAAATCGTGATTTTAGACATTTTTACTGATCGCGATTTGCGCTAATATGGTGCATTATTACAGTCACGAATTGCTAGGGCACAAACATTTTCACGACAGACATATTGGGAAAGACGAGAAGCAAAAAGACTACTGCGCTAGGGCACAAAGCGTCTGCAATGGTATTTTATTTTATTTTATTTATTCATTTCCAAAATACGCGGTTTGTATTTATTCTATTTTATTAAAATGGAAATGCCCATAGAAAAATATTCTGGTCTAAATTTTCATACATGGAGAGTGAAAATACAAATGCAACTTATGAATAAAAATTTGTGGGGCATTGTAAATGGGAAAGAGACAACACCTACCGATGCATCGAAATTGTTAGAATGGAAAAGTAGAGATGATAGAGTGAAAGCTATTATTGGCCTTGCTCTCTCGAATTTGAACTTCATCATGTAGACCTAGACAAATCATCGAAGGAAATTTGGGATACTCTAAATAAATTATTTGGAGCGAAAGCAATCAATGCCAAATTTTCCCTGAAACTTAATTGTATAGGTTCAAAATGGATGACGGAGTCTCTATGTCAAGCCACATCAATAATCTAAGGTCCTTGATCGACAACTAGCGAAGTGAAAAGCTGCGATTGAGGACGAAGATGCCAAAGCTATCTCATTAAATAGTTTGTCTTCAAAATATAGCAATGTAGTTTTTACCCCTAGTCAAATTCAATCTCAATCTGGATGATATGATAGCAGACTCTTCTAGCTGAGGAAAACGAACTACGAGAGGATGTTGAAGGTCATTCCCAAAGAAGAAAGTGCATTCTATTCTAGAATAATAAAATATCATAGAAGATCGGATAAGTCGAAGATTGAATGTCATTATTGTAAGAAAAGAGGTCACACAACATGGGATTGTCGTGTTCGAGCCAATGATGTTCTCAAGGGTAAAGTCATATCAAATACAACCAATATAGCCATGGTTGAATACCCACCAGATGCAGAAGGTAGTGAGGACAGTGACGAATACATGCTATAAATATGCTCTAAACTTTGAAGGCAAGAAAGGATACAGGGTAGATGAAGCTCGGTATGGATGGTTGCTCAGATAGTTTGGGAGATTGTGGATCTTGGGAATTATACTCTCACAAGGGTCATTAGACAACTTGATGGAGCTTGTGGATGGCTCAGTATGGATGGTTGTCCAATAATTTAGGAGATCTGTGATTTGGGAGTTCGGGGAGGTGGAATCTGGGAACTTGGGAATTCAGCTCAGGCACTACACCTTTACGAAGGTTACAAAGCAGCTTGATGGAGCCCTACCTTATCATAGCATTGCTTTCAAAGTGAAAGTGTTTGAAGATTGCGTAGTTCTGTTTTGTTAGATTGTTTGTTTTTGAGTTATGTAGGGTAAGTCTTAAGAGGGGGTGTAGGAATAAATGAATAAGACTTCCCCTTTTATAATTGTTTTGTATGGTTATGCGGTTGTAACCGCTAACTAATTTTGTAACCGTCTTTGCATAATAAATACCCAGACACACAACCCATTTGTACAGTGTGTATTCCGGTTTTCTCTTCAATCATTCTTTACACATTTATTCGGTTTATTCTCTCTCTCCACAAATTCTAACAAAATGTGATCCAATGAGGAATCTCCATGCTTTTTGTAATGTGAGTTTTTTTTACTTGTACTCACCACCGTGAAACACGAGCCAATGAAAAAGATCCAAGCTCCTTCGCAATTTAGACTATTCAATAATCTTAATTGATTTATGTGAAACATAAGCCAATGGGAAAGCTCCACACTCTTCGTACTCTCACAATTTTTGATAACCTTGAATGACCCTAGAAAAACATGAGCCAATAAGGAAGCTCCATGCTTACTTCACAATTCACTTTCATTTACAAAAACCTTATTAGAGTGTGAAGCATAAACCAATGAAATAGCTCCACACACCTTTGCATTGTCATCCTTGTTAGAGTGCGAAGCATAAACCAATCAGAAAGTTCCACGATACTTTACAATTTACTTTTATTTATAAGGACCTTGTCAAAGTGTGAAACATGAACCAATGAGAAAGCTCCATGCTACTGGAAATGTTAGTCTTGTTAGAGTGTGAAGCATAAACCAATGAGAAAGCTCCACGCACCTTTGTGGTTTCGTAGTGTCAAGTTCTCTTGCTTTCATGTTCACCTTTCATTGGTTATAGGGTCGAGGCCTTCACATCGCGAATTCTATCTGGGTAGAATTCATCATTGGCTTCATAGAAATGTTGCCACATATAGTGCCTTGACTGGTTAGACCACGGACCCAAAATGCTATTAACCTTGGTGATTCCATAGAATTTTAGTCCATAAAACTTGAGCGATTTAGAGAGGCCCAAAATCTCACCATGTGTCCTTTACTTCACGGGAATTTGAATTACTTGGCGATGTAGATCTTTGACAACCATTTGAACATCCCAGGATTTTTAAAATGGCTAAGTCCATTTTAAATTTGTCATTTAGTGCTGATTGCATGTTTTTTTCCTTTGTGAAAGATGTAAACATATCCCGATCACCTACAAGTTTGAAGATTTTATACTTTGATCAACTAGTCCATTAACCAATCCTAGGGAAATTCTTATGGTGTCAGTCAAAGAAACAAGGCTTGAAAAGATCGTGGGTTTCGTGCTCAAGATTCACAATAGAAGATATGATATTGAAAAGATTCTAAATTCATCTTAAAGTCTTAGATTTTGGTCCTATAAACTCTTCATTCTCGTGGACATCATTAAAATATTTCATTTTATTTCAGTCCTCCAATTTTTCTTCTAAATCCTTTCTTATTTTAACACGACACAAAATTTGTTACAAATTGATAAGTCTTCGTTACTTAGACTGAACTTTGAAGCAAGGGGAATAATTTGAAGCACACATAACAGCTTAGATTTTGGAGAGTCGAGGAAAAATACCATCTCAATCTAGGGTCCTAGATTGAGCATCAACAATGGGTCCTACTTGGGGATGGATGCCCCTTGTGGGTGTCACAAGAACAAAGACCAGATGCTTAATTCATTGGGTAAGGATTCGGGGAGACAAAACACTCAAGGATTTCTTAAAATATACATTACATTCATACCATAATACTGACATATCTCGAAACTTGGTCAATGTAGACCAGAGCACAAAAAGGGAAACAAAACCAAAAACTACGGAAAAAACAATACAACAAAAATATACACTGTACAATGATCATACCTGGTCACTTGGCTCAAACTAATTTTTTTTTGAGATGCCTACCATTGATAGGAAACTCCAATAATTATACCTCTAAGTCTTTCGAGAAAGAAGGTATGATCTCAAATCGCAATGTATTCTCTGTAACCTTTTAGCTTTGGATAAGACCATTGTTAGGGTAAACTTATTTTACTGTAGTAATTTATGCATTATATTATTACCTTTGGTAATTAGTTGATTATTGTTATATGGTTTTATAAACCATATTTGTCATATTATTCTCATATGAATTTATTGTTGTTATATAGTTATAACAATATTTTATCATGTATTATTTCATATGTGGTTTTTGGTTGCACCTGTACAACTTCTCTTTTGTTTGTAAACTGGCTGTCCAATATCTATAAGTATTAGAGCTGCAACATTATATTTGATTTGATTGAAAATTAATAAAAGTATCAAGATTCTGCCCTTTTTTTATTCTTTGTTATTTGGTATTAGAGCTAGTTGATATGGACATGTGAGTAGAGAAGGTATGAAAGAGGTTGCAGAAGGAATATTTTTTTTTTGAGAAGATTATGCACTCTATGAGAGCTTGTGTTGCCTCAGCTTCTTCCAAGATGCTTTGCATCTCGACAAGCTCCTACCATACTCCAAGTAAAAGCAAAGCATTTTTTTGCCTTGGTGCCCCTTTGCATTAGGAAAATTTACTTCTGGAAATTAATCAAATTATACAAAATAAAAATAATTATTTCTCCCCAATAAGGGGTTTTACCTCTAAATTTAGAGGACTATAGATAATATTATTTGTATTACAAAATTTGGAGGTCTGTGTCTCCAAGAGCCTCCCACCGAGCCCCTTCGAGCTCCTAGATGAGTCATTCCTCGAGCTGGTTGTTGGATCATTTTCTTGCATTAGAGACCGAGGTACACTATTTTACCGAGCTTTATTTTGGAGGTCAAGCCAATAAGCTCACCCACCAGAGCTAGCTCTTGGCTTATGAGTGATTTGAAAGGTCTATTTCGGCCTGGCCTTGACTTGAAGAGCCCACTTTACAAACCACCATCGAGCTACATTTGCTCTTGAGGTGAGCTGGTTGAAGGGCTTTGAATAATTGTCCACCGAATCAATGCAAGTGAGTTGGATCTCCGAATATTGAGCCAGATCCAAAATTTAAAATCAAGCTCTGCATTAAAGATAAAGGAGAGCCAATAATCTAATGGGTTGAGTCCCTCCCTCTCTGCCAGTCCAAGCATTGATTAAAGACCCGCATATTTCATTCTTGGTGAGTTGGAAAAATGTTTCAAGGTGCCCAAGCCATTTAACTTTGGCCGAGTTGTCCCCCAACATGAACATGTAACAATAAGTGGTGTGGACCAAGTCCCCCAACAAATGAGTTGTGTAGTTGAAAGACGAAGTTTTGAATCGAGCTTTACATTTAAAGAATCAAAATTTTTCAACACATTGAACAAAACAGTGGAAAGGAATCACAAATAGCCAGTGGAATAAGGAAGCAAAGCTAATAAGTGGCCCAAATCAACAAAACAACGACGGAAATAGATTGAAGAAATCATGAAGAAAAAGAAGTTTATGATCCTCCATTCGTGGGAACCCTAATCCACTGAACCCCCTCCTCCCACGTGGACATCATGAGGATCTACCACATCTAATTTTCATAAGGTTAGTTGACTTTTCTTTGAGTTTAAATATATATTCACCCATTTCATATTACATCTGTATAAGGCGTCACGGTGGCTAGTAGAGCTTGGCCAAGGCTTTGAATGATAGTTGGTTGATGGTTCAACTTCCCCCCCAAACATAAGCATATTTTAATATAAGATTAAATCGGTGAACCTATAGTGGCCCGCACCAACTTTAGCCATAAATATAATGATAAATATCCGCTAAAGCCCTTAGTACTTACTAAACACCGCTACCAAACTTAGAGGAGAAAACCTAAAATAGGGCATTTTTTTTTCTCGCGTATAGTATATTTTTTTCATTATGGGCATATATTTTCCAAAGGAGGGTGATTAAAAATTGCATTTTGAGCTTTTTTTGTAGTTTTTTGCTCAGAGAGCCGTATTGAGCTCGGAGGCCACTAGGGCCCCGCAAAAAAAAACAATTTTTTTTTTGCCTGCCATTCAATTTTTTTCAGAATTTTGGATGTAATTGTATATTTCAGTGTATTGTACTAATTTACAAGTTGCCATATTCAACCGCAAACCATTGTAACTTGCTTTAAAAATGGTCAGAGATTTGTACTAAAAAATAATTAAAATTTGGTTTTGTATATCACTCACGAGATCTTCGATCTCTTTCGTAGCATTTAGTATAAACAGTGCCTCAGGAAGCACTTACGGGTAAAGCCATGCGACTACTACTACACTTAACACCTAATATAGCTGTAACAATGTCATTTGGGCATCGACCCTTTAAATCAATGGGGAGTAATAAGGACACAATGCACACACTTTGAGCCCTCCCATCTATCTATGAATAATTTCACGACTTAAATCCGAATTGAGAAATTATCTGAGTATATAGTGAAGTTACACGTGCATATGAGGATATTTCTTTGAGTCGGTGTAATAATCACATAGACCCCTTTTAGTATTGTCTTGGTACCATGTATTAGATTCTTTCATGTACGTTAACGCCTCTTTCACGTATTGCTGAGTATATAGAAAGGGGGAAATCTTCTTCCACGTATCGATGGGTATATTGGAAGGGCACGTATATAGAAAGGTTTGGTATATCGGACTAATGGTATATAGATTGGGAGACCATATACCTGGAGTGATAAGAGCCTTACCCTTTGTCAGTTGATTTATGAAAAATGGGCACCAATGCCCCCAAATTATTTCTTCTAGATTCTCAACTTCTAAGAGGAAATAACTATGCAACATGGAAGACAAAAAAATCAAGACACAACTTGAGTTTGAAGAGATTTGGAATGTTGTGAATGGTTTTGTAACTAGATCAACAACTGATACAACACAACAGAGATAGTTTGATAGATCCGATCAGAAGGCCAAGCTGATAATCTTGTTTGTAGTGTTATGATGACGTGTAACCCCACATTCATGATGCCAAATCAGCCAAAGAAGCATGGGATAAGTTGAGCATAGTGTACGAGGCCAAGAATAAGAATGTCATACTAAATTTGTAGAGTCAGTTACACACATTGAAGTTTAAACAAAATGAGAAAATAGAAAGCTTTCTTAAGAAGAGTTGTAGAATTGAGGGCTTCACTTCTAGCCCTAGGAGAGGAGGTCACTGATACAGCTCTCATTCCCATTGTTTTGAGAGCACTCCCTCCTTCATACCACATTTTTGTGACAACACTCAACTTGTTAGATCAGATAGTTAGTTTTGACAAGTTAGTGAATCTACTGCAATAAGAGGAAGCTATGTACAATAAAGATGATGAAGAGGAGAAGGCACTATCTTCTCATTAGAAATGGAAAGGAAAAGGAAAAGGAAAACCTAATTCCTCTCAAAATTCCCAAACACAACATCAACATGGGAAAAAATAATAAGAATAAGAATAAATGTCCTATCTACAAAAGAGGACATGAGTTAAAAGATTGTTGGTTCAATACCTATAAGAAAGGTTCATCAAGAATTATGGACCTCAAAATCAAAAATCTTATAAGGGACATTCTAACTACAATCAAGGGAAGAAGAAGGGGAACTGGCAAAGAAAACCCCATCAACAAGGAAATATAGTTGAGCAAGAAGAACATTCGGATAATGAAGACTTCTTGTACATTGCTCATCAAGTGAACCATCCACATCATCTAGTGATTTGGTATGTTGATTCGGGAGCCACTCGACACATGACCACAGCCACATAGAGATTGGTTTACACAATGAGGGACACGCCTTTGAAAAATCATGTTTCGTTAGGTGATGATTCTTCATACAGTATAGGGGATTGGGAACATTTCTCTACCCCTTGGTTCACACAATTGTAGATTATCATATGTACTATATGTCCTTGGGTTGAAAAAAGAATCTACTATCAGTTAGTCAACTCCTAGATCACAATTTGAAAATTGAATTTGATAGTCATTTCGGAAAGAAAATGTGTTTAATTGAGACAAATCACGAGGCTCAAAAATAGTTGCAAAAGCCTCAATGTGGGACGCATGTTCCAACTTGATTTTTTCCATAGAGATGATCAAGCACTTGTGGCTAAGAATTCTACCTCTGCATAGTTGTGGCATTAGAGACTTGGTCACATTAGTTTCAAGTATCTCAAAACACTTCATTGGTACAATATGGTAAAAGGATTACCATCTCTCTAGAAGGATACAGATAAGTGTCCTCACTTACCTAGCAGGAAAACAACACAAAGCTTCATTCCAGAAGAGTACTTATCGAGCTCATGGTAAGCTTGATCTAGTTCATACCGATCTTTGTGGTTCGATGCAACCAAGTCATTCTAGATTTCAGTACTTCATGCTTTGTGTTGATGACTATTCGAGAAAAATGTGGATATATTGTCTTTGTAAGAAAAGTGAAGCTTTTAAAACTTTCAAGAAGTTCAAAGTGGTTTTGAGAATGAAACTTGGTCGTCACATCAGAAATCTCTGCTCAGATCGAGGGGGGAATTCACTAGTAATGAGTTCAAAGCCTACCTACAAGCTCACGGGATTCGTCGAAAAATGCCTCCTCCACACACACCGCAACAGAATGGTGTTGTTGAGAGAAGAAATCATACTATCATGGAAATGGTGTGATGCATGATCGATGATTCTGGACTAGCGAGGACATTTTGGGAAGAAGCAATAAAGACAACAATTTATTTTTGAACAGAGTGCCCATAGTTGCTCTTGATGGAGTAACACCATATGAAGCATGGTGAAGCAGGAAAACCATCTGTTGCACACCTCAGAGTATTTGGGTGTAAAGAAAGCATGCACATACCCAAGTAGAATAAAAATAAGTTAGATATGAAATCACAAAAACTCATCTTCATTGGCTATAGTGAAGAGACTCTTGGGTATAGATTGATGGATCCAAAGACCAGGAAAGTCTACACTAGCAGAGATGTTGAGTTTTTGAGAAGAAGGAAGCAGAGAATCCTCCTCTCGGACTCACATGATGTAGATTTTTCACTTGTTGTAAAACTAGAAGCTGATGTTCCCACAGATGATGAAAGTGATGATGGGGATGATGGTGATGATCAGATAGAACCACGACCCATGGGAGTAGTTCAACGTATGCCCAAGTGGTATACAAACATGATATGAGATGCAAAATTGGATGCTCCATCGGATACATCCACCACTGGACCACAAACTCACAAGTAAAGCATGAGAAGAAGTAAACTTTTCTTTGATGAGTAGAGTTATTGAATCTGATGAGCCTCTCTAGTCCAGGAAGCCCTACAGTCAAAATCTTGGAAAGATGCCATGGATGTTGAGTATAATCCAGTGATGAAAAACAACACTTGGCAAGCTTGTTCGATCTTCCACTAGGAAGAAACCCATTGGATGTAGATGGATATTCAAAACAAAGTACAAATAGATGGGACCATAGACAAGTATAAAGCAAGACTAGTAGAAAAGGGGTACACAAAAAAGAAGGCATAGACTATGAGGAGACATTTTCTCCCACAACTAAGATCAAAATGATCAAGATGATCTTTGCTCTAGCTACACAATTTGGTTGGAAAGTCCATCAGATGGATGTAAAAAGTGCCTTTTTGAATGAAGATTTACAAGAAGAAGTCTACATGACTCAACTTGAGGGATATGTTGTACCTGGTCAAGAAACAAAGGTATGCAGACTCAGGAAATATTTGTATGGCCTTAAATAGACACCCAAGCTTGGTACATCAAAATTGATGAGCATCTCGTACAACATGGATTTTCAAAATCCATATGATCCCAATCTCTACCTCAAAAAATCAAGGGGGAGATTGTGATTGTTTTTATCTATGTCGACGATCTAGTCATCATTGACAAGTTTAGTGAGGATGATTGATGCAACGAAGAAAGATCTTAACCGATCATTCGACATGATAGATCTCGGGATGATACACTATTGTCTTGGATTGGAAGTATGGTAGAAAAGAGAATCACATATTTGTTTCTCAGTTGAAATATACCAAGACAATGCTTAAGAAATTTAGGATGATGGATTGCACACCTATTGCTACACCTATGGAGAATAGATTGTAGTTATCTTGTTCAGATCCATCTCTTGTGGTAAATGCAACTCTCTATCGATAGTTGATTGGGAGTCTCATTTACCTAACCTACACTAGACCAGATATCATCTTTGCAAGTGAGCTATCTATCTAGGTTCATGCAGGAACCCAGAGTTTGTCATTGGAAGGAACAAGGTGAATCTTGAGATATCTCAAGGGAACAGTGGATCTTGGTCTAGAATACAAGAAGAATGACAACTTCTTCTTGTCTGGATATTTAGATTCAGATCATGCAGAAACATTGATGAAAAAATCCACTTCAGGATTTTTGTTCTTTATGGGATCTGGACCAATATCATGGGGAAGCAAGAAAAAACACTTTGTTTCTTTCTCTTCTATAGAAGTTGAATATCATTTTGCAGGTGAAGTTGTTTGTGAAGTGATATGGCTATGTCGCATACTTGAAGGACTTGGAATACCACAGGACAAACCAACCACCTTGTATGTTAGACAATGAAGGTGTTCTCAAACTTGTTTGCAATCAATTTTTCATGAAAGAACAAAGCACATTGAGGTACAAGTACATTTCATACGCGAGCATGTCTTGAAACATAATATACAACTTCAGTTTTTCCCAACAGATGAACAACGAGAAGATATCTTCACAAAGTCACTTGCACGTGAAAAGTTTGAGTTTTTCAGAGAGTTCCTCTCCTCATCTCTTGAAAACAATGTAAAATTAAGGGGGAATGTTAGGTAAATTATTTTACTATAGTAATTTATGCATTGTATTATTACCTTTGGTAATTAGTTGATTATTGTTATATGGTTTTATAAACCATATTTGTCATATTATTCTCGTATGAGTTTATTGTTGTTGTATAGTTATAACAATATTTTGTCTATATTATTTCATACATGGTTTTTGGTTGCACTGTGCAACTTCTCTTTTGTTTGTAAACCAGCTATCTAATATCTATAAGTATTATAGCTTTCACCTTTGTAATTGATTTGATTGAACATTAATAAAAGTATCGGCTTGCCCCTATTTGCTACTTTCAACATAGGTTAAGTCAATGCATTTATCTCGTGAACTCATCTTTACAATTTAAGAACCTCTGAATCTAAGCATCATCCTCAAAAAAACTTGCCAATGCACAACATTGTCAGGAACTAATGGTATGACTAGCACTTCTAATTCATAATGGAAGTAAGGAGATACTGTCTCATTTTAATAGTGAGAAGATATGACATCCAACTTGTCAGATTGCATTTTGAGCTCTTTCATGATAAAGGATATTGAAGGAATCAAATAATTCTATGAGGTCCCAAACTGCATGCTTATATTGTCTTAGCCTCTGGTTTTTAGTTGCATATAATTTCTTGACTTTCTTTACAACTAATTTTGAATCTCCTTTGACAATAATGTTCTTAATTCCATGCTTCCATGTAACTCTTAAGCCAAGGATAAATGCCTCATATTCAACAATGTTGTTAGTACATTCAAACTTCAATTTGAAAGAGAAGTTAAAAGAAACCTAATTTGGAGAAGTTAGAACCACTCCAGCTCCATTTCCAATATTGGAGCATGCTCCATCAAAAGTCATGGTCCAGGGGACATTGATATCTTCAAGGTGTGCATTAACATCCATACAATGATCTTCAAAATCAGATAACCTATGAAGTTACCCAAATTTGTATCAACAAACAATACCTCATAAGAGGCATTCATGGGATCCTCAATAAGATGGAGCATTTTCTTTTCTCCATGAAATTTGACTAGCTTCCCTTCCAATGGTATAAAGGCATAAGACATATCCATATGAAAATTACCTCCTACACTGGCATCCCACTTTCTTGATAATAACATGCCCCATTTAGTAGGGCAGTCAACTATAACCATATTCATAGTTAAATATTTTCCAAGATAAGGAGCAAGTTGTACTACTAGACCTCTGACATACCCAACAATATGTACTTCTCTTGAATCCATGGCATAACATATCCCAAAAGATGATGTTATCTTGATGTATAATTCATTCATGACCTCTAAAGGCATGATATTACATGAAGCTCTTGAATCAAACATACAATTGTGAAGAATCCGCCCATTGAAAATCAAAGTAGTAAAGAAGGGATCCACATCCAATTGGGATTCTACCAAGGATGTGCCTAAATATACTTTTGGGGGTTCTTCCATGTTCTCTGGTTCTTCCTTTATCTCAACTTCAACTATATTAGGAGGAACCACCACATTACTTGTACTCCTCTCCTTGAAAACCATATAATATTTCAACCCCAAGTATTCAAATGCTCTTTTTCTATGTTCAAGAATTCTGAGTAATTCCAAAATTGGGACAATGATCTTTATCTGACTTAGAATTTGAGCCATATCACATATAGTATACTTTGGTAGGGATGTATTATAGGCCAAGGTGACTGTCTTTTCTAATGGGATCTTATCTCTTATTGCTTGTGCAGAAGAAGAAGTGCTTGGATTTAAAGAGATAAAGGGACCTTTGTTAGGAATATTTATTTTGGAGACATCTTTAGGGATATTAGTCAAGAGAGGCATCTTTGGCTTGGGAGCAGGGGATGGTCCCTTGACTTTTCTATTGTGAAGGTTATACTCCTTTTCTTGAGAAACAACAACATTCATTAATAACTTCCTATCCTCTTCAGAAGGGATTCCACCATCATACTTTTTGATCATTAAAGCTCTTAAATATTCAAATTCATGATTTGGAAGCTCAAATGATTGAGCCATATATATATCAACATTAACAATAGAAGGTAGGGATAATACCTTATTTGTGTAAACCAAAAAGTCCTCCACAGTTTTAGCATATAATAGATCAGTTGAAGTGGCTCCTGACATTGAATATTTTAGACATTCCATCATGCATATGTCATCAAAACTAGATTCATCAGTCACATCATCATCTCCAACAAGTTGCTCACAAGGGGAGTGTGGCAATAAACAATTATCATACCATTAAATGATGTGGTCATCTTCTAATAATGATACCCTTGCTGTCAATAGATATGTGACTACTTTATTCTCTCTGAAATCTTGCTACTTATTTACTAAACCCATAGGTCCTTTTCCTTTGCATCGAATGGTGATCTCCTTTGGGATGATTCCCAAATCTATTTTGTCCTTGGGTCTAGTGCTGAGTTTGAGGATTTGAAACTAATAATTTCTCTTCTCTAGAAATCCTATATGAAATATCTTTGATTGCTCCAACCAAAATTTTAACCACCTCTTCTAAGTCCCTTTGCCTTACTTGCTTGTGGATTCTCTAGATTAATCAACTTGACACCTTCCCTCTTTGGAGGCTTCTTGGATGCTTTAATATTATTCTCAATTTGGAAAGCCATATAAAAGGTCTGCCTCAGAGTTCTACGATTTTTTCCCTTAGATAATAAGATTCTTTCTTATCAAATGCATCTGAGTATTTAATCAAGAAAGAATCATCACTAGGCCTTATATTAATAGGTAATCTAGTCAAAGTTTTATTGAACCTAGTATTAAAGTCTTGCACATACTCATTAGGATTTTTCTTGATATTTTCAAACTCTGATAAAAGAAACTCGGGGTCTAGTCTTATCACCATATTAGAGTCTAAATGCATTCTTCATTTCTATCCAAGAATCAATTGAATTTGTAGGCAACAAATTGTACCATTCCCTGACATCTTCTTCTAATGTATGTATGAATAACTTGACATAAAAATCCTCATGCTCTACTTCATAGTCATCCATAACATTATGAAAAAATCTAAGATGTTGATCTCCACTTATGAAATTATTCCCTTGAAATCTAGGCAACCTGCTTCTAATTTCATTTGGTACTTCATTGGGATAGCCCACCATTCCATGGAACCTTATTGGTCTATAAGTGGTAACTACAAAAGGAGCCCTTGGTGGAGGTTGTTCCATATTATTTTGTGGAGGAGTTTTAAAAGGAGGGTTAAAATGGTGGGGAATTAGAGGCCTTTGAGGTAGAGGATTATGATCCACAAAATGGAAATCTCTTGGGGATTCAGTTTCACAAAATAATTTATTCTTAAGAGTCAACAAATAAGGAAGATGAGGAATACCTTTATTATTTGCAAATGTTGAACCTTCTTGAAACAAAGAATGTAAATACTTGAAACAAATCTCTTAGATGTACTAGAGTAGTCCTTCACCAAAGGTGGATAAAATTTTTAAGTCGAACAATTTTCTTTGTCTTTTGACTACTCTTTGGTTTCCGGATCTACTTGCTTGTTGAATGTATATTTTGAGTTCTAGGAGTAATCTTCTGGTGGGATCAGATTTGAAAAAGGATCTTTGTCCTTCTAGCTTTGCAAAGGGGAGATTTAATAAACAAGGTGTATAGAATATTTGTATCTTGGTATAACCCAAATTTTATTTGAAATCTTGAAATTTCGCTACTAAGGCCTTGTACCTTAGATGTATAGATTACATCAAAATTCTTTTGAAAGGATATGATCACAAACCGATGGATAAAACTTTGTAGATCTTTATGAATTTTCCTCCTTTTCGGTTTCCAATCCCACACTATACTCCCGAGGCTCAAGCTTTATGGAAATCTTGTTTGTATTTGGAAATTTTAGACAATACTTTCAAAATGGTCTATATTTACCTAATTTGGGAAAAACTCTATAAAGTTAAGTATCTTGAATCTTGCATGGAGTAAATATGTCCCCGAAAATGGTTCTAGAAGTGTGTTGATGGGAAATTCACACTTTGAAATCCAAAATACATATCAAATTATATCAAGAAATCCCCAACAACTCAAGAAGTCCTTGACAATGGTGCCAGAAGCATGTTGGTCCTTAATTATACACCCCATGGTGGCATGAAAACAATTCTCTTATTGAAGGGGGATGCTTGGAATGGTGGTAGATCGGGTGGTATGTCATTTTGTAGTTAGGGATGGGTCTAACAATTACTTGGGATTAGACCTTGGGATGATTGAGGAACGACAAAGGAGATGGAATTTTCCTACTACTTTTGGTCCTACCTTGAACCAGGGTGAGAGGACCTGCGGATGTAACCCTGGATGCAAAGAGGGCGTTATATTCTTTGTTCCTCTCAATTTGTTTCAATGATGGATCAATTTGGGATAAACATGGCCATGAATACAACACTCACTCTCACAAGTTGTCACAAAAAGATGTTGCATATGCTTAATGCACCAAACATAGGTTACTATAGACAACAAAGTTTGGTTTCTCTTTGCACTCTCATGAAAATGAAATTAAGGCTAGAAGATTCCTTGGTGATATTTAGAGTAACAAGGAAGTAAATGGAAAGAGTGGAAGTTAATATGAGGGGGTGGGATCAATTATGGTATTTGTAACTATTGGAGCTCAAAATTTTTTTCGCACCCGAGTTATAAACAAGCTAGGATTTTGAGGCAACATGGGACTGTATCCAAGTTATGGGATTTGCGGTGTGAGACAAACCTCGGAGAAGGCTGGTTCCTCTATCTAATCCTAATGTTAAAAATACTCCTACTGCAGAAATAAAATCCTAATCTAAGCATGTCAAGGGACCAGGGTTAGAAGGAGATGCATGAAAGGGAAATCCTAAGCTA
Source organism: Taxus wallichiana var. yunnanensis (assembly GCA_018340775.1). NCBI lineage: Eukaryota > Viridiplantae > Streptophyta > Pinopsida > Cupressales > Taxaceae > Taxus > Taxus wallichiana. Next base: position 685,227,229 of record CM031243.1, read on the forward strand.
AAAGGGGCAAGTGATAACACAAAAAAAAGGGGTGAGAGACACTCTATGAGGGAAAATGGGGAAAAATGTGCAGAGAGAGGGAAAACAAAAGTGCCACAATTCAAAATGACATTAACTTGCCAATTTCACATGAAACACAATCAAAATTAGAGCCCGAAATATGCACAACACATCACAATGGTAAAAGGAAGGAAAGACTGCAAATAAAACAAGCTAGGGTAGACAGAACGTGCCAAAAAATAGATTTTATTGCTTTAAAATATGCACAATCCATTACAACTAAAGCAAAAGGCATGTAAACATCTATAGAGGCCATAATGAAGGTTAACCACTCACAGCTGCTTGGGAGACCATTTTGACATGGTTCCTTTGTAGTTTAGAATGTCCATCATCAAAAATGAAAATATTTATTACATTATATATCGAAGAGAAGAAAGAGAAGAGGGAAAGGAGAGAGGCATGACTTTTCAAACTTTCAACCACCAACAATCTGCATTGAAGTCTTCTACAAAGCACATGGACACTTTTCAAGGCCATTACTATGTCAATTATGTCCTATAGAAGGAAACGAAGCCATGCTTCATCAATTTTGGTAGTTGAGCGATATGATTTGATCATTTACGTGCTCAAAATTTCTCTTTTCTCCCTCAGAAGTTGTGTTTTCCATTTGGACCCATTAAATTAGCCAAAATATAATTTTTATTACATCAAATTGAAGGGCTTGAGGAGACCTTTCCAACAACAAAAAGTTTATTTGATTTGGAGCTATAGATCAAAAGATATGGCCATTTGAAATTTTACATGTCGAGGTGCACATGAATTTGACACGTGACAACCTATGATTAGCTTGGGGATTAGGATATGCCAACATGTGCACTATTTTTCTTTTTCCATGTGTCCACCTTCCATTGGGCCGTGAGATCAGAATTTACTTCCCCCTGTTTTCCTTTCTTTTCTTGTCCTTTGTCTTCAATTTATGACCTTTATGAAATATGGGCCAATAAGACCTGCCACACCTCCTTGCAAATGTCATACTATTCCCGACCTTGTTTGTATATTTAGAAATGTCATCCAATGGAATATTTCCATGCACCTTTGCAATTCAATTTTTAAAATCCCTTTGAATGATCATTGCAAAGTGTGAGCTAATGAAAAGGATCCACACTCTTTGCATGTTAGTCCTTTTAATTTTCCCTTCGACACTTGCAAAGCATTAACTAATATAAAAGCTCCATGCCTTTTAAGTTGTGAGTATTTTCATAGTTCTTGAATAACAACTAGGAAGTGAGAGCCACTAGAAAATCTCCACGCACTTCACGGTGTTAGAACATCTTTAGCTTCTAACCGACAACTACGAAACATGAGCCAATAAGAAACAACCATGTACCTTCGTAGTGTCACTGTGTCAGACTACCCTTTTCTCTTCACAATGTCATTATGTGAAAGGTGAGATAGTAAAAATTCTTGATATAGCTTCAAGTTTCATATTTTTCGGGCATTTGATGGCTTCACGTCGTAACCTTTTACCTTGGGGACTTAGAAACCTTTTGGACTTTGAATTGTTGCCACGTAACACCTTGTTGACCTTAATGAATTTAACTTAGCCCCTCCGTGACACGAACCCGATGAATTATGAAATTAGGTTTATTCTACGAACTTCAATTCCACAAAAGCCTAACGTTATGAAGAAAAATGGAATCCACCACATTTCCCTGCTTGATGTTGTGTTGAATTTGACGGGCATATAAACATCCTGTCACCTTTTAAAGTGACCCACCAATGAATTGGCTAAGTATCCTGTGGTTTTTGAAAGCTAACAATCGATGCTTTTGAAAGGTGGAAATTGATGGCCGTTTAAACATCCTATGCCGTTAAAAATGGCTAAGTCCATTTTTAATGTGTTATCTAGATTAACCCGAGGTTAAATTTGGGATAACAGTTTGGCGATCTCTAGGGAAATTTTCCGCCAAATTTGACCAGTAGCCTTATGCATTCATTGGGCATGGATTTAAGCCCAAAAATTTAAAAACTTGATCAAAACATTGAAATTTTCTTACCCTTGAGCTGTTATGAACTTAACACAAACTAAAACTTTTTGAAGTTGATATGTGGGATTTGAATGAATCTTTGTAGTTGCCCAACTATTTGATTCCACCATTGAACATGCTCGTGATAATTCGAGGCTACAATTGACCATCTTATTATAATTTTTTATGAAGTTTGTTTTATGAGAGTAGAAAATTGTTGAAAACCCAAGAATCCATCGTGCTTCCTATGAAATTTATCTCTGCTAAGAAAAAGAATAACATCTACAACTGTCTCAAATATGATTTCGAAAAGTTTTGAAGAAAAAATAAACTGAATCCTTGACAAACAATGAATTATTGCAAAGTTTTGGATCACATGCTAATTTGGAAATGAAGTGCATGCAATTGGCACCATCCCAAACATTTTCTTCAACCAAGAAAGAAGCACCATGAGATCTTAATTGCAATTGATATTGGGGTCTTGAATGATTGAGCAATAAAAACTATCCCATATTTGATTTGGCCAAAAACACTTGCTATGAACTGAAATGGATTGTGCAAAAGCAACAAAACACCACAAAAACTATATACAAACATGGAAAATCATACATGCTCCAAATGGAAACATGCAGAGTGTGTAAAAGAACTTGTTTTACTGAAAACAAACCTACTCTACCCTACTCTAACCAAAACAAAAAGAAGCTAAACAAATCCTAAACAGTAAGGAGAAATAACTTCCCTCTTTTACAAAGTGTGGCCATGTAATTAATTTGGATATAAACATAGCCTTTAAGAAGCATTAGAAATTGATTTGGAACTGGTTTTTCACCCTATCCATCAAGGTACCAACTAGAAAAATAACAAATACCTCTTTTTTTTTCTCGCATTTGGATTTGAGAGGCATTGTAGCTGATCCTTGGGACTTTGAAGCTCTTCCTCATACTCTGAAATGAGTATGACTGGTTGAAACTCGATTTTGGCTCCAAGCTATCCAAATACTTGATTGAGTAAGGGCTTTGGGAACCAATGGGTTGATCCTTGTGATTTTCCCATTCTTTTGAAGCTCATCCCCATGAATGGGGGCATCATGCGAGATCTTCTTGAATGGAGTTGCTTGCAAGTTGATATGAAGTTTTGTTTGCTTCTACAAGTAACTCTACCTCTTCCATGGTGATTTATGATTTTACAATTGGTTCACCATGGCTCTCCTCTTCCTCAAACATAAATCTTGAGAGATCAAACTCATCCATAAAATTAGATTCTTGTAAGGATGAAGTGGAAGAAGGATCTAAAATTTTATCAACAAAAGAAAGAAAAAATATTCCTATGATCTCTTCTTCATCTAAGACCTTTGAATCTAATTTTTCCTCCTTCTTGGCATGAAGCTCCTCATGACTGATTGTAACATCTAGAGATATGCTTGGTGGATCATGCAATCTTTCAAAACGTCCTTTTCATTAGGAGCTTCTCTTCCTTTGCTTTCAACTTTTCTTGTTCAACCTCCTTAACTTTAGAGTTTTCAATCAAAATAGGAGGAATTATAGTAGTGGGTTGGGTCACTTCTTCATCCAATATGCTCTCAGAGTCAGTCCATTCTTCAACAATTATTTCTTGGCTTTCAAGAATGGGACTCACCTCAATTGATTTTGAAGAACTTGGATAATGTTGTCTATCAGGTTCTTGATGATGAAATTTTCTTGCTTCAAACTCATGGCTCTAATCCTTGAAACTCTTAATTTGATATGATTTTCTTAGCTCCTTTTTAACCTGCCCCTCTAGATATGCATGTGCATCTTATTGTACAAAAAAATGAAGATCAACCTTCTTTTCCATGAAAGATTCAAAATCTTGTTTATTGAGGAATGGATCCTTAGGTAACCAAGAACTTGGGCCCTTAGTTTGTTGGTTAAGCTCCATTACTTCATGATTTTCAATTGGTTCTTCATGAAGTTCAGGAACATGTAGACTTGGTTTGATGAAATAGGGAAAGGATTTAGCCCTCGACTGATTTTGCAAAGGCTTAAATGGTGGAGGAGGTGGGATAATTTCTTGTGGAGGAGATGGGGGTTGGAAGGAAAAAGGGAGGAGAAATGAATATGAGAGGGAAGGGAAGAAGATGAAGAAGGGGAATCCTCAAGGGGGCCAGTAGGCATAAAACTAGGAACATGAAAAATAGGATGAGATGACATAGATTTGGGAGGAGTGGGAGGGATGTAAGATGGTAGTGTAGAACTCCCCAAACGATAGGGTTTCCCAACACTTTGGATTGGTAAACATCCATTTTTTTAACCCCCTTTGCAATTTGAGGCATCCTTTCAACCATAAACTATAACTACTGTTGAGGGATGAACCATTTTAGTGTAAAGCCTTTCCATGGGTAGGGCTTCCTAAAACCAATCATGGTTGCCTTCATTGTACATGTAATTCTGGTCTACACCATGCTCATCTCCATATCTTAAATTTGCCTCTAGAAATCAACATCTGCCATAGAGTTTCCACCATCACCTGCATAACCCTGTTCTTCATAAACATTTTGGTTAGAAGGATAACCATATGGATCAATGGGGGTGGGTTATATGCATATTATTCATGATGGGGTTCATAAAATTTATTTGGAGGAGGATTTTAAAATTGTGGGGATGGAGAGGACTGGTTTTTGCTACTGCAAATAAGAATCCCAAGAAGGAAATGAAGTCATGATTGCACAAATTCATTAAAGAGGAAAATGAAAGATGGAAAGAAAGGAAATGAATGGAAGGAGAAGGAAAGCATGCAATAAAGAAAAGGATGGTGTGCAACTGAGATAATGGGTTTTTTAGAATAGTGGATTCACCAAGATATGCTTAGAAATTCCTCCAAAGGATGAGATCTCACCAAGAGCACATCAAACTTGGTGAACTGAAGATTTAAATCTCTGTAAACTCCATCCCACCGGGCGTGCCAAAAGTGTTGGAGCTCAAAATTGCACCCTTCCCCGAGTCATAGAAAACCCGGGATTTTGAGGCAACATGGGGCTGTCTCTAAGTTGTGGGATTTGTACTGTGAGACAGACATATGGAGAAGGCTAGTTTCTCTATTTAATCCTAATGCTAAAACTAATCCTACTACAAAAATAAAATCCTAATATAAAAATACAAAGGGACTAGAGATAGAAGGAGGTGCATGAAAGGGAAATCCTAAACTAAAAGGGGAAGTGATAACACCAAAAAAGGGGGTGAGAGACACTCTATGAGGGAAAATGAGGAAAAATGTGTAGAGAGAGGGAAGACAAAAGTGCCACAACTCAAAACGAAATTAACTTGCCACTTTCACATGAAACACAATCAAAATTGGAGCCTGCAAATGAAAGGAATATACATAACACATCACAATGGTAAAAGGAAGGAGAGAATGTATATAAAACAAGCTAGGGTAGACCGAGCATGCCACAAAATAGATTTTATTGCTTTAAAATATGCACAATCCATTATAACTAAAATAGAAGGCATGAAAAAATCTACGAGAGGCTAGAATGAAGGTTCACCATTCACTGACTACTTGGGAGACCATTTTGACATGGTTCCTTTGTAGTTTTAAATGTCCATCATCAAAAACAAAAAGATTTTTTACATTATATATCAGAAGAGAAGAAAGAGAAGAGGGAAAAGAGAGAGGCTCAACTTTTCAAATTTTCAATCACTGATAGTTTGCATTGAATTCTTATACACAACACATGGGCACTCTGCAAGGCCATTACTATGTCAATTATATCCTACAGAAGGAAAAAAATCCATGCTTCATCAATTATGGTAGTTGAGCTATCTAATTTGATTGTTTACATGCCTAGGATTTCTCTTTTCTCCCTTAGAATCCATGTTTTCCATTTTGACCCATTAAATGCCACAAAAATCCAAATATGATAACATCAAATTGAAGGGCTTGAGGAGACCTTTGCAATGATATAATTTTTTTTGATTTGGAGCTCTGGATCAAAAGATATGGCCATTTGAAATTTTACATGTCGGGGTGCACAAAAATTTGACATGTGGCAACCTCTAATTAGCTCGGGGATCGTGGTGCACAACTTGTGCACTATTTTATCTTTTTCTATGTGTCCACCTTCCATTGGGTTGTGGGCTCAAGATTTACTTCCCTACTTTTCCTTTCCTTTCTTGTCTTTTGTCTTCAATCATGGCATTTATGAAATATAGGCCAATAAGACCCTACCACACCTCCTTGTAAATGTCACATTTTCCCCGAGCTTGTCATTCTCTTTAGAAATGTGAACCAATATAATATTTCCACGAACCTTTGTAATTAAATTTTTCAAAACCCTTTGAGTGATCATTGCGAAGTGTGAGCGAATGAGAAGGCTCCACGCTCTTCGCATGTCAATCCCTTTGTTTTTCCCTTTTGACACCTATAAAGAATTATTCAATAGAAAACCTCCATGAATTTCACGTTTTCGATGCATTCATAATTCTCGACTGATAACTATGAAGTGAGAGCCAATAGAAAATCTCCACACACTTCATAGTGTCCGAATTTCTTTAGCTTCTGACTGAAAGCTGCAAAACATGAGTCATTAAGAAACAACTACGTACCTTTGTAGTGTCGAGTGTGTCAAACTATTATTTGCTCTTCATAATGTTAGCATGTGAAAGGTGAGCCGGTAAAAGGATCCACATAGCTTTTGGTTTTGCATTTGTCGGTGCTTGATGGCTTCACATCGCAACCTTTTACCTTAGGGAATTAGAAAGTTTTTAGACTTTGAATTATTGCCACATAACCCCTTGTTGACCTTGATGACTTTAACTTATCCTGCTATGACACAGATTCGATGAATTATGAAATTATGTTTACTCTTTAGACTTCAAGTCCACAAAATCATAAGGTGTGAAAAAGCCGAGAATCCAGCCATGTGTCCTATTGTGTTGAAATTGATGGGCATATGAATGTCTATAAGCCTTTTATAATGACTTGCCAATGAATTGGCTAAGTCTCTCGTGGTTTTTTTAAAGCCAAGGGTGGTACTTTTGAAAGGTTGAAATTAACGTCTAATTAAATGTCTCGACTTGTTAAAAATGGCTAATTCCATTTTTAATGTGTTATCCAAATCAACTTAGGGTTAAATTTGGGATAATAGTAACTTCACAAAGGGGAGATTATAGGTTGAGAGATTCCTTATAATAGAGAATTTAACACTTAGAGTAGCCTGTAATTCTAGAAAGCACAAAAACTAGATTAAGTAGTGATAGTTTCTATAAAGAAAGATTTGCATTCATTGATACTCAATAGATGCAAATTTTCAACATAATCTCTAAAATACTTGACACAAGAGCTTGTGTAAACATTCTAATAAATTATTTACTACTTCTACTCTCGTATGCCCAAGATACACTCAAAGGCCACTTACCTTTTCCTTTTAAGACTATTATTTTACTTGATTTCCCTCCGTGAAATGTGAGTCAATGAGGAAGCTCCACAATTTTTGTAATGTTAGTCTTTTCTTTTACTTGTACTCACCATTGCAAAACACGAGCCAATGAAAAATATCCATGCTCCTTCACAATTCAGATTGTTTGATAATATTGATTGATTCTGCAAAACGTGAGCCAATGGGAAAGCTCCACATCCTTCTGCTATCGAATGTTTGATAACCTTGGATGACTCCACCAAAACATGAGCCAATAAGGAAGCTCCATGCTTACTTCGTAATTCAATTTCATTTACAAAAACCTTATTAAAGTGTGAAGCATAAACCAATAAAATAGCTCCATGCACCTTTTCATTTTCAGCCTTGTAAGAGTGCGAAGCATAAACCAATCATAAAGTTCCATGATACTTCGCAATTTACTTTTTTATTAGGACCTTGTCAAAGTGCGAAACGTGAACTGATGAGAAAGCTCCACGTTATTGGAAATTTCAATCTTGTCAGAGTGCAAAGCATAAACCAATGAGAAAGCTCTATACACCTTTGTGGTTTTGTAGTGTCAAGTTCTCTTGATTTCATGTTTTCCTTTCATTGGTTGTGGTGTTGGGCCTTTGCATCTCAAATTCTATCGGGCGAATTCATCACCTGGATTCATAGAAATGTTGCCACATATAGTGCCTTGATTGGTCAAACCACCCGGACTTGAAATGCTATCAACCTTGGTTGATTCCATAGAATTGAAGTCCGTAAAACTTGAACGGGTTAGAGAGGCCGAAATCTCACCATGTGTCATCTACTTCGTAGGAATTTGAATTTCTTGGTGATGTAGATATTTGACGATCATTTGAATGTCCCAAGATTTTTAAAATGGCTAAGTCCATTTTTAAATTTTTCATTCGATGCTTGATTGCATGTTTTTGGCCTTTGTGAAAGATGTAAACATATCCCAATCATTTGCAAGTCCGAATATTTTATACTTTGATCAACCAGTCGATTAAATGGTCACCTAGAAATTATTATGGTTCCAATTAAAGAAACAAGGCTTGAAAAGATCACGGGTTTCATGCTCAAGATCTCAGTAGAAGAGATGATATTGAAAAGAGTCTAGATTCATCTTAAAGTATCAGCTTTTGGTCCTATAGACCCGTCAATCTCGTGGGCATAATTAAAATATTTGATTTCATTTTAGTCCTCCAATATTTTTACTAAATCCTTTCTTATTTTGACAAGGCACAAAATTTCTTACAAATTGATAAGTCTCCTTTACTTAGACTGAAATTTGAAGCAAGGGGAACAATATGAAGCACACATAACAATTATCTTTTCAGATATTGAGGAAAAATACCAACTTAATCCAAGGGCCTAGATTGAGCACCAATAACTCCAATATTCGTTTTGTCACTCTGACTTCTCTATTAGGGTTTTGATCACACTTGTAACCTACAAAATAGATAACTACCTACACATGCCCACAAACCACATCAAATCTAATAAAAATATGTAGAATGTGGAGTCATAATGACCCTGACAATCACCCAAATATTAAACTTATGACCGAGAGTTGCACTACATCTTAGAATCCATGTAGTTCTTTGTGTGTGTGTGTGTCCCATGCCCTAAGTTGCCCTTGTGCAAGTTACACGATGATAGCGGGCTAGATCTAGATTGTTCCGAGTATGAAAAATGTGTGTGATGGAATAGAATGAAATCCCCTCCTATACAATGTATGCATACCAATGTAGCCCTTGTCCCTTGTATGAATGTGCTAGATGTATGCTTTGTAGTGCTCTTATGCCTTTGTGAAAGCTTAGGTGATGATAGATAATGTTTATGATGTTTGACCCCTTATTTGAGAGAAGTAACTAAGTATATATATGATTCCCTTGTTTGAATTTCGTAATTGAAAACTGAAAGGACACCCCAAAGTTATAAAAGGTGACCAAAAGGTGAAAAGGACCCAAAATGGTAAGAATAAGACAAAGAAGGGTAGGAGCACCCAAGAGGGACATGAGCGCTTGGGCGCTTCTGTCCTAGCTGGGCGTTAGTCTTCGAGGTTATCAAAAGACAAATCAATCAAGTGCCAACATAGCTATAAGATGTGTAAAGCCAGTAAAGTGCAATAGATAAAGAAATCAAAAGGCTAAAAGGAGTTGTCAACAACTAGTTTTCTTTCTTAGGAATCATGTATACATCAGTATTCTTTGGGACCTATAAATTTATCCAAGTGCATAATTTTGTGCCTACATTTTCCCCCATTTTATGCTATTGAGTGAATAATTGATAACATAAAGTAGATAGAAGATGTGTACCTTGTGAATTGGAGAGGAGTGTAGCCAATAACATGCTAATTAGACAAGTAGCTACGTGAAGCATGAAGTGATTGTAATGTGAAGTGTGTGTTGATAACTAGGAAATGGAGGTAAACCCTAGGGGTGAATCATATGTGTAGTAGCGTTCTGCTAGAGCTTGTGCTTGTTGATGTGATCCGATTCTTGTTACTTGTAAGGATGGACTTGTAAAAGAAGAGAAAAAGTAGTCAAAGTCCAGTATGTGAAAAATCAAAGTAATATATGTATAAGTAAGTAAAAAGTGTGTAAAATTAGTAGCTAAGGAAAGAGTGCACCTAATGTATGAGAGAGTATAGGATAGAAAATTTTCATATTTGCTTTGGAGATGTTATGGATTTGAGCATCCTGCTACTAAGGGTGAGGTTTTTGGGCAATTTCACACCAAGAGCAAGTTTTTTGGGCAATCTCATGCCAAGAGAGTTTTTTGGGTGATCTTATGCCAAGGGTGACTTTTTTGGGTGATATCATGCCAAAGATGATGTTTTTGGGTGATCTCATGCCAATAAAAGAGTGTTGAGGAGAGAGGTCTACTTTTATCTCCTTCCATGATGCTTCGCAAATGATAAGTGCCATTGTAGATTGACACATCTTGATTTTCAATTGAATTATAATCATATCATGAATGAATGACTAGATTCTATAATTGAAGCCAAGTGTATGCTATTGTAGATCCGTAATGTAAACTGTGAAAGCTGTGCTAAACCGAGAAACTATCTAATGTGTAGCCTAGGACACAAGCACCAGGTAATGCCCATCGTTTATGTCTACTACGTATGCAAGTGATTGAAGTCGATTTTGGACCACTCGTAAGAATCTGTGTGACTTTGACAATTCTGTATTGTGTTGTTCTGTTCTAGAGCTTTGTGCTACTCTTTGGAAGGGTGATTTGTTCACCCAATAATTTCCCCCTTCATTTGGGGTGCATGTGACGAATGTAGGAGGAGGTGACCCAAATGAGAGGACCTAAAATTGATATGCATATCATAGATTGGATACCTGTAGGGGGTAGGGGATGTGCATGGTAGAAACCAAGACACATGCAAACAATATATAGGATAGAAACAAATGTTAGTTTAAAAATAGATAACATGCAATAAAATACAATGTAGCAAGAAAATATGAAGACAAGAGGTATTGCAAAAGAGGGTTGCATACATGGGACATCGCTCACAATGTCACAAGACAATCAGGGCCAAAATGGTCATAAGAAAACAATGATCAAGCAAGACATAGGGCATAGCCCACAAACAAATAGCAAACAATAACAAACACAAAGTGATAGGTAACCATGATTGCATAAAATCATGCAAGAAAAATGCTATACATGAAGCACCCATTAACATGTTAGAAAGATAAATAGTATGTCAAAGCATGTATAGATAAATGAAAAGTAAGTGATAGTGACAAAAAGTAGTAAATATTGTAACAATAGGACATGTGATGTGGAGTATGAGAGTAGTAAAGGTAGATGCCCCAGGAGCCTCGGTGAGACTGGTAAAGATTAGTGTCGAGCATCATGCATCATGTAAAAATATGTAAAAGTCTTGCATTCACCTCAAGATACCATGTGAACATGTGTATGTATAGAAAAAGATAATGACATACTAAGAATTTAACTAGCATAGGAAATAAAGTGCAACATGTAAGTAGTATAAGCTAACAAGAGTAAAGACAACCAAGATGTATAGATGTTGTATAAAAGTGATAGTGTGCTACAATAAGCAAGATGTGCATATGAGAGGGGCCGCATTACCCCAAGTGGATGTGCGTGACATGAGGTTCATTTAGGAATTGCACCCTCAATAGTCAAGAGCTAGATGGATTAAGAGGAGGTAAGGTTATGATGGATTACATTGAATGAGATTTTCAAGGATTCTTGCATAATTTACTTTCAAATCTAAGGTCAAGGGAATTGGTGTTTATTTCAATGATCACGGATGTTAAAGGGATCACTTTAATGCGACACCTTTAGGTGCTTGTTGGGAAACGATCTTACTCAATATTATAATTGTATGAGAATGAGCATATGCACATTCTAATCATTCTCATAAAGGAAATTCTAGAGAAAGAATAAATTTTATGTTTTATCATTTTCATATATAATTTAGGAAAATATAGAGAAAGTATAAAAGTTACATTGTATCATCCTCATGCAAGAAACATAGAGAAAAAATAGAGTTTTATATATTTTTACTTTGCATATATCATCAACATATATATTTCCTTAATATAGATGCATCTATTATTTCTTCATATTGGTTGTACGTGAATGGGAATTTTCCCATTATAAGTATTAAGAAAGGAGGAGATACCCATTCTATGTAAAGTAAAAATGTAATCTCTATTTTTCCTTCACATTAATGTGATCATTATGAGCAAGAATAGCCAAAGTATGTATAGTGAACGAAAGGATGTATACTATATATATATAAAGTAGTATGTGTATCATGAATAAAAGGATCCATAAGTAAGCATGAGGAGAAAATCATGTATGGAGTGGAATAGGAGTGGAAAGGGAAGCCATAAGCATAGATAGATGTAGCAAGGTGTGATCATAGTGTAGATAAGAGAAAGTGCTGCTAGAAAGATTGACTTGAAGTGTAAAGCAAAAATAAGGTATAGGTGTGTATGTGAGTAGTATGGATAGGAAACTACTACTTAGAACATGCAACTATGGGGGAAGTTTGATGCCCCCAAGTGTGTGAGTGATGGAGATCTATCCGATGATGGGAGAGAGACCATGCCATGGTGGTAGATGTGTTAATGTGTCAAGAGAATAAAATTTGCCAAAGTAAGTTGTAACATTGAGAACAGAAGGAAACAATTTTTGTGATGGTAAGGGGGAAATGGTTGTAAGTCCCCATGTATTCTAATAGAGCATCATCAAGTAAGGAATGTATCCAATTTAGGCCAAGTGGGAGAAGCGAGATCACCAATAAGCTTAGGATATAGTAGAGTTATGTAAAATTTGGGAGAATATGTGGTAGGAATAAAAGAAGTAGGTGGAGCGAGATATCTGATGCCAAGTTTGGTAGATTGCATGGGAATGGAAAGAGGCTCTGTGACTCCCTTTCCATATTTTCCTAATCTGGTGCTAGTGAAACAATGTGAAGCATATACTGATACCCAGGACCATACTTTGTGAAATTAGGAGGATATTTAGAAGAATTAGGGGATTTAGGCGAATGATCAATAGTGTTGTAAAATAAAAATGGGGAGGGATTTGCTAAGGCCTCATAGACCACACCCTGGTATAGGAATTTAAGATGCACATGAAGGGTTAAAGGGACCACATGCATGGCATGGATCCAAGGCCATCGAGAAGAATATTATAATTAATATTATTAGGCATTACATGACATGGGATGGGAAAAGTGCATGACCCAACAATAATGGGAAGTGTGATTGTACCTAAGACCTTTTGAGGAATATTATCAAAGTTGTGAATATAAATAGATAAGGGAGTTAAAAAGGCCAATTTTCTGAAGGAATGATAAGTACAAATGTTAAGATCGGATCCATTATCAACTAAAGCTTGTGTAACCCCTATATTATGGATGTGAACTTGAATATAAAGGGGTGTATCATTATCTAAAACAAATTGAGAAGAAATTTCAGTAGATGTAAAGGTAATATGCAAGACTAAGATCTAGTGTTCGAATAAGGATCCAAGTGGTCGATCACGAGTTGGGGTTCACCAAATGATTTAATATAATTTGAATTAAATATAATTTAAGAGTAACTTACTATAAAAATGATATTCAAGTGATTACATATAGTAATGTGTAAGCACTAAGCATTCAATAATGTAAAACCCTAAGCAAGTGAAGGGAAGAAGAAGACTCAACTGATTTTGTGTGATCTAGGAGTGATCGGGACTATGTATCTACTAGAACAGGATGGGAACAATGTCATAATGGCTCGATGAATATTCAGAAGTACATAAATATGTAGGACGAAGCACCCGTAGGAGGATAGGAGCGCCCTAAGCGCTAGTGACGATCTAGGCGCTATTGTTATGTCTCGCTTAGATGCTCAAGTTCCAATTTTTTTGGGTCCAAAAGTCTTTAATCCAATATTTGATTTTGTATCTCGACTTAGCTATTAGGGTTCCGATTGCACATGTAACTGCAAAATAGATGACTACATGCACATGCCCATAAACCACATCAAATCTAATAAAAAATAAGAATATGGATTGATGACCCAATAGTTACCCGAAGAGTGAAATTACGACCGAGTGTTACACTACATCTCAAAATTCATGTAGTTACGTGTGTGTGTGTATCCGTGTCCCATGCCCTAGGTTGCCCTTGTGTAAGTTGCACGATGATAATGAACTAGATCTAGATTGTCTCAAAGTATGCAAAATGTGTGTGATGGAATATAATGAACTCCCCTCCTATGCAATGTATGTAGACCAATGTAGCCCTTGTCCCTTGTATGAATGTGTTATATGTATGCTTTGTAGTGCTCTTGTGCCTTTTGTGCAAGCTTAGGTGATGATAGATAATGCTTATGATGCTTGGCCCCTTATTTAAGAGAAGTAACTATGTATAGATATGATTACCTTGTTTGAATTTCATAATTAACAACAGAAAGGCCAACCCAAAGTTTTAAAAGGTGACAAAAAGTTGAAAAGGACCCAAGAGAGTATGAAGAAGATAAAGAAGGATAGGAGTGCCCAGGAGGGACAAGAGCTCCAGGCGCGCTAGTGTTCAAGCTCATCAAAAGATAAATAAGTCAAGTGTCGATAGAGTTGTAAGATGTGTAAAGCCAATAAAGTGCAATAGATAAAGCAATCAAAAGGCCAAAAGGAGTTGTTAACCACTAGTTTTCTTGCTTAGGAATCATGTATACATTAGTATGCTTTGGGACCTAGAAATGTACCCAAGTGCATAGATTTTTTTTTCTACATAGGTAGTCAATTTAGTATGTTATTCAGTTTTTAAATATTTTTCAATAGATTGGATAATTAAATATTATAAATCTAAGTTCTTCTCTTATGTCACATATTGTTTAATCATTAGTTGTTGGTGGTTAAATTGTAGTGTCAATTAAATGTTGTAATTTGGTTATTAAGAGTAAGTGTGTATTATTTATTCATTAATATTCATTATCGTCAAGTTTTTCCATTTAATTGTCATTGTGTTAAGAGTCAATTTTATCAAGTGTCATTGTGTCTTGTTATAGTCTAGTTATTTTTAAGTCATCAAAAAGTGTCATTATAAAAAGTTGTAAAAAAATCACCTCATGGATGCATTTTCGGTGGAATCGATGTTTGATTGAAGTATTGTGAGAGCTTCACGATCAAATCTAGTTGAGTTAGCGGTGAGGCCTTTGGAAGATGTAGGCACGAGAAAGTTGGAGGTCGAACAATGACCTCTCGCCAACCATATGCGGGGCCCGCACAATGAGGTTGTGGCATGTTTTTCAGTTTAGTATTTGATTTCTAGTGTGTAGTTTATTTCAGTTGTGTGTAGTGTGCTTCATTTCAGTGTTCCTATTTTGTGTGGATTGTTGAATAAATGGAAATTTCACATTATGGGGGAATATGAACCAATATTCCATTTCCATTCCGCTAAAGTCAATGAGATGAAAAATTATTTCTATGTACTTCCCTGATGTGAAAAATATAGTGGAAATATGAAAACACAAGGTAAAAGTAACATCATGATACTTGAAGAGGATGAAAAGGGGTTCATACCTTGGACATTGTGTCCATATTTGATGAATAGAGGTTCATATAGGATGAAAAAGGGTTCATACCGAGGTTTACGGTTGGTCATTACAAAATCATCAATGTGCTAAGATCATGAACATGCATAGGCGTCGATCTTTAGATGGAAGAGCAATTGTTTTTCTCCCATGTTCATATTAAGGGGGTAATGTGTGGAAAATAGTCTTCACATGTGAGTTGTATTACAATTCACTATATTTAAATATTGCTATTTTGTAAGTGAAGTCATTTTAATGACTCATGGATATAAAATTTGTTGTAGATATTTAGGGGATTCTTGTTGAAGTTGTTAAAACCTATCTCCTTGTATGTAGTAGAAAACTATTCCTATCTAATTGTAATATCATATTAAGTGAATAATCAAGTATTATTGCGTGCATAATTTGTTCAATCTCGACCAAATTAACATTCTTTTAATAAACTTCGATTATTTCATTCGGGTCCATTACAATTTTATAGGAATATATTTCCTATATATAAGAAAATACCTTAACCAAAATATCTTTGTAAATAATTTTTTTTTTAATTTAATTTATTTTTCATTTTTAGATACTATAGGAGTTAATAACCCAACAACATGGCACACTTCATGGCGTGCTAATGTAAGGCGAGTCCTCCCAATCGGCTGTGTAAATGCAAGGGTAAATGGTCCCCTAAAGTCTGGGGGATTAGTGTAGTGCCCACATTTTTATAGCTCCAGTTATTTGTTGGTTCCTTTATTCCTAGACATGTTTTGATTGAGACTCTGATAGACTTTGGACATGTTACTATGATATTTTATCCTCTTGGACATTATGGCATTTTGGGCGCGTAGTGCCAATTGGATTAGATTCATATACTGATATATTTCATATGATGTGATGACACTAACAGGGTTATATGATAGACTTATCGGTTAGATATTAGTCTCTTGTGGTTAATTTGATTGATGATATAGTGTTTTGGATTTAATGATGGTGATTTTCATGCTAACCTAAGTGTATGTCGTTACAATTTTATTTGTGGATGATTCATGACAAACTATGTGGATAATTGGATGCATTGCACTATCAATTGTAAATTATGTTCGGACATTATAAGTTTGATTGATATTGTGATGTATAGATGATGTTTACTATATTGGACAGGTGCGGTTAATGTGTGCAATGAGTGTGCAGTGTGACAGTATAAGAGAGCATGGGTTTCGGGGCAGCTACGTAATTGTGCACAAGCGGCCCACTGGTGAGTCCTAACCATGCTAAATGTTTGAGGCCTTAGATTAGATATATTTAATTGGGCACCATGGGTGAACCCTCAATTTGTAATGTAATTATGTCTTGTAAAATTAATTAGGTTTAGGGTGTGTTTTATTAAGTAAACTAGCTTAGGGGTTTAATGATCTTATCTTAAGTTAAGTGTTGGTTTTGGGAAGTGTGTGTGTGTTGGTAGAAGGGATTGGGGACCACATGTGAACCTTGGGTGGACCCCACACCCTCTACCCTTGTGCCCAAGCATGCCAAACCCGAAATTGGGTTATTTTGGGTAATTTTAGGGACCCCTTTTGAGTTTGGGGGTTCCCTTAGCATGAAAATGGGCCCTTGGACCCTACCTAATAGGTAGGGGGGCCTATTTCCAAGGTTTGGAGGGAGTTTCCCTCCCATTTAGCCCTCTTTAGTCACCATCCATGTAAGATGGTTGGGTTGTGTGAAATTGTTAAAAGTTGCTCCACTTTGTTTTATTTTAGTTTTTAGTATTTTGGGTGAAAATGGATAAAAGGTGAGTTTACTCTTACTTATTTGGTTTTTGGAATCTTTGACTCTTGAGAGGAGAGGGGGTGACACTTGTCACTTTCCCATTGGTGAGGAAACTTTTGGGCTCCTCTTTTTATTCTTTCTCATGTGGGAAGAATGGGTCTTCTTAGTTCATTTTTTTGGAGCACTTGGAGAATTTTGGAGCTTGGAGGAAGCTTGGACAAAGGGAAAAACTTAGAGTTTTGGAAAGCTTATTAGAGGTAGGGTTCTTAACCTTCTTCTTCTTAGTTTTGCTTATATTGTATGTATGTTTGATCAATGAAATAATGTGTGTGAAATATGTGTTGAGATGTGTATGATGCATGTAGTTGTTGTTTGTTCTTATTGTTTTCTTGTTTTCTCTCCACCATCATTTGGATTGATGGTTTTTGGAGAATGTAGGGGAAGAGAGAGGGATTTCCCTCTCAAACCTCATGGTTGTAGATCAAGCCATGAAGGTCCCTTCTCATCCCCTCATATGGTTTGAGGTGGGAGAAAGGCTCATATGGCTTGAACCTTTCCCCATTCTTGGTGAGGAAACCCTTTGGGTTTGAAAATCCTCCCAAGAAGGATTTCTATAGCATAAGGAGGAATAAGGAGGATGTATGATTAGGAGGTATAAGGAGTTTTTATATATGTGTATTTATTGGTGCTCCTATGGTTGGACACCTTGATTTGGGCATCCTTCTTCCTCTCTTCCCCCTTGTGAGGTTGACCTTGTTCTCCTCATGTTGTGGTTTTCATTGTATAGTAGGTCTAAGTAGTTGAATGATTTTATGTTTTCTCTTGTTGTGTGTTTAATCCCCATTATTACTTGTGCACATTGTGGAAGCTAGTTCCTCTCTCCCATGGGCTTGGGGAGGCTAGCATGACTTCCAACCATAGAAAGGCATGTGATGATGCCTATTGGTTGGGTGGTAAACAAGCCATGTTTTCTCTTGGAGTTGGATTCTTGTAGGAGTATTGGAGTTGGAGCTCAAGTTGGAGATAGTAGAGCCTCTTGTCATCTTGGACTTACTCATCTTTTGTGGGCATTACCTTCATTTTGTAAATAAATGTAGCTTTGTGAAAGTCTTATACTCTTGTAAATATCCATTATTGTACTTATTGCTTCTTATAAACTTTAGTCATTCCTAAGGAAGTTTTTACTTTATGGTTGCAAGAATTTTGTAAGATTATCGTATTGAAATCATAATGGAACTATGAGTTTCTCTTTATTTCAATGTCTTCATTTGGAAGAATTTGTTGATGAGAATTATGCAAAATATATAGTCATGAAATATACATTTGAAATATTTAGTTGTGCATTACATACAAAATCTACAAAATTTAGTGTGCTTGCTTGCATTTTATTTCAAAAAAATATGGCACTACATTTGGTATCAGAGCATGGTTTCAACACACGGACTTTTGGGTAATTTGAAGATGTCTTAGTCTTGTTTTTTTAAAAATAAAAAAAAATACATGGATGTTTTAATATAACCTCCTTGCATGAAAATCTGAAATATTTAATTAGTTAGTATTGCAAAAAAAAAAAATCTTTTGAAAATACCAATTAGTTAGCCATTTAAGGAAAATTTGTGTTCATTGTGTTTTTTTTTAAATGGTTATATTATCATTTTTTATTAGGTTTTGGCCTTTAGTATTGATCAAGAAATGAAAATAAATTTAGTATAGTTATTTTATTTTTATTTCGCTTCCTATTTATAACACTATTTTCCTTGAATAAACAAAAAATAAAAATAATAAAATAAACAAAATAAAATCAGCTTTGTATATATATACATATATATTTTATAGTATATATATATTCTATACTAAATAATGTATAAATATGAAAATATATTTATACTGATTTGTTTTTATATTTTTAAATATATATATATATATATATATAAATAAAATATAATAAACATTTTAGTTATATATATATATATAAAATAAAATAACAAAAAAAAAACAATGTTTGGGGGGGAGAGGCGGGCGCAGCCCCAACCCACCCCCAGCCCCAAAACAAACAAAAAAAAAAAACAAACAAAAAAAAAAAAGCAGTCTTGTGGGGCCGAAGCCCCCAACCTACCCGCAGCCCACACTAACTTTGCCCGCGCCTGAGACAGTGCCCGGAACCCCAAACCCCAACGATCCCCCTCCCCGGCGCCCGGGCGCCCGGACCCGTCCCTCCCAACGACCCCCGCCCGGCCGCCCGGACTCCCGAACCTCCCCACCCCCCCTCCGGATCCTTGTTCCCCTACCCCGGACTCCCAAACCCCGCCCCACGCCGACCCTGTCCCTCCCCCCAAACACCCTGCCCGCGCCCAAAACATCGTGCCCCGCGCCCCTGCCCTTCTGCGCACCCGCGCCCTTGCCCCGCACCCCAAGCAAAACAACAACAACAAAAAAATACATATATGACCAACAAAAAAAAAAAAAAAAATGTAGTCGAGATACTGATCGTTGCCCTTCACCATATATTTTTCTCTTTTCTTTTACATATATCTTTCTTCATGCACAAAATAAATAAATAAATAAATAAATAAATAATAAAAAAAATATAGATAATAGAGACTCTTCTTCTTCAAAAATTCCATGGAGCCACCCTTCCATAGCTCCTCCACCTGCACAAGAGGAAACAAAGAAAACAAAACAAGAAAAGTAAAAAGAAGGAAGAAACAAAACAAATGAGAAAAGAATAGAGAGGAAAAGAGACATAGAGAAATCTAGGGGAAATTTAGGGCATGTTTGAAATCAAAGGCCAAGATTTGTTTTATCCAAGGGTTCTCTTTAAACCCTACACCCTTTAAGTCATGATCTTATATGGGAATGTAAAATAACTTATATGGTGTGTGTGGGTACATTAAATTAAAGGGGGAAAACAAAATTAAATTTAATGAGTGTATAGAAAAATAAATAAATTAATAATTTTAAAAGGGAGGAAGACTGTTCACTTGCTAGGCGTGTAGATATTTAAACATGGCCCTAGGGAATTTAATAGGGTAAGATAATTAAATGATTATTAAGATAGTGTTAATTTAATTCGGGAGAATTAATAATTATTATAAATTAATTATTAATGGGAAGGGACATTGCTTCTGGTATTATAATGATAATAACATTAATAATAATTAAAATAATAAAAATAATGATAAAATAACGCTTCCAACAAACATTTAGAAAGTTTATAAAACATTTTTTTTACCTCGGGTTCAGGATGGCACCCAAGAGGGGACGTTCAGCTCGAGGTTCGGGACGTAGTGCGCCTACGCGGGAGTCGTCGGCCCCGATTTTGGGCCTCAGATATTGGAGACCCTGCAGCAGCTGATAGGTGTCGTACAGGAGCGTCTTCCACCACCGCAGGTGCCGATAGAGGAGGATATTCAGCTAGGAGACGAGGAGTTGCTTGGCGAGGACGCCCATCCAGAGCCACCTGAGCACGACATTCCGAGACGAGAGAGGTCACGCAGCCCTTCCATCCTTGGCGAGAGGGTGGCCTCGTTTCGTCACAGCCATTCACACAGCTTCGAGGGACCTTTTGGAGATATGCGACCCCTCTCACCTATTAGACCACACCGTCAGGATCGAGACACAGGCAGTGTGATTCGAGACCTCCTTCGCCTGCAGCCGCCTACGTTTACTGGTTCGACAGACGGTTTTGGGCGGAGTCCTGGCTTCTAAGCTTAGATAGCTGCTTTGGTTTGCACTCTCATGAGAGAAACGTCAAAGCCGGAGTTCGCCATACACCTCCTCTCGAGACGCAGCAGGCGTTTGGTGGAGGAATGAGGAGCGGAAGCTCCATTTGACTCGGGATACAGTGACATGGGAGTTGTTCGAGGAGCGATTTAGGGCCCGGTATATGTCAGAGCATTTTGTGCAGAAGAGGATTGATGAGTTTCATGACTTGCGACAGGGTTCTGGCTCGGTGGCGCAGTATGAGAGCAGGTTCTTGGATCTCTTGCAGTATGTAGACTACCTGCAAGATGAGAAATTGCAGGTAAACAGGTTCATTCGGGGCCTGAATGCAGATATAGCAGAGCTGTTAGGATGTTATCTCCTCCCACACTTGAGAAGGCCGTTGAGAAGGCCTACTTGGATGAGGAGAATAGGACCAAGGCTCAGGAGCACTAGAGAAAGAAACAAGAGCAAGTTCCAGGACAGGATTCAGGCATTCCAGAGTCAGAGAGCACGGGGAGCAGTACCACCCCCTAGAGGAGGATTCTGGTCTTCTCCAGCAGCATCGAGAGCTCCTCCACACCCACCACAGCAGACATAGCATCAGGGACACCAGCATCAGAGGGGTAGACAGACTCAGAGTTTTTAGCGAGGTGGGTCTAGAGGTGGTTTTGGTGGGTCTAGAGACAGGAGGCCGGGTACTCATCACTCACAGCTAGCCCACTCGCAGCAGTCTGCTAGGGTTGGACCCGGCGAGT
The DNA here is from genome assembly GCA_018340775.1 of Taxus wallichiana var. yunnanensis. NCBI lineage: Eukaryota > Viridiplantae > Streptophyta > Pinopsida > Cupressales > Taxaceae > Taxus > Taxus wallichiana. Next base: position 685,248,950 of record CM031243.1, read on the forward strand.
TGATTCACGAGCACGGGAGGGACCCCATCTCGAGAGTACGGGAGGATGTTTTATTTGTGGGGCTCAGATCATTATGTGCGTATGTGTCCGCACAAGCCCACTACTACGGATATGCGAGAGGATCCTAGATCCGGCGAGACGGTGGGTGATGTGGGACGCGCCCATGTGTGTATGCGGCGGTTGACAACCGCCAGTGAGCATCAGCCACGATCATTGAGACGCAGCAGTACTATCGGGGTATTTTTGTCTCAAGTACTTTTTGATTCAGGTGCTTCTGATTCTTTTATATCTCCTTCTATAGTGGACCAGTGTGGGCTAGTGGTGGCTAGGCAGCCAAATAGTTGGTAGGTTGAGTTGGCCTCTGGGGCTAAACTCACCGTGGACTCGTATGTGGAGAGTTGTGTACTCGATTTGGGAGTCTTCTCCACTACGCTTGACCTCCGAGTTATTCCTTTAGGATCCTATCAGGTAGTGTTGGGTATGGATTGGCTCGAGGCTCATCGAGCTAAGGTGGATTGTAGAGAGAAGGTCATTGAGTGTCAGGATGATTTGGGTAGTGCAGTTGTGATTTCAGGGATGCAGAGACCCATTTCCTTGCGTATGATCTCGGCTAAGCAACTCAAGCGGAGCATGCGTAAGGGTTGTCAGTTGTTTGCTATCACTATCAGTGATTGTTCGGACAATACTCCAGAGCATTCACCCCTTGATGATCATGCAGTTTTGAGGGAGTATGCAGATGTGTTTCCAGGAGAGCTTCCAGGTTTACCACCTAGTAGAGAGGTGGATTTCACCATTGACTTAGTTCCTGGATCTGCACCAGTTTCTAGGGCACCCTATCGGATGACGACTTCAGAGCTTCATGAGCTCAAGATTTAGTTAGAGGAGTTGTTAGAGAAGGGTCTCATTCGCCCTAGTGTATCTCCTTGGGGAGCGCTAGTCATATTCGTGAAAAAGAAGGATGGTTCTCTCAGGCTTTGTGTAGATTTCAGACAACTCAATAAGGTCACAATAAAGAACCGTTATCCGCTCCCTAGGATTGATGACTTGTTTGATCAGATGCGGGGAGCTAGAGTGTTCTCCAAAATCGATCTCAAGTCAGGATATCATCAGTTGCGCATTTCAGATGCAGACATTCATAAGACAACATTTCGCACACGTTACGGGCATTATGAGTTCACAGTGGTTCCATTTGGTTTGACTAATGCCCCATCTGTCTTCATGAGCCTCATGAATGGAGTATTCGGGACATTTACGGATCGCTTCGTCTTAGTGTTCCTTGATGACATATTGATTTATTCTCGTTAGGGAGGAACATGAGGAGCATTTGAGGCGGTGTACTTCAGGTTTTGAGAGAGCAGAAGTTGTATGGGAACTTGGAAAAATGTAGCTTCTTTCAGACAGAGATTCAGTACTTGGGTCATATCATATCAGGTGAGGGTATCTCCGTAGATCCCTCTAAGATTCAGGCTATCTTGGATTGGCCAGCACCCACATCAGTCACTGAGGTGAGGAGCTTCATGGGTTTAGCAGGGTATTACCGCAGGTTTGTGCAGGACTTTTCTAGGATTGCTCACCCTATTACTTCTCTTCAGAGGAAAGGGAAGAAGTTTGATTGGTCAGAAAAATGTGAGCAGGCCTTTCAGTTGCTTAAGGAAAGGTTAACCACGGCGCCCATCTTAGCAGTTCCAGACCCAACAGAGGATTTTGTTGTTTGCACTGATGCATCACTAGAGGGTTTGGGAGCAGTTCTTATGCAGGAGCATCGGGTTATTGCTTTTGAGTCTCGTAAGCTCAAGGACTATGAGCTTAACTATCCTACTCATGACTTAGAGCTTACAGCAGTTGTTCATGCTCTTGTGCGTTGGCGACATTTCCTTTTGGGTAGACCTTTCATCTTGAGGACAGATCATTGTAGCTTGCAGCATATCTTCTCTCAGCCGAACCTCAACGCTCGTCAACGGCGTTGGATGGAGTTCCTTTGTGAGTATGACATGGAGGTGCAAGTATATCAAGGGAAAGGAAAATGTTGTTGCAGATGCACTTAGTAGACGACGGCATGTGTTTGCTTCTTTGCCACTGCAGTCAGATTTGAGAGGCAAGATACTTGAGCATCTTCCAGAGGACAGGTTTTATGAGGGTGCTAGGCAGATGTTGGATTCTCAGGGTTCTTTTGAGGGCAGATATTTAGGATGCATGCTAGAGTCAGATGGTTTGCTTCGGGTCCATAGGCACATTTATGTGCCTAAGGCAGGTGATCTGCGTAGTTTCATCCTTACAGAGGCTCATCGAGCCCCATATGTAGCACATCCAGGAGTGAAGAAGATGCATGCCGATTTGAGAGAGTTATATTATTGGCCAGGTCTTCGTCGAGACATAGCAGATTTTGTAGCACGGTGTCTTGAGTGTCAGAGAGTCAAGGCAGAGCATTCTCATCCCGCAGGACTCTTATACCCTCATGATATTCCCGAGTGGAAATGGGATGTGATCTCCATGGATTTCATAGTAGGACTTCTTATGTCCTCTTATTGTCATGATGCCATTATGGTCACTGTGGATAAGTTGACTAAGGTTGCGCATTTCTCGCCAACCAAGGTCACGAGCCATCGCCAAAGTGTTCATGGAGGACATTGTTAGATTGCATGGGATTCCGAAGACGATCATTAATGACAGAGACACCATCTACACATCAGTTTTCTGGACTTCTTTTCAGGAGGCCTTGGGTACACAGATTAATTTCAGTTCGGCTTATCATCCAGAGACAGATGGGCAGACAGAGAGGGTTAATCAGGTTCTTGAGGACATGTTGAGGATGTATGTGATGGACCAGCAGAAGAAGTGGGAGGACTATTTGCATTTAGTTGAGTTTGCCTACAATAATAGTTATCATAGCTCCATTGGCATGGCTCCCTATCAGGCTTTGTATGGACGACCTTGCGCAGGACACCTTTGAGTGGGATAGACTAGATGACAGGATTATTTTGGGGCAGCTTACCTTTAGGATTTAGAGTAGCAGGTTGTTCGATTCGGGCGGCGTCTTGAGCGAGGCTAGAAGAGCACGCCAGAAGGCGTATGCGGACACCAAGAGGATCGATCGTCACTTCTCAGTGGGTGACAAAGTCTTCTTGAGGGTTCGTCCTCATAAGAGTCCGATCCGTTATGGAAAGGGTTCTAAGCTATCGCCTCGTTTTGTGGGGCCTTTTGATATTCTTGAGGTCATCGGTCCAGTTGCCTATCGCCTAGCTTTGCCACCACACCTTGCACGGGCCCACGACGTTTTCATGTTTACGTACTACGTATATATGTACCGAGATGTTTCTCATGTTTTGGATTGGTTGGCATTACGGGTAGAGACGGAGGCGAGGGTGGGGTGGAGCCCGTACGCATACTGGAGCACCGGAGGTTGGCCCTTCGGGGTCGAGATTTGGACCAGGTTAGAGTGCAGTGGGACCGATATGACGAGTCATCAGCTACCTGGGAGGATGCTACACCACTGAGGGCTAGATATCCCTATCTCTTCCAATGACTTCCAGGAGGAAGTCTAATTCTAGGAGAGGGGGATGTAGTGCCCACATTTTTATAGCTCCAGTTATTTGTTGGTTCCTTTATTCCTAGACATGTTTTGATTGAGACTCTGATAGACTTTGGACATTTTACTATGATATTTTATCCTCATGGACATTATGGCATTTTGGGCGCGTAGCGCCAATTGGACTAGATTCATATCGATATATTTCATATGATGTGATGACACTAACGGGGTTATATGATAGACTTATCGGTTAGATATTAGTCTCTTGTGGTTAATTTGATTGATCTTTATAGTGTTTTGGATTTAATGATGGTGATTTTCATGCTAACCTAAGTGTATGTCGTTACAATTTTATTTGTGGATGATTCATGACAAACTATGTGGCTAATTGGATGCATTGCACTATCAATTGTAAATTATGTTCGGACATTATAAGTTTGATTGATTTTGTGATGTATAGATGATGTTTACTATATTGGACAGGTGCGGTTAATGTGTGCAATGAGTGTGCAGGTGACAGGTATAGGAGAGCATGGGTTTCAGGGCAGCTACGTAATTGTGCACAAGCGGCCCACGGGCTGAGTCCTAACCATGCTAAATGTTTGAGGCCTTAGATTAGATGTATTTAATTGGGCACCATGGGTGAACCCTCATTTTGTAATGTAATTATGTCTTGTAAAATTAATTAGGTTTAGGGTGTGTTTTATTAAGTAAACTAGCTTAGGGGTTTAATGATCTTGTCTTAAGTTAAGTGTTGGTTTTGGGAAGTGTGTGTGTGTTGGTAGAAGGGATTGGGGACCACATGTGAACCTTGGGTGGACCCCACACCCTCTACCCTTGTGCCCAAGCATGCCAAACCCGAAATTGGGTTATTTTGGGTAATTTTAGGGACCCCTTTTGAGTTTGGGGGTTCCCTTAGCATGAAAATGGGCCCTTGGACCCTACCTAATAGGTAGGGGGGCCTATTTCCAAGGTTTGGAGGGAGTTTCCCTCCCATTTAGCCCTCTTTAGTCACCATCCATGTAAGATGGTTGGGTTGTGTGAAATTGTTAAAAGTTGCTCCACTTTGTTTTATTTTAGTTTTTAGTATTTTGGGTGAAAAGGGATAAAAGGTGAGTTTACTCTTACTTATTTTGTTTTTGGAATCTTTGACTCTTGAGAGGAGAGGGGGTGACACTTGTCACTTTCCCATTGGTGAGGAAACTTTTGGGCTCCTCTTTTTATTCTTTCTCATGTGGGAAGAATGGGTCTTCTTGGTTCATTTTTTTGGAGCACTTGGAGAATTTTGGAGCTTGGAGGGAAGCTTGGACAAAGGGGAAAAACTTAGAGTTTTGGAAAGCATATTAGAGGTAGGGTTCTTAACCTTCTTCTTCTTAGTTTTGCTTATCTTGTATGTATGTTTGATCAATGAAATAATGTGTGTGAAATATGTGTTGAGATGTGTATGATGCATGTAGTTGTTGTTTGTTCTTATTGTTTTCTTGTTTTCTCTCCACCATCATTTGGATTGATGGTTTTTGGAGAATGTAGGGGAAGAGAGAGGGATTTCCCTCTCAAACCTTATGGTTGTAGATCAAGCCATGAAGGTCCCTTCTCATCCCCTCATATGGTTTGAGGTGGGAGAAAGGCTCATATGGCTTGAACCTTTCCCCATTCTTGGTGAGGAAACCCTTTGGGTTTGAAAATCCTCCCAAGAAGGATTTCTATAGCATAAGGAGGAATAAGGAGGATGTATGATTAGGAGGTATAAGGAGCTTTTATATATGTGTATTTATTGGTGCTCATATGGTTGGACACCTTGATTTGGGCATCCTTCTTCCTCTCTTCCCCCTTGTGAGGTTGACCTTGTTCTCCTCATGTTGTGGTTTTTATTGTATAGTAGGTCTAAGTAGTTGAATGATTTTATGTTTTCTCTTGTTGTGTGTTTAATCCCCATTATTACTTGTGCACATTGTGGAAGCTAGTTCCTCTCTCCCATGGGCTTGGGGGAGGCTAGCATGACTTCCAACCATAGAAAGGCATGTGATGATGCCTATTGGTTGGGTGGTAAACAAGCCATGTTTTCTCTTGGAGTTGGATTCTTGTAGGAGTATTGGAGTTGGAGCTCAAGTTGGAGATAGTAGAGCCTCTTGTCATCTTGGACTTACTCATCTTTTGTGGGCATTACCTTCATTTTGTAAATAAATGTAGCTTTGTGAAAGTCTTATACTCTTGTAAATATCCATTATTGTACTTATTGCTTCTTATAAACTTTAGTCATTCCTAAGGAAGTTTTTACTTTATGGTTGCAATAATTTTGTAAGATTATCGTATTGAAATCATAATGGAACTATGAGTTTCTCTTTATTTCAATGTCTTCATTTGGAAAAATTTGTTGATGAGAATTATGCAAAATATATAGTCATGAAATATACATTTGAAATATTTAGTTGTGCATTACATACAAAATCTACAAAATTTAGTGTGCTTGTTTGCATTTTATTTGAAAAAAATATATGGCCCTACAATTAGAACCTAGGTGAGTGGTTGGTGAGCATTAACCAAATATAACCTTAACCAAAATAGCTTCGTAAACAACTCAATAATAACTACTAACCTAAGTATGTAGTATTGTTGTAATTTTACAACAAGACAACTAACAACTAAGCAACTATACATTATTGTTTTATAACAATAATGTTACTAACTATATTACTCACTAAATATACTTTCACTATTTTCTTTCGAGAGATATTTGATATTCGCCAACATCTTACTTGAGATTTTCATTTCATAGTGTTATGCACTTGGAAGATTACAACTTTCATTCCTCTCGTTTCTTCTTTCACATTGACTAGGAACCAACCTCATGATTATTTTTGATATGAATATATCTATAAGACAACAAAGGATATAACTTTCTTTTCACACATTTTTATTTTATACATATTATTTTAAATTTTTGTTTTATTTAAATTTGTTTAAATTACTCTCACATTCAATATTCCTAATTTTATATAATAGTTTTGGAATATTCCTAATTTTATATAATACTTTTGGAATCAAAGAGGCCAATTTTGCCATTTTGGTTAAACTAATATTATAGTGGTACATTCCACCAACAGTTTTGTCATGTGTATTCCATGTAAGCAACACAAATCTAGGGAGAGCCGAAAACTAGTCTTGTAATTGTTACCACCTCGACTATTTCCCATGTATTTCGTAAGCCATTAATGTTCACATCATCACTAATATAAACATTGTAGTGACCGTGCTCTAGCCTAGGAAACTACAATGCAATCCTCTACATCGTCTAGGCAAAAGAGCTTCGTAAAACCAAGAAAAAATAAAAAAGATTTTGTTTTGTTTTTATCCGCACCAATGGTGACAAATTGAAATTCTGTCTAGAGTTACAATTCTCCCTATAAAATCCACATCCCCACCTGAAAAAGTTTCCCCTTTCCCTTCAGAAATTTGATCAATCATTTCCTGTGAAAATAGTAATCCATGGATGCTGCAAGTAGCTCAAAGAAGAAGGAAAGGAAGGTGGTGGTGGTAGCAATGGATGCCCTCACCAAACTGGACTTCACCGCGCTCAAATGGGCCTTTGATCACCTTGTGCAGCGAGGGGACACATTCGCACTTGTGGGAGCCCTGCCATGGCGAGCAACAATGGGTAATTATATTCTCCCTGATTTATGAGTAAGGAAGAGTTTAACTCTATCTAAATATAATATTAGACAGCACTAACTAATTTAATTTAAGTTAGATACTAATGTTTGTTAGAAGTTAAGAATGACTAATAAGATTGAATAAGATATCATATGAATCGAGTACATGAAAAGGTGTGGATTCAGAAAGAGAAATTAAAAAAATCTGATGAAGATCAATGACAGATCAATTTTAGTATTTGAAAATTATATTTTTGAAACCAATAAAATGTATGTCTTCTTACAGATTTGGATTATGTTGTCTGTGTACATATGGTTTCTTGAAAGTCTTGGAATCTGTTGTTTGGAAGTAAGAATAGATATCCCTGGTTCCTAGAATTAGATATGTATGTGAAGATTTCAAATTAAGTTTTTATTTTGTCGAAATTGAAGTGTCTCATAGATAAATAAGGCTAAACATCTCTAATCCTTAGATTGAATGAAACTTCCCAAGAACCCATGAGAATCTTGTAGTAGATAAGACACTTGAATACAAAATTCTCTTCACTTTCAGGTTTTAAAAAACACAATTAGTATATATACTCATTAATTGGAAGGTTATGATCAGATTTCATCTAAAGTTGATGAGAATAAACCATCTTTAAGGAAGATACCAAATAAAAAACACGCAATTAAATTCTACATTGGGTACATTAGCTTGGTCAACTTAACATTTATGTTAACTCCTCGACAATCAACACAAATACGTTATTTTATTTCACAACTTAAAATTAAAATTTGGATACTAATATATATATATATATATAGAGTCAAAAATGACTTTTTTCTCGTTGTAACACAAATATGTTATTTTATTTCACAATTTAAAATTTAAATTTGAATATTCATAAAAATAAAATGTAATCTTGTATGTGTGTGTCAAAAAATGATGGTCATATTTTTTTTGTTGAAGATCTGGAATTAATCCAGTCTTTTTGAGCTTAGATGCAAGGTCCGAGGGGTATCCAGTCGCCAAAGCCAAAGTTGTCCTAGGCACAACCCCGACCTCATTCCTTGTTAAGGCACCTGAGTCTTTCCATTCTTGATGTGCTTTTGAGAGTCTAACAACTTCACTAATAGACCAATTGACAACCATATTTTAAATATACAAATAAAAAAAACCTATTATTTCAAAAAAAAGAAAAGATAATATTTCAAAAAATCTCAAAAGCTAAGAGTAGAAAGATTCCAAAAAAAAAAATCCTAACGGATCTCAACCTTGAATAAAAAAATCAAATTACCGAGAAAAATAATAAATTTGAGTGATTTCTAGCAAATAAATAAAAACCAAATTACCAAGAATAATTAAAAAGAATAATCAAATTACAGGACTGCTGTTTACCTACCTTCACCTCTCGATATTGGCGCCTGAATTATTAATGGTTAACAGTTCTAACTTCTATTTGAAACAGTATCATTCTTTCAAACCTGTTTTTGAGATGGAACATGCAACCTGTGCATATGTTGGGGGCCAATAATAAAGAGTAAACTCTAGCAATGACTCTAAGAAATTATTAAGATTGCTGGAATAAGTACGAGTGTCTATAGATCAGGCAATCCAAGTGATCCTGAGAATATATAGCTTACCAACTATTTTAAATCAGATGCGACTAGGAACATACCGGCAAGATCATAAGGGTTTTCAATATTTAAATTTATTGATATCTAAATAAGAAAGTTCAGTAAGATAAGTATTTTCAATTCAAAATTTACTAATAATTGAAGTTCAATAATTTGATTTCTACATATTCTTCATGTGAAGAATTTCTAGTTGTTTGGAATTGTGGAGTGCAGGATTTCTTTGCTAGTATAGGTATTGAAATAGTAAGCGCTCCAAATGGGAAGAGCCTATCTATCACATGTTTGTAACGTTGGTTGGTCAACCAATCAATGGGATGTTTACGTTTTTTTGGAATGATTTATCATTGGTTGGTTGACCAATCAACCTTGCAAACACATGATTTTAGGATGAGTGCTTCAAACCCCAATTCTACTTACGGTTGAAGCTCAATAATCTCATCTCTACATATCATTTGAATGTAGAAGAATTTCAAAGTCTTTAAAGTTGTAGAATGTGATATATATATATATATATATATATATATATATATATATATATAAATTTATATGATCCAGATCAAGGATTTAATTAAGGGAACATTACATCAGCTACTAAAATTAATGTGTTATACAAAAACTAAATTATTTTAAATTAAACTCTGACACATATTTAAAGAATAACAAACATAACATTAATTGAAAGTTTTCTAAATATTCAAATTTATTCATGAATTCTCCCACTTATTGAATGGAATGGTTAAGAGATTGTCTTTAGTTAAACTATTCACAACTTATTAATAGATACAATCTTTTTGATACAAAGAGTTTATCTATTTAGATGCGGATGATTTTATTAGATAATAGGAGATTTTGTGAGGGAAAAGCAATTTATTTTGAAGAAATATTGTCTATCTAATTGAAACTTGAAATTACAATAAAATAAATCTTTGGTCTTATAACTAAAATACTAATAATATGAAAGCTGCATTTTAAAGACAATTAAAAACAAATTTAATATTCATTCAAAATAGATAAACATTGAATATCAATTTTAATTTTCTTGCTCCAAGTGTTGGTACATGCACCATTTTTGAGTACCTTTCAAATGAAAAAGGAGGGGAAATGCGCAGATTGGCAAGCGAGGGAACTCTGGAGAAAGCTATGAATGTCAAACCTTGCCTTTCAATGGTTCCAATGTCGATAGTTGCTCTATGCAAAGTAAGTCCTGGGACTTGTGGATAGTTAATCCCTAGGCCATTTTAATTGGAAATTGTCTTGATTCCCTCTCGAAATAGGGGGTATTAGAATATGTAACAGGTTGGAGGGATCCCAACATGGGCCGTTGTATCTATCAAATTTGACAACAAAAATAAAGGTAATGTTGGTGGTGGCATTGATGTGTCGTAGACAATGTCGGTGATTATTCCTGTAACACCATTTACGAGGCTTGCATCAACCCATAAATTTGCAATAAGCATGATTTTTTGTTGTTTGCATAGTAGAACTTTGTGTTCCAACTAATCATCATCAGATCTCTTGGTCCAACCCGCATGTTACTTTTAGCAATGGATTGGGCGATTGGAACATTCAATGCCTTCAACATCTAAAGGTTGTGGGAGTTCACAAGATATTTTTTACAAACAAATGTGGTGCATCCTTAAAATGTTGAGCTCCTGTTGAGTTAGGTGTGAGTCTGGTGTGAGACATTAGGAGTTCCCAGTCCTCAATAAGAGGATTTGAATCTCACATGTGGAGCAGTAAATTCTGGAATGAAACTTGTGCATTGGTTGTTCCTTGTTGCCGAAATATTGTTTGTAATGTAATGGAAGAATGAAATCCCTTCCAAAGGATGGCTCCATATGAATTACTTGCATAAAGAGGACTATCCAAAACCGGTGGTAATTGGTCGAGGTCGCCGAGGAGGATGACAGATTTGTTCCCAAATTCAGATGTTTTTGAATGTGGGAAAGCCTCGTGTAGCTTGTAGTCAATTTTTCTTAGCAACTTTGGGCCGATGAAACTCATTTCATCAATAAGAATATATTATATATGTTTCAGTGACTCTTGAAAAGATGACAATGCATGACCTTCAAGGGATTTTAGTTCTTTGATTGGAATACGAGAGGCCTACGTGGATTATGGATGGAGATGTTGAATGTTGAAACACTGATAGGGGCAAGCGTAAGGAGAATTGAGGGAGATGTGGTTGATGCTGTTGTGAATGAATTCTAGATTTTATTTATCAAAAATGATTTTCATGTGCCAAATTGCTCATTGAATTATCAATCTTAGTGGAGGTAAAAGGGATTTGTTTGTTGAATGGTGAAGACAAGGGAAGTGTGGAAGATGGTGGTGTGGCTTGCATACTAGTGTTAATTATGTCAGCCTTTTCTCTCTCGATGAATGATGAACTGGAGTTATCTGCAAATCTGGCAGAACGTCATCTATGTTCCAATTATTGTGTATGTCAAAATCACGTTCCCCAACATTTCAAGATTGTCAAGACCTATGTTATTTCTCGGGTGAAGTTGTGCGAAAACCTTGCCATTCATGCAATGGTTCTTATTGAATACTGCATTCGACCTTAGAGTTAGAACTAACATTTGTAGCATGTCCTATGTCTGCTGTAGCATGTAAAACATGCCATGGTCTATTAGTTATGTTTGAACACGTCCCAAGTGCCATTGATGTCATGTGGGGTTGAGCCAAATTCGGAGACAATATTTTTGAAAGGCTTGTATAAAAGGAGTTCTGACCAACAGAAAAGGTCATAGGACATTGAATCCTGAGCTGGGACATCCACAAATCTCGGGTGGACCCGAACAATTGCTTGGCTCGATCACAATTTCCATTTATCACCTTTATGGTTCTTGTTGTAGCTCCAATCTCAAGAAACCTGAATAAGAGGTAGGTGTTACATGTTTACAGGGTGAACTCTATATACATCCAAGAAAACGGTTGTTTCTTGTACATCGACGTCACTTTCAACGACATGTCTCAATTTTTTGCCAACATTTAATGATACAAATGAATGGTTGCACATAACAAGTGGCATTTTTGGAGCATGTGGCATGTTTATTGTGCGCTTATGTCATGTTCAACAACACTTTCTATGAGCATTTTATGGATCACAATATGTCTTTGGAGAATCCACGTTAACATCTCTTGAAAATATGGATAGCATTTGGTGATAGGTTTCTGAATGTTGTTATGCTTTTGAAGCATATTTTGCAATATACTTAAGAACTACATGGCGGGAAAGTATTGGTTGGCAATCAACATTTTCTCTCCATATGGATATCATAGTTTGATTGTGGATGTTCAATCTATCATCATTTCTCAAAGGGAGGTACTTAATTTTCCCATCACTTTCAATGAGCAAGGATGAAGTAGGTTGTGTGGCCTGGGGGCATTGTACCTACACTATAGTTGTGATTGCTTTCTATGTAGGCATGTTTGCTCTAAACATTTAGTGTGGCATTGAACATGATTAAGTAGTTCTTCAAGGTCCGCATGTGGGGAGGAGGATAGAATTTGTGTTGTATCTAGCAAACAAGGGTCGTCTAGGAGTGACCTACGAACAAAATCCAAGCGGTTGCAAGCCGGGCGGGGTTCTAGGAAGACACGAACTTATCAAAGTATTGTTTTGTCGCCTCGATAGTTGATGTATCCGCCCAATCCATCGCATCAACTTTAGGGGTGTTTTCAAGCCACAATAAACTCGTGGACATGTGCGGAGCCTCTATGTTGCCATTCATACTGCACGAGACAAGGGAACATAAATATTAGCTAGATGTAGTTTGGAACAAAATTATAAAAAGTAACACAACATTAATTATGTGTGTGTGTGTGTTTATATATATATGCTGCAGCAGCGTGTGCGTGTGTGCGTGCGTGCGTGTGTGTGTGTGTGTGTGTGTGTGTGTGTGTGTGTGTGTGTGTGTGTGTGTGTGTGTGTGTGTGTGTGTGTGTGTGTTGTGTGGGGTCCAAAGTTATAATCAAAACTAACTATTAATAGTGTGCTTTAGCAAAGTGGTTACATTTCTTGTTGTATTGAAAATGTAACGTGCTTTTTAATGTCTTTAGAATGCTCTCTTTCAAGTTCAACTGAACATTATAGTTTATTTGGTTAAATTATATAATTACGTTATGGTGATAAGTTTCATTCTCCTAATTTTTCTACCAAGTTTGTATGAGTTTTTTTCCTTTCCTTTTTCTTTCTTTGGCTAGACTCGTCTTGATTTTGATGATTGTTTCTTTATTGAATATTTTGGAGAACTCATTCTCTTATCAAACTAAAACACAAGTTTCTATACTCAATTGAGTTTGACCATAGGATTAGAGACCCCAACATCTTGGAAGCAATTATTTGTGACACACAAGTCTATTTATCAAGACCACATCATCTTGGAAGTGATTATTAATCAAAATATTATAAACTTGAGGACAACTACTTTATATTGGTCTAAGTGTATATTTATCATATTTAATATGTTGACAAAATTTTACATAAACAAAATAAATAAATTTAAAAACTATAGATTGTTCTCATACCACCTTAACTCTATTTTAGAATAATTTATACAATTTTTTATTTAAAAAATATAAATCTATCTTACTAATTTGATTTTGTGGAAGCACAATTTAATTTTTTGACGAGTCCATATTCACAAGCAGTAAAACATCTATTGCAATTTTAAGTCCATAACAGTAAGGTCATCTTTGATAAATTGGGTAAGGGCTGATATAAAAAGTAAAATTACCAACAAAAATCTGGTCTGCTAAACATTTTAGTTGTTTCTGCCCGTTAGCCCTCAACATGATGTCCATTTCATTTTATATCTAGACATTGTTCATGGAAGCGAAAAGTGAAATCTCTCTTATTTGGTAGAAGATTTTTTATTTTTATTTAAAAACAAATGTATTTACAGTTAAATTTATTGCTGGAAATTGTAATGTCCATCTACTAGGTGGCTAACCAATTTATTGGTGATTTATAAGACAATATTTGGTGAATGTTTTGTAAGTATGTAGTAAGTTTTTAGTAATAAGATGAGATTGAGATTGGTTCAGCATTAGAGAGCTGCGAAGTTCTAACAAAGAGTGGACCCCCTTAATCTTTAGGCAGTTTAAAGGCCCTCAATGCATATTATAAATTAGCCGCAGAATGTGGTAGCAAGTAAAATAGGTTTGATTATAGATAAATGTGCTCGAGTCTACTAGAATGCTAACCATTCAAGAAGTTTCAGTGCTTCATATTTGTAAGCACTGATGAGATGCTAGAGTGCAAGTGGATTGTTCATGCTCATGAAAGACAATTCTTGTGAATATTGACTTAAAACCACACACTTAATCCACAAAAATCATCACAATTTAATCTCTATCTAAATACACAATGAGTGCTTTATAAGTTCAGTAAAATATGATTTCTTGTAAACTAATACTCATACAATATAGGTCAATATGGGTTTATGTAAATTGACTGAAAAACCACTCAATTGAATCCACAAAAATCATACTTTTCAAACAATTCTTTGATAATTGGATGACTTGGTACACTGAAATAATTTTTTAAAGCTCAAAATGGGTAGGAAATACCAATTATTATAGTCGTGCATTCAAATAATGATTTATTTTACCAATAATGTTAAAAATTATGACTAATGTTACATGTTTGCATGAAAAAATATGATTCAGATAAAGACATCTCTGTTTCGGCGGATGTGTGGGCATTCAATGGAAAGAACCTTCGAGCAATGAAAAAGAACAAAGATTGGATGTCTGGAAAATACCCCAAAACCAGTTTAATCATGGAGCTCTGTGAAAAATATGGGGTATTACTATTTTTCATTAATGCAAATTGTAATTTAGTTTCACTTGTTATTATTAACAATATCTGATCTTGAATGTAATGTTCTACTTCTTCCACCCATTTTTTTGTACGATGTATTATTATTATTTTTATTAATTAAAGTACGCTTTTCAATTATAAAAATGTTGTTCTTAAATCTTTATAATTTAACAGGCAAAACTACAAGTGCAACTGGCCATGGGATGTCCTCTAAAACTCATCCTTCTGGACAAAATTGTTAGCCGACGAGCTGTGTGGGTTGTTCTCAGCAAGTAATTTTGTTTTCCCTACCCTTCTGGCTTTTTCTCTTTAAATTATTTTTTAATTATTTTATTTTCATGTTTTATTTAAGCTATTTTAAAGTTAAGAAAATAATTGTATGTATCTATCCTTGTGTAGAAAACATAGTTACCGAATATGGTGGGTTCATATAAATTTATACTATTTTTCCTTATTTTTCAAGTCATCACATTTTTCATTTTACTATATTATAAAAACTTGAAATTATTATTTAATTAGTGGAAGTGTTCAATTTGTTTGTTTACTCTAAAATGTAGATTATGTTAGGTTTTCAAAAATACAAAATATTTTTGAAGATGTAATTTATCACATTTTTGAGTACTTATCATTTTTTTAATGCACCATTTTTCTTCTATATTTTAATAAATTATACATTATATAAAACACTCATATGAAAGTTACTACCTTAATTTATATTCACACAACATCTAACAACTCTAGTCATTCCTAATCTCATTCATCTTCTTTAGAGCTCTTAATTTGCATGAGCACAACAAAATTAGGTTCCATCTCTTCCATTTCCAATATCATAAATAATTCAACCAACCCCATTTATTTAGTTTCCTTAACATTCTCAAATTGTTTTGTGTTAATTCGATTTTGAAGTATATAGATTCGGTTTTCTTGTTACAGTCACCCTTTGTCCAACATTGCCTATCATAAGGCACAACATTTGGTCAAGCATCATAATGAGGTCGCTTATCCATCTTCTCGTGTCTTCATGTACACATGTAATTGGAATTCAATAAAACTATGTGTGTACGTAAAGTATGAGCTACATTCATATTAAGCAAAGGAATAGATTGGCATGTGTTTTCCATAGCCTTAAGAACAATGTCTATAAAAGAAAAATGGTTGAGCCTTAAGGAGAGATTAGCTCTGCAAAAATTAGTACTTATTCATTTTATTTTTTGAGCTTAAATAATCTCGCAAGTTTCCTTTTCCAAGCCTCTAGAGATCATATTAGTGACATTGGGCTCTCATCAACTATGACGATCATCCAACACTTTTAACATCATTATTTATATCATAAACCAATTTGTAATCATGTTTGTGCACATCTTTGATGTGTTTTTTTTATAATAGATTATTAGTTTCCCCATGCACTACTCTTCCTATAGTTTCAAGTTCAACCGCAATGCCCTTAGAAAACCCGCTACTCCTTGTACCAAAGGAATCTCCATGCTAGTTTAGAGGTGTGTTTGGTCCATGGACTAACCAATGATGAAAAAAGTTAAAGGGTGAGAAGCTCCAAGCGATGGATTATTTTCACTTTTCCTCTCTCTATTAATAAATGTTAATGGTGCTTGTGTGTTTAGTGGGCCCCCTTCATTGTGATTTTTACTATAAGAAAAAGAGCATAACGATCATTACTATTGATATAGGTTGTTAAATTATAGAATGAATTATGGTAACTAAAACAACCTCAAGACTTCACCCACAATACATTCATATATGTATACATTAGTGTAAAGAGATACCTACATGTCAAAGGTAGAATGACTACCGCACGTGTGTTATTAAATAAAATGTGAGGGAGGACTATTGATCCTCTCCACAAAAATATTAAAATGAACTAGTGGATTGATCTTCATCCATATCCTCTAATTTCTTATATATAGAGAAATAAGGAGGTTTATGATAGACCATATTTTGAGGATAACCACTAAGGATATCTTTTGATTCATAAAACTTATAATCAAATTATTATATGAATAATGATGACATATAACATGTACTTATCCATAAGAATCCTTTCACAAAGAAATCTTAAACAAAATAGGAGTGTATGACATTCCCTTTAAGATGTAGTCTATAAAAGAAGAGGAGAATACAAATATAAAAACATAAGTAAGTTTAGAAAATATGTTGAAAAATTGTTAAAAAAGCATTGACTCGAGTACAAAAGATACACCATTCTCAAGAGAAAATACAAAAAGTGGGAAAGTGAGGAAAACCTTAGATATGGGTCTCGCAACTAGGTCATGTATAATGAAAATACAAATGATCATTGGAATGTTTGAATTGAAGATGATGCTAAAACATTGATATTTGAATGAAAATCACATAGTCTAATGTCACTAAGAATCCAATTCCATGATGTCCGAATATGTGGATGTCAAGTCAATAAGGAAACAATGTTAAATATGAGGATCTCTTTGAAATTGCAAGATTTCGAACATATAAATCACATAATATGAAACCTTGAATAATGTATCTTACATGAATATCATGATTGGGAAAATATCTAATTCTCAATATGATAAGTATGTAATCTCCAAGTTGTAAAGAAGAATCACCTAAGTACAACAATCCTAACGAAACATTGACCTAAGAGGTATCGATAATGATAGGAAAATTCCTACAAAGTGAGACTTTTGACTATACCATTGTCATGGTAAAAATTATGTTCTTTGAACATGATACATTTTAGTGTGTATGATTAATATCCAATACTTATGTGAGAAAAAATATCCCAGTCTAAAGAGGACACAATTTTAATGTTTTAGGATTGATGGTAAAAAAATTCTATAGTTAAAATAAATTAGAACTATGACTGTACTCAATGTGTTCCTATTAAAAACACAATTTTAACAAAACTCATGACTTTTTTTACACAAAAGATATTATGAATCAAGAATGAAAAATCCAAAATTTGTTTGAAAAATTACAAATAACAAGAACATAATTCCAAATATCCAAGAACCATATATATCACTACAAATTTCTTAAAAATTAGGCACAATTAAAATATTTCACTTACAAATACCACTATACAACCAAGATATGGCCTATCAAAGTTAAGGTGTGAAAAATAAAGAAAAATCCCAAGGTTTGTCTAAAAAAGCTGTCCAAATTTGTAATAAAATTTCCAAATCTACTAAAATTTGGTCATGTGATTACAAAAATAGAAAATAGTGTTTTCATAAAATACCTTCTAAAGTTAAGAAAGTTATAATTTGCATGCTTTTATTTGTATCTTACTTTTTTGGTATTTTTAAAACATTTTTTTGATGAAACAAAATTAAAAAGTTAAATATCATAGTTCTAGATATAAGGTAAGAATCAATATATGAAGCTTCAAAACTACAAATATTAAATACACCCATTTAATGTAGAAATCAAGTGCAATAATAATTTTAAAAGCTTAAACTACATAACATTTACTCCAAGAGTCCATTTTAGGGGAGACAAAAGGATAAAAATGAATTTATCAAATGTTATGGATATGATGGTATGGTTAAAATCACTCCAAGAATATCAAATAGATATAGATATGAAAAATATATCAAAGGTAGTAATCATTCTAGAAGATCAAGATGAGGAAAAAAAAAAATGTGGATATTGTAGAGAAGCCATGATACCATTTAAGATTATGAATGGGTTTAGAATAATTGATACAATTTCAAGTATTTACACATAATGAGTCTATACATGTATAAATTTAATGAAAAGAGACAAACATATGTCTTTTAGCATGTGAATGTTTGATTGTCATTGATGTATACCCATTAATGAAAAATGTGGATGAGATCCCGAGAATGCTTGGAATAATGATGACATTGTCAAGTAGGTGGTAGCATGATGCTATGAGTTGAAATAGGGAGAACCGCTTAGTTAAGGTGGCCTAATTAGGAGGCTTAGCTAGTCTACAAGATATAACATGATGAATTGAGTTGTATGGTGGCTTGAGGAACATGGTAAAAGTATCAAGACCATCGGTAAAGTGTGTGAAAGAATTCATACAGGTTCAAAGGCTAGTTTCAAGGTGAAAGAAGGGTTTGCAGGTACTCATCTAGACCTAGTCTAGGTGCTTGGAGGCCAGATAGAACATGAAAGTGAGTTCTAGAGTCAAGTAAGCCCATGAGGGCATGAAGAGGTGTGACATACCTCATATCAAAGGTGTAGGAGTGTCTTCATGATGAAGAATAGGCTAGGTCTCATGAATCATCGTGCAAACAAGATTAATTAGGCCTAGTTCTAAGACCTAATGTAAGCATAACTTGAAGAATGGAGAAAAGTAAAGCTATAAAAAGGAATAAGAAGGATTTATTATGTATGATGATGGTGTAGAGATGATATGAAAGGTTCCACAAGCCAAGATTCAACTAGTGGAGGCATATTCAAGGTTGTTTGGAGGCATGTTCTTGAGGACTAGCTAGGAAAGCATGAGAAAATCAAGGTGAGTGATGAGTTCCAGAGTAGGTGTAGAGTAAAATGAGCATTGATATATGTGAAGAAGGTCAATATAGAATTTAAGTCAAATTTTTAGATCAAAACTCCAAGGGAAAAGCAAGAAAAGTGAGTGTAAGTCCTATCGAGCTCTTAGAATGGTTGTTTCTAGCTCGAAGGTCATGTTTGATGAGCTCACTTATATGTGAAAATTGTGCATGGTGACCTAATATTTTCACCAAATTTAGGGCATGGAATCTAGTTCATTTTTCAAGTGGAATGAGGAAGAATGATGGCTTGAGCTTTATGAAAGATGGTTAAGAAGTTAAATTGCCCCAAATCCTCCTAAAACCATCATTTGAAAGAGATGGAGGAGAATTGAAGTTTTTTTTGTCATGAAATGGTATGAAAGATGATGTGATGAATTGGGCATGTAGATAACTCCTAATTCATTTTGGTGGTGGTTTCAGTCTCCGGTGTTAGGCGGTAAGAAATTCAAATTTCTCTGTTTTGTAAGAAATTAATTTTACAATATTGTATAGAAGGTTTCATGTTGGAAATCTTGGTGTGGGATGAATCTTGGAAGGTTCCCCAACTTCTCATGAAAAGATGAATGTAAGTATAGTGTAAAATTTTGATGAAAAATTTCAATCTAGATGGCCTACCGCTAAAGGAGTAAAGATGCAAAAAAAGTCATGGTATTTGAGAGAGACCCGATGAGGATGCTGTTGTGGGGGTCTAATATGGGCATGAACAATTGAAATAAGTCAAATATGACTTGTAGAAGCCCATAACTCAACATGGTGAAGTGATTTAAGGTCCTAGTTCAAATGACCAAATCAGTCCTAGTTGCCATGTCAAGAAGGGTTGAGAAACTTAGTTATAAGTGTGCATTTCTCCACACAACCCAAGAAAATGAGTGTTTGAAAGTGAAGTAGAGGACTCATGTGAAGTGTTCAAGGATTTATTTTTTCATGAAATTTAAGGTTGAAGTGACATAAGTCATCAAGGACAAGATTGGTTCTTGTGACTTAAGACCTAGTGTGAATAGTTTGAAGAATGCATGCAAAGTGAACTCATATACCTTGAAATGGTGTAAGTTGTGGATGTGATGAGCTGAATGAGGATGAGTAATTTCTAGAAAAGTGATTTATAAGTAATGATTAGGTGAAGTGATGAGTAAAATTTCTCACTTTATGAAGACTATGTTTTTGTGCTTGCAAACCCATTAAGACCTCATTCCAATTAGTGTTGTATTATGTGAATGGAGATGATAGAGATACCGGGCGGCTCAAGGTGAACCAGAGGTATTAAAAAACTCTCCCCAATATTTATAATGATTTTTAAGTACATGCATTAGTGGTGGTTGATCATTCTTGTGATTGTTCCTTTTGATCCTCCATGACTGTGAAACTCAAGCTGAGATGAAGAGTGGAAATGACATCTTGTGTATTGATCTGAAGTATCCCATGCATGTAATGATGTATTAGACATCTTGGAGAGTCTTCCATCTTGTTTTTTTTTTGCATGACATGATCCTAGAGTTTTTCCACGCATCAAAGTTCAAGACTATGTTTTTGAGGCTCTTGCACCTAGCTAAGAATATGATCTATAGTGGAGTCTTAAGATGGAATGGAGAAGTGTGAAGCTTGTCAAGGTGATAAAATGAACTAAGAGGTCATTTGTAACGTATGAATACTTCCCCAACACTTGTTTCATATTCTCATTAGCTACAAGACAAATAATCTACATTGAAGAAGTAGACAAGAATGACATAACCGTTACAAATCAGAGTATGCGGATACTAGATTTGGAATACCATCATAGGTTTCAGTGGTGTAGTTAGTTCATAAGGTTTATATAGTTTCTAACAAGTATGAAAATCATCTTTACAGGTCATAAAGGATCTAAATTAGTAACTAAAAGTATGCAGGTGAAATGATTGCATTGTAACAACTATAGATGATGTCCTCTCAAAATTCTTATACATGTTTAGGAGTAAAGGAGATGAAGAGTTGGAAGGTGAAGAATAAGTGTTACACAAAGAGAAGGTTATTCACATGTATATTTAGGAGTATGAATGTGAACAAAATAATGCTTTTTATAACTATGTTTCTATAGTAGGAAAAGGATATGAAAAAATAGAAAAATCAAGGTGCATATGAAATGCCTTTATGACTATAATTTTTGTAGCAATATGCATACATGAGAGAGTAGGTGTTTTAGGGAATTATCCAAAAAGAGAGGCATGAAAAAATGCGTATGTGAAAAAGGATGATACTATACTTGCAGGAGCATGAAGTGATGAGAAGAGAGGCGAATCAGGAGGGGTGAAGAGTGAAGAGATCATAGCTGAATATGAGATCACAATTTGTTGTATTAGACAACAAAATAAAGGTGATCAAAAACTTGTAAAATTCTAAGTGGAAGCTTAGAAAAGTAGGGAGTTGTTGCTTCCTTGTAAGTTATAGCTTGCAGAAGGTCAAGTAGGAGCTTGACTAATTTTTGGGAGTTGGAGCTTCCATACAAGTAGGAGCTTGCTAAAGGTCAAGTAGAAGCTTGGATAAATTTTGATTTTTTGCTTCAAGTTGGGTGGATGCTCAACAAATTGAAATCTTTGTAATCTTTATAGGATTTTTTTTTCCACACTAGTGCATTGATTTCAGTGAGGTTTTCTCCCTTTAAGGGTTTCCACATTAAACATAATGTTCATGTGTAATTTATCTTCATTTTATTAGGTATGAATGCCACGATATTCTCTTGGTAAAGGTTACTCATGATAGAATGACTTGCTAAGTTATTGAAATGTTTTCTAAGTTTTGAGTAGCACCGATTCACCCCTCCCCTCTCAGTCTTTGTGTTTTCCAACAATGCCAACATATATTACCTACCAAATTTATTAAAGAACATATGTGAGGGAGAGAAAATGGACCTCCTCGTAGGAATATTAAAAATGAACAGATGGATCCGTCTTTACCCATACCCAATTCAACTCAAAATGATTGTGTGTGTTGTTTATTATATTTTGGATTAAGGTTATAAATATGATATATATTCGATTAATCAATTCAACATAAAAGTGCATATAAAAATATATTTATATTAGGAATTTGTAAAATATCATGATCAAAACAAGTGCTAAAATAAATAAGACACAAGAAAAGAGATGCACTTAGTTATCTTGATTATCTAGAAGTTGATCTAGCTATGGGAAAAAGGATGAAATAACTTGAAGTTATCCTTAGATGCTTCTTTTTTATTTATGGGAGTGCAATATGAGTAGGAAAAAATCATTGATTATGTATAGAACCATTTAGTAGTTTCATACCTATTTGGTGGTTCTATATAGTGAGATGTTAGCACTATGATAATTTTAGTGCTTGTGTTATCGATTGTAGTATACCTTCTTACCCTAGGTTTCAAAATTTTCAAAAACACTTTTTATGACCTAAAATAGCTCCAAACCCCAACCATGGGAAAAAGGCCCCACAAAAAGGTTAGTGGTTGGATCAAAGTGCACTCGTACACCACCTACGTTGGCACTACTCCAAAGAGGCCTCAAACTACATGTAATTTTTGACCTAGATACGTGATATCTATATGGATGTAAGTGTCTTTGGAAATGTACACTTGGTAAATGCTTTGTAGTGGTTTGACAAGTTTTTGTTTGACTAGGATTTGAAATCTTGTAACATGGGAAGCTAGAATTTTGAAATTGGTCTGGGGAGTGCTTCAAACCTATATAGTAGATGCTCTTAGTGTGTACCGGTACTTTAGGGTAATTTAGGAGAGATTTGAGTTCTTTTGGAATGCTATTTAAACTTAAACCAGGTGAGTAAATGAGTACATTTGACTTGTTTTTATATGGGTTTGTAGCTATAAGTTCACATCAATGATGATCCATGAGGAAAGTACTTGATCCATAAAGAGATATAAAATTAGGAAAATAACCTTTGGGTGGCTCAGATGAAACCACTTGTTCCAAACCAAATTGTTGGATAGTTTGGTCCCTATTTGGTAGTTTTGTATGGGAACCGAGTGAGGTACTAAAACGTTTTGGGAATGACACTTGAATGTGATAGACTACTATGCACTAATGTAAGAAATTTTGTGAGTGAATGAGAAGTGAAATGAGGAGGGAATTCATGTAATAGGGATAAGGATAGGAAATTGAGATCAAAATGTGTGCATAACTCACGATTTATGGATTAAGACAATAACACAATTATCTACCGATAAATGATCAAATTTCGATGTATCAATTCCCCCTTTAAACTAGGGAATGAAATTTGCTTCCTTAACGTAAATAAAACTTGAATGTGTAAACATGCTTTGTATTTCCTCGAGGTGCTTAATTTTCGTGAGTGTTAACATGATCTTCATATTGAAACATACAACAAAGAGTGTATTATATCATTCTTTAAGTTAATCATATTCATGAAAAAATAATGTAAGATAATTTCCCATATTTTATATAAAGTTATATTTAAATATTTTGGTTTCATCAAATTCAAAGGGTAAGTATTATTTGAATATAAAAAGTTTTTTGAATCCTCAACGATGACTAAATGATGTAGAGTATATTTTTTTGGATAGTAGTAAAGACAAACTACCCCTCCCCATCAAATTAAAAACATAGTCTTTTGAGGATGATTTTCTCTTTTGAATGAGGAATTTTCATAGAACTAAATCCAACATACATAGAAGAAACTTGCGTAACATGAATTCAAAAATATTTGAATGTTATTTTTTGGGAACATGAAGCTAAATTTTTATATTAATTTTTTCATTTTATAATTTAAGTTAAATGATCATATGTAATAATTTATATAATGTTTATAAGGAGTTTTAAAGATATGTTATAAGTTATTTGTTATATTTTGGACTCAAATAATTAACTAATAATTGAATTATGATATTTTTATTGTAAATGAAAGGAATTTGAAGAAGTATAAGGACTATTACAGGAACGAATTCCTCAGAACTTAGCAATGGTGATGAGTGATCGAGAGGCATATATACTACGTACCACATCTCCATTTCTTAGCAATTCTTCAATTGATCCATTACAATCTCCCATGACATGTTCCCTTACCCCCGAAATCATTATCACTAGTCCATTTTTTCATTGGCTCACTTGAAAACCAAAGAGAACATCTCAATTCATACCATAATCCATCATCAACCCAATTGGATTTGACATGTTATGATATACATGAAGAAGTGGAAGAAAAAGAAGAAATGGAAGGAGGAGGAGAAGACAAGATATATTATAGGGGTTCAATTTCTTTTGAAACACCTACAACTACCATACACTTGAATTCTTGTAAGTTAGTTTTATTTATTGATTTCTTTCCATAAATAATGAATTATTCTAAGTTACTTTTATTTATCAATTATTCTAAGTTACTTTTATTTATCAATTTATTGCATATTATTTATTTCATATAATATGACACCATGTTATACTCTTTTTCCTAATTTGATAAAAATACACAATTGATCAATTCTTCTGTATTTTTCATACAGGAACAAAAATATCTAAAAGAAACAAAGTCTTCTTGTTTCTTCAAGAATGCAAATGAGATGTTCATGTTATATGGTTACATGTCTTATCAACATGTACCTAATTCCATGCATAATATCTCTCTCGGATCTCAATACCTTGGTTGGTTCAACTTCATAAAGCAACTTAAATAGTCTTCAAAACAAGGAAAAAGTATATTTTTTAAGTTTGACTTAATGTTGTTACATTATATTCCCACTTATATTGAACTTGAACGTCATATAAGGTTTCTAAGGTTTGACCTAAGGGTGGTATAATATTCTAGTGTGTTGTATAATAATTCCACATGATCCGACTTTCACGTGGCTTATGGTATGGACAATATTTTTATGGTTTCAACTTATTGGATGATACAATGTTCTTATTTGTTCTTCAATTCCACATGATCGTACTTTCATGTGGCTTTTGATACGAACAATATTTCAATGGATTTCCCTTAGGGTGATACACTCTTCTTGTTTATTATTTCATTTTCATCACTGTATTTGGATTATTAAATAAACAAATATATTTTATTATGTAAAAACTATTTCTTTTTAGATGTAAAATCTGTTTTTTTATTAATTAGAATATAATTAATTTTGGTATTACTTTTTATATATGTAGACACCTAATTCTAAAATGCATAGTTAATTGCTATAATGCTACTTATTTATGCATTTATTGATAATTGTTCTAAATTACACTCTTGTTGGCATGTCTTTCTTATGTTTTTTAAATTTTAAAATGTAAAACTTGTGTTGTGTATAACATTTTACACTATAAATTTACATTATTGCTTATGAGTCCTCCATCTTCCTCTTGTTAAATTTATGATTTTATTTGTTTTACCATATCTTCTTTCAATTCCCTATGTTTTTCTATTCTCATTTTCATCTCTACAACCTAAAATTATACTTATTTTATACCCTAGAAAATATCACCAATCAATTATAATACCTAGAAAATTCTAAAACCTTTATTTCTTTGCACTGGTGTAACTCTAAATGTTAAAGTGAATGTTAAAAACATTGTTTCCTACTTTTCTAATGGAAAAATAATCTGGACTATGATTCTAGCTAGAATAACCATACTTATATGGTTCTAGATCCATATTTAGGCAATTCGACCTTGTTTAGGTCTCCTAAGGATCCCCTTTTTGGATTTTTCTTCCTATTTTATGTTGAAATGTATCAATAACATCCTAATTTGAATTCAAGATGTCTATAAGTACATATGTGCATTAGTGCATCTAGGGACACAAATTGAATGAAAGTAAATTCTATTGAAGTTATACAATAATACATTAATTCTATTTATATAATACACCATTTTCAAAAAAATAATTCAAGCATTCAAAGAAAAATCATATAATATTTATTACTTTTTACATGTATTGAAAGGATAAAGGTTGAGATATTTCCATTGATTGGACTACCTTTTAGTTACATTATTATTGTTTGTTGTTTTCAAGACATTTTCCCAAAGGGGGTCTAATTGAGACAAGCCCTTGAACATAACCCGATTTTTTGATAGTTTTGTAAGGTGTTGATATAAATTAGGGTTTTAGGAAAGAAATGAAACTACTAGTAACTCATAACTAAATATAGAAAATTGATTGAGATTTTAAAAAGCTAAGAGAAAAAAGGTTCATTAAATAAATTTCACAAAATACCAAATTTTGAACAACCATATTCTATGGATATAGCTATACCAATATAGTAGAGTGTACTATTATGGGTATCTACAAAAAGTTCTTTGTTTTCTCTAAAATTTCTAGGTTTTGTTTGTCTCACATAATGGCCTTGTTTTCCATTATTTATTTATTTTGAATATCTCAATATTAGTAGCAATTCACTATTATTATAATAACCTATATTTACACGTTGTAAATACTAGGAATATACCTTTTTACAAGTAGGATTGATTTTATTATTTTAGTTGATTAAAGCTAGTTAGATCCAAAAAAACACATATTTATGAGTAGATATATTACATTTTAATTTTAAAATTAATTTCCATATCTAACTTTTGTGAATATACATTATATTTTATACTTTGGTGCCTTAGATGATTAAATATTTCATTAGTAGTGATAAATATGTTTTTTAGAGATCTTTCCATATTATTTGTTCAAAATAATATATTATCTATATCTCTTCTTTCTTCTATTCCAACCCTAATGTACGTATAATGGATCACCCCTTTGATGTTATTTAATTTTTTTGTCCCGTTTTTACAATCCTTCATGAATATGGAAGACTTTATTTTGATAGGAGAGAACCAATTATTTATTCAATATGAAATCTAGATTTACGGGCTTGATTATATACTACTCGTGTACATAAAATTTAGAACAACAACATAATAATCTAATAGTCCTAATTTTTGTACTAGATATTATGAAAATATAAATTACAAATATATATTCTAGTGAAAACACAATTAGAGTTTAGTGTTGAAGAGATATTCTTGTGATACAAGCTTAGAAAATTTGATAGTGTACTCAAATTGGATGCATAACTGGGAAGAGTTTCTTCAAGTTATTAGTAAAATATAGGAATTGAAAGTTTTTATAACATAGGTTCATTTGAAGGTGGAAACGTTCTTGGAAAAATTATCTAAGGTGATATGAATATGTCCCATAATGTTTTGAGATGAAATATGATTCTAGGAATTTCTTTGCTTGTCTTTATAATATATACAATTTGTGTCGGGATTATTATGATGCAAATATTCTACTTGGATCTTTCTACTTTAATGCAACACTAAAAATGGATTAGTATAATATAAGATACACTAACCTCACCCCACACCTACTAGTGTGATGAGTGATGCATTATATACTAGTACTTCGAACATGGATAAAGGCATATGAAGTTATCATGATCCTATGATGAGATGGAGAGTGATAAACAATATTGATCCATAAAAATGACTTAAGTGTGAGAAAAGGGGGCTAATTCATTTTACCGAATTCAATTTTATATCCTGGTTAGAAATATGACATATATTCCTATTATTAATTACACATTTATATCAAAATATACATATAATAGTAATTTGCAAGATAAATCAATTAGAACATATGATAATTAGATTAAAACATGAGAATGTAAGTGAATTACAAATATAGATGATCTAGAAGCTGATCTAGGCATGATATAATGATGAATAGGTTTGAAATATCCTACAAATTCTTGAGCTTTGTTTAGGAGTGTATTCCAACTTTGTATGGCACTTCCATCCATACCTAGAAGTTCTATTTAGGGAGATGAAGAGAATATAATAGTTTTTTTCCCTTACGAATGAATAAGATATGCATTTCTATAATAAATTATGTCTTGAAAATGTGTGAAACCTTCTAAAATCAATCGAAAATACCCAAAACCCTAACCATGGGTTAAACCATTACAAATAAGTTAGTGTTTTGGTTAAAGTATGATCTGTACACCACATATGTTGGGAATAATATAAAAAGGCTTCAAACAAAAATTATTTATCCACCTATATATGTGATATAATAATAATAATAATAAATTCATAATATTAATTACACATTTAGATCAAAATATACATACAATAGTACTTTACAAGATAGATTGATTAGAACATATGCTAATTAGATTAAAACATAAGAATGTAAGTGAAATTAGCAATATAGATGATCTAGAAGCTGATATATGCATGATGGAAAGATGAATATGTTTTAAATATACTACAAATGCTTGAGATTTGTTTCTAGGAGTGTGTTCTAACTTTTTCTCGGCACTTCCATCCATACCAGAAGATCAATCTAGTGAGATGGAGAGACTATAATAGTTATTTTTCCTTATGAATGAATGCGATATGCATTTTTGTAAGAAATTATGTCTTGAAAATGCGTGAAACCCTCTAAAATCAAGCTGAAAATAACCAAAACCCTAACCATGGGTTAAACCCTTACAAATAAATTAGTGTTTTGGTTGAAGTGTGATTTGTACACCACATACGTTGGGAATAATATAAAGAGGACTCAAACAAAATTATTTATCCACCTAGATGTGTGATACAATATATATATATATATATATATATATATATATGTGTGTGTGTGTGTGTGTGTATATGTGTGTGTGTGTGTGTGTGTGTGTGTGTGTGTGTGTAAATCTATTTGATAATTAAATTACTTGATTATGTTTGGAATGACTTACTTGATTAATGTTTGACTTTTCTTTGATGATATTTTGCTAGTGAAACTTGACTCTAGAATTTGGTTAGGAGTTCTTCGGGAATATATAGAGGCTGATCCTTATGCGTGCTATTGATTCAATGAGATTTACATTCATTTTGAAAGATATTTACTTGTAGGTGCCAAGGTGATTTCTAGGTGAAAAATAAGTGTGTTTTACTTGCTTATATAGGGTTCCATAGGTATATTTTTGCATTAAGACTGAATAATGGGAAATTAATGACCCATAAAATATATCAATGTGAAAAATTGATCTTTGTAAGGTTTGGGATGAAACTACCAGTTTTAGAAAAAATGTTTGACAACTTTTCCTTGTTTGGTAGTTTTTTTCTAGAAGGGATGTGTAGTGCTAGAAAGTTCTAAGCATAGAGATTATGATTGATAGTCTTCTTTGATTTATTTTTTTATTTTTTATGATTGATTGATAAGTGAAAAGATGAGAAAAATTATCACCTTAGGAATTGATGGATATAACACTTAGGCTCGGAATAAGCGAGCTTGTCATGATTTAGCGATTGCTCCAATACTAACATTATAAGTAATTAATTGCCAAATTTAAGTGTCTAAATTTCCCCCATTGAAGATAGGAAAATGAAATTTTATTTCTTAAAGGAAAATATACCTACTTGTGTAAACACACCATCTTTTCTCTATTCTCGTTATCAATTTATTTAGATGTTTGAGTTCGTTACAAGATATCAAATGTGAAAACCTATAACATAGAGTGTTTTCAATGTCCATAAAGAAAGAATTGAATTTCAATCCTATACTATAGTTGAAATTAAAAAAATTAAAATTGAAGGAGAATAAATAATGGAAGGAATAAACCTATTTTCGTTTTTGAAGGAGGATATCCCTTGTTGAAGAACTTGGAGAGAGGGATTTGAACTAAGATACTAGAGGATTAGGGTGATTAGTCCCCAATTTGGAAAAGTAGCTAGAATCATGAAGGTAATTGGGTGTCCTAAAACACCCAATATGGGAATGGGTTCCCCAAATAACCAAATTAAGCATGGCACAAGGAATCTAGACTCCCCCAAAATCCTTCTTGAGAGAGTGAGGAAGATTTTCATAAGTTGTCTAGCAATCCCTCAAATATTTTAAAGAGAGTGAGAGGGAGAGATCGACCGAGAATATAGCTACCCAAAAATTTTCACCCGTGGAACCATTACAATGTAGATGTATTAAGGTCCCAATTTGTAAAGCATACATTATTAAGGGAATGAAATAGTATCATGCCCCATTATGTGTTGTAAATGAAGCAATAAACTAATCACATTGTTTTTTTAATATTTCAAGAATCAATAAATTTCTAATTCATGGATGATAAAAACTTATAGGAGAAGTAACTCCTATAATGCAGTGATTTAACTACAAAAATCTACTATATTCGAGAGTTATTTCTAATAAATTTATATATTGTTAAAAAATAAATGCATAAATTGTTATAAAAATCACTTACCAACATAAAAATATATGTTCACACTAATATTCACCTCTCTTAGTGTGAACATGCAAGAAAAGAAACATATTCTACAAATGTCACTCCCTGAAAGCACTACTTCTACTAGGTACAACTCCATCGAGTTGTCTCTTTAACCTTGTAAATGCCGCTACAAAATAAATTCTTGAGGTTATCGAACACCTTTCTATGAACAATCAAATTCCAAATCTCTCCAAGATTCTTGTTATCAAGCTCATGAACTATCTCCACAACAATCCATATTGATTTTATATCAAAATCTTATCTTAGCCCCAAGAGCCATATTTTTGAAACATGCTTCTTTCCCAAATTTCACACCGGATGTTTTATTAAACTCATTAATAGAATACTATGCATAAAAATGAGACAAATCACAACATAAAGAAATAGATAAAAGAACACTCAGAACATGCCACCAAATAAACTATGCAACCATGTTGCTAATGGCTAATAATAGGTCATTGTTCGATCTCCAACATCTTATGCATTTTTCCTTCAATAAGATGATATTCGAGTTAGGATAAAAATTCTTCAAAATTATAGCCATTTTCATCATTCATTGGTTCTTCTTTGCTAACTAGTTATTTCTCACTAACCACATTTTCTTCATTTGTCTTAAGTTTTCGTTTGAGAATATCGGGTTTTTAGTGTGAAATTAAATTATTTTATTTCAATAAAAAAGGGCATACATCTTGGTATTGTAAAAACATGTGTTCACACTAATATTTACCCCCTTAGTGTGATAACAGAGAAAAGAAACATATTCTACAAATGTCACATGCCGAAATTACTATTTCTACTAGGTACAACTCCATTGAGTTGTCTCTTTAACCTTGTAAATGCCACTACAAAATAAATTCTTGAGGTTCTTAAAAAAATTTCTCTACGAACAATCAAATTACAAATCTCTCCAAGATTCTTTTTATCAAGCCCATGAAATATCTCGACAACAATCTATATCGATTTTACCTCAAAATCTTCTCTTGGCCCCTAAGAGACATATATTTTGAAACATGTTTCTTTCCCAAATTTCACACTAGATGTTTTATTCAACACATTAATATAATACTATGCATAAAAATGAGACAAATCAAAATGTAAAGAAATAACTAAAAGACCACTTAAAACATGCCACCAAATAAACTATGCAACCATGTTGCTAATGGCTAATGAGAGGTCATTGTTTGATCTCCAACATCTTATGCATTTTTTTTTTTCAATAAGATGATATTAAGTTTGGATAAAAATTCTTCAAAATTATAACCATTTTCATCATTCACAGTTCTTCTTTGCTGACTAGTTATTTCTCACTAACCAATTTTTCTTCATTTGTTTTAAGTTTTCATTTGATCATATCATATTTTTGTATGAAATTAAATTATTTTATTTCAATAAAAAGGGGCATACATCTTGGTATTGTAAAAATACTTGTTCACACTAATATTTAACCCCATTTTGTGAACACGCGAGAAAAAATATATTCTACAAATGCCACTCGTTGAAAGCACTATTTATACTAGGTACAACTACATAGATTTGTCTTTTTAACCTTGTAAATGACACTAAAAACTAAATTATTGAGGTTATCGAACACCTTTATCGAAAAATAAAATTCCAAATCTCTCCAAGATTATTTTTTGTCAAGCTCATGAACTATCTCGATAACAATCCATATTGATTTTACCTCAAAATATTCTCTTTGCCCCTAAGAGCCATATTTTAGAAACATACTTCTTTCCCAAATTTCACACCGGATGTTTTATTCAATACATCAAGTAGAATACTATGCATAAAAATGAGACACATCACCTTTGTAAAGAAAAACTAAAAGCACACTCGAGAACATGCCACCAAATAAGCTATGAATCATGTTACTAGTGGCTAATGAGAGGTCATTTTTGATCTCAACATCTTATGCCTCTGTTTTTCAATAACATGATATTGATTAGGATAAAAATTCTTCATAATTATAACCATTGTTATTGTTCACCGGTTCTTCTTTGTTGACTAGTTAGTTCTCACTAACCACATTTACTTCATTTGTTTTAAGTTTTCCTTTGAGCACATCATTAGCTTGAATTTTACAATACCAAGATGTATGCCCCTTTTTCTTGAAATAAAATAATCTAATTTCCTCCTTGTTTCTATAAAATATTTTATCATTTCATCTTAAATATAGAACACTTTCCTTAAATATTTTTTTGTAGTTATTTTTCCTTTAACTAGGAGAGCTGAAATCATATCTTCTAGTGTTTGGGAAGGCATATGTCCAATAGTAAAAACAACATTTCTATATTTAGAAGGAAAATATTCAACAATATATCTTTACCATCCTCATCATCAACTAGAGATTTGACTTCTTCTAGTTGTCTCATGAGAGATCTTATGTCATTAATGTGGCTAGCAATTATAAATCTATCAAAAAAATTGATTTTGAGTACTGAAGTATCAAAGAAAACTTTGTGTTGAATACTTTGGCTCCAAATAGTTTGTTTGAATTTTCCCACATTACCTTGGATGATTTTTCACGGTACACATAATATATTTTAGAATTTGATAGATCAAGAATGATAACGGATTTGACTTTATCATCTTTACTTTTCCATTATAAAAATTTACTTGCATCTATGGGTTCTATCTATTTTCCATATAGTATCCTCCAAAGACTTTTGTTTATTAGTTGCATTTGAATTTTGAATTTCCAAATGTGAAAATTTAAATAAGTGAATTTTCCCAATGGAATGTCCATTGTAAAAACAAAACAAGAAATCATTTTCTACAGAAAATATATTCGTACAAATAATAAGAGATACAAACCCGACTCCTAATAATCACCTCTACATGATTCACTATAGACACCCCAAAATTACACACTAGTTATCAATCTTGTCCCGGCCCAATCCTAGCTCATATCCCCTTTGCGATTGATTAATCAAATTAATTAATCATGTACATCCACCCCTTGGATTAATTAAATTAGTCCATAGCACACTTTAGCTAAGTTAATTATCATTTATTAAACAAATGATTAATTAATTATCTTGCACATTGTAACTAATTAAATTAGTTAGTTAATTAGGAAAATCCATTTATTTTCTTATTCAAAGCGCCACGTAGACTCTTTTTGAACTCAACTTCCCTACTCAACTTAAACTTCACTTCTAGATTCCTAGAAGTGAGGGGGTAATTGGATTGTACGTGCAATTCAATTTCCGAATGTAACTTCTTCCATTCCAAATGTCTATTGCCACTTGAAAAATTGCAACCACCATTGTCAAGTATACTTTCTATTCCCGAGAGATTATAGTCAATAACTTGGAGCTCAATCAAAATTCCATCCACCTTTCATGGCCCTACCCTCGGCCTATAAAAGCGAGACTATTTTCTTTACAAAATCATCCTTGGAAAGCAAAAAAATCTACTTTGTTGTTTGAATCCTCGTGAAATATGATCGTAGCATATTGCAAATCCACCTTTAGAGATCATATCAAGAACATCCGCATTTAAGCATATTTAAGATCAAAAATCTTAAAACTTCCACGATATTACTTGATGTTTACAAGGAGGAACTGATTAGAGGGTTTGCAATTGTTGTTATTGTTTGTCTTTCATTTTAGTTAGTTTTTCACTGTTCACATTTTGGCATGCTCGATGGGACCACACCCATCTTCCATTCATTTTGTTTCACATTTGATTAATTTGTATGTGTATTTATTTGATTAACATGCTTTTTAGTGTGTTTTTGTTGTGCGATCGTGTTTGTAGGATTAAGGAGAAGAAAAAAATCACATTTTATTCAATTCATAATACATTGTTGATTTTGTACAGTTTTACTTACAAGTGCTTGTAAGTGTTACGAGGAGAAGTAGAATCGAGTTCGTTTTAAAAATCAGATTTACAATTTTCTATTATTGTAATGAGTTTTTTCCTCTAAATTTAGAGGTGGCTTTGGTTGCATTTAAGTTTAGTTGGCTTTTAGTTTTGGAGAATTCTCTTCCAACCTGTTACAAACCTATAAAAACAAAAAAAATAGCAACAAAAATTAGATTTTAGCTAAACACTAAGCTCCTAAATCCCGCCCCCCCCCTCCCCCTGTGCATCTTAGACCCCGTTATTAGTGAGTTGGTTTCCCTCACTCTTCCTACACTACATCCCCCCCTCCCCCTCCCTAACCCCTCACCTCACCGAGCTACCCTACTATGACTCGGTGAGTTCCTTGCCAAGCCGAGACCTCTCCCATCCCTCCACGACTCCTCCCATATCTTGCTCAACCCTGACCCCCTAACTCACGATCCCGACTCCTGCGAGCTACTCAAATTGCTCCCTATCCCTCCCTAACCGCAACTCACGCCCTACGAGCTAACCCAAACCTCCACCATAACTCACCCTCACCGAGACCTTGCCAACTCGACCCCCTTTTTGCTGTGAGCCTTTGACCTCCCACCGGCCCTGTAATCATACTCCCATTGCCGCTGCTGCTGCTTCCTTTTCCCTCTCATCGCACAAAGCCACCATGCCTCCTCCTAATGCCCATGCCATCACACAAACTGCAACAAAGCCAACGAAACAACAAATTAACAAAATAAACCCAACGCATAGCAAGCCTAAGTTTTTTCAAGGTTTAAAGCATATAGTTTAAACTTAGGTTTAGTGTTTTATTTTATTTATTTATTATTATTAAATTAATTTAAAAATTTAGCTTTTTTTAAAATATTATTATTATTATTATTATTATTAACTAATATTTTAATTAACTTAACTTTAATTAGTTTTTGATTAGTTCCTTAGCTTTTTTAATTAATTACTTAGTTTATTTTAATTGATTAATTAACTCGTCTTACTTAAATTAGGACTTTTAATTTAATTAAGATGTTTAAATTATTTTTTCGTCAATTTCATTAAAAAGGATAATTGTGAAACTTGTGTTCTGAGTTTATTAGATGTTTTGTCCACTTTTTGTTGCTTTTTAGACTTTTTTGCAAACGTTTAATTTTTTTGCACCCAACTAACACTTTTTGGCATATTTTTCCCTAGGTTCCTTGTCGTTATTTCATTTTTGTGAAGCTAATCACAACACATTTCACATGTAGTCTCTTCTCTCACACTTTTAGAAGCAATCTTGATAATAAGAAATGTGATTTTTTTTTTAGTGTTTTCTATTTCTCTATTTTGGGAAGACTACTAACACTTGTTTCAGGACCCTATTTTGAAGACCATTTCTCAAAACTATTAACTATGGGTTGCCTTGATTATGTGCTAAGAAAATTACTAATACTTTATGTGCAGGGAACCTCTTTAATCAAGATAAAATAAACCATTCACATTGTATTTGTAGGTGTGGTTGACAAGGCTATTTCCCAACTATTATAACTATGGGAAGTGCTTTGGCTTAAGCCATAAAACTCATTTGAGGAGTACCAAAGGAACCCCAAATTATTCAACAAATTGAGGGAACTAGTAGACGAAATGGGTACCCCCCCGTCCTACTGACTATTACACCTTGTGATATTAGAGTCACAAATATCCTTAGTGGTGACCCTAGTGCGATTCATTTGAGTAAGATATTTGCTCATTATTTCAAAGGGGGTAAAGTAAAGTGACATCTATCAATAAACCAAGCTCACTCGGGTATACTGCTAACACTTAATTGAGAGAATCACCTAGGAATCCACACATTGTCTAATCCAATCTAAGGTAGAGGCCAAAACATCTCTAAACAAAAATTTGTTTTCAATATTTCCATTTCATGAGTTGTGTTTCACACTCATGTCCTCAATTTCATCTCATTTTTAATCCTTTGTAAATAATTCTTATTTGGGTTGACTTTCATATCTCTTTCACATTTCCAAATACTCCTTATTTGGATCCACTTTTATCTCATTTTCACCTCTTTGTAAATGAGTCTAAGTCTTGAGTTGTGGACATCCATATCCGCACTTGAGAACTATCATCCTTCTTCATCTAAGTCTTGACATCGTGATACT
This sequence comes from Taxus wallichiana var. yunnanensis, assembly GCA_018340775.1. Lineage (NCBI taxonomy): Eukaryota > Viridiplantae > Streptophyta > Pinopsida > Cupressales > Taxaceae > Taxus > Taxus wallichiana. The sequence goes on from CM031243.1 coordinate 685,285,295, forward strand.
TGCTTTATCATGGTCAAGCACCTCTGCGATCACCTTGATCTATCATCTTTCTAAGTCTTAAGTTTAACATTACATTGTTGATATTTAAGCATTTCAACCATCTCATGTCGTCAAGTTACACATTCAATTTATTCACTTGTTGACATCTTAACAATATTTTCACTCATCTCTTTTAAAGAATTAACTTTGCTTTAATTTAATATCCTTAACTAATCACTCTCCCTTCGTCTCTCACATTCACTTTGTCAAGATTCAAGCTTTTCATCATCATCTTTTCACCTCTATACTTTGACATTGACAATTTCATCACTTGAGTATTATCCTTCCTTTGTGTAGTCTACTCTCTTAACAATCATCTTGTTAAAAGTTGATCACCCTCATTGTGTTTTCAAGTCTCTTATTTTAACAATCCTTTTGTTAAAACATTAAGCATCTTTCATCATTCCTCTATGTCTCCTTTTGTAGAACTCATTTGGTTGCAAGTTGAGAAATCTAACCTCTTTCCCATATTTCCTCTTTACATTCACTTTGTAAAGGATCAAAATATATTTTAAAACCTTTTTATCTCTCTTACACTCACTTTTCTAAGATTCCTCTAATTTAACATTTCAATCTCCTTTTCTGCCTTAATAATAATCATTTTGTTAAGTATTACGAAGTCACCCTTTCATTTCTCTTAACACTCACCTTGTTAAGAGTTATCATTTCAAACCTTTTTGTCTCTCTTAACACTCATTTTGTTAAGAGTTGATCACATCATCTTGTTAAGTCTCTTCTCTTCTAAACATCCATTTTAGAAGTTGAGAAAACTAACCTTGTCAAAGTATCATCTCTTTTGTACATTCACTTTGTCAAAAGTTTGAGCACATCACTTAACTCGTATAATCACTCTCCCATCTTAGAATTTATTTTTCTAAGAGTTCCATAATTGGAATTTCACTTTCAAAGCCTTTTCTCTTCATCCAACTTGACATTCACGTTGTTAAGGGTCAAATATAACAATTTTTTTCCTATTCATCCATAGTAACATTCACGTTGTTAAGGTCGAATCTAAAAATATTTTCAAATCCCTCATCCATCTTGACATTCACATTGTTAAGGGTCTAATATAAAAATATTTTCCACTCCTCTTTTCTTATGTTCACTTTATAAGGAATCGAGTCATCTTTTGTCATCACTAATCCTCTTCCACCTTAACATTTAAACTTTTTAAATGGTCAAGCAATAATATTTTCAAACTCTTCATCTCTACATTCACGTTGCAAAGGGTTGAGTAGTCTATCATCATTTCACACTACGTCCATTGTAACATTCACATTGTTACGGGTCGAAAGAATAAAATATTTTCAATATCACTTCCATCTTAGCATTCAATTTTCTAAGGGTTGAGCTTTCAAACCTTTTCACCTCTTCCATCTTAGCATTCACTTTGCTAAGGTTTAAGCTTTCAAAAATTTTGCCTCTTCCATATTAGCATACAATTTGCTAAGGTTTGAGTTCTTCATCACACCTTTTTATGTTTTCCATCTCTTTTAAACATGGTGGATTTCCAAAATTCATTATTTTCTTAGGAATGGAAAATGATGAAAGACACCATTGCGGGAATACAAAAATAATGAAAAAAATTCAAATATGATGAATTGTGTCCTTACCATTTCAGCATGGACATCTTATGCACACCCTTTCCTAAATATTACGAGATGCACAAATTCAACAAATATAAGGGAAAAATGATCCTAGACAATATATCAAATAATTTTCCATAGTGTGCCACGAAGTGGCATACAATGATGTCTTTCTCTTTTGCCTTTTTCCTACAAGTATAGTTAGAAAAATTTTGATTGGTTCTTACACCTTCCAAATGGATCTATCACCACCTTCATAGACCTCTTGGAGAATTTTTTCAAACATTTCTCTTTCAACCTTGACTCCGAAGTCACCTTGACTCAAAGAGAAAAATCCCTTCATGCTAAAGGCTTAATCTAACCTCATTTTAAAGAAAATGGGCACAATGACAATACTAACAATCACAACCACCCTAGCACCCATTATGATAACTCTTTGTGCATTAATAGTAACCGTAATGTCATCAATGATGGTGTCACAAATACTCAAAACATGCACAATATACCCGAATAATCAATCAAAAAGCCAATAATACAACCTAATGAAAAGAATACTGCGTAAAGTTAAACGTCATTTTGCACCCCTCGAAAAAGTATCTCTAGTGTCTTTCATCAACTAAAAGAGGCTAGGATGATAAAATATCCGCTTACAAGACCTTGGGTTGAAGGAGAACCTAATCCATACTGGTATAAACCTCATACATATTGTGACTTCTATCGCATTGATGGCCACTCAAAAGATAGATGTGTGCATTTTAAGAACTATGTCTAAGAGTTAATTGATGACTGAGATATCTTTGTAGAAACTGAAAAAGTTTTTGCAACAAATGAAATTTCAACTACCATAACTTCTCAAGAAGAGTGAATTTTGTCCAAAATCCTGTACATACTAACACTCAACAATATCACGATGACAAAATTCTAGTATCTCTAGCTCAAAACCAATCAATATCTTGTCCAAATTTTCTTTCTACAGTTCAAACAAACGTTGAACCTATTTGGGACAATTACATTCCATCATCAAACGAGAGTTTGACCTTGCTTCAATACTCCCTTTCAATCCTTGATATAATTGAAGACTTTAAGGAAAAGGGTTCCTCATAAAGCACCATTGAGCTTTATTCTATTCTTTCACTGCCAACTCCTATGCCTAATATCTCTAGTCTTGTTGTAGAAACACAACTACAACAAGTTTGGAAACTTGCAACAACGCAACCTTTCATATCCATAATGCCTCAAACAATCAATCTTACAAGCATATCATCAAGGATGACCCTTACAAGTCAATACATCTACATGTGTGCACTCCATGAGTTTTGTATACCCAATGTAGACACTAAATCATGCACTTGGGTACATTTCTAGGTCTTAATCATATACTACTATTCATATGATTCATAAGTGAGAAACTAGTACATGACATCTATATTTGACCCTTTTTTTTTTCTTTCTTGTTTCCTCTTTGGTTTTACACACCCCACAACCAAGTTTGATATTCATTGTTTTATATTTATTGACTCTAGACACCACCGCTTGGTGCCCTCATCCCCTGTGGGTGCCCTCAACGTCTTTATATCTTACTTGCTTCTTTTATCTTTTGGGCATCTATTTTCTTATATGTATGCCTTTTAGTTTTCAATAACAAAATTAAAACAAGGGAATCATATAAATACAAAGCTATGTGATCATAATAAAGGACAAATATCTAAGCATCTACTATCACCACCTAAGGTTGCATCCAAAGGCATTTAAGAGCATCAAATCATTCATATAGATGTCATTAAAGGGACACGGATTGCATTTTTCTGCATACACTTCATAGGAGTGGAAGTTCATTTTGACATCCACACATCTATCTACATTGCTACATCTAGCTATTGCTCTATATAAAGTGCATCTTGCACAAGAGCCTCCTAGGGCACAATTTTACGCACATGCATAGAAAACCTACATGGAGTTTGATATGTAGTGAATCCTTGGTTAAAATTTCACTCTATTGGGTGACCTGGTGGGGTTAGTCCGAATCCCCATTTACATATTTTTATTTTTAGGATTTGATGTGTTTTGGAGTTTTACAAGAGATAATTTATTTTGTGGGATATAGGAAAATTTTGTAGACATAGTGTGACACATAGGTGATCAACATCAAAGGTTAGCAACATTGGTGTGACACAAGAAAAATTAGTTTCTAACCATTTTTGCGATCACAGCACCCAAGAGAAGACTCGGCGCTAGGTGCCCTTAACTTAGTCTAGGCACCCTAGTCCCGACATATTAGACAATTCCATTTAATTTTTTTATGTAATGCGGTTGCGATAGTTTCCTCCTCTTGTTCATCAGTCTTCCAGTCCAACATACTTTGGGATCAATTGTGAAATCAATTAAGTCTTCTACTCTCTCTTTTGAACCTAGGGTTTTATACTTCTTTATCTTATTTCTTGTGTCAATTCGGTACATTATTTATTATTTATCATATGTTACTTTACAATTAGAGTCTTACAAATTTTAATATTTATTAAATCACTTAGAAATATCCTAACACAACCTTTTCAATGCTTTAATTACAAATCTTTCATCAAATCAACTAATCCAAAACCTTGATGAAGAAACATTGAATATTTTCTCTCTACGGCCTATAAGGAGCCTCGGGTGTACATCTAGGGATCAATCCTTCATTCCTTGCATCCTTTCACTCATAGGTGAATATGAATCTCAACATATTCCTCACATCGAAAATCCTCCTCTAACATCACATAGGTCTTCTAATCCAATTGAAGACTTATCTAATCAAACATCCTTTGACTTGGCCCTTGTCTACCCAAGTCTCATATATTAGGACTCCTTGAATCTTTTGATTCTACCCTTTGAATTGAACCTTGTCTACCCAAGTATCATATCTAAGGACTTATCAAATCTTTGTATTTCCTCCTTTGACTTGGATCCCATTCGCCCAAGTATCATATCTAAGGACTTATCAAATCTTCGTATTTCCTCCTTTGACTTGGATCCCGTTTGCCCAGGTTCGTAATTCGGGACTCATTGAATCGTTTGATCCTCTCCTTTGACTTAGACCTTGTCCTCCAAAGTCTTGTATCTCTAGACTCATTAAATCATTTGATTCTATCCTTTGACTTAGCCCTTGTCTTCCCAAGTTTCATATCTCAGGACTTATCAAATCATTTGATTCTCTCCTTTGACTTGGACCTTGTCTTCCCAAGTCTCATACTTAAGAAATTATAAAATCTTTAGATTCCCTCCTTTGAATTGGACCTTGTCCAACTAAGTCTCATATCTCAGGACTCATTGAATCTTTAAATTTTTTTCCTTTGACTTAGACCTTTTCTTGCCAAGTCTTATAACTCAAAACTAATTCAATCATGGATACATTGATAATCCTTCAAACTACTATGTTGATTTGGATCATGTCCACCCAATTCTCGTACATAAGGCCCATTTAATAAACATAGACCTCTCTCTTGATGATTCTATTGTAAACCTTCATCCATAAAAATTGAGAAATATCAAGAAACATACAAAAAGAATAAAACTCCATATCCAACTCATCGATAAAGCACTTTGTTTGAACATCAAAAAATGGAAGAAGAAACATCTTCTTCCATGGGTTCTCTCCGCACTAGGGAAGGCCACTTATACAGTTAACTCATTGAAAAAACAACTTTAATTGTTTCATCCATTACAAAATATCTTAATCATAACATTATCATATCTTCGCATTATTCACCTTATACAAAACAGGTTAACCTTGTTTCTCTTGTGCATTGTGTGTCTCATCCCGTTATGGTTCCTACCATTTCAGATCTTTTTACCTATGGTTTTGTCTAGAAAGCGTCCTGATGGAAACTCCTCCTTTCAAACAAGCTATCTCTTTAATAGAAATAACTAAACTTCTTTACTTGGTCATTGTTGGCCGCCCATTTCGGATCTATGGTGTTGAATTCTTGTGTCCTACTAGATGCATGTGGCTAAGACTTGGGGGAAGAATGTTCCTTCCCAAAAACACACTATCGACATACAAGGAAAACTAAATAAACTATAAAATACAAAAAAATTAAATAAATCATTACACATTTTGTCCTTTGCAGTCTTCGGTGATGAGCCCATACTTCTCACTAGTAGTATGAGACTGGGAATGGAGGTAGGTGTCCTTACTCACCTGCATTTTTTTCAAAGCATGGAAAATTGACTAAGTCCCTGAGAACAAAGGTTAGCGCACATAAGAGGCATTACAAAGAAGTGCACATGAGGTGCGCATGCACAAGGAAGACAAGGTTTACGCTACTATAGTTGGATATGAATGCGCGTAGGAAGAAGAATGGATAGACATGACACTTAGCTAATTTTAGGCATGATGCTAAGTGTAGAGATGACATAAGCAACACAAAAGAGAGGAATCCATGCATGAGGTGTCTATTTTTGGAGAAAGGAACTAGCAATTCAAATTGAAGTATGAAGACTTGGAGGCCACACAAGGCTATTTTGGGACAAGTAGAAGGAAAAGCATCATGTAGTTTTTGAGATAATAATAGAGGTAGAACTAAAGTTATCTATAGATGATCTATTGTTAGAAGAGCTTGCATGCTCCTTGGTTGTATTTGTAAGTGGCACATAGCTATTCTTAGCATGTAACCTATTTTGAGGGTGCATATGCGGTGAAGGGAAAGTCCCCACCCTTATATATATTGATTTGCATAGTTTAGGGATCCATATTTTACTAGAGTTATGCTTTTGGATTATGAGCGTGCATGAATTATGATGTCATTACTATGTATGTATTCATCTTATGTGTTTTATATTAATTAATACAATGGATCTTTGTGGTTGGATATTAGTTGTTGACATATCTATGAATGGTTCTTGTATGGTAAACCTAATCTTGATTCTTGTATAAGTTATTCTTGCATATGGTTATGATCTAGATCTAGTTATGGTTTATCACTACACTATTATTAGGGATCTAGAATATATCTATGTATGTTATTATCATGCCAACCCCTTGTCAAAGATTCCATGAAAGAGGGACTGTCATCCTTGTGCGCTTTAGGTGAGCTCTCGGTTCTTGGTTTGAATGATGTGCCAACGCACCTAAGGATGTTTGGGAAAATAAAGACTACATTTTGGTTCCATTGTCGGGACCTATTTTCAAGATATTTGTAAGGATGTTGCATGATGAAGACATACCGGTTGACTTTGGCTAGCATTGAGGATTGGTTAGAGAATTTAGAGGAAGATTTTTCTCATAGATTTAACACTAGACTTGAATTTGATACATGCACATGGGTTGAACAAAATCTGTATCATGAGCTGTATGAGATGTTCTTCTATTGTTTCCCTATAGAGTTGTATGAATGGTTGGTAACATACACATCGAAGAGAAATTGGAGGTATAAAACACTTATTTAGACACATGAAGAATTCTAGGATACGTATGATGAAGATTTGACTTGGAAAAATGCTATATATCATTGATGGAGTGGTGTTTTGAATAACTACATTTTGGAATACACAATTTCTACTTATTCCTGTCTAGAGGTTCTTTGAGTTTTAGTTTTGTGAAAACCCGGAGGATATTACCCGCACACTATCCCTTTAGTGATTAAGATCTTGATCATGACCCTAGATTTGGAAAAACGTCCTATGGATAGCTAAACCCCACCACATGCGAGGGAAGGAGTAGGTGTGGTGAAATATGGAGGACATGGCGAAAAAGGCAAAGAGAAGAAATGTGGCTTAAGTTTAATGAGGTACATGAGAGGGATTTGGAGAAGCAACGTGAAGTTGCGAAACAAATGGTGTTGTGGAGAGAGATGGCTCGTAAAGGATTTGGAGCTCACGTAGAAGACATGGAGCTGGAGCATCTGGAACTCCCCCATTTGGGTAAACATGGAAAATAACCCTCTTGACCTCAGATGAGAGCACATCGGTGGAAACTAAGAGGACCGTGGGTGCACATTTGTTCCCTCTGGTGACCTAGCCCTTGTGCTTAGTTTCCCAGTCTCTACGATAGTCATTGATAAGTAAGCTAGTGTGAGTGGTAGAGTAGCAATAGATAGATTTCATTTTCCATTAAGTTTAGGAGTTAATTAGATAGAAAATTCATCTATGATAGCACAAATTTCATTTGTGTTATTTTTAGTTTAGGTTGGAGGTATATTTTCTAGCGTGTCATCAACACAAAACATGGGCGTGAAGAGCGTTGATATTACTTATGGAAGTAATATAACCCATGAGACCATGAGAATTGATTTACCAAAACTATTGGAACACAAGGAAATGCATCCTCACGGTATGTTACCTATTATAGGGGAGGATCAAGAAGATCGGGTGGTTTGGGATGAGTGGATCTAGAATTTTTGGGGGAGGAGGGAACACATGAGGTAATATAGGTTCTGGATCTGGTGGAAATGGTCCGCACCAACCCCAAAATTTTATTTTGAGATGTATCTTCATCTCCCAGAATATAGATGAATTGAATATGTAGTGGAGAACATGCACATGTGTGAGATACTATGGTGTGCTAAGGGAATTACTGCTCCAGAACATAAGGCAAGTCAGTTTGTTACCACTTTGCAAGGGCGCATGCATAGCTAATAAAAGAAATATGACCCAAACCATAATTATGTAGATTATACCATGCTGTGTGATGCTTTCTTAGCAGAGTTCCACATACTTGATTTTGAGTATAAAAACATCAACGCGATGAAGGACATCAAGTAGGGCATGGATGAGAGTGTAAGGGAGTATGATGCCCGCTTTAAAACTTTATTATCGAAGTTATCCTATGACATTCACTGAGTCAGCATGTTAATGGTTTGTTGGAGGTTTGATCACCCCTTTCAAAAGGGTGTTCTCACACAAGAATTATATAGACCCACGTGAGGAGCTTGAGGAAGCTCTATGTGCTAAGGTAGTTGGGAGTGTAGAAACTGGAGTTATCCCATTTTTGGAGGCTCAGATTGCAGCTATGACAAAACAATTGGAAAAGTTGTCAGCTAATTCAACTCATGAGATGTGCAATGGTATTTGGTGTATGGATTGTGAAGTAGAAGGACATACTAAGGATATTTTCCCTTGTAAATCGGTGCATGCCATGTTCTTGGACTGCAAGATCTATCACTTGGATCATAATTCAAGTAGGTTCCCCCTTTGTTGCTTGACATGCGATAAGGAAGAACGTGTTCTATTATTGTAAGATTTGCAGGTCTACCACTCATGATACAAAAAATTATAGGTTGATTGATCAGATTCATGATGCCATTGATATTGGTGTATGTCAAACTAGTGTTGTAAACAATTCCAAGGAGCAAGGTGAGCATCATGATCATAGTTACAATGAAGGGTGCTCTAATGGTGGTGGTAGAGGTAGAGGTTACCATGGAGGATTTAGAGGTTGAGGTTGTGGTGGTGGAAGAAGTGAGTTCCCCCATAGAACATGTTATACATGTGGATCCCTAATCGTTATAAGTATGAGTTCCCTAGATTAATATTTTCTTCTTTTGTGGAAAAAACCACAATTATGAAGAATTCCCATTTTTTATGAGAACTTGAGCAAGAAGAAAAATCAAGATAAGGGTGTGGGGATGGTTAGAGTACAATGAACTATGGAAGATTAATGGATGCCAAAAGTAGTGCCTGATCTTGAGATGTTACATGTATTGGTCACTACACGTCTTTGAGGTTGCATGCGCTAGGAAGTTCCAAAACAAAAGCCTATGATTACAAAGGAGGAGATATTGTATGTAAAGTATCTAGACCCTACTCATCGAAGGAAGTTTATCAAGAAACCATGGAAGTTATTATAAACTTGTAGGGTGGGATAAAATGCTTAAAAAACAGTCACATAAGCTAGAGAAAGAAAAATTAGTCATGCTTCCTCAGAAGGATGTTGATGATTTAAAGGAGGTTTGTAATATGTTGCGCCAAGAAAACATCATTCCTTTATTGGGGTAATGTCTAAGGGGAAGATTTTGCATCCTAGAGTTGAGTGCAAGAGACAAATTTTACATGCTAACTTACCTCCTCATAGTTTTGATTATGATAAAGAGATCAATTTGAATGTAGTTGTTGACAGATGGATATTGAGTAACATTTTGATTGATACAAGTGCAAAAGTGAATGTGCTCACTTTGTACACATGGAATGAGATGGGAGGCCACCATTAAAGCCATATTCAAATGTGTTGTTTATGGAAAATAGGAGTCTTGAAGGATGACACTATTACTATAAAAGGGAAAAGTTTACGGGGATTTTGAGGTCTTGGTACTTGTGGAGGTAGACAATTTTCCAAAGTATTGTTTGGGATCCCTTGGTGTTATGCGAATAATGCTGATTTGCACTTTTATAAAGGATATATTATTTTTGAGAAAAAGGAAGAACATGTCATCATTTGTTTGATAGATGAAAAAGCTGCACCTTATGTAGAACCTTTGAGTGAAGAGGATTTGGATGTAATTTATGTGTGTACCATTATAGACCATGAAGTACTTGAGCCATCAAAGGAAGGATTTATTCAATGGGATGATGCATAGTCTATGAGTGATACAACTAACGTTTCTTGTGACAACTGAGCACATGGAACTTATGAAATGATTGGGTATTATATGAAGAGTGAATTTATGTGTGCAAGTAGGCCACATTGTGTTAGGTGTTTGGGTAGTAACCAGGTACCAAGGTACACTAGTGAAGGAAATCTTGAAGTATTTATGCATGCTATGGAAGCTTGATGTACTGAGACCAAGTGGAAAGAAGGAATATAGTGGTGTATACCTTGCATGGGACAACATCACACTGGTGGGTAGTACACAGAGATGGTATTTTAGAGTGGAGAGAAGTGAGAATCACCTTCTTTGTTAGATTTCTTTGGAACAATGCGCCTACTAAGACATGTGAATTCCATGGGAAGGATTCTACTTTGCATCATGTTTAGAAGTGTGAGAGACTTTGGACAGAGGGGCAATAGGCCATACCACCTTCATTTTGGGTGCACAAGTTCTACTTTACCTTGCGAGGCTGTGTGCACATGGTATGTTTATGTAGAATTGAATAGACACATAGGGAATTGGTAAGAATTGACTATAGGTATGATCTAGACCTTTGAATATTTTTCTACTAAACCTTCAATGAATGAGGTGTTATAGGTTATGAAGATCTTGACTATGGAAGATAGTGCAAATCTTGATGAACTTATTCATGAGTTCTTAGGTGATTTAGATCTAGGGGCATGTTTTGAAGAAGAAGAGATAGATGAGGAACAACTTGGCCGCACCTTCTTAGAAAAGGAAAAAGGTAAAATGGTCTACCTGATTGATGATGAAGAGGTGAAGAATCTAGATGTTGAGCATGCGAGGGTACATGTGATATTTTAGACAAGTGCATATGAGAAAGAGTGCACATGTCATGAACCTATGAAAATGAATAAGATCAACATTGGGACAGATGTTGAAGCTAAGAAGGCCATCATTGGTGATTACTAGTTTGACTCTAGAGGTTTCTAAGATAATTGAGTTACTATGTGACTTCTAGGATTTATTTCTAGAGGTTATCATGAGTTGAAAGGGGTACATCACTCGTTGGGTGAGATGAGGATCAAATTAAAGGAAGGTGTGCGCTCGGTTAGGAAGAGGCCTTACAGGATGAATCCTAATATGTGCATCAAGGTAAAGGAAGAAATTGATAAGATGTTGAAATATGGAATCATTGAGCCCATTGAGGAGTTAGAGTGGGTTAGCCCTATGGTGATAAGTATAAATAAATATGGAAGGATAATAATTTGTGTGGATTATAGGGAGTTGAATCTTTGCATGTGTAATAGATCCCTTTCTTACACCCTTTAATGAAGATATTATAGAAGGATTTACGTGGTGTGAGATCTACTATCTTGATGGATTTTTGGATATCATCAGATTTTTATTATTATTATTTTTTTTATCATTAGGTGCGGATTGCTTAAAGATATCAAGATAAGATAAATTTCACTACTAAATGGGGAAGTTTTTCATACAAAATTATGCCTTTTGGAGTGAAGAATGTGCCTCTAGTATTTTTGTGCATTATTGTGCAACCATTCTAAGAATCCATTCATAATTTTTTACATATTTACTTGGATGATTGGACAATCCATGGGCTAGTAAAAGATCATCGTGACAATGTAAGACTTATGTTCGAGAGGTGCTGGTAGTTGAGAGTCTCCTTAAACATTAAGAAGTGCATTTTTTCTACACCCTTTGGGACTTTGTTAGGGTATATTATCTGTAAAGAAGGCTTGTTGGTAGACCCTACTAAGGTTGCTGTTATTTTGGGCTTATCAGAACCTATGAACTAGAGTGAGGTGCACAAATTCTTTAGGTACAAAGGTTATTACAGGAATTTTATCAAAGGTTATGCTAGGATTGTCGTGCCCTTAGAGGAATTACTGAAGAGTAAGGGAAAGCTCCATTGGGATGAAGCGCAATAACATGTGTTTGAAACATTGAAGGAAAGGCTTATTACAATGCCTATTTTGCACTTTCCTTCATGGACCAAACCATTCCATGTGCATGTGGATGCCTCTAGCATGGCCATTGGCACAATATTAGCCTAACTTGGAGAAGGTATTGTTGATCATCCTATTTGTTTTGCAAGTAGGAAGTTGACACTAGCTGAGTAGAATTATACAACTATAGAGCATGAGGCCTTGTCCATGATTTATGTGCTACATAAGTTTAGACAATACTTTCTCAATACCCCATTTATATTCTATACAAGTCACATGGCATTAAATTACTTTGTGAATAAACCCATTTTCTAGGGGTGCATATGCCGTTTGATTATTTTGTTTCAAGAATTTAACTTTACAGTGGTCATTAAGCCAAGCAAGAGTAATTATGGACTAGATCTTTTATCAAGGATTAATTCAGGAGAGGACGCGTAGAGCATTGAGGATATAATGTCGGATGTAAAACTATTCTAATTGAACCGTGATCCATCTAACTTGAAAGATATTGCTGTATTTTTTTCTTATTGGTGTGGTGCCTGAATGGATGAATAGTTTAGAAAAGAAACAACTTGCCATACGTGCCGTGCCTTATATGTTTATTAGTGAAGACCTATAAAAACTAGGTTAGGATAAAGTTTTGTGCGGTGTGTGCTTGAGTATGAGCACAAAGCTATTATGGAGGAATTTCATGGTGGGATTGCAGGTGGAAATTATGCGAGAAGATGCTACCATGCGTAAGATTTTATTCTAGCCTATGGTGGGAAAAATATACAAGGATTAAAGAATATGCCAAGGCAAGTGATCATTATCAACACCTAGGGAAGCCTAGGAATAGGGATGAAATGCCTTTTAGTCCTATTGCTTTAGCGCAAAACCTTTGAGAAGTGGGAAATTGAATTTTTGGGTCCTATTTCCCCACCCGCGTGTAGGAATTTGGATTGCACTACATTATAACTTGTACAAATTATCTTACAAGGTGGGAAGAAGTGGTGCCTACAAAGGATTGCATATGACATACAACAACAAGGTTTATGTGGGAGAACATTATCAATAGGTATGGATGCCCATTGAGTTTGACAAGTGATAGGGGCACTCATTTTCTTAATGAGATTATCAAGATATTATTGGCATAATTTATGGTGGCACACCATAAAACAAAACCATATCATCCACAAGATAATGACATTGCTACGGATTTCAAAAACATATTGGGACATATATTGACTAAAATTTGTGATGTTGGAAGGAAGGATTGGGATGATAAAGTATTTGCTATACTTTGGGCGTATAGGAAAACTTACAAAAGACTAAACAAGGCCACACCCTTTCAGTTGGTGTTTATCACAGAGGCTGTTCTACAAGTGGAATTCATGTTACTTTCCCTGTGTATTGCATGCCTGAGAGGGATGGATGATGAACAAGCATTAGAAGAACACAATGATAAAATGCGTAGTTAGATGAAATGCGTGCCATTTCCAGATGGAGTTAGAAGATAGAAAAGGCCAGATATAAGGCATGACATGATTGACATATTAAGGATACAAAGATTGAAATTGGACAAATAGTTATTTTTATGATTCCAAGTGCATTAGTTATGACTATATGTTGTGACCTATATACTTGATTTAGGCACTTTCTAGTTACTGAGCATTGGATGAGACATAATTTCCCATTTGTTTCAATAGGAGTAGGATGAATCCCTACTATAAATAAGTCTTCTTTCTATTTGTAATAGATTACCTTAATGAATTTTTCTTTATATGTGTTTCCTTTCATCGTTGTTATGCTATGTCAATTTAGTTTAGTGTTTTGTGTAATAAGCATGTTTGCGTGCAGTGGTGACTACATTCTAAGTAATTTCATGTGTAGAAGACCGCACATACCCTTTGTGTGGGGGTGGATTGAAGGAATATAAGGAAAACAATATCACACATGAGGGATCATTATCTAATTTCCTCCACCGCCCGCTAAAATTAGATAACAGGAAGATTCCTGTTGAAATTGAACAAGTAAGCTTTGAGATTCATGCAGATTCAAAATCCACGGGGGCCAAGCCTTCAGAAACATGGAAGAAATACTTAGCCAAATCAACGATGAAAAACTAAGCTGGGACAAGCCAATTCAAAAGAAAGCAGCGGTCTCACGGACGATGCCAAGTGTCAACTTAGCCATGAGTTATAGAAAGCAAAAGGGGAGCAAGCCTCAAAATCCCATGGGGCTTACACGTGGAGTCAACTATGAGTGTCCTACCCAAGAAAAAGTCTTCGCATTAATATGTGACAGGTCCATTACTTTCTCAAAGGAGAGCAGTAGGCTCGCGGACGATGCCAAGTGTCAACCCGATGCACTTCCAAAAGCTACAAAGAAAGTAGAGACCCTAGAGAAGCACTTGGCCTCCACATGGATCTTGCAATAAATGGGCTCCAAGTTTGAAGTAGGTTGCAAAGGATTGATGAGAAGACAAATACCATGTATGGGAAATTATGAAGCCTATCTAAAAGTTTTAAATGCTCAAGATCTTTTCAAAATATCAAAGACAAAGGGTCATTGGCTGGTCTTTTCAATAACAAAGTTAATGCATAGTTCCGTGTGAAGAGTGCGAACCTATGAATACTTAATTTTTTCACCTACACTTGAGGGGTCATTTTTAACAGAATAGTATAAAAATAGGTGCCACCGGAATCGTGATCCTAGAGCCCGATGCATAAAATTTAGATATGTAATAAAGATTTGAAAGAATAAGTCCACTCCAAGGGAGTTAGTTGCAAAATAGTTAAGAGATGTATTAAATGAGTATGGCTCTCACTCTTTAAAAAAAAATCATGGGGAAGTGTGAGACAAATCTCGCAATCTACTTCTGTCACTTCACACCATTTACCATAATGAACAAGCAGTTGGAAAATAGTTCGGGAATGATCTTCTTATCTTCTTCCCATCCTATATATTGTAAATGAAAGGTTAAAAATAGGAAGGGACTTAGCCAATTCTTATTTTACTGTCTCGGTCCCTCTTACGTAAAAAGTAAGGGAGTCTGGAGCTCTAGCCTTCTCTCTGAGCTTTGTAATAACACTTTTCTTGCCTCTTATCTGTTGTTGTACTATGCACATATTTTGGAGTAATATAATATGCCATGTGGTGCATTTCGTCCATCCTTTGTATAATTATTGTCTCTGATAGCCTTTATTTCGATGTTGGTATATTGTGTATGCTTATAATGTTATTATTGTTCTCTGAAGTTATGCTTAAGTAGTTTGAAGCGGGACTCTGTGTGAATCATTTATGGCATGTGGTGCATTTCGTCCACCCTTTTCATTGCTCACCTCTTCCCAATTTAGGCAGTCGTATTCATGACTAACTTCTTCCCTTTTTGGCGCATTGCCTTAGTTTTACATTTCTTCCTGACCCTATCTCACACTATAGAGAAGAGCCAACTTCTTTAAAATTTGGAGGTTACCTTAGGGTGCACGTCCCACCAACCTAAGGTATCCAACAAATTTGGTGGTTCATTTGCAAGGATAATCAACAATAGGATCCTAAGTACCGGAGGGGCGCGTATAACGATGTTGATCTTTGGTTGTTGAAAAATGGTGACAAGATATCATAAGGAATATGGTGTTAATAAGGATGATGCCAAGGGAAAAATACAAGTACAAGGAATGAACATGTAGGGAAACATGAGGTAGGCAGTGGCATGGAGAACTACTAGGAATAAGACACAGAGGTTGATGTACTTTGGTGTTGGGAGCACATGAGGAGGTGCATGGTCAATGTAGTTTGTGTGCCAGAAGGTTGCAGAGGTTACACGTGTGGAGGAAACACGCTTGGAAAGGATGAAAGAGATGAATTAATTGTAGTAGTATGGTGGTAGGTGGCATGGTAATTAATGCGGTGAAAATTGAAAATACTATAAATAAAGGGTCATGGTAAGTCATTTTTACCTTGTGAAAATTTGTGAAAGAGCTTGTGCAAGCTAGGGAATCCTTGTCAATATCTATAAAATAGATTGTGAAGAAGAACATGGCTATGCACATGGTGAGTTTGTGGAAGAACTACGGTTTGAATGATGTAGTGTGAAGGAAAGAAGGGTTTTCTTGGTTAGGGTTTTGAAAACTAGGGCACAATTTGTGGAGTTTGCACAAGATATTTGTGATTAAGGGTTTGAGGCATTGAGGGAACCAAAGCACAAGGTAGGAATTACTAGCGAACAAAAAAGAATACAACAACTGCTTATAATGAAGTAAAAATGGTTAAATAGACCTACACTAACATTTCATGGGATTAGGGAGAGAGATTTGCAAGGAATAAAACCTAAACTAGAAGTGGTGATGCACCAATTTAGGGAATGTTCAACATTTGGAAGGGTTAATGTGGGAGTGAGGTTTGCATCACTGACCACCTTCACCTATAACAACTAGAAAGGGTATAAAATACCACAAACTAGGGGTAGATGTTCCTTTGTTAAACTCAAGTGTACATAAGGGTAGATCAAATCGATACAACACAATTAATTTATCAAAAGTAAACCACACATGCATATAACAACATCTATTTCGTGAGTAGGGACAATAATGACATAAAAATTAATGTAGAAGGAAAACAAAGTCTTCACAACTGGCATAAAATATAGTAGTATTATTCCTTCACAACATGAAATAGACAACCTGAAATAAAGGTAAGTTAATCACTATCACTAAGGAATTGTAAATTCACAAAGTAAACACTAATTAACATTCAACACAATAAATCAGATTTTTAACAACAAGGTGTAACTCTGAATATAATCAAAAGGTTTCTTGGAATCTCAGAATCACTCTTCCAAGCTTGAAGAGCAACTTCTCTAAAAAATAATCTATATCCTAAATAATGGAAGCATTCCACTATTTATAAGTTCCTAGGTTGAGCCATTATCAGTTGGGCCCTTAACTAACATTTAACTAAAAATAGAAATGTCATTAATATTAAGGGAACATGATCCCATGAAAATAGTGAATTTGTTGCAAGGGTTTGACTCAGTCAACCCTACAACTTTGACCAATTAGAGCTTGGACTTGTCCTTTCATGGCTGCTCAACTTTGGCCTACTTCATCTGCATCTCCCTTACCAGCAAGATTTTTTGTCCTTCCTCTCATACAACCATTCGGTGTCTATACTCAAAAAGCACTTGACAACCCCTAAGTTTCTTCATCTCCAGGCCCACATGCATAGTGATTCACTACGTTTGCTATCTCGATCTCTTTTGTGATCATGGTTGGCAACCTTGAAGTTTATTTGTAACTTTCTTTAGTCTCCTATGAAATTTTGACATAAGACCAGTTAATCAATGGAGTCACTATTGAAATTCTTGGTGACCTCATCATCACGCTTCACCAAATCTTTGAAATTTTCCTTAATCTGATCCTCAGGAAGAGCATCGATATTTTCATTGAAGAATTTACAATTAGTGTTGTCAAAATCCTCTAAGATGTCATTCAGGGCATCTGTAATCTCCACTCATTTCTCCTCCAATTTCTTAATCAGATCTTGTAATACTTGACACTAGAATTCCATGGCCTTTTGATATTCAAATAATTTAGAGGCATCATCGATCACCTCTTCCTGAAGAAGCAAGTCAGAATCCTCTTCTCTAATGTCACTCCATGTTGCCAAAGTTAAATTTAAATTATTATTATCTTCAGAGAAGGATTCATCCATCTTGGAAATGGTGGTTTTTGCAACCTATAAATCATTATATATCTCAACTGCTTCCTTGATCAAAGGATTAGCTTCCTGTAGAATTATCTCCATCCATCCACTCACTGATCTCCCTTTCTGGCCTAGCTTCTTGAGCTCATGATAAGAAATATCATTGATTGTAGATGAAATTTTCATAGCCGTAGTAGTTGAGACTTTAGTGGATGGAGTGGGTTGGGTTAACTTTTTCGCAACAGTGTAGTGAGCTGCTCGACCTTGGCCTTGAGCTCATCCTTGGTGGCCTTGTCTTTGTCATATTTCTCCAAAAGGGCCCCAAGAGCAGTGTGTACATCTTTCTTGGCTCCTTCATGAGTAGCCTTCCCCAATGAGAATTTTGAAATCTGATAATCTGCATGTTTGTGATTGTTTCTTTAGTTTTCCCCTCAATGGGGGTGGCCACCTCTATCACACATTCTCTAGATGAATTAACTATCAGACTTGACACGGTTCTCGGTCTCTTGGCCTATCTCTTGGGAATAGACTCCAATATGTTGAGATCTATAACATCCCCTAGAGGAACCTTTTTCTTTTGCTTGGGAGTTTGTCTAAATAACCATTCTGGTATGGCTAGAGCTGATAAAGATGGAGTGGCAGATCCAATACCTAAAACATTGGTTAGAGCAAGATCACTAGAAATACTAGCTGGTATTTGAGTAGAGGTAGAAATGATGGAAGGCATGGATGTAAGGACAGCCATAGGAATTGACAGAGCAATGCTAGGGGTTGTGATTGAAGAAAATGGAAGTGTTAAAGGAAGTGAAGAGGAAATGGGTGACCCAATATTTTCCCAGCTGATAGAACTGGAAGTGACAAGAATACTTGGGCCATAGAAGGGGATGGGAAAGAAGAAATGATGGTGGAAGTGGAAAGAACTGATATTGGAAGTGATAATGGAGGAAGGAGAAGATGTGATGGATCCTGGATGATACTAGGAGAGTCACTGACTTCAACCACTTCTGTCACAGGCACTACATGTGATGTAATCTTGGGAGTAGAAGACTTGGAGAGAGATGAGCCACCAACAACAAATGAAATCTTCTTTGGAATTATGGGAGCCTTTTGAGTTGACCTCTTTCCCTTAGTGGGTGTTGGTTGGTTTATTGCTGGTATAGCCCCTATATTTGTAGGTTGATTTTCCCCTTTGGGTGAGATTCCCAAGGTGGCCAACCAACTGAAAGTCCTCTTTAAAATGGGTCCCACCCTCTCCTTGGTATTACTGCATTCTTCCACATACCAATCAATCCATGACAATGGTTGATTGGAAACATTATCATTCTTGTATGATGAATCCAAAACCTCATCATTGTCTTACATGTCCTTTGGCACATCAGCTAAACCAAATTGCCGAACTTCATCAAGAGTTAATCTTTCATAATCCCTTTGTCACACGATGTATTCATCTTGACAATGAATCTATATATCTTCCAATTGGGGCACGTGGGCACTAGACCGACCTGTCTCCCTAAACTTACCCCAATAATCAAAATTAGTCTGCAAGATGAAAGGTCCACACGGTTACCTCAGCCATTTCTACATAAACATTTTTGCCTTGTGAATATTTGGGCAAGAATACTTGCCAATCGAAATAGGGAAATGCATTCCCACTTTGTGACACTTGTTTTGGATTCAATGATAATCCAACAACTGCTGAACTAATTCCAATAGAATCCATTTGTTAGTGGGACACCTTGGTAATTTTCTTGGGGCACCTATGAAACCCAAAATCTAGATGTAGGTGAATGTAGGAAACTAGAAGTAGATTGCTCCCCATTCTCACACTTCTTGGAAAGCTTCATTGGAAATCCTCGATTGTATAGTTCTTTGTCAAAATGATAGAGGATGACAATGAAGAAAGCGTCATTGACTCTTAAAAATGCCGCTTCCTTCATCCAGAGTGAGTTGGGGATAAAAGTCATATATTTGGGAGGTGCTGCGAACACCCCTAGTATTCAAACCCATAAAATCTCCCATAGTAGCAGCCGCATATACCAAGAAAGATGTCATGTAGAAGGTCTTTGTTTCTAACACTCTACCCAATTGATAGCGAATGGTGCTACTAATATGCTCCCCCATCGAGATAAACTCATCATTCTTCTTGATAGTTGCGATGTACAAAAACATCCATTCTAGAATTCCTTTGCAGAAGGAAGACACAAACTCTCGCTTTAACAACAAAAAAAATTTGATCGATGCATAGTTTTGGGTAATTTGGTGAAATTATTAGCTAGATAGGATTTCATCATAATCTTTGAGCATACTTCCTCTTTCTTATCCCAATGTTCCACTACTATTTTTGGTGAAATTGTGGCATAATCTTGAATGTCGGGAATTTTAAGTAGATCCTCGAAGAAATATGGGTCCAAATGAAGTACCACCTTATCATCACTATCCTTGACTGACATGGAGTCTTCGTCAAAGTGGGTTGTTGTAGCTAAGACAAATTCGGGAAATTCATAGATGTGGAAAACCGGTGGCAAGGGCAAGCCCACTATTGTAGATGGCACCGCATCCATGGTCTTTAAGTCCTAGATCATTGTCCCCAATATTTTCTATGTCGAGAGGATAGGAAAGATTAGGGAGAAACCCCAAGAAATGAGTATTTCATCTTATCTTTTCCCTTTGAAGTGGAAATAAACATCAACTCCTGTGTTTTAGAAGCTAAAATTGTAGAAATTCCAAAAAAAGGAAAACTCCAAAATTCCAAAATCAAAAGTTCTAAAAGAAATCACTGAATTGAAATCTCTAAAAATTTCTCCAAAGGAGTTTCCTAATTGAAATCTCTGAAACCAAAAGTTCTGACAAAAATCTCCAAAACCAATTTTTCCAAAAAGAAATTTTCCTGAAAGAGTTTCCCGCCGGAGGTTCAAAACCTGAACGCAAAAAACATCTGAAATTCCAAATTGAAAAAATTCCGAAAGAAATTTCTGAAACTAAGATCTTTGAAGGAAAATTCTTGAACAAATTTCCCACTTAATGAACTTCCAAAGGAAATCCTCGAAGGAATTATCCAAACGAGTCTCTCCGAACAAGTTTGAGGAATTTAGAACAATGTTAAATCACAAAATTTGGAACACGAGAAATGAAAAGAAGTATGGGAGGCCTAAGAGGATCCTTTGAACAACTTTGAATACCTGGAGAAAACTCAAAAGTGAAACATGGTGAACCAAGGGAGTGACATCATAAAAACACAGAGGGAAACCAAAAGGAAAA
Source organism: Taxus wallichiana var. yunnanensis (assembly GCA_018340775.1). Taxonomy (NCBI): domain Eukaryota; kingdom Viridiplantae; phylum Streptophyta; class Pinopsida; order Cupressales; family Taxaceae; genus Taxus; species Taxus wallichiana. The sequence continues at coordinate 685,306,352 of CM031243.1, forward strand.
CCAAAATGAGAAGGAAACAGAGGAAAAAGACCTAAAACCAAAAGAATATAAACAAAAAACCATACCTTGAAAAAGACGTCGCAAAGTACAAGAATGGAATGTCAGAGAAAATGTGTCAGGTAAAAATGACAAGTAAAAAATCAAGTTTAAATAGAAATCCACGATATTAATGGTAAAAATCTGATCTGTATGGAGGTAGGTGAAAATTAATTGTGTGTAGAATCTCTCCAAAGGTCCGAAACTTGAAAGCCCGAAATTGAAAATTCAGGATTTCAGACTTCGAGGATTGGGAGGTAAAAGACAAATTGGTGATGGAAAAATATGAAACCCAAAAACCCAAAAGTCTAAAAATTCGGGCTTTTGGACATTCGGACTTCAGAAAATTTCAAGTGAAAATCCTAAAAACAACTTGGAGAACTCCAAAACCTGAAAACCCAAAAACCTAAAATTTAGGTTTTCGGCAATTCAAACTTCAAAAGTCGAGAGGGATTTAAACAAAAAGGGGCCAAAAATCTGAAACCTGAAAGCCTAAAAGTTTGAATTTTTGGAGTTTCAAACTTAGGAAAACTTCAAAAGTTCCAAATTGAGCTAAAAAAATCGAAAGAGGAAAAAATCTGAAGTCTGAAAATTGATTTTTTTTGGTTTTTGGCCTTAGAAAAAAATTCACTATGCGAGGACTTCTTTAAAAACATTGGTCTGACACATAGCTTCCTTCCGGGTAGGTTAAATAGTTAACACAAACCAATTAGACCAAAAAGGACATGACCTTAGAACCGATTCTATGTATAGGAGAGAGGATGGCTGACGAAAAACCTGTTCATGTTGATTTGGTATAGAAGGTTTTGGAGAAGGCTAGGTTATTACACCTCTACGAACTACCATTTTTTAGGAAGCCTAAGAGATTGTACGGTTGGCTGATGTCATGTGTTCATGAAGATTAATTTTACTTCATGGGAAGAAGAATGTGCATAACCTCGTAATTGATCTCCAAGTTCACTAGACTCATTTGTACCAGGGAATCATTCGATGATGACTTGGGTGGAAACAAAGTAAAAGAAACAACCAAAGAATATGAGTATAAGAAAGGTGGGTGCGCCTTTGATATTTCAAAGATCAGTGATCTAGTAATGAAGATGGTCATTGCTTACCAAAATAAATGGACATGAAAGCTAAACCCAAGTCAATAAGAGGTGGTTGAACGTATGTAGGAAGATAGCTAAGGGGACCATCTACAACATTTCAGCCTATATAGCAGAGGATATTATTGATGCTTTGCATGAGATGGAGATAAGATAATGTATGGAAACATATTGATTTTGATCATATTCTTCGAGATTAGGGTGCCTGATAGGTGAAAGATAACATATGGGAGTACCTTGAGGAAGACCCCTCCCTTGCCAAGATATTTTCTGCTTATACTTGTGATACTATGACACCGACATACAAGGCGCACTTAGATAAATGGTACAAACATATGTATGATGCCTTGGTGGCCCTGAGTGGATGATTCTAGAACATTTTCCAGCTCTAGTAAAGGATGAAGTTGAATTTGTATTTTATCAACAATTTTGTATTGGTAGGTTCACTCTGACGATGGCACCAAGAGCCCATGGTGAAAATTACCATTTTCCTTTACAACACAATATTTCCAAAGCACCGTTAATAGATTAAAGGAAGAAAATAAGTTGATATTTGATCTGAGTGAGGTAGAACAAGAACATTGTAAGATGCATCGTAAAATTTTTTACCCGAAGAAGTGCACCTATGTAGAAAGATATGTCTCGCATGACATACATATTCTCAAGCCAATTACAATACCAATTGCTGGGACAACTACAACAAGAGTTTATATTCATCTAAGGCCTAATTTTTTTGAAGGCACGTATCTAGAAGATGATGTTAGGATACTTGAGGATCAATTAAAGAGAAGTAAGGTGGAGAAAAAGAAGAGAGGTAGGGAAGAGACTCCTACAACGAGTAGAGTGCCAAACACACATGAAGGCCAAGCCACAGGGACAAAGGAGACATGTACATGTACAAGTACTTATACTATAAGGAAGAATAAGTCTCTAGTATAGAAGAAACAGAGGATAGTTTAGAGTTATGACTCTGAAAAGATGGAGAGATTGAAGCACAAAGAGATAGAGGGGGAGGAGGAAGAATGAGAGCCCAAGGAGAACTCCCCCTCTATACATTGTTCACAAATCTAGTGAGGAGTTGAGTGCACCATTGGAGGATGCTCGAGAGGTGGAAGTGGATGGAGAAGAAGAAGTTGGGACCAATACACAAGAGGCTATGCACATTTTGGCCCGAGTTAGAGACCTTTGTGGAATGAGAAGTCACAGGGATCATTTAGAACTTGGTCGATCAAGAGGTAGAGCGTAACATGGAAGAGGAAGAAGGAAAAAATAAAGGTGGGAGTTTGGGAGGAGAAACAAGTTTGGTGGTAGGGTTCCCACTAAGGCGTGCGCACGGGAAGTAGATGCACGTACACCCCTCAAGAACCTACTATTTTCTATGATGCATATCCCAACAAAGTATTGCCTGCTCGTTACAAAAACAAGGTACCGGATGACCAAATTTTTAGTTGGTCATATTTTAATAAAGAAAGTGTGCTGCCACGCATGAGAAAAATATTGTCTTGGGCCTTTGGGTCTCATATTGATGAGCTAGAATTTAAAGTAAGTGCAAGAGCCTTAATAGATACTCGTACTTCACCGAGCTCCAAGGAAGTGAATCGGTAGTGGATTCTCAGTAGTTAAGTGATGAGCAAGCGTGTAATGCACTCAATAAGGTGTCAGTGGAAGTAGAGTCAAGACTGTTTGAGAAGAATAATAGAATAAAGGTGATGCATAAGGAATTGGATGAAAATAATAAGGAGATTATTAAAAGAGACAATGAGATAAGGGGAAAGAATGGATTATCATAGTTAAATTTGAGATGGGGAGGAAAAGGGAAAGTTACATGAAAAATATAAGAAGGCAGAGTTGATAACGGATTCGATCTTGCTTTGGCGTGCTTGGATATGACCCCCTACAAAAAGTATGAAAAAACTCTACACTGTTTTGAGGATTTGACGTGCATAATTATAATGCAAAAGAAACCCCTGTCTGCTAGAGTATGTGGAAGAGGTTATGGCGTGGCAAAAGTAATAGGAGAAGGGAAAATTGAGGAAAACATATCTCAAGTACATTGAGCTTTTGGTGTTAGTAAAAACAACAACTCATATGGCATAAGTTGTCTATGAAATATGTGAAGATAGATATCAGGTGGCAAGCATTGGTTACCACTCATGAAGTGGATTTGAAGGAGTTCGGACCAAGAAAAAGGAAATCGGGCGATATGGGAAAAATCCTTACAAAGGTCGAGAAGAAGACTGAGGCAATTGATATCTTAAAGACCTATATAAAGAATAAGTTAAAGGAGTTGTATCCCAGGTGACACTCGAGAATGGACACATATATAGACCTTGCCAAATAGTTAGAAGCTATGGTCGAAACATTTAAATCCAAACATGAAGAGCTAATATTTGATGAAGTCAGTGCAATGATTGGGGATTTGTTTAATAAGGAAAAAAGTGAAGTGGAGGGGTGGAATACAGTTGAAGCATCATTGAATAAATATTTTCCCATCCTCCTTACATAGTAACATAATTCATTCATTCTTTAAGGCAAGATATACATTCGTTTATTCTTTAATTCTTGTAGCATTCTTTATTAAATGTTTGAGCAGAATGAATGTTACACGTGGATGGACAACATAATTAGTGTGGGGTAATGTTGAGCATGGAAAATTGAATAAGTCCTTGAGAACAGAGGTTAGCATGCATAAGAGGCATTACAAAAGAAACACGTATGAGGATGTATGGGTGAGGAAGACAGGGTTTACGCGAGCTAGAGCTAGACATGAATGAGTGTAGGAAGAAGAATGGGCATACATGACACTTAGCTAATTTTGGGGCATGATGCTAAGTGTAGAGATGACATAGGAAACACACAAGAGAGGAATCCATGCATGAGGTGTCTATTTTTGGAGCAGAGGAACTAGCAGTTTGAACTGAAGTATGAATATTGGAGGCCACACAAGGCTAGTTTGGGACAAGTACAAGAAAAAATGTCATGCAATACTTTGAGCTAATAATAGAGGCAGAAATGAAGTTATATATATATATATATATAAATATGATCTATTGTTAGAAGAGCTTGCATACTCTCTAGTTATATTTTTAAGTATCACATAACTATTCTTATCATACGACCAATTTTGAGGGTGCATAGGTGGTGAAGGGAAATTCCCCACCCCTATATATATGTATTAATTTGCATGGTTTAGGGATCCATGTTTTGCTAGAGTTATGCTGTTGGTTTATGAGCCCGCATGACTTATGATTTCCTTACTATGTATGTATTCAACTTTTGTGTTTTACAAGTAATTAATACAATGGATCTTTGTGGTTGGATATTAGTTGTTGACATATCTGTGACTGGTTCTTATATGGTAAACCTAATCTTGATTCTTGTATAAGTTATTTTTGCATATGGTTATGATCTAGATCTAGTTATGGTTTATCACTGCACTATTATTAGGGATCTAGAATATATCTACATATGTCCTTATCATGCCAAATCCTTGACAAATATTCCATAAAAGAGGGACTGGTACCCTTGCGGAGCTTCGGGTGAGCACTCGATTACAGGTGAGTGATGTGCCAACATGCCTTGGGACTGTTTGGTATAAGAAAAGACTACAATTTTGTCTTCGGTGTTGAGCCCTTGTCTCTTACTGATGACATGGGGCAACATGTAGGGGGTCCTTCAGAAAAAATAATTAATCAATAAAGCCTTTATCATATCTGAATCAAAAGTACTTAATCAAATACATCCCAACAAGTAATTTAGCTACTCATGTTAAGAGAGACAACAATTCCTTCAAGCTGGATTTTGCCAATCAAGTAGGTGATTTAATAAAATCTAAATTTTATTTAAATATGAAAGGAAATGAATGCTATAAACAAAATATAAATGCTAGGCAATTTATCTAGTCTTGATTATGAAAGAAAATGGAAGAGAGAGGGAACTTACCTTGATTTCACTTATTTCGAAGTGTGCCTCACTGAAGAATGTGATGGAATAGGAATAGAGACCATTGCATGACAAGCCTAAAAATGTAGAGGAGGTGGAAATTCTTAGACACATGCACACTGGGAAAGAAGGGGAACTTGCAAGCACCCAAGACCTTTGTGGGGGCACTTGAGTCTGAGAAATGGTCAAAAATTGGTTCCGATATTATCACTAGGGTTTTGCACTTGTTCTCTTTGGTCACTGTATATCCACTTGGATCACTAAGGTACCTATAAACACGAACACAAATATTCTTTGATAAAACCCTAAAAAGACATCGAATCCTAAAAATAAAGATGCAAAATGAGGGTCGACTATCCTCATTGTCACAATGGTGAACTTACATTGAGTGCTTCACTACTTCTCGGACCCAATGTATTTCTATGTGTTTGTGTGTGCAATAGTACTCCTAGGTGGCCCTCATGCCAATGATGCCAAGATAACATGCAATAGTTAGATAAAATGCAAATGTGTGGATGGAATAAAATGAAACCCCCTTCCTATGCGGTGTGTATGAAAATAATGCATCCAAATGCAGTCCCTTGAGATATGTAAATAGATAGACCTTGATAAGAATTTTCCGCCCTTATTACGGTATGTATGTTGTGTTTATATAGGGATCTATTGCTTGAATTTAGACACTAATGATATGACATGATATGATGACTAGTACCTTGGAATATGCGAGATAAAACCAAAAAAACTGACCTCAAATGTCAAAAATAAGATCAAACATAAAGAGAGAATGGGCACTCAAGATGGACATGAGTTCTTGGGTGCTAGTGTGTCAGACAAATGATAAAAATGAGTGGAGCCCGACTGATAGGGACCTTGTGACTGACCAAAAGCGGGTGTATGAGTGAAAAGTGTGAAAGATAAAAGTAATAGAAACCAACAAGACAAGCGGATGGACTAGGGAATGGGTCACGGAAAATAAGTTTCCTATGAAAGATCCATATATAAAATAAAAAACTTGGTGGTATGATAAATAGTAGTAAGTGCGTGATTTTGTGTCTACATTTTCCCCCCTTTATACTAATTGAATGAAATTCAAGTAGTGTAAAGGAAGTAAGAAACATACCTATGAGAAGTATGACGAAGCCCATGTTGTAAAGTATACATAAAATAAGAACATATAGCATGGCGAGCCATGGATCAATGTGTCAATCCATGCGGCATAACAAGAGATGTGGGATCGTTATGGGGAACACTAAGCACGATTTATGATTTTGATATTGAGTGATTGATGCGATTTCAAATAGTGGAAGGTTTATGTTGTCAAGAATTTAATGCATGTGATTGATTGATTAATTACTCATGGAGAGATTTTACACTTGTTGTCCCCAAATTAGGTCATTAGGGGGAATTGGTAGAAAATGGTGTGAAATGTCGCATGATGTATAAGAAATTTTTGATAATGGAGAATTAGAAATGTAGAATGATTGTGTAACAATGTGAAGGGGATTATGGGATGTCCCGATCTGTATGTCCCCCTTTCTTTGAAAGGGGGAGTGATGATGAGAATGAACAATGAGACAAAATGTTAGGAAATATAAAATATTAGTGCTCCATTAAGTTTATTCATGATATTTATTATAGGTAGAATATAATATATGGAGAATGTTATTATTGTGAGTTATTTCAATAACTCATGTGCATAGGAGTTTGTGGAGAGAATAGTGGGGATGTTTTCTAGAAAAACCTCCATGAAAATAGGAGTTGTCTCTCTTATATATATGTACTTCATTTTTATATGAAGATTAAGAAGAATTGTTCGGTGTTCGGATTATCCTACTCTCACATTTGGTATTAGAGAAATGTAAGATATTTGTGAGTAGTGTTGGATGTGTGTTTGTCTACAGAAGGTAAGATTTGGAGGGACTCACCTTATGGTTGATGGATTGTGCTTGTCATTGCAATTATTGAGTGAGTTAACATGTGACTGTAGTTGTAGAAAGTCTTGCAGAATTTTATGCTTAGATCAGTCAGCGGACTCCTAAATTTACCAGTTAGGTTCACTCATGTCGTCATCAATACTTAAGAGTCACATGATCTATTCTTGGGTAGGTATTTATTTTGATTGTTGAGTCAAGAATTTAAGACTCTTTTGTATCCTTTGATATGTAAGACGGTGAATGTTGGAGTGAGAATGAAAAATTATTTAGCAATATTTACAAAAAAATTGCTTGTAGCTGTCAAAAATAGTGATCCACCCCTGAGAAGAATCTGATCCATGCATTCATAGTTTGCATTGATTCTGGATATCCTCATATTTATTTTACAGACATCGTGTGCATGCATATGCGTGTAAATACTCAGAATTTTCCACAATATCCTCTAATTGGATGCAGATGTATCCATTTTTTCATGCTTAGTTTTCTTGGCATCTTGATCAGTGCATTCTGGTCCTTCGACGTAGATCCAAGAGTGCATCATTAGGCCAAGTACTGACAACATTGAATGATCAATAATACACATTCCAGATAATAAAATAACATGTGTAACCTCTGTCATTTGTTTACTATGCATACCATTTTGGGTTTGTCATAACAACGAATGTGTTGATCACCGATTGGCATCTATGATTGACTTCCAACGCTATGTGCATGTTGGCTTCCTCCACATCATGAAGTCACTCTTCTCTGGACACTTCACTATTCTATTTCAACACGTGGCTTCAACAAAATATGCCTGCAGTCTCTAAACATAAAAGGTGTGATTACAGAAACTACACGCGTTGGTTTAGTCGATACTACTTTTTCACTTCGGGTTCTTTGTATTTGTGGGTATTAGTTAGTTTTAGAATATTTTTTATTTCCATGTTATTCTGAGTTTCATTAGAGAAGTTTTTATAGAGATATTTTAGGTGAGATCCTAAAAATTCCTATCATTGTTAGAAATCAAGTTTGGTACACATTCATTGTATTTTATAACATCCATGGTAAGTTTTTTTCATGTTGTTATGTCATAGTGTCATTAAGTCGATTATTTCATTATTATAAAAAGTAATCAACTATTAATTTTAAGTGTTAGTTGCTAATTTGTCAAAATTTAACATTGTAAAATTCGTGCATAGACGTCAATTGTGAGTCATCGTAGAAAGTCATAGTTCATGTCGTCAAAAGTGTCAAAAGGGGGTCATTGTAAAAGTTATAAAATTAGCCTTATGGACGCATTTTCAGTCTAACCCGACGTCTAAGTTATAATTGTGCTTCATTATCAAATTCGGTTGAGTTAGCAACACATCTATTGGAAGACGAAGTCATCAGAGGTTGGAGGTCAATCATTGACCTCTCGTCGCCGCCAATGATGATAGAGCCGCATAAAGGTTTGGTGACATGTGTGTTTGCAGTTTGTGCGGTGTGCTTTCGATGTGTTTTTAGAGTGTTAGTATCGGTGTTCTGTTTTGCAGTGTTCTTGTTTGAATAAGTGGAAATTTCACATTGAGGGGGAACATGATCCCAATGTTCCATTTCCATTATGTCAACATTTTCTATGTGTGTACGAGAAACAAAATTCAATAGAATTTCCTATATTATTACCTTGAGTGAGATGTGATGAGGTATGATACTATTACTTGGCAATTCATGATGTGCTTGTAGGTAAACCACTTGAAAACCTCCATTTTTGGTTTGTGGTACTCAATTGAAAAGCACCCTTTTCGTTGTGGTTAACCATTTGAAAACCGTTCGATGGGTTTGTGACCATCATGCAATAAAAATCACCTAATCATGAAATCATGTGAAAGTACAAAAGAAGGTTTTCCCCATGTTCGCACTAAGGGGGGAATCTTAGGAAATATAAAACATTAGTGCTCCATTAAGTTTATTTGTGATATTTATTATAGGCGAAAAATCATATCGGAGAATATTATTGTTGTGAGTTATTTTAACAATTCACATACATAGTAGTTTGTGGAGAGAATAGTGGGGAGATTTGTTAGAAAAAGCTCCATGAAAATAGGAGTTCTCTCTCCTTTATATATGTACTTGATCTTATATTAAGATTAAGAAGAATTTTCGAGTGTTTGGATTATCCTACTCTCATAGAAAATAATCATGTAAATGATGAAATAGTGAATGTATGATAGATATCACAAAAGTGTGTGTATGTTGAGTTGAAATGATGTCAAAGAGGAATATAGTGTTTGTGGAATGTGTATGATATGATAGTAGGTGGAATTTTGGAGAGAACAACGTAAACAAGACACATAAAAGTAGGGAGATCAAGATATGATTGAAATTATGCGATGTGTATTAGTTCGGAGGATAGGTGTAAATAATGACTATAACGTGGTAGGTAATCAAAAGTTACTATAAATAATAATGTGAAAAAGTGAATAGGAAAGTCATTTTATTATTACACAAGTGTGATTTTGAGCTTTGGGTGTGTGAAGGTTCCTCAAGTGAGAGCACCATGACCGAGTTGGTTCAAGATAGTGGGGAAGTTGTGGCATCACGTACAACAATTGAGCCAGTAAGTGTGATTTTTTCAAAAATCGTGTTGAGTTAGCTTTTTGGAAAAATATGGCAATTTTTTATTTTTATTTTCTAGGTGTTTAATTACGCAAGAGAGGTGAAGGCGCTAACGACCTTTGAGACTCTAAAACCTAGGTATAGGCACTAGTGACCTACTCCTAGGCACCGTGTTCGGCTCTAAAGCGCTGGTGACCCAAAAGGGTAGTGCTTAGCCCATATTGTGAGAACTATTAAAATTGCTACTTGTTGATGTTATTATTATGTGTATCCGCTTATGTATGAGGTTATAATGCTGTATTTTTCTTCACTTTGTGTTGTGCAAATGGATATACATTCATGTGAGTTTTGTGGTGGCCATCATTTGAAGACGTTACTAGGATTGGGTTTGTCAGATGAAGAGTGGGATGTATTGGACCGTGCCGGCCACGGTATATAGTGAGGATGGGGGATATAGCCCATAATATGCGATGATAAATACATTGTGTGAGAGATGGTGTGTAGATACTTGCACATTTTGGTTACCTACTGGAGAGATGACAGTGACCATGGAGGACGTATATCGCATATTACACTTTCTTATTGTTGGTAAGAGGGTTTAGGTGATTGCTATAGATGATGCTGGGGAACTTGAGGGCCACTAGGCAGTATTTTATAGGGACCCAAGTACATACTAAGGTCCATATCAGTCTGGATGCTATACTGAGATCAGGGGTTCCATGATTGCATATTTTCATCTCCGTTGTGATTGTTTCATCGGTTGTGGTGGAGGGTGGTGGAGTAGGCATCTTGTATAAGATGTATGTTATTTTCCATCAGATAGAGTAGGATGGGAGGAGATATACTTGGGCACAATGTGTATTTGACCACTTGTACAAAGATCTATACAGATTTACATAGGAGGAGAACAAATGTGGGATTGGAGCCACCACATTATTATATATATGGGTGTACGAGCATATTGCGATATTGAGGTAGGTTGGTGGATTGCAAGGATAGTGGGCTTAGGCCGGTTATATTTTTTGGGAGATGGGTAGGTATTCACGGTAGGGAGATGGAAAATGATACTTAAAGGGAAATTTTAGATCATATGGGGCCGGATACCATGATATGGAGGCCATCCGAGATTATAGAGGGTGACTAGAGGATGGAGTAGAGCTATGATGTACTCGGTAAACTATGTGGCTATAGGATCGGTTTCGAGGGGTGGTGAGCTATTCCAAGAAGAGAGTGTTGCACGTTAGTTTGATATGGCCCAAGATGTACCCATAAATCCATATGTATGGGTGAGGGATATTAGGCACCGAGGAGGGTTGGAACTAGACCATGGCACACGGGAGCACAACTAGTGTCTCTTGGGCCAAAAAAGGAAGATGCAGCAATAAAGTTGATAGATATGGATGACGCTTGGGGTGTACGGGAGGCATACCATACATGGTGGATGTTACATTGGTGGGTATTTTTGTTTCCAGTCTTTGTGTTTATGGTGGGAGAACCTCCGGGGAAGGAGTAGAGGGGCAAGCACATGCCCCCAATAGTGTAATGACAACAATAACAGAGCGCGAGCATTTTCACAATGATGTTTATGATTTATTATTTGGCTAATTGATTGTTGTGGTTACGTAATGTGTTGATATATGAATGTAGGTGATGCTTATTGGTCATTTATTATGGATGCATCCATCCGCACATTGACATGGAATGTGCCTACTAATGTACTCATAGGTTTTGGTATGCTAGAGCATGTGGATGGTATTGTGGGTGATCATGCACACTTATTTGATCCAGTGGCACTAGCCACAACTATGTGTACCATGTTATTGAGTGAGAGGGACAAGGCATGAGAGGAGACATGATGAGAAAGAGAGGATTTGGGTAGAGGGCCCTTAACACAAGATGTATTTGTGAGATTCATGAAGTTATAGGGTCACTTTGTGGAGAAGTAAAGCGAGGCTACATTATTACATCGGTAATTAGAGAGATATAGGCTATGACTAACAACATAGATTGAGTGGTGAAGCATCCGGATCTATAGCTCATGCAGTTGTAGATAGTGATAGTAATGATGAGATATGATGTGTAGTGATGTAGCTATGTATAGGACTTGCCCCAAATGATGGGATTTTTGTAACTATGATTTTGAATGAGTGATATATATGGACTATTGATGTATGTTCATTGTATTTGATGTTTATTTATATGTAATGTGATGATTGGTACTCTTATGATGCATTGATCATTGTTGCTATATTTGATGTGATGTTTGGAGCATTGTTCATATTTGTTTATTTTATTTGTATAGCATAGTTTTTGATGTTTACCAATGGATAATGATGATTAATGTTATCACGATGAGATAGTGTATGCGATAATAGATAGTGTATATAGTGTGATTGTGCCATGTGATAGAGAAATTATGAAAAGGAAATGAATGGCAAGATATGTATAAAATGAATGAGATGAAACATGTATTGAATCACAAGTGAATATGATGAAGAGAGGGAGAAGGAGAAGAGTGATGCACCCCATTGTGAAATTCATGTATATAAGACCCATCAATAGTCAAGAATGAATCAAACAAGAGTACACCATCAGAAGTGATATGATGGTGTATGCTAGATAAATATATATTGATATAATGTTTAGCATGTAGATACAGTGAGGTTATTATTGTAACAAATCTGTCAAAATTCATGTAATAACCGTAAGAACACGAGTGTGTCATCAAGGGACAAGTTGAAGAAAATCTCCTACCAAATACCAGCGAGGCATGGAGCGGTGGAAGCATGTGGAATGGAAGAAACATGAGTGTATGAACCAAGCCTGAATGCCGATGAAATAGTGCCAACGATGGGAGATGCAACAGTGGGAAGTACAAATGTTGACGGCTTAGGAAGCCAATGTGTAGAAGTAACATTGTGTGGTGGATGAGATGATGTAGCAATGGATGAATGATATAGAGAGTGCATATGAATAATGACCTATGGCAAAGTGGACTAATAATTAACTTAGAACTAGATGAAGGAGATAAGTTAGTTTGATTAAAAAAACACTTGCATGGAATTGGAGACATATACCGCTCATGAGAGAAAGAGACAAAGGAAATGACACCCTTATCCTCTAACTACTGTAATCTATCATGAAGGGAACAACAATCATTTTAAGTGATGAGGTGGATGATGGCCATTGATACGATGATAGTTGTAATAATGTCAATCATGCAAAATTTGATGTTGTAAGTGATGAGGTGGATGATGTTGATTAGAAGGTAAATGAATCAAAATCTTGTCAAGAAAGGCACACAACACATCATGAGGTCTAGCTTGATGATAAAAGTGTAATAACTCTCATGAAAGAGATGCAAAATTTTGAAGTGGAGCCCTTCGTGGTGGATCACCCGCCACCTCATTTTGCCACTTCATCATGACCTAGCCCTAACCCTAAACTAACCTAATTAAGACCTATAACTTGGTCTACACCTACACCCATGACTAATGACCCTTCTCGCACCTCAAAAACGACCTTCTAGTCATTTGACCAAGCCCGCAACTAATCTCTCGGGAGAAAAGTTAGGAAGGTGGGCTATTTTACTAAAAATAGCCTACTTTTTTCCTTACCGATGCCGGTTCCTACTCGACCACCGTCGGTTACGTAACCGCCATCGGTTCCCTGTAAAATGGGCTCCCCAAACCAAAATCAAAGGTGGAAGGATTTTAGGAATCAAGAGAGATCATTTGGGAGCGATAAAGAGAGTCCAGATCTTCACTTGACCGAGCAGAGACGAGTGAAGAAGCCAAAAGAGTTGCAGCAAAAGGAGATCAAGCCCCAAAATCGCAAATGTAACAGCCAGAGTTCTCAGATACTCAGCTGATCATCGGGAGGGAGATATTTCATCTTCTGTTTGTCCAGCCATCCTACCTAGAGTTCTGCCTTTGTCATCAGAGTTCTTGGACCTGCATCTTCGACAATAACCAGTAAGTTACATCTTGCATGTCCTCTTTAATAACATTTCTTAGACTTTTTGAAGCACAATCCTCACAAATCCATTCCTAGATCCACTACCCAGCGTGCTATTGCATCTAACTATCATTCATCTACCTCTCATCACCTTATTTCCTAATATCACCTATATACAGCCTTACAAATAACACAACTACCAAACAACACAACCACCCCACAAAACAACCAACCTTCAGATCTTAGACCATACCGATATCGGTTATCAAAAACCGGTATCGGTTATCCTGACTATAACCAAAAACCAGCCTTTCCCCTACCCAGTTCAACGAAGCAATTTAATTGATATCTTACGCCTTTTGTGTTAATTCATTTAGCAGGGAACTGACCACCTTCGAAAGGAAGTTTTATATTTCCTGGGCCCAAGGCAGTTCCCTCATTTATTGTCTAATCAAAATCGTGTGGTCTTGTGTTCTTATTTGCAGGTAGTCCTTCCAAGACAAAAAGGAGTTCTTCGCAGTCAACCTGATCTTTCTCTACGGTACGCGCACACCATCTCGACGTTCAACAGGTATTCCTCCTAGCCCTAACCTTATCTGTTTCTAAAAGGAATGAAACATTCCGAGTGAAACATTTTGGCACGCCCGGTGGGACCCATTTTGGGTTTCTTTCTTTCTTGCTTGCTTTCATATAGGGAGTATACTTGCTGTTTTCTTCTTCTAAAAGATATTCACAAGGTTTTGTATTATTTTGATAAAAGAACTTGCTTTGCTTTTACATCTCGCATTAGTGAAAGTCATCTCTTTTGCTTCATCGAATATCATTTTCGATTTGGGTTTAAAACACGTGTATCAGACATTCGTTTGTTTTCAATTCTAGTGAACATAGATTAAGTAAATGTCGTCATACACGGGGGTGATATCCATGGTATTGACAAGAAATTAATCTTACTTTCACTGCACAACACATACCGAATCACTTCACAATTAACACAACAGCTCAAACATCCCCCCTTTTCCGCGGTATTCCTCCGCCCGATTGAGGTAACCTTATAAGCCAAAACAACTTGACATTTCCCCTAAGTCTTTTGTTTAGGATTGACATCATTCTACGTCTAAAGGCATAAGCCCACAATAATTAAAATTAACCCTAGGGTTAGTCTCTGGATTTGCGTGTGCATCTTGCTTGTTTTTAGTTCTGTTTTCTTTCTCATACCCTGTCTTCTGTGATCAATAATTGGACAAGTATACTAAACGTTGTTAAAAATCAAATTAGCAGCCTTTTATATCTTGTTAGCCTGATTTTTACACCGACATCGGTTACGACCGACCGACGCGCCGGTTATAGTATAACCGACATCGGTTACGAGACCGATATCGCCATCGTTTTTCCACCCCGACAAACCAAAGAACCTACCAATTTCACCACCGAGTTTGTTTCTATTCCCGATAGATTCAAACCCTACCGTGAACTCCCGTCCATGGGTTATCACTGAAAGCAAGCCGCCGCCATGGTTTCACATGCTTGCTCTGTTTCTTTGCCCGAATCACCCCCTTCACATTCTCGTGGGGAATCCTACTGGATACACCGAGGTTCCTAAAATTCCCGTGGGAGATAAGGACTTGCCAAGTTTCTCGGATGCTAATTCTAGTGCTGCACAATACTATTTGTCTCATACCCCGACCGTACGCCCGATGGTCAGCTCCTGTTGGTATGCCTATTAGTATAGCTGCTCATTTAGCTCCCACTCCGCCCGATAACACCGCTCGCTTCCCGCATCTCTAGCCCCGTCTCCCAATCCGATGGCTTCGAGGTTCATACGACTGATTGGCTTTCCGTTGGTTAATCTTGACCCCACATATCATTACCACCGATCGCCTACCTCTACCTCATCTCTCTTGCAGACTGCTCCGTTCATGACTTGCTCTCTCGCCACCTATCCACACTAGCTTTCCTTCTCAAGCTCCGCCTACCTTTTCATTCCCATACACGTATCCAAGTGACCTCAACATCTTATATGGGACATCCTTATTGGCCGCCTCAACATATTCATCCTCCATACCTTATCAACACTTAACCCCACCATTGTCCAGTGGAGGCCCTTGGCCCAATTTGCCTCCATTTACCACAATCGCACCATCATCTCATCCAACCACGGATTTCATTAAACAAATGATGGACAAAATGCAAAACCGGAGGCTTGTTTCAGAAGTCGTAGCGCTTGACATACGAGCAAGTTTGTCGGGAGCCTATTCACCCGCTCTCCGTCCCCTTCATTCGTATCCTCCTCAATGGGAATTACCAAAATTTACCCGCTTTAACAAGAAAGAGGACCTCAACAACACTTGCGATCATTTAGACATGCTTGTTATTTGATTGCTCATGATGATGCCTGTTATATTCCGCACCTTTCCCATGTCCTTATCAGACCCGCCTTGAGTGGTACAAAGTTGCTTTAACCCAAAGACTCAATCTTCTCTTTTAACCAACTAGCCCAATCTTTCTTGGATCATTTCTCCATTAACATTGCCAAGAAAGTATCTATCATCGACCTTTATGCCATCCGACAACCAAGACGAATCTATCGCAGATTTTTGCTGACGATGGCATGGGCCTTATCAACCAACTTACATATGCCTTGCCTCAGTGAACTTATCGAACTTTTTTACGCGGCATGTGCTAAGCACATTTCTCCTACTCTTCAAATTCAAACTTTCCGCACATTTGATGAGGCCTTTACCATGGCTCTAAACTAGAAATTCGAGCCTTAGAAGAAGAGAAATTGCGGTCGCAACAAAACCCCATTTCCGAACTCCGCATTCCACCAACAAACCTAACACCACCAATCCTCACCCATCGACCGCTTCAAATCAAAGGGGCCGTGCACGCGGTGATGGTCAAATCCCAACCACCGTCTAATACCCCGCCAAAAACCACTTATAAGTATAAAGCAGAACCCATCAACTACACTCCCTTGGGAGAAACATATGGTGTGATATTGGAAAAATTGCTCAAAGCAGGAGCCATTACCTTACCTCCTGTTAAACCTCACTCCGGGTTTGATTCTACCCGCGCTATACCTTCCTGGTACAAAGAAAATGACTTCTGTAACTTTCACCGCGTAAAAGGACATAGTCATGAAAACTGCAAAATGTTGAAAAACATAGTGCAGGAAATGGTTGACGCAGGTGATATAACCCTCGATAATCCTAATGCCCCTGCCAACCGAAATTTGAAAATCTTCAACAAACCATTCCCAAATCACTCGTCCAACAGTAACGTAAACCAGGATATCTTAGCCGAGGAGAGTGTTCATGAGATCCATGCAGTCTTCGACTCCCAGCCAAAAGCCTCTATCGAGAAAATTTTGAATCAAGCCTCTCCACTAACACAGGAGTCCGAACCTCCTTCACCACCATCAAGCCAAAGCGAAATCATTCCTTTACCCATAAAAGAGTTAACTGCCCAGACTTCTCTTCTCATCAATGAGTCTGCTTACACCACATCCCTACAAGACTGCGAACGGATGTTATCTAATCTATCTATTTCCCAAATGTCCCCTTCTACCGCTCTTGCTGCACAAGAGGAAGGCTCGCCACTCCTTTTGACATCCTTAGACGAGAAATCTCTTGCACCAACATCACCAAATTCTTTAACCATAACAGACCCTCTCAAACATGCCCTCCTGCCTATTAGTCCTTCATCGCCTAAATCTTTTCAACAACCGGTCGACCTCTTAATATCTATTGATACAGTACCTCATCTACCCCCTGTATCACACCCACAGTGGACTGGAATCACAACCCGTCTTTCTTCCGTACCAAATTTACAATTCATGCCTGAAGATTGTCATTCTCCAAAAGATAGACGAGTCCTATGGGAACGTTTGAGTACCCCCTATTCTACTCAAATGCAGGTGACCGATCCGGACACCTCTACCATATATCCTAAGTGTTTACAGAAACTCAAAATGCCTATGTCCTCAGTCTCATCCCCCGTATCTATACCAAGTAGCCCATCCACCTCTATTAACCTAACCAAATCTTCCCCTACACTTGGGACCTCACCAATGCCCAGTCTAACGCACCCGCCTAAGCGACTTGATTTATCCAAAAATAAAGCCGCCCGCCACCTAGGAGACAAACTCAATCCGTGCCTCTATCACAATCAAAACCATCATCGTCACACCTACCTTCCATATTGGGACCTCATCCCTCCACCTTGCATCAATATATCATACCTCCCGCGTTTTCTTCAAAACGACCTACGCCTTCTGCACCTATACAGAGATCAAAGGGTATATCAACATTGTCACCCCACATATCCTGTCCACCCATCAACCCTAAACGAACTCCATCATCAAAGGATTTATTTTCTGTCACTCCCCTTTCTCCGTGGTTGTTTCCCGCTACCACGTCATCTGTAGCCTCATCATCTAACCAGCTGAATATAGCTTCTGCGCCAAAGAAACCACGTTTAGTGAAAACCACGTGTCAACACCCCTCGGCTAAACCACCACCCGTACGAACCAACCACGCCCAAACATTACCAAAACCCGCAAAACCAATACCCTCATCCTCCTCCGATTTTGACCCACTCAAAGGATCTTACGCCAAAATCCTTGCTATGTTGGTGGAGAATGCGACCATTTCCCTACCCCCACTTAGACCTTATGACCCGTCTAAACCTCGACCTATAGGTTATGATGAGTCTAAAATCTGCGCCTATCACCGCACACCAGGACATGATGTGGAGAGATGCAAAGCTTTAAAAACCATCCTTCGTCAGTCACCTCTCCCAGATACAAAGGTTAAGAAAGACAACTTACGAAGGGAGAGACCTTTAGCTTCAATTCCCTCTACTATACCATCTATCCCCGCCTCACCAAGATCTATCATTATTACAACCCCACCTCTTGAAGACCATGATTTATCCCAACCATCTTCCTCATCTCAGTCTACGAGATTAATATGATTAGTGTTGCTACTCGAGCAGAAAAACAACGAGAAAGCAAAAGAAAGCACACATGCGCCCTCTCTTTCTCCATCCAAAGATCCCGATTGCACCACCACCCAAAGTGGTTATTCGGACCCGCTTACCCCCATCTCTAATGGAGTTGCCCATCGAGCCATGATCAAACAAGCCTTCACCAATCACCCGTAAAATGACACTATATGATCTCATTCGATTTCAATCCCATCGACAAGCTCTCGTTGAAATTCTTCAAGGGATCGAGGTCTTACCTAATGAAACCCCGCCCGTTGCCTCCATTCTAACACCCAATCACGTTGCTTCTCTCACCAAACAACCCACCGCCCCAACCACTTCGTCTCTACAACAACAAGTCTGCGGTAGCTGGCTCAAGATGAAATTGTTGACTTTGGTATGTAAGATCCCGACTCGCCTCTTTTCATCTCGGGCCTTACGTCCGGGACATTCGGTACGCGTGTTATGATTGACGGGGCGCTAGCCTAAACATCATCTCTTCAAAAGCCTTCCAACAAATGAATATCCCTTCTAGCTACATGTGTGCCAATCCCATCATGTGCGGTCATTCAATGACGCTATTACTCTACCTTAGGCACCGTGATCCTCAACATTCGGGTAGGACCACGTACTTTACCCGAACTCTTCTATGTCCTCAAGGAGAGTTCCAATATAACATATGCTAGGTCGTCCCTCGATCCGGCTATGGGATGCGTTCCTCAACATTACATAGATGCATAAAATTTGAGTACGAGGGAAGTCCTACACCGTAAAAGCTGATCCTCCCCTTTAAAACCTCGCAATATGTTATACCGCCCTAACGATGTGCTTATACCAATCAAGACACCCATACATTCAACCCAACCATCCTCTTCAAATGTACCTCAACCATCCACCTCAACCGCACCTACGCCTTCAATCGATGAAACCACCATCGCAAAACCACTTCCTTCCCGCAGCCTAACATCCCAACCCGCACCCTTAGTAGATGTTTTTCAACGCCTTACGCTGGGGAGTATCGCCTATATAACGTTAGTTCTTTCCATACCCCACAGAATACGGACATGTACATGCACATCCTACCTATGACCGTCGTGGTGGGGGAAGTAATCTCTACGACCACCCCATCGCCGCACCAACCTAACGTATGGGGGTGTTGACGCATCCTCCATTACCCCCGAACCCCTCTTGGTGTGGTTCCTTCCAATCCGATTTTCAATACTTGACAAATCGTCGCTTTCGCCCTCACCTTCGACTCGCCGTGCTTGGAAAGGCTTTGGTTTTGGTCTTTATGAACAAGGCCGACATACACTCATTCCCGTGACTACACGCAAACACAATGATCGCAGTGGTCTCGGTTTTCCTGAAACACCTACACAGGAGGAACCTCGTGTCAGTTGTCTTCTAGAAGACAACGACGTCACCCCTACCGAACCATCATCACCCATTTTGCCTTCGTCACCCACAGAGTCAATAGATCCCGAATCTATCCCTCCTAACTTTTTTTTTTCATAAATGCTATCTTCCTAGGTCCTCTCAATTATCAACGCGATAATGAGGACCCTCTTCTATCCCCCTTCAGTATATCAGACATGATCAAGAGGATTCACCTTCGATTAATGTTGTTGAGTGCCGTGATGACGACTCCATCCTCACTTACCTGGGGCGGATGACTCCTATATTCAACGCACCTTACCATCTGAAACTCAAACCATGTTGAATGAATCGACTATAGAAATCAACATCCACACGGAGGAGGATCCTCACATTGTGAAGATCGGACAATCCCTTAACACATCGTAACAAGCCGCCTTTACTACCTTTTCCGTACTCCGCAACCAAGCTTTCGCTTGTCCTACGCGACATGCCAGAATTGATCCTACATCGCCATCCATAACATCACTCTAAACCCCGATTCCAAGCCAATTAAACAGTAAATTGAGAAAATGCATCCACGCATTGCTCTTGGTCAAAGAGGAGCTTCAACGACTCTTTTCGTTTCTTTCATTCTCGCCTATGACTATCCTCAATGGATTTCTAACATCGCACTCGCTCACTAAAGCGACGGGGACTTTGATATGCACGGATTTTCGGGATCTTAACCTCGCTTGCCCTAAGGATGACTTCCCCGCCTAGCATTGACCAACTTGTAGATCTCACCGCAGCCATGAGATGCTCTCTCATGGATGGTTTCTCGGGATATAACCAAATTTTGGTTGCGCCTCGCCGATCAACATAAAACTACCTTCATAACTCCTCGGGAACCTTCGTTACCGTAATGCCATTTGGCCTTAAGAATGCTGGTGCAACCTATCGCGGCTATGACCTACATTTTTCATGACATTATGCACACTATCCTCAAGATTACGCGACGATCTTCTTGGCAAATCTAAACATCGTAGTGAACATCTCGATGTTTTAACCATTATTTTTGATCGCCTGTTACAATATTCTGTCCGCCTTCAACCAAAGAAATGTGTCTTTGGTGTCCTTTCGGGGAAACTTCTTGGCTTTATCGTCTCTTTGCGTGGCATCGAGGTCGACCCATCTAAAGTCAAAGCTATCCTAGAAATGCCCCCACCTACCAATCTCAAACAATTGCGTAGTTTACAAGGTAAGCTCCAATCTATCCGACGTTTCATCTCCCAACTCTCGGATCGATGTCAACCTTTTCATCACCTTCTTAAAAAGGACATTGATTTTCAATGGAGCGAAGAGTGCCACCTAGCCTTTGAAGCTCTCAAAACTTATCTCTTGCAGCCACCCGTGCTTATCCCACCTCAGGACGACCGCCCTTTCTACCTTTACCTTTCCGCCACTGACCACGCTGTAGGGGCCATGCTTGCACATCGTGACTCCGAGAATCGAGAACAAGCCGTTTATTATATAAGTCGTACTTTGGTGGACTATGAGACTAGGTATACACATGTAGAAAAGTTATGCCTAGCCCTATCATTCGTGGCTACCAAACTCCGACACTACCTTCTGAATCACAAAACTTTCGTCATCACCAACACGGACCCCATCCATTACATGTATGCCAAACCTCATCTAAACCAACGCATCGCCAGATGGCTCATGCTCCTCGCCGACCTCGACCTTGAGTTTGTCCACCGTAAATCAATCAAAGGACAAACTCTCGCAGACCAACTTCATGGAGGCCCCTTTACCTCGGGGAACAATTTACCAATTTTACATTCCTGCATTTAACTCATCGCTACTCTTTCCTCAAGGAGGAGTCGATCCAATGACCTCTTCTTCGATGGATCCAAATGCCACCGTGGTGGAGGAGCCGGCGTTGTTCTCATTCCTCTCGACGCCGAGCCCATGCCTCTTTCATTTCGACTCGATTTCCTCGCACTAATAATACAAATGGAATACGAGCCCCTTGTTCGGTCTCCAAGTGCGTTACACTTAGGTATCAAATCTATCAATATTTTTGGCGACTCTCAATTGGTAGTCAATCAAGTTATGGGCATCTACCAATGTAAAAATGAGGAACTTCAAAAGTACAAACACTACGTGGATTCACTTCTAGCCTTATTTACTCACTATTCTATCCAAACCATTCCCCGCTCCACTAACAAATTTATGGATACTATGGCTTGCTTAGCCTCGCAAATTCCAGCTTCATCAATCGACTCAATTATTCGCCTTGGTCCAACAACTTTTGCCCCATCCTACTCAACCCCCGTGTAGTTTGTATGATAAATACCGTGTCTACTAATTCGCAGGATACCTGGTACCACCAATTTCACGACTACCTTACAACCTCTGGTCCCCCCTTTGGCCTTACCAGGTCCGGCAAACGCGCTTTTCTTAAACACGTTTCTTCGTTATGTAGTTATGGGGGACTCCTTTATAAACGTGGCTTTGATGGCATCCTTCGATGTCTCACCGGCGCGGAGGTCACCCATACCATCCAACAGTGTCCATGACGGTATTGTGGCGGACATTTTAGTGGCCTCGCTGTGGCCAAACGAATCCTTCGCCTTGGTTATTATTGGCCTACTCAATAACGATTGCTATTAATATGTTAAGCGTTGTGTTATGTGTCAACAACACGCTAACCTTTAACATACTCCTAGCCACCCCCTACAGGTCGCCTGAGATCTTTGGCCTTTCTCACAATGGGGTTTAGACCTTATTGGTGAGATTCACCCATCCTCTTCGCAACGTCACCGATGGATTATCACAAAGAACCGAATATTACACAAAATGGGTGGAGGCTATTCCACTCATTTCAACCAAAAAGAAAAAATTGTAGAGTTCATTAACCACCACATTATCTCGTCGCTTTGGTGTTCCTCATCGCCTGATAACTGATAATGGAAAATCTTTCAAAAATAAGTTATTGCAAGACCTTTGTGACAACTTTGGTATTAA
Source organism: Taxus wallichiana var. yunnanensis (assembly GCA_018340775.1). Lineage (NCBI taxonomy): Eukaryota > Viridiplantae > Streptophyta > Pinopsida > Cupressales > Taxaceae > Taxus > Taxus wallichiana. Next base: position 685,329,276 of record CM031243.1, read on the forward strand.
ACTTAGCTTCTCATCACCCTACTATCCACAAGCAAATGGACAAGCCGAATCCTCTAATAAAACCCTAACCAAAATCCTCATGAAAGTTGTCAATGAGTCCGAAGAAATTGGCACGATCACATCCCCTTTGCCCTTTGGGCTTATCGTACTCAGCATTCGTACTCTACTAATGCTACACCTTTTTCTTTCGTATATGGTACCGAGGCTGTCTTGCCTCTCGAAATACAAATACCCTCCTCGTGATATCTCTTCAGGATATTCTCACCAACGATGATTTCCGCCAAGAGCGGTTAGCCCAATTGGAGCTTTGACGAACGCCGCCTTACAGCTCTCTCGATCACCTTCAAATCTATCAAAAACGTATCAAGCGTGCTTATGATAAGTGACTTCATGAGCGTACCTTTAAGGTTGGTGATCTTGTCCTCAAAGAGAATCAACATGTAACCAAACTAGAAAAGAGCAAACGTGGAAAATTTGCTCCTAATCGATTGGGCCTTATAATCATCACTCACACTTATGGATCAGGCACTTATCGTTTAGCTTCGCTTAATGGTAAACCTGAGCCTGAACCCCTTAATGCCTTGCATCTTCGACCATTCTACTGTTGAATTTAGTGTTATATCACTTCTTATCTACCTACTGCTCGTCCCTTGAGCTCATTTACCGCTACATACACTTTGTTTCCTACATCTCCAAATAAAATCAAGCTCACTTCTCACCTCCCCTCAACGATGCCTTCCCTTTTTAGTCTAGTCCATGACTTCAAAGTATTAAAATAACACCTTCTTATGGGATTTTCTTGAGTCAAACTTCCTACCAAACTAGATGCTTCACGCCAAAAGAACATCTAGCTATCTAAATTATATATAGACTGCTCCCTCGAAGGACAGCTATATGCCAAATTATTGCTGCTATTATATATAGATCGCTCCCCCAAGGACAATATGCACTAAAATCATATCTCTACTATAAATAGATCGCTTCCTCGAAGGACAAGCTATACAGCCGCCTTTATCAAGCTTCTCGCATGGATCAGCTTTGTGAAGACCTCAAGAATAGCACAATCAATATCCTCAGAGACTTCCCGCATCGATCGATCGCCTATATTCAAAAAATAAAAGCCTCATTCAAAAGAACTTTTGGGTCATGGACTTGTCTATTTAGGGTAGGTTCTCTTTCGTCAGAACACTCACTTTGTAACAAGTTCTCTGTACCTCAGCTATATCATCCACCTCACCTCACCATTTGTTTCAACTCAAGGGACGTAACGTACACCCGATATATTGTGATCATACAACTCTTTTCACCTATTGACTTCTCGTCTATGCACGGTACCTAGGGCTTCAAGCTCGTTCTACGTTGTGTGGTTTGTTTAGCTCTTTTCACCTACGGAGCAATCTTTCCTCTTTGCCTCGCATCTAGGATTGTGTGTTGATCTTAATCAGGGCATGATTCCCTACCACTTGGGTAGGCTAACTTTCGCTTCCCTTATACCTTTTACAACATCACCAATTCATTACCAACACCCTCAACCTTACCTTACCAATATTAATATCAACATTTTTACCAACCAACCAATTGCCTAATCGTACCAAATTGCCTGAATTCACCTCTCCCTGATCCTAAGGGAGAACTACATCGGTCTGAGGCCCTTCCTTGCTTTGTGCAATGGGCTATGTAGGCAGCACTTAGGAGACATGGGGTCTCCCAAGGTTAGCTCGACCACCCCTACCATAACCTATCATGTGTGGTAAATATAAATATTTTTTGTGTATTTCTATTTAATCACATTCCTCTTTATCCTTTTTCAAAACACCAAAAATCACAACGCAAACATTCTTATTATTATCAAATCAACATACATATTCAGTCTTATCTAGATGTTAAACAAATACATCTTCTCTATCATCGACACGCAGGTCGGCATCCTTATTTATTCTTATACCTTGCTAACATTTACTTAGACCCTCACGATTCATCCCGACCCAGGAGATGATCGTGATCGTCGACGCCTCTCGCCGGCCTCTCGTCTCTCAAAGGTACTGGCGCATGGCTATTGGTACCACCCACCGATCTCGCCAATCTCTCCTCGTAACATATGAATACGCCTCTCGCATGGAGGAATCCAGCCTCTAGTCTCTCCGCCCGTGACTCGCAACCGCTAACAATCCTCTTGCCTCATTCACCTGCTTGAGCCGCCGAACTAAACTCTCGCAGACGATCTCTCCACCGTAATCACAGCTATGTCGTGGTGATCACGTACACCTCGCAGCTCGCTACCCACCATAACCTATAGGCCTCGCTGCTCTCGCATCCATTACACCGCGATCGGCCGCTATCTCCTCTCGGCCCTTCTCGGGAGGTGTTGGCCGGGAGGTGAGAATGCGCCTGCGCCGATCCTCATATATGGTCTATAAGCCAGGGGTATATCCTGCACAAATCTGAATTGTCGCCGCACGCGATCTAGAGGAATCCTCTCATACTCACCTGGCCTGTGCCCTGCGATCCACCTCAATCGCTCTACACCCCTCAACTCCTCAGCTATATTCTCTGTTACCATATAGTTCCCGTAAGGCCTCCAACAGATATCAGCAATCGTCACCCTCTCCCATACCTGCCTGTAATACTCAATGTCACCCGTCACGGCCTGAGATCTTGCCTCTTGTTCTGTCTGGACCCATCGTCTGAATCCCAACCTCTGTACTCCGGTCTCTCCTGACTGGATGGATCGGCCTACTGGTCGCACACAAACAATGTGCTCATAGGCCCAACAGTGTAATAAGTATGAACAATCCAAAGTTGTCGCCCCGTGATTTCACCTACAAGCCCATAAACCCTCGTATAACTCCGCCAAATATGCAGTGCCCATGCAAAAGTCACGTTCCTTTCTATCATCTCCCGTATAACACACATCAATGCCTTTGGAAATCTTCCTTCTCGCCTCTGTAATGCATAATACCCTACCGCTATCATTAATATCACTGCTAACCTTGTCTCCTCAGGGTGTGCTGCATACATTATCCCATATGTGAATGACAAACCTCGTTGTGTCAAATCTCGTGCGTATGGACCAAATACTGCTGTTATCGCTCCCCGCGCCGCGCTAGGTAATGCCTGATATACTGGTTTTCCTGTAATAGGGAGCCTCAAAATACGGAACACATCTTCCAATGTTACTGTCATCTCCCCTGTTGGCAGATAGAACGTATTCTTCTCTGGATTCCATCTTTCAATCAACGCCTGCAACATAGCATGGTTACGTGCGATTCGTGAATAATAGCGGATTCCACTTAACCCCAAACGATTTATCAATGTCCATTCCACTGGTGTTACATCCGCTCGGATTCGTGACAACAGCTACTGCACACTATCATTCATCCTCAACCCTGCTTCTGCCTGCATACATCAAAACAACAAACAACCATTCAATCCATCAAATCCCTAAGGGTTTTTCTCACATTCTGGAAATTCTCCAAGAATCGTATCGGTTATAAATAATCGTAAGATCGTTCAAGAATCGATACCGGTTATCCCTAACCGCTATCGGGCCATCACAATTACATACACCTTGCCTAAACAACCACCTACTTACAATAAATTGCTCGCTTATTCCTCTCTCGTATACACATACATACCCAAAACCCTCGATTACCTACCACGTAACACTCACCTCATTTATAACCCTTGTTATCATGTTTTTTTCTCATATCTACCCACCTACTCTCCCCATCTTATTCACAAAACATGCAAAGAATCAAATCACAACCAAAACGTTTACCTCTTGAGTCTGGGCAGCACTGAGGTGGCCCTTGTCTTCCCTCTCGTCCCCGCCCGCCGGATGCTTCTCCTCATTCTCGCCATGATCACCACCCTTTTCAATTCACCTTTCTCGCCTTTCCGAATCTCGTAACACATTCACTTTCCCCTGTCTCTTTTCTCCTTATCACTCAAATCTCTCATGCAATTACCTCGTCTCTACTCGCCAAAAAGCGCGCTCACGTATTTAACTTCTTGCATGGCTCTCAAAATTAGAACTTAAGTTGCCACCCTAGCTTTTCTATTTTTAGAAAAGCTCATACCTAAATAACCGGTATCGGTTACGTAACCGATATCGGTCTACTAACTACCGGCGTCGGTTACCTAACCGATATCGGTTACACACCTGCCTTTTTGAAACATAGTTCTTTTCTTCATTTTCTACCTAATTTTTTATCGCGCCCGCCTCTTTTCCTGCATAACAACACCATTATCCATATTTGTCCATCCAATCCACTTCTCATTACGATTTCATCCATATCATCTATCTACATTACCCAAAACAAACATGCCATCATCTAAGGATATCAAAAAACTATCAATCTATACACCATTTGGATCCAACTCATCAGATACATATATAACAATGTCACCAAACCAGCAACAAAACATGCCACATTTCATCATATAATATGTCATCCATATATACGTGCAAAAGACATCAACATCATCAATATATCAACATGTCAATTAAACTCATCATACAACCTATATCACAAACCATTGACGAAATACTTAAAAACATTTTGAACACAGCATGTGGGTCAAATCATCATATATATATATATACAAGGTTTCAAATATACAACGTGCCCTACATCGGGGCCTCTGTGATCTCATAATACAACAACAAAGCCGGCACGCAGGCCGCAATAAATGTCAATAACCTCGACTCGGCTCGCAGGCCGGTCCCTCATATCAAAAATATACTCGGCTCGCAGCCATATCAACTATACAACCTGCATTTCGCTCGCAAAGCTCGCAGATACAATAAATGAATGAATAAATGAATAAATGTAGGCACGCAGGCCTCTATCCACACAACCGGTGCGCAGACCGGTGCCCATGTCCATATACAAAAACAATGCAGTGGATCCTCGCCTCTCCCACCGCCCTCAAGACCTCTCTCCTCGCTGGTCCCTCGTGGTGCCTCTCGCCTCCCCGCCTCGTAATGCACACGCCGGCCGTGGCCGCACCTCCTCGCGATCTCGACTATGGGAGGTCTCGCTCTATAAGCCGCATATGGTCGATATTTGGGCCTCCGGTACCATCAAGAACATCTTGATAGTACCGAGCCTCCGCTCTCGCCTCCATATATCTGTCCCGTGCCACCGTAGGTGCTGGGGCTGGTCCCCTGACTCCTACTACCAGTGCCCCTTGTGCCTGTGATGGTGCCGCCGGTGGTGCCTGTGGCCGTGGTGGTGGTATCTCGTGCTCGTGGGCCGTGGCTGTACTGGCCGTGGTGGTGGTACTGTGGTACTCGTGCTCGTGCCGTGGGCTGCGTGGCTGTGGTACTGGTGGTGGTGGTGGTGCCGTGCTCGTACTCGAGCTCAAGCTGCCGCCTCGTAAAACACCTATGCCTCGTGCACCTATCTGTGCAGCAGAAACCGCCTCTGCCTCGTAATAACGCACTCGGCCTCGAGCTGATCTCGCCTCGCATCACCGCCGCTAAGTCTCTGGTGCAGGCAGCGGTGCTATCCTAGCTGCTCTCTGACCAGCCCACCACACCATGTATGCTCCCGTACAACCAGCATCATCTACACCATCACCGCTGCCTCTCAAAGAACCCAACTGGGTCCAAGGGCCGTGGTGCAGTGCAAGTGGGGCTCTACATCATCCCTCCCGTAGACCGAGGGAAGGGAGGTGGCTCGCCCTGCCGTAGCCCCATCTCGCTCGCTGCACTCTCTCTGTGGGTATCCTCTCGTACTCTCCCGCCTCCGTCCCGCTATCCGTAATGTGTACGAATCAGCGCAATCAGTAAGCGGGCTCCTCTCATGAGGGTGATGACCTCTCGTAAGGTCTCCATACGATATCTACCGCCTGCTGTGCCCTCTAACAAATGTCTATAATAAGCAACGCCCCGACTCGCAAGCACCGCCGTGGCTGCCCCACGACCCCAACCACCTCTCAAAGCCGTATTCGTATATGACCGTGGCCCGGCCGCTGGGTAACCCTATCGTCTCGATGCATATGATGTGCTCATATGCCCAACAAAGAAGTAAAATGTCGAACAAATCCCGACCGCCTCATCCGGCGATAGCCCCACAGCCTCCTCGTATAATCGCACTCAGTATATATCGGTGCCCAAGCATAATGTATGCTCCTCCACCATCTCATGAAGCACCCCATCAATGCCCGTGGAAAGCGGCCTCCTCTCGAGTCCGGGAGGGCGAAGGTGTGATCCCGATCACACAACACGGCAAGCCGTGTCTCATGTCGGTGCGCATGATGGTACATATCACCATACCGACATGCTCGCGCCGTGATATGTCACTAAAGCGCAGCCGCATCTCAAAACTCGTAGGATGCTGTCCATGGCTGTCTCTGCATCCACCTGAAAAATGGCCTCTCCATCAATAGGTAATCGAAGGATGCGATATACATCCTCCAATGTGATGGTCATCTCTCCAGTCGGGAGATGGAACACATTGGTCGCCGGATCCCATCTCTCGATGAGGGCAACCATCAAACTATGATCTCTGTCGATCGCTCTATATCGCTGGACTCCGCCGAGTCCCACCTCGCGCATGATAGCCCAGTGCGCTGCGGACACATGTGGTCGCATCCGCACCAACAGCGGAGGCATCCTGTCCCGCATCGTCAGCTGCTGACGTGCCTGCAAAACCCACCCACTACATTAGCCCTACTCTTCATCACGATATCTACCTATACCCCCTTTTATCCCCCCGACCACATCCCGACTCTCTAACCCACCCCTTTATACCCCCTTTTATCCCCCCGACCACACCCCAACTCTCTAACACCCCCCTCTAGCCACCTATCTTCTCCACTATCCCCCTCCCTCCCCCAACCCAAACCCAACCCAACCCAAACCCATACCATAACCAACCCAACCAACCCCCCCAAACCCACCATAACCAACCCCAACCCAACCCATAAACCCAAACCACAAACCCAAACCCACCCCAAACCCAAACCCAAACCATAACCAACCCATAACCCAAACCCAAACCAACCCAAACCCAACCCATAACCCACCCCCAACCCCAAACCATACCCACCCCAAGCCCAACCCATAACCCACCCAAACCCACACAAACCCCAAACCAACCCACAATACCCAAAACCACCCCACCGACGCCGGCCGATATACGACCGGCGCCGGTCAGCAACAAAACACCCTTCCCCTCAAATTTGTGACCACTGCCGGTCGCTTAGAACCGACATCGGTCGCTGTAAAAACGCGGAGCCGAACCCGACGCGGCCCCCCAAACCTATTTTTTGCCTATTACTACCCTTTTACCCATTGAAAAGCCCTACAAACCTACCCACCCTACCGTTTTAGCCTAACTACCCTACCTACCCTCTCTATTTTCCAAACAACTTCCATTTATTCATTATTTTATCAAAAACTTGGATTCATACCAAAACCCCAATTTAGCATAATGCAATAAAATGAACACAATGAGGGGTTTCGAACCTACCCGTACGATGACACGTCGTCGTGGTGGGATGGGTGGTGGTGGTCCAGCTGGTCCAGCCCCTCCTGCTCCTCCTGGCTGGGCCATGGCTCCAAATGTCCTCTTCTGGGTCCTCCACCAATCAACTACTGCCTCCTCCTCACTCGGGCCCGCTAACAACTCACTCCTCCGGTCAAATAACGCCACCTCACGCAACAAATGCTCCAATCTCCACTCTCCACGTCAGACAATTCAAATTGGCTTCCAAATTGCAAAAGTAACAATGACAGGCCGTATTTTTCTTTTTATAGGTTTTTCGCCCCTAACCGATATCGGTTTTATTCTGCCCTAAGAAACCGGTATCGGTCCCCTAACCGATATCGGTCATTTACAATCGACATCGGTTGTATTCCACCTTTCCCCCAATTTTTGCCCTTATTTACTATTTGCCCTTTTTCACCAACATCGCCTATATCAACCTTTCATGCAAACATTTTACCCATTTGGCCCGACCCAAGGCCGCAAACCACTCCAAGGCCCGGCCCGACCCAAGGCCTCACCTAACTAGGGCCCGACCCTCAACCAACCATTTGGCCCGACCCAAGGCCTCAACCAACCCGGCCCGACCCAAGGCCGCAACCAACCACTTTGGCCCGACCCAAGGCCTCAACCCAACCATTTGGCCCGAACCAAGGCCGCAACCAACTAATCCGGCCCGACCCAAGGCCGCAACCAACCATTTGGCCCGACCCAAGGCCGCAACCAACTATTTGGCCCGACCCAAGGCCTCAACCTACCCATTTGGCCCGACCCAAGGCCTCAACCAACCATTTGGCCCGACCCAAGGCCGCAACCAACCCATTTGGCCCGACCCAAGGCCGCAACCTTGGCCCAACCCAAGGCCTCAACCTAACCATTTGGCCTGACCCAAGGCCTCACCCCAACCATTTGGCCCGACCCAAGGCCGCAACCCAACAACTTGGCCCGACCCAAGGCCGTACCACTTCAATACCTCACCCAACATCAACAACATACACTTTTCTCCACCCATCATGTACCTTCTTGTTCAATTGAGCTCACCTGTTCGTGTTTTAGCATGATTCGGGTCCTTGACTTGCTCTGTCGACCAACTTTGCCTAGACCTAGACCGTGATGTTTATCTCAACCAAACCAACCATTTGGTACTGCCGAACAAGCCTAAACGTTCCTGTACCTTACCCGTTATATACCCTGGGGCTACTTCCTATGCCTTGGATACCAGGATTATATCACCCTTGTTTGGATAAACTATCGACCTTTGCCTATGCATTGCTGGTTTGATCGTCAAATCATGTACCCTAGTCGCACTATTGCATTTCAACGTGCGCCTGCTTTCTTGGACCTACCCCACCCTCTCACCATTATCTCTACACCATTTACCCTTTATCAACCCTATCCCTGATTTCACGCTACCTCAATCTGTGATAGATTTGAGGGGGATTACCTATACCCTTAACAGGAGAAACCACTTCATATTATTGTCCGCGCAGCTTTACAAAACAAGCTACACGACAATAAGGGGCTAATGTAGACACCAAATTTGTGTCTTACGACCCCTTGTGACCCGCATCTCATCTCGCAACCTAACCTCATCACCTAAACCTTACACAATTATTTATTAATTACCTTGTAATTGATAAATCCACATCATCTCACCTGCCACCTCATTTTGCCACTTCATCATGACCTAGCCCTAACCCTAAACTAACCTAATTAAGACCTATAACTTGGTCTACACCTACACCCATGACTAATGACCCCTTTCTCGCACCCAAAACCGACCTTCTAGTCACTTGACCAAGCCCGCAACTAATCTCTCGGGAGAAAAGTAGGGAAGGTGGGCTATTTTACTAAAAATAGCCTACTTTTTCCTTACCGATGCCGGTTCCTACTCGACCGACCGCTCGGTTACACGTGAACCGCCATCGGTTCCTCGTAAATGGGCTCCCAAACCAAAATCAAAGGGAAGGATTTTAGGAATCAAGAGAGATCATTTGGGAGCGATAAAGAGAGTCCAGATCTTCACTTGACCGAGCAGAGATGAGTGAAGAAGCCAGAAGAGTTGCAGCAAAAGGAGATCAAGCCCAAAACTGCAACAGAACAGCCAGAGTTCTCAGATACTCAGCTGATCATCGGGAGGGAGATATTTCATCTTCTGTTTGTCCAGCCATCCTACCTAGAGTTCTGCCTTTGTCATCAGAGTTCTTGGACTTGCATCTTCATCAATAACCAGTAAGTTACATCTTGCATGTCCTCTTTAATAACATTTCTTAGACTTTTTGAAGCACAATCCTCACAAATCCATTCCTAGATCCACTACCCAAGCAGTGCTATTGCATCTAACTATCATTCATCTACCTCTCATCACCTTATTTCCTAATATCACCTATATACAGCCTTACAAATAACACAACAACTACCAAACAACACACAACCACCCCACAAAACAACCAACCTTCAGATCTTAGACCATACCGATATCGGTTATCAGCAACCGGTATCGGTTATCCTGACTATAACCAAAAACCAGCCTTTCCCCTACCCAGTTCAACGAAGCAATTTAATTGATATCTTACAGTCTTTTGTGTTAATTCATATTAGCAGGGAACTCGACCACCTTCGAAAGGAAGTTTTATATTTCCCTGGCCCAAGGCAGTTCCTCATTTATTGTCTAATCAAAATCGTGTGGTAATTCCCTACTACTTTAGGTTCTACCTTTAACGTGAGTGAGAGGACCCATTTGTGACCTATAATTGTGAGAAAAATGGATGGAATAACAACCTTTAAACGTTATACTGTTAGGGTGTGGAGCTTGTTTTTGGTCTTCTTGAATCGGTGTTGAAGTCTTTGGAGCTTGAATCGTTATGTTTGGAGACTTCAAGAGCATTCTGCAGTCATTTGCTATGACATTGTTGTGTGGTATTTGTGCCGGCACTATTAATATCTTTATTAATATCTTTGTTAACACGGATTTTTCCAGCCATGGGAAGTTGAAAGATCGCGACTTTCAAACTTCTAGGGTCGGGTTTAGGACTTATTAAAAGGATTATACTCCTATAAATAGAGGTGTTAGGGTATCTTGAAGATATCTTGAGTGATCAAGAGGTCTAGAGTCTTAATGATCAAGAGGTGATCAAGAGTGATCAAGGTTAAGCAATTGGGTGTCAATTGTGGTTTAGATGTGGTTTAACATCTTTGGAATTCTGTAGTGAGTTCATAACTAAGAGAAGAAGGCTGTAAGAGTTGTTTTACTCTTGTTGATAATAAAATCTGAGCAAGTTCTTAGTGGACGTAGCCCGCATTGGGTGAACCACATTGAATCTTGTCTTGTCTTTTTTTGTGCATTATTCATTTATGCTGTTATATTTCTACAAGTATAATTCTTCTATATAGTTTCCTATTGTTGTGGTTTGAGGAATTGTTTTCTCATATTTGTTCTCTAATTCCTAACAATTGGTATAAGAGCTTTGGTGGTTTTTGCTGAAGTTGTAAATCACAGGGAAATTTTAGCTTGAGTGGGAGCTATGGTAGATGAGGGCAGATCGAGGGTTGAGAAGTTCAATGGGAAGAACTTTGGTTTGTGGAAGATGTAAATGGAGGATTACTTATATCAGAAGGACCTCCATGTTCCTTTGGCTAGAAAAGCAAAGAAACCTACAGCCATGTCAAATGAGGATTGGGAGTTGTTGGATAGAAAGGCACTCGGGGAAATTCATTTATGCCTTGCATCTTTAGTTGCTTTCAACATATCACAAGAGAAGACCACGGAAGGTCTCATGAATGTGTTGGGGAAGTTATATGAAAAACCCTTTGCCTCTAATAAAATATTTTTGATGAATTTTTTTTTAATATGAAGATGTCTGAGAATGGTTCTATTGCTGATCATTTGAATGAATTTAATATGGTTGTGAGTATGTTAAACTTGGTAAAAATTGAATTTGATGATGAGGTCAGGGATTTGTTGATTTTTGCTCCTTACCAGATAGTTGGGACAACTTGGTTATGGCTGTAAGTAATTCAGTCTCTAATAACTCAAAGCTGAAGTTTGAGGATGTAATAGGTGTGATCCTAAGCAAGGAAATGTGAAGGAAGAGCACTAGAGATTCTTCTACTTCTGGAAATGCTTTGACGGTGGAGAGCAAAGGGAGACAAAAGAACAGAGGGAAAGGTAACTGTGGGAAGTCGAATGATTGCGGAAGGTCAAAGTCCAAGAGTAAGTTAGAATGTTGGCACTGTGGGAAGGTTGGTCATGCTAAGAAATATTGCTGGGCTCTTCGGGATAAGAAGAACAAGGAGGAAACTAAAGAGGTAAATTTGGTAGCAAGGTGATGTTTGTCAAGATGCCTTAATTATTTCTTTAGATAATATTGCTGAATCTTGGGTGTTAGATTCAGGGGCTTCTTTCCATGCCACCCCACATAGACATTACTTTACTGATTTTGTTCAAGGTGATTTTGGACATGTATATCTTGGTGATGATGAACCATGCAGCATAGTAGGGAAAGGTTGTGTTCAGGTGAAAATGTAGAATGGGAACACATGGTTACTTAAGGATGTTAGGCATGTGCCTAAGTTGAGGTGGAACTTGATATCAGCAGGACAACTAGGTAGTGATGGTTGTACGGTTAGTTTTATAGTGGATTCTTGGAAGGTTACCAAGGGAGCTCTTGTGGTTGCAAGAGGTAAGAAAGCGGTACTTTGTATTTAACTAGTGGTGTTGATTATTGCAATTTAGTTGTTGTAGATGGAGATGCAACTTTGTGGCATTAGAGACTCATTCATATGAGTAATAAGGGCATGCAAATTATAAAAGACAGGTTGTTGATTAAAGGAGTTAGATTTGGACTTCTGTGAGGATTATGTTTATGGGAAATAGAAGCGGGTGAGATTCCTCAAGGATGGACCTACCGGGAAGAGCGGTAAGTTGGATTTAGTGCATATAGATGTAGGGGGCTAGCTAAGGTAAAATCTATTGGTGGTTCATGTTATTATGTCACTTTCATTGATGATGCAACTAGAAAAGTTTGGGTATATTGAATTAGAAAGAAATTTGATGTGTTTGAAGCTTTCAAAAGATGGAAATCCTTGGTTGAGAATGAAACATGTCTCAAGTTGAAATGTCTCGGGTTGGCTAATGGAGAGGAATATGCAGCAATGAATTTCTTGATTACGATCCGTAAATGGGATCCGCAGCAAAGAATGGTCTAATTACTCCACATGAAAATGGAGTGTTAGATCGAATGAACATGACAATGATGGAGCATGCTAGGTGCATAAGGTTACATGTGGGGCTGCCACTCATGTTTTGGGTAGAAGCGGTAAACACTGTTTGTTTATCGATTAATAGAGGACCCTCTATGGCCTTGGATGGAGGTATACGAGGAGGCTTGGTCTAGTAAGAAAATTAATTACTCATTTCTTAAAGTATTTGGATGTGAAGTATTTGTTCACATTGATAAAGATGATAGGACCAAGTTAAAGGCTAAGTCTGAGAAATGCACCTTTGTTGGATATGGTGAAGATGAATTTGGTTTCCGTGTTTGGAGTCTTAAAGATAAGAAAATATTTTAGTCTAGAGATATTGTCTTTAATGAAAAATTCATGTATAAAGATCAGTTGTAGGAACAAAATAAGGAATCAAAGAAATAATACATAGTATTAGAGGAAATTTCGAGACAGCTAAGGTGTCAAAGGGTCGATTCGATTCTAACATGTTCCGGCACATCCAGTTCAGGTACCTACTCATCAGGAACCCCAAACTCTTGAGGTGAGAAGGTCTTCTAGGGTGATAAGGGAACCTGAATGATTTACTCCATCTTTGAATTATTTATTTCTCACTGACAGTGGAGAGCCAGAGTGCTTTGAGGAAGCAGTGCAGGTGGATGTCAGGAAGAAGTGGGAGTAGGCCATGGATGAAGAGCATAGATCTCTTATGGAAAACCAGACTTGGGATCTGGTGGAGCTACCCAAGGAAAGAGAGCATTGTAGAATAAGTGGGTGTATAGAATCAAAGAGGAAGATGGAGGTAGGAAACGATATAAGGCCCGGTTGGTGGTCAAGGGATTTACACAGAAGAAAGGTATAGAATTTGATGAAATTTTTTCTCTGGTTGTTAAAATGACTTCTATTAGGACTGTTCTTGGTTTAGTTGCAGTAGAAGACCTGCACTTAGAATAGTTGGATGTGAAGACTACATTCCTTCATGGTGAGTTGGAGGAGGAATTGTACATGCAGTAGCCACAGGGTTATGAGGTCAAAGGGAAGGAGAGGTTAGTGTGCAAATTGAAGAAGAGCTTGTATGGCCTAAAACAAGCTCCACGGCAGTGGTACATGAAGTTTGACAATTTTATGCAGGAGCAGGGTTACTCCAAGTGTCACTCAGACCATTACATGTACATCAAGAAGTTTCTTGATGGTAGTTATATTATTCTGTGTTTGTATGTAGATGATATGGTTGTTGCAGGGAAGAACATGCATAAAATAAAGGTAGTCAAGAAGCAACTAGGTAACTCCTTTGCTATGAAGGATTTGGGGGTAGTAAAACAAATCCTCGGTATGAGAATAACTCAAAACCAGAAGGAGAGGAAGCTGGTATTATCTCAAGAAGAGTACATAAAGAAGGTCTTGGAGAGGTTTAGTATGCAGGATGCTAAACCGGTTGGTACTCCTTTGGCTAGGTCACTTTAAATTATCAAAGGAGTATAGTCCAAGACGAGGAGGATAGAATCCAGATGTCCAAGGTACCATACTCATCAGTAGTTAGTAGCTTGATGTATGCTATGGTATGCACTAGGCCTGACATTTCCCATGTAGTGGGAGTAGTGAGAAAGTTTATGAGTGATCTAGGTAGAGAGCACTAACAAGCAATAAAGTGGATCCTTCGATATTTGAGAGGGACCATGGGAGAAGCATTGTGTTTCGGTGGATCAGACACTACATTATGTGGCTATGTAGATTTGGACATGGCAGGAGATTTAGATAGCAGGAGGAGCACGATAGGTTATGTATTTACGGTTAGTGATACAATGGTGAGTTGGATTTCACGGTTACAAAAGGTTGTGGCTTTGTCAACCATAGAGGCTAAGTATGTTGTTGCCATAGAGGAAAGCAAGGAGATGATTTGGCTACATCAGTTGCTTGATGAGTTGGGTCATAAGTAGGAAGTTGGGAGACTACACAGTGATAGTCAGAGTGCATTATTCATTTGGTGAAGAACTCCACTTTCCACTCTAGGACGAAGCACATTCAACTGAGATATCATTTCATTAGGGTAGCTTTGGAAGAAGATAAGTTGAAGCTGGAAAAGATTCATACCATTCAGAATCCTGTGGATATGATGACCAAGGCGGTCACAAGGGAGAAGTTAAAGTTGTGTTCAACTTTGATTGGCCTTCATGGTTGATAATGAAGGGTTAAGAACTTTTCTCAGTGGAAATAGTCTCCAAGTGGGAGATTGTTGGGGTGTGGAGCCTATTTTTGGTCTTCTTGAATTAGTGTTGAAGTTTTGGAGCTCAAACGGTTAATTTTGGAGACTTCAGGAGCATTATGTAGTCATTTTTTACGTGATGTTGTTGTCTTTATCACTATGCCGTCATGCATTGTTAATATGCTATTAACACAGAATTATTTTTCAGCCGTGGGAAGTTGAAAGATCACGACTTTCAAACTTCTAGGGTCAGCTTTAGGACTTCTTAAAAGGATTGTAATCCTATAAATAGAGGTGTTAGGGTATCTTGAAGATATCTTGAGTGTTTAAGAGGTCTTGAGTCTTAATGATCAAGAGGTGATCAAGAGTGATCAAGGTTAAGCAATTGGGTGTCAATTGTGGTTTAGATGTGGTTTAGCATCTTTGAAATTCTGTTGTGAGTTCATAACTGAGAGAAGACTGTAAGATTTGTTTTACTCTTGTTGATAATAAAATATGAGAAAGTTCTTGGTGGATGTAGCCCACATTGGGTGAACCACATTAAATCTTTTCTTGTCTTCTTTTGTGCATTATTCATTTATGATGTTATATTTCTACAAGTGTAGTTTCCTCTTTTGCTTTGTGGTTTGAGGAATTGTTTCCACATATTTGTTCTCTAATTCCTAACATTATCTTGGAAGTATGAAGGTATTTCATGAAAGATACAGTCAATGCAAACACTATTTAACTCCTACGAGTTGTCACACTAAATAATGCGAGATATCTTTCAAAGTATGACTTTAGGTCACTCTAGATAGTATAGATCATAGTTTTCTTCTACATATTTATAAAAGGGAGGAAGAAATGATAAAATCCCTTAGCATATGGTTATAAGAAGGGAAAACAAGAGGAATTCAAAAGGATTTAACAATTGTAAGTTGTAATTTGTGTGTATAAATGGGAGATTAAAGAAGGATAACGTTGATTATACATATTTCTCAAGAAAACCTTACAAATGTTTGGTAATTGCCTTAATGAAATAAAAACACATCACACAAATAACGAAAACCCTTTAACTAGAAGGTATGCACTCATGGAAGCCCAAGAGTACAAGATTTCAAAGAACCTTGAAAATTTAAACACAAAAGCTCATGCTAAATTTCCAACAAAAGATTAATGAGATCTATTCAACCACACTCAAGATGCACTCAAAATCTTTCTAACATCTCCTCAAATGAGCTGTAACAACATGAATTTAAAACTATTTATCATACTATAGAAAGAAATCTCTATTTGTAGTGTAATTGCATGTAGTTACCAAAACGCCACAAATCCATACAAGATCTAGTGTAATTGAAAGATATTATTAACTTAAGATTATACTTGAGGGACAACAAATAGATCATTCAAAGTATTTTATACCCAAAGAAGAAAGAGAAAATTTCTCAAGAAATAACACAGTTAATTTAAAGAAATTCAAATTTCTAAACAAGGGACCATAGAGCCTATGGTCTCAAAGCTTTCCAATGACTGTACACTCGCAATCATCTTGGTATGAGAAGGTTTAGACAAAGTAAAATAACTGAATGGTTTCTCCATTTGATTTAGGTTTCTCAGGAAAAATACAGTCGATTTTCTTTGTTTTCTCTAAAATCGACTTATAGCACTAGGTGGGGAAATTAATATTAATTTGTATCTTTTTAAAGTGACTGGGATGCCATGTCATCTCATCTACTTCTATTTTTAGTAAAACAATAGGCACTTTATGGAAATTCCTCGAATATCTCAAATACTTCTGATGTGACCTTTATCAGTCTCCATTCTCAAATATCAACTTTGAAATATGAAAAATAATTACCAAATCCACGACTTGATCAGCACTTCGTGTGTAATTATTCATCATGCTCAATTATCTTTCCTTTCAGATAATAACCAGTCACTTCACCTTTACTTCCTTCGTGTGGGCTGAGCAAGAGATCTTCATTCATTTAATGGTGGTGATTCTATCCAATTCAGCTCGTATGCATCATTTTCACTATAAATTCAGCTCCATTTCTTCATTAGTATGCATCCCCTTTCCATTCTTAAATGTGAAAATCTATTGCGAAGTTCTTTGTTGGTGCAATGGCAAAGGTAGTTGTAGCAACTATCTTGAAAGAGATATCATTAGAATATTTGAATCAAATCTTTGATTTAATGGGCTTGGATGAGGCATTTGTCGGGAGATTTATTCGATATCGTAGACCAAGGGGATGAAAAAGTTCCCTTTACATATCGAGAGGAGGTTCAGATTTCCCTCCTTTAAAGATTGATCAAAATTAATCATGTTTTCTTGGCCTTTCAAACAATGTATTATCATCTCTTGGTGGGAGCATAAAAAACTCAGAATCATGAAGAAATTTTGGATTGAAAGGAGGCCTACTGTGATGGGGATGACTGAATACGAGTCTCCCTTTTTGTGCAATGAATAATTTATCCTAAAAGAGATTCCCCATGAGTCTTATGTACTATATGATAGGACTTCAATTGATACTCTCCCTACCATTGCTCACAAAGTAGATGAATTGGAGCAATGAATGTTCTCTCTAGCAAAAGGTCAATAGGACTTGTGCCACCTCAAAAACTTGTAATATTAACATCATCGGTAAGAAGGAATAAGGGGAATAAAATTCTCAACCCCAATTATCATTTTGGATGAGGAAGAAGCAAATCCTTCATCTCCTCAATGTCTTAAGGCATAATTCTCTACCACCAAGGAAAGTACGAGCAAGTGGGCTTTCCAACCTTCCATTCATTCAGAGCAACATATTCCTTTGATGGAGAAAAATTATCAGGATCCTTTCTGTTCCTCTTCCAAGAGAACATCCACATTTCATAAGGAAATGCAAGGGTGAGTCCAATTCTAAGTCTCTTGTTCCACTAGGTCCAAGGGCCACAATACTTTCTCTTTCCATCTGCTTCAAATGCTCCTGTTCAATCTACTCCTTACAAAGCAAAAGGGAGAAAGGAATTTCCTACATGCGGTTTGGACCTTTTGGATTGGGTATATTATTATCAGAAGAAGATAGAGTTAAGGAATATCATGGATGGTCCTAGAATGACTGTTGACACATTGATGGATATGGGGATGTCTCGTACTTTTGCTGGGGTAGTTGTGTTTTCTCAAACAACTCAGGGATCAGAAGAATTTTTACCAAGGAAAAACAGGCTGCTAAACAAAGTTCCCTCATTTGGAGAAGATCTCAAAGTAGTAATAGAAGATGACTGAATGTCCCTCTTCTCCTAATTTTCCCTTTTTGATGTAATGTTTGAAAATGTATGTATCTTTTCATGGGAAAGGGCCCCTATAGACCCCCTTTTTAATTTTCAAAAAGTACAGTAAACTTCAAATTGTTATAACAAAATAACATGCTTCATAAGCAAGTTTACAATTTAATCGAAATATAATGGAAATTTACTATTTTTCAATACATCACATTCAAAATTAATTACTCAAAGTATCTTAAAACTTGTTTGGAAAATAGGAGTATCAAATGAAAAGAAATGCAATATCAAGAAGAACTAGCCTTAGCATCCTCAATAGCCTTGGCTTCCATAACAACCTTGGATTCTTCAATAGTGAGCATGGTGACATCATCATCTTCATTGTCTTCTTGAAACTATCTTTCTATGTAAGCATCATACCTCTGAAATAGTTGTTGTAGTTCTTCTTTATCAGGGCCCTTGTGATTTTGAAATATTATACTTTCCTTGTTAATTGCCACCACACATTTCCCCATCCTATATTTGATTTCCCTTGATTTAGTTGTTAGGTCCTTAATTGAATTTTCTACAGTTACCAACCTCTTGATAACTTCATATGAATATTTTTCATCATGAATGTTCTTCTCGAAGGATTGTATCAAGAAATCCATTTCTAAATCAAAATAACTAGTTCTATTCTTTTTGAATACCAGGTTTTCCACTTTTATGTTCAAGGTGTTGATGCCTCTCTCAATCCACTTCTTTTCTTCTTCCATGCTTTTCTTAACATCATTTACTACATCAATTCTGATTTTCAACCAATCCTCTAAGATAAACTGAGTTCCCATCTTGTCAGCTGATAGTATTCCTTCCTTTACAATCACCTCCCCATTGAGTTGGTTGATGAGGTATAGTTTGGGAAGAATTCCTTCAACATAGAATAATTCATTATTGCATTCTTCAATCATATCCTTAACAACATCGAGATGAGAAATGAATTCCTCATACCTTTTCTTTACTTTTCCAAATATTTTCTTTCCTTTCTTAGATAGGTCCTCAACCCAATTGTCAATAGCCTTCACCTTTTTGGTGGCCTTCTCTATGTTGCCTATCATTTCTGGAGTAACAGTAAGAGATCCTTGATTTCCTTCTGAGGGAACTATCAATTGCTGCAAACACAAGGTTAGAGTATTTACCTACTCTTTTAGTTCCCTTTTACTTATCTTGTCTTCATCTACCCTTTCCAAGAGTCCTTTTACTATTGTTACAACATCTATTTAATATTTCCTCTTGTAGGCCTTCCCAGTTGGATTTGTTGAATACTATAGTCACTAGCTATTAGTTTGTCCTTTTGGATATCAGGATGGGGAGTGGAAATTTCCAAAGTTTTGGACCATGTCTGTCAAAGTGTGTGATATTGTCATAATTCTACCCCTTTTGGAGGATTTCATAGGTTTTGAAAATCAATATTTGAGATACCCAAGGATTTTTTTGGGACAATATCCTTTCCTTTTTTATTTTCTTCTCTTTTTATTAGAAATTCTCCCTAGCCAACCTGTAATGGGGTCATTTATCATCTCCTATTTCGAGGGAGAAAAACACGTAGTTTGAAAAAATGGCACCATCACTATTGATGCATCTTGAATTATAAGCGTTCCTACAATTGGTGCTTTCATATTTGTTTCCTTGTTTGTACTTTCCACTACTTTGGGCTTCTCTTTATTCTTCTCCTAAGTCTGAATTTGTTGAATCTTTTCTTCTTTCTTATCAGGTATAAAGCTGCTTCCCCAAACCCTTATCCTTTTTGGACCAAGTAAGTGTGCTTGTATCTTCTTTAAAAATTTTAGGGCGAGTGGAAATCATACATGTATCTTTGGTAAATTCTCTACTTTGGTAGATTCCATGCTTGCTCCTTCCTTAGGTTCTCTTGGTGGAGTGAGAACTTCCTTAACTATTTCTTTTGGGGTCCCCTTTTCAATACCTAGAATTTCTTCTTATTCCTTATCCTTTGTGGGAGGCTGTTGAATATAAGTGTCCACTTGGAACTCTGTCTCAACCCCTTATTTCTTTGTATCATCATTTTCTTATGCCTTAGTTGACTAGAGTTGGGTACCTAATTCTTGATTCACATATTCCCTTTCCACCTGTGTATTTGGCATAACAACATTTCCATCTTGTACACTTGGGGTGGTGATGACTTCAATGGTTTTTTTCTCAATAACAATAGCAATTGGGATCTTTTCACTCTCAAACATTCATCCATTTGTGGATTGTGGCCATGTAGCAAGAGTAACACCAAGCACTGACATTTCCCACATATCTGTTTGAACATCTTTTTCTTGTTCCACAGAAGGAACTGTATCTACAACTTGAGTTCCTTGGGATTGGGTCTCTATTTCCACATTTGGAATTTTCTCAATATCAAGCATATGGGTTTCTTCAAATGACATACTTATAGTTTCATATTTATCATTATCAATCTCAAAATAAGGGCTCCTCCTAAGATCCTTTACCTCAACATCAATTGTTTCAACTCCTTTCAACGATTTCCCTAGTGATAATTCTATCTCAAATTACTTTTCTTACCATACTACTCAACACTTAGTCTTTTTTATTCATGGCTTGCTCCCACAAAATATGGCTCACTTGATATCTTGTTTTCTTTGATAATTCCTTCAACCAGCCCATAGGAAATGTAAATAGAGTAGTGAGGATTGATGGTGTTGAGGGTCTACTTGGGTAACTTCATGGACCAATGGTGGTGTGGTTTGAACAAGCTGGGGGAGTGACAAATTTTGTGGAGTTTGATCAAGCTAGGGTCATTGATTGCCTTCGACTCTCCCTTCTTTTGATTTTTAAAACTTGGGCTACTTTCCCCAACATCATTTTCTAGAGGTGTAGTTACTCGATCTTTTTGATGATCTTTCAAAATAATTAGACACTGATACTTCTTTCTCCCTAGCACCTTGGACTATGAGAGATGGGTCAATATTTGATAAAGATCCTCTCATCCTTGGAGGAGAACTAGAAGTTTGGGTGAATTGTCTTACATGAGTTTTTGACTTACTTGAACTAGATCCTTTTGACTATAAAGGTACTACAAATGTAATAGGTACATTTTACATTGTTTGTAAGAGTATACCTTATGCTTTTGAATCAGAGTAGTCCTGGATGTCCTAGTCTTGCTTGTAGTTGTAGTCCATGAATCAATTATTTCTATGGTGGGCCTATTACTTGGTAATTGTGGAGGTGCACCATTCAATGGGTCCATGGTCTTAGCCCCCTCTGCTAAAGGAGGGAGATCTTCTTTCAGAGAAGCCAATTTTCTGAATTCATTTAATACCTTAGTATTCTATAGAGATAAATCAATTCCTTTTGTCATCAGCCAAGTTAATGTACATCTCATAACATTGAAAATCCTCCTATGAGGATCATATTTTTCTTCTTCTTTCCAATTGATAGGAGAAACTACCTTTGAATCCATATTTTTTTCTCAAGATAAACTTGACTAACAATGTTTTCATCATCCTCAATTCCTTGAGGAATAAAAAATTTTTTATAATTAATGATCTGCCTTAGAGTCATTCTTGAAAAATATCTCTTCCTAACTTCCTCATCATCCCTGTAGTTCCTCCAAAAATATTTGAATTGAGGTTTTGTTTCTGCAGAGGTCATAAGCCATATATTGTCAAAGTTTGGCCTTAGGAAAACATGTCCATATTGAACTTCTTCATCTATTCATCCATCAATTTCTATTTTGTGACAGATTGACATGTGTACCTTCCAAGGGTAAGGGGAAAATTGATGTTGGTTTTGTGTTTCTTTGCAATTTTCCCATGCATAAGAACTACTTGTCTAGCAAGCTCCATTAAAAATCATTTGTCATCAAGATACCTAGAAAATTCACATGGCTTCCCTTCAAACCCACTTATTCTAAAATAAGTGAAGTATATTTATTGAATGAAAATGTACCTATAATCCAAGATCATAACACGAGCTATAGCTAGCAATCTGTATTATTCTAATTTAGGATCAAATAAACTAACTAGTAGAACAATGAACCCATCATGCACTGATCTTACATTCTTTCTCCAATTGTCAATCCTTAACTTTGGGAATACATCATAGACCTTATGTGTTTCAAATTTTCCCACTTTGTAAGCCTCGAAATTACTGAAACATGCAATATTATATATGAAATATGTCATCATTGAGAATCTAAGGTCTT
This sequence comes from Taxus wallichiana var. yunnanensis, assembly GCA_018340775.1. NCBI lineage: Eukaryota > Viridiplantae > Streptophyta > Pinopsida > Cupressales > Taxaceae > Taxus > Taxus wallichiana. The sequence continues at coordinate 685,351,648 of CM031243.1, forward strand.
TGTCTCCCCTTCCCTGAATTTAATGGTCATTGTCATCATTTGAGAATGAATTGAAGTTGAGATAAGACTCCCCAAAAAATTTTATTTTTTCTCCACAATTACCACGATAATAGGGCACATCCACTCTTCTAGCTTGTTGGACCCATCGATCCCTCCCATTCTACTCAATAGTACAATTAAATATTTCTACTTCCTCAATAAACAAGGACTAGATAAGGTTCTTGGGGATCCTTTTTATTGATGAATTTTTCAATTAACCATTGAGAATTCAATACCTCATTGTATTCATCCTACCTATTTTGATAGTCCTCCCCTATAGATTCCATAGTCTTAATAATAGGTCCATCAATTAGGAGTCCCTAATAGAGAAAATTTCAGGGGGTGAAATTAATAATGCACTTTCCACTTCCGTCTAATACTTGTAATTTATCAGGGTCATAGTTATAGGCACACCAACACACTAGTTCAGGAGCATGGATAGTGGGTGGGATGGCATCCATGAGAGAAATGTGGCTCACATTGATAGCTTTCATTAATTTACTTTGATTTTCACTGTGAAGCCTCCTTACAAAATCCTCCAGGTCTGCATCAAATAAATTTGTGTCCTTTATGCTATCCAAATTACTTGTAATACCAGAGGAAATAGAGAAAATTGACTCATGAGTTCTCATATTTTTCTTTAATGTATTCTCCCAAATTACTTGTGAAATTTGTGAAGTAATTAACCAAGGTATGGGAGAAAAACGCAACTTACCAATTTCCTACACTTGATCTATGTAATTCCTCCTCTCGTGAGCATTTTCTGAATTCTTTGATCAATTTCTCTATCTCTAATCAATTTTCTTCCTTTTCATGTAATTTTTAGCAATTTAGAGCATCAAATTCTTCACTTATAGAATAAAAATGAGGTAGATCGAAAAAAGCTCAAAAAAACAAGTTTTATTTTACCCAAAACACATTAATGGTAGAAGCCATAAATGCACATCATCTTGACCATTTATTTTGACCACTTAATTTGAATTGAGATCATACACGTGGCATGATTTCAAGCTTTACGGGGTAGGGGATGTTTTTGCACTTCTTCATTGTTCTTTTTATACGGGTGCAACTTTGTAATTTTGACCCGAATCCCTAACATTTAACTTTCACTATAAGCATGAAATGTGTCTTTATTGGGCATCAAAGATATTTGTGTGATTTTCACTTTAATCATATCCCACACTTTAATCATATGTTGACACGTCATCTTCTCTTGGGAGCAGAGTCAATTTACCCTTTTGCAATGTTGACCCAAATATTTGAAAGAATATTCTTTGTGCTTCAGGGTGGACTTGCAAATTGTATTTACAATATGCAAAAATTATGCATGTTTGCAAGATAAGTCTACCACAACATGACCAATGGCATTGTTCCACGTGTGGTCAAATTTTGGAAAAGTTTTTCGCAATCTATAATTTTTATAAGCATACAAGGATGATATTCAAAGGGATTTTCATGGTTCTACATGGTTTTTTTAACATTTTTCATAGGATTTCCTCAGAGACAACATGTTTTCATGATCCTTGACTAGAAAAGAGGATTTTCATGACATAGAAACAAGATTTAACATGTTTTTAACAGGATTTTGTTCTTTTATGTACGTGTTTTCGAACTCAGACAATCAGACACAATTTTTTTCAAAGGCACATTTCAGGATATAAGTGTGAGATCAAATTGAGCACTAACAGAGGCCTTGATTTCAAGAGTGAGAGATTAGAATTGATATTGTAATTGACCAACAACTTATATGAGTGATAAGATATCCTATGATGGAATAGTAGGATATATAGAAGGTGTATTGAGTGGTTGTATTTTTCCATTATGAGTGATCATCGGAATATCAGAAGAAGAAGTGAAGGATGCTGACGATATAGGAATCATAGGTGTAGGTGTGGAAGAAGTAATAGGTGGAGAAGAAAATGGAATATCGATAACATCACTAGGAATATCATTGGAAGAATTGTTAGGAGATGAAGTAATAGAAGGAGATGATTCAACATACGGGTTTCGAGACACAATCTCAGAAGAAGATGAAAGTGGAGCGGGGGATTCACATTTACCAAAGTATGCAAAGAGGTGGAATCATTACTATCATATGCCTCATCAATATCAGACAAATATTCAGAGGTAAGGATTTCATCAAGCGTATCATCAATGTATAATGAAGAAGAGCTAGTATGAGATGTAACCTTAGAATCACTAGAAATTTTTTTAGAAATGCAAGGAGTATGAGATGTAGCTATACAATTATCTTGAGTAGTATTAGAAGAAATATCATGCAAAAGTACATTTTCATTATGTTTTTATTTTTACTACCGCTATAAATTTTAAGAACATAATAAATAATATCCTCATCTAGAGTTGCAATAGAAATAGAAGAAGGTGGAGGATGCCTATTGCTGATAGGATAGCTAAGACGAAAGCTCAAAAATATTTACGGATCCAAAAAAATAATAAAAATAGAATAATCAAAGCTAGTAGGAAAATTGAATTCATTAGCCAAAATATGTCTTTGAACTTCATCCAGGAGAGTAAGATTGTGATAAAGATCCTAAGTTCTGTGATAGCTACATCATCATAGATAGGGTTTACTTGGGTAGGAGGCATAACTTGGGTAGGAGGAGAAGAGATACTCTTATCCATTAGGGTTTTAGTGGATCCTAGGGAAATGAGTTCTAAGCTATGGGTTCACCAAAATGATTTAATAAAATATGAATTTTATGAAATAAAATGAATGTTATAAATGAAATATAGATGCTAGGAAATTTATCCAATCTTAATTATGAAAGCAAATGGAAGAGATAGGGAACTTACCTTGATTTTTCTTATTCGAAGTGTGCTTGGGATGAAGAATGTGATGGAATAAGAACACACCGTCAAAAAAATGCTAAGAAAAATGCAAAGGAGGTGGAAATTCTTAGAAACGGGTGCATGTGAAAGAGTAGAGGCGCCTGTGGGCACCCAAGACCTCTGTAGGGGTGCTAAAGTCTACAGAAATGGTCGAACCTGGTTTTGATATTATTGCTAAGGTTTCAAACTTGTTCTCTTTTGGTCACCTGTATGTCACACTTGGATCACTGAGGTACTTGTAAACCTACACAAAAATATCCTCCTACAAAACCCTAAAAAAGACATCAAATCCTAAAAAAGAAAGATGTAAAATGAGGGGTTAGACTATCCTCAAGTTGTCATAATGGTGAACTTACAATCGGCGCTATACTACATCTCGGACCCATTGCGATTATATGTGATTATGTGTGCAATAGTGCTCTTAGGTCACCCGTGTGCCAATGATGCCAAGATAGCGGGAGGTAGCTAGATAAAATATAAATGATGGATGGAATAGATTGAAATCTCCTTCCTATGTAGTGTATATGAAAAATAATACGCCCAAATGCAGTCCCTTGAGATATATAGATAAATAGAACTTGATAAGAATTTCTTGCCCTTATTATGGTATGCATGTTGTGTTTACATTGGGATCTATTGCTTGAATTTTGAAACTAATGACCCCACATGCCGACTATTACCTTAAGATATGAGAGGTAAAAATGAAAAGACCAACCTCAAATGTCAAAAATAAGATCAAACGTAAGAGGGCGGGGGTGCCGGGATGGACGAGGAGCACGGGTGCTAATGTCGATCCTGGGCACTAGTGTCTAGAGACAAATGACAAAAAATGAGTGGATCTTGGTGACATGGATCCTGTGACTGACCGAGAACTAGGTGTATGAGTGACAAGTGTGAAAGATAAACGTAATAGAAACCAACAAGATAAGTAGATGGAATAGGGAATGGGTCACCAGTGAATAATTTTCTTATGCAAGATCCATATATAAAACAACATACTTGGCAGTATAATAAATAGTAGTAAGTGTGTGATTTTGTGTCTATAATAGGCCATCTATGGATGTAAGTCAAGCAAAAACCTATAAAGTGGAATCATCTTGGAATTGGTTAGATACTCTTGACTAAAGATGAGTCACATTTTTCTCACATAATTCATTGATACACCTTGTTTCTTAACATCAATCATCTTCACTTTCATATCACTATTCACCTCATTCTCATGTCTTTTTGGATCTTAATGATGATCTCTCACATCTTCCTACTTGCGTGGAGTCATGAGAAAAATGAGACATACTATCAATATATCATCTACATTTATACCAATGGAATGAAATGCTTACAATTTTTTAAACATGAGTTTAGAGTATGCTGACCCTTTACTAAGTCAAAAATATTAAAACATTCAAATATGTTTTCAAAAACTCAAACAACATTGAAATATGTTTCAAAACTCAAAACATTCAAATATGTTTCCAAAAAATCATAAAAATTCAAATATGTTTCCAAAACATCAAAACATTCAAAAATGTTTCTAAAACATAAAAAACATTCAAATATGTTCCAAAATCCAAAAAAATAGCATAAAGCGTCAAAATCAAAACATTCGGATAATTTTTGACCAACTTTCAAAGAATCTGGATAACACAATTTAACTTGATTTTGCAATTTTATAGTGCTCCTCATTGTCATTCCAGATCATCTTTTGATAATCACTTTTCTTTCCCATGGTGTGTATCTATGCTCGAGGAAATCAGTTACCTTTTCGTAGTATAACTTTTCTTGGGGCACACTTAGATTTCATAATTTAATCTAATACAGGTCAAACTTCAATGGGATCCGACAAGAGTTGTTTGGAGTATCTAAGCATCACTTCAATCTTCAGCCTGATCCAATCCTCTCGTGTTCTAAGATATCACTTGAGGGAATTAATATATGTCTATCTCTTTAATTTGGAACACATTCAGAGTGTCATTAGACATCGTTATTGCAAATTATGTTGTACAGTTGCGGTTTGTCAATTTTGTGACAATTATTTTGATTTTTTGATTTTTTTATTTTTTGGTACTTTTTTTAACCTTTAATGTAGACTAATTATAGGAAAATATTGGCATCTTAGTTCACATATAGTTTTTGTGTCATTCATTCCTGTTCATATTGGATTTTTTTGCATGCCTGTTTTGTGTCTTTTTGTTATTTTCACGTGTTACATTTTCCTCCTAGCTTATTAAATAAGCCATGGCATGTTTTCATTTTTTCCATGTAATTAGGTTTGTTTACATTTCTTTGTATTTGTATTTCAAATTTCTCTAAAATTTTGTAAAACCATCGAAAAATCAAATATTTCAAAAACTTAAAAAAATCAGAAAATTCATCAAAATATTCATACAAACATTCACTTATCACAGAAATCCTACAATTGTAAAACCCTCGAAGTGATTCTATCAACATTTCAACACAATCTTGATAAATTCATACCTTTATCTACTACCCTAGTGATCATTCCAATATTACAACTATCACTTTCTTCCCTTGGCATGACAACTAACTCTACTTGGGGTAAGTCATAAAATTATTTTTCCTTCACGATATAACTTTGATTGGGGAAATATCTCTCAAATAATTTGAAAAACAGATCCAACAAGAGTGTCACGAGGATTATCTAAGTATATTCCACTCTTGATTTGATCCTATTGCCAAGACTTTCATAAGTTTAACATTTGGGGCGTTTTAATCTTCTTAATCATCATTGTGGCACGCATTAGAGACATAGTTAATTGTATTATTTTCAAAGTTGTGTTGTATTGTTGATGTTTGATTTTGGACTACTTATAAGTCTTGTGATTAAATATTGGTTCCTTTATAACCATGATGGCTGCACCTACTCCATATGTTGGGTTTGTTTTCCCTTTTATCTTTTCTTTTTATGTGTTTATTTTTTTACATGCATCTCGGTTAAACATATTGATTCTTTCATAATAATGGTGAAAAATCTATTGTGCAACAACAAAATAAAGGTTGAACTTATATTAACACTCTCCAAATTGTGCTCATGCTATAATCACAATTCCTCCTATCCTTGTTCAAATCCATTGTCTTCTTCCTATTAAACAATCATCTACCACCTTACTGCATCATCCACCCACTTGAGGAAGCATTCCTCTACTATCCTACTTGTTGGGGCATTTAAATTCTTCACTACTTTCTACTCACTATTCAACATGTGTCTACTATTTTTAAAACACTATTACTCCACAATAACACTTTAAAGAGGGGAAAATGTAGACACCCAAAATTGCACACACTAGTTCGCAATACTATCCCAATTCACATCCTAGCTCATATCCCCTTTGCGATTGATTTTATAAAATTAATTAATCATATACATCCACCCCTTGGATTAATTAAATTATTCCATAACACACATTAGCTAAGCTAATTATCATTTATTAAAAAAATAATTAATTTAATATCTTGCAAATTGTAGCTAATTAAATTAGTTAGTTAATAAGGAAAATCCACCTATTTTCCTAGTCAAACTGCCACTTAGACTCCTTTTGAACTCAACTTCGTCATTTGGTTAACTACTGATTTGAACTTAACTTCCCTATTCAACTTTAACTCCACTTCTAGATTCCTAGAAATGAGGGGGTGATTGAATTATACATGCAATTCAATTGCTGGATATAACTTCTTCCATTCCAAATGTCTATTACCCCTTGAAAATCTACAACTACAATTGCAAGTCTACTTTTTATTCCGGGTGATTGCAATCAATAACCTAGATCTCAGTCAAACTTCCATCCACCTTTCATGGCCCTACCCTCAACTATAAAATCATGCCATTTCCTTTACAAATCCATCCTTGGAAAGAAACAAAACTTTTCTCGTTTGTTGTTTGAATCGTTGTGAAATCTACTTGTAGCATATTAAAAATCCAAATTTGGAGGACATATCAAGAGAACCCACATTCAAACAAATTCAAGATCAAACAAGCTTAAACCTTCCATGATATTACTCGAGGTTTTCAAGGAGGAACTAATTAGAAGGTTTGTAATTATTGTTATTGCTTGTATTTTGTTTTAATTAGTTTTTAACCGTTCACACTCACAATGTTTAAAATCATAATAACATGTCTTATTTATACATTTCACACTTGATAATGAAATTTTGATTTTGAGGATGATGACAATAACAAGTTCACATTAAAATTATAAAAGAACATAGATTTGTATTAACATTTTAATTATAATCTATTAAACATAACATATAATTAAAACATTGAAAAACAATAAAACACTAAAAAGCACTACAAATGAAGAACACCGTGAAGAAATATCAAGAATCGCAACAAAATAATGGTAGAATAACAACCTAACCACAACAAAAAAACAAAAATACCATATCAAAACATCATTCTAAGATAAAAAAGATACAAACATTAAGAATCCTAAAATTGGATAGCCCCCAGTTTCTATTTCATGACCTTGGAAAATTTCATCTTGAAACTATCGAGTTTATCCTTGATTTCTTTGAGAGTGGAATCACTCTTGGAATTTTCTTTTCCTTGTTAGTCTCCAGCAAAATAGTGATATTGGAAAGGATGTCCATGTTTCCCTTAAGCATAGAAATGATGGTACATTTTTCCCTCTTAGTTTACCTTGCTCTTTCTCAATGATAGAAATTCTTTTTTCATTTCCTCCAGGAAAACACTTTTAAGTCAAGTGACCAGTTTTGTATTGAGGAATATCTTGATGACAATTCTCAACATCAATCATAAAATATTTTTAGTATATAAGAAAATTTGAATCTCTAAGGTGTTTAAGATTTAACTTTTAAAATTAAGTTTCTACTAGTTTTCGAAAGGATTTATCCTTTACAAATTCCTTTAGCTCTTGGAAGTGAGATACTAAAGTATATCTTTCCACCTTATTCAATTTTTGTCTTCTCAAAATCGTAAAAATTTTGGAATGTAATTTTTTTCTAATTCTTTTTCCATGTTTAGGTGGTGGGAAACATATGAAGTGAATGCATATTGACAAAGATTTTTAAACAAACTTACAATCCCATCAAAAATATTTTGACTATCTTGTACACCAGTGTTGTCCCCATCAATATATGGCTCCATTTTCCAACCATAACTATAGAAAAAATCTTTGTGATGTTTTGCAGATCATTCCATGCCACTTTTTTTATATATAATGAAACTTGTAAATTCATCTCGAAGTATGTGACATGATCTCATTGTGTTGTTTATATGTTCAACTTGAACACATACAATAGTATCTGATATACTTTTTATACTCAACAATATGCTAATTGGTTGATGTTCCCCGATAAAGAATGAAACAACCAGAGATCATTGTAATAATTTTCAGGACTATGAACCTCAAAAAACATTCTTCATCTCTCCTTTCCAAATATTCAGAACCATATATAAATGAAATTTATTTGTAATGGGTAGTTCAAACAAGATCAAATTTTCCTAATAATGTTTTTTAGTTAAAAATATGTATTTCAAAAACTACATATATTACATTAGAATTGTGCATATTAAAAAAAGAAAAATTGTAACCTTTATTCTTACTCAATATCATAAATGTACGAGAATGAGCCTATGCCCATTATAATCATTATCATAAAGGAAAATCTCGAGAAAGAATAAAATTTATGTTTTTATACTTTTCATATAAAATTTAGGAAAATATAGAGAAAGTATAGAAGTTATGGTGTATCATTCTCATGTAGAAAACATCGAGGACAAATATAGTTTTATATTTTTACTTTGCATATAGTTTCATCAATCATATATATTTCCTTAATATAGATGCATATATTATTTTTTCATATTGGTTGTATGCGAATGGGCATTTTCCCATAATGAGAGTATTTGAAATGGACAAATACCCATTCTATGTAAAGTAAAAATGTAATCTCTAGTCTTCCTCCACATTAACCTTATGAAAATTGTTAGATAGTCTACGTATGTTATCTTATTATTATAATAGTTGTTATCTATTCCATTATTCTCTCCTTTTTTTGTATCTACTCCATCCATTCAGGGGAATATTGTTTATTCAATGTACCTATAAATATGTACGTGATGCTTCGATATTAATAAGAATAAAAAATATCTAATTTCTATTTTCTCTCCATTGTTTTAGCCTCTCAATATGGTATCAGAGAAAATATGCAATCCTCGGATGCATGGAAAGGAGAATGATATTGTTGTTATGTTGTAATTCTTCCAAACGTTGGAGGGTGAAGAACCTGCGTGAAAGTTCCCGTAACCTGCGTGAGGATCTATGCTTGTTTCTCAGTATATAGAAGGAGAATAGTGCATGGAGGTAGAACATAACACCAACACACCAGCGTGAAAACATTCCCCTGCTTGTGGCCATGTGGGAGGAGTCTCATTGGTCTGCATGGAAGTTTATTCCTTGGTGCAATTAAAATTTGTTGTTGCGTGGAGTTTTAGCGCCCAGTGCAAGAGAATTTCTCTGTTGTTTTTAGAAAATTACAAAGACTTTCTCTCCTGCTACGTGGTCATACTCAAACACTGCGTAGAGATTTACAACTTGATGCGTGGAGGAGACCAATCATTCACTTGGTGAGTGACTGAGTGGAGAGTTTACTTTTTTGTTGTACGTGGATGTTTGCAACTTGCACTCACCACAAACATAGTTCCAAACACAAACATTGGATTTTCCCTCTTCTAAGTACCTATACATGCCAACCGTGAAAGAGGATAAGACCAACGTGAAGTAGGAGATTAAGTGTGTAAAGCAAGAGAAATACTATTCATGTCTGCATAAAGAGTTAGAGTGGCATGAGGAGAGAAGATTTGGCTACATGAAGCCTGAACATCTCCTACTATAATTAAAAAAAGTCATTAATTACCCGGAGAAGAAACTTGGAGTCTCTCAAAGCCAACGTTGAATGATGAGCATGAATATCATGATCAAGATTGCTAAAAGCCACAACATCAACGAGATTTTGAAAGCTGAAACATCAACGAGACTGATGATAGTCGTAACATCAACTCGCACACCGAAAAAATAGTCCAGAAGCTCCTGAAAGATCTAGATTCTATTTTTCCTTGCTCAATGAGCTTTAAAACAAGCAATCTAGTCTTTGATGAGCTAGTTCGAAAAGGGATTCTTGAATATTTCCTTTTCAATGTCAGTTGCCAAGAAAAGCAAGTTTAGGAAGAACTAGAAGCCGGGTATGATGCCAAATGTGAAGACAAAGAAGAATTCCCCAAAGCATCATCGTCTCTCAACACGCGTGAGTATCATGAGCATCTACTAGCTGGTACTTCTCATCAGTGAGTAAAAGTTGTAATAACTCTGAAATAAATAAATTAAAATAAATAAAATTTATTTTATTATTATTAAGATGTCTGCTCTAAAGTTGCTTCTTTTCGATGCTCAGTTACTTAAAGGGCCAAATTATGCGGCCTAGAAAAAAAAATGCATACAATCCTTCAGTTTGAGGGATTATGGAGCATTGTCACAGGGTCTCGCACAAGTTCCAAAAAACCCTGATGAGCTCATTAAATATGAGATCGCAAGTGCTAAAGAATGATGATGATGATAATGTTGAGTATCATCGATGATGACATGCAACCACATGTTCGGGATGCAGAGAAACCAAAGGAGGCATGGGACAAGCTAGCTACCATATTTGAGGTGAAGAATAAGACTAAGGTTCTCCATCTTCAGTCAAAATTGCATACCCTATCTATGGGATCCGATGAGAAAGTTGAGGAGTTCTTATGTTGAGTTGCCAAGTTGTGAATGGATTTAATAGCTCTTGGTGAGAAGGTAGAAGATATGATTCTGGTTCCGATCACCTTGAGGGCACTCCCTTCTCAGTTCCGAGTCTTCATTATGACATTGAATGTATCCAACAAGGTAGTGACATTTGAAGAACTCGTGAACTTATTATAACAGGAAGAGGAAATCAATTCAGTCCAAGATGAGGCCCAAGAAAAAGCCCTTTTCTCAAGGCCCCAACGTGGCTAGAAGAATCGAAAAGGTCCCCCAGTGAAGCAATCTCAAGTAGATCAGAATCAAAATCCGCAAGCTCAAAATTCCAAGTGATGGTGTCAAATCTACAAAACCAATACTCATGAAACTGATCATTGCTGGTACAATGGCTTGAAACAGGGGTCTTGAGTCAAACAAGCACATAAGTGTGATGATTTTCAAAATTCCAAATGATGTCCCCGTCGAGAGAAACAAAAGGGACATCTCGCAGCCCAACAAGATGATGACTCTGATGAGGAGACATCAGAAGGAGCCAATTGTTGTAATAGCCTTGTACTATCTCTCAAATTCTTCACCCATGAAGAAAGTATGGTTGATAGACTCTAGTGCAAGTAAGCATATGTCCGGTGACAAGAAATGTTTGATTCATTGAATGAACAACCCACTGGAGATCAAGTTTGAATAGTAGATGACAAAGAGTACATTGCAAAAGGAATAGGAAATGTCACCATTCCTATGGGATCACGAAAATGTACACTTACAAAGGTACTATATGTTCCTGGCTTGACTAGCAATCTCTTGTCAGTGACTCAATCCTAAATCATCACCTAAAGGTAGAATTTCTTGTCCAAAATGGCATTAAATCATGCTTAATCTCTAGACAAGGTACATATTATTGCTAGAGCATTTCTAAAAGATAAGTTATTTGCTTTAGATACTATTTCATCTTCTAATAGCTTTATCTACCTCAATAGTAGAATCTACAACCCTCTAGCATTTTAGATATGGTCACTTGTCGGTTAGTTCATTTGCATAGATGAGTTCAAAAGCAATGGTCCATGGACTACCCAAATTGTCTAGTTCCTTTCCTATTTTCCCTAGCTATCTTGCAGAAAACAACATAAGGATCCATTTCAGGTGAGCACCTTCCATGCCAAGAAATGTCTGGAGGTAGTTCATACCGATCTGAATGGCCCACTTCCTGCTTCATTTTTAGGATACAAGTACTTCTAACTATTCGTGGATGACCACTCTCGCAAGATGTGGGTGTTTTTCCTAAAGAAGAAAAGTGAGGCTCTTCAACATTTCCAGAATTTCTATCATCGTGTTGTGAAAGAGACGGACAACCACTTCTTCTACTTCACTCAGATCGAGGGGGAATTCACATCAAAGAAGTTCTTGGCCTTCCTAAACCAACAAGGTGTTAAGAAGAACCTAACTGCTCCCTACACACCCCAAAAAAATGGCATTGTTGAGTGTCGCAATCACACAAGTGATGGAGATGGCTTGCTGCATGCTAACAACAACAAAGCTAGAGGAACACTATTGGGATGAAGCAAGTATAAAACAATATATCTTCTCAACAGGGCACCGATAAATATTCTACAAAATAAAACACTAGAAGAGGTATGGAGTGGTAGAAATCCATCAATTTCTCATTTACGAGTATTTGGTTGCACAACATACATGCATGTCCCAACTCAGAAGAGAAAGAAGGTTGAGCCAAAGATGCTCTTGTGCATCCTACTTGGCTATAACACTACCTCAAAGGCTTACCATCTCATGGATCCTGAGACAAAGAAAATATGAGATTCGAGACATGGTTTGTGACAAGTCATCCTTTGACTCAGTAGTGACAATTGTAGAACCATTACCAACCACCTCTCACCGACTAGTCTCCAAATCAGATGATCAGCCAGAGGAGACTACTCAAAGAAGAGATGTGCTACCAGGAGAGCTATTTGTTGACCTTGGAGAACTGGAGAATGTGAATCCACATCAATCCACATGGAAAAACACAGTTCTTCTCAAAAGCAAGCCAAGTTCTTGTCCGAAGTGGGTACAAAGCACCATCAAGGACTCACATTTGCAACAACTCCTAGATACATCATCCAAAGTCAAAATAAGGAGTCAAATAAGAAATGAGGTAAAATTTGCACTCATGAGTTCACTGATTGATAGCTCCGAGCCTTGATAATGTTCGTGAAGCACTCAGTCAACCTTAGTGGAAGGAAGCCATGGATATAGAAATTGACTCACTCAAGAAAAATCAGACATGGGAACTTGTCGATCTGCCTACAAGAAAGAAACCCATAAGCTACAAATGGGTTTTCAAGAAAAATATAAGGTAGATGGATCCATCGACAAACATAAAGCATGAATTGTAGCAAAAGGATATGCTTAGAAAGAGGGCATCGACTATGAAGAAACCTTTGCACCCACTGCGAAGATCAAGACCATCAGAGTTGTTTTGTGCACTGAAAACACAAAAAGGATGGAGACTTCAGAGATGGACATCAAGAGTGCTTTCCTAAATGGTGATATGAAAGAAGAAGTGTACATGACCCAACCTGAAGGATTTTTGATGAAGAACATCCTAAGAAGGTATGTCATCTCATCAAATCATTGTATGGACTGAAACAAGCTCCAAGGGCATGGTATATCAAGATCAATGATCACCTTTTACAGCATGGGTTCACTCGTAGTCCCTCAGATTCCAATTTGTATATAAAGAAGGTAGGCAAAGAAATTTTCATTCTTGTTGTGTATGTGGATGATCTTGTGATCACTAATAGTTCAGAAGATCAAGTTGATATTTTTAAGAATGATCTCAAAAGAACCTTGACATGACAGATTTTGGGGCTACTACATTATTGTCTTGGCTTGGAGATATGGAAAAAGAGCATCACATTTTCATCTCCTAGATAAAGTATGCCAAGAAACTCCTAGAAAAATATAGAATGTCGATTGTAAACCTATATCCACTCCCATGGAGAAAGGCTTGCAACTTTCAAGATTCCAGGACTCACCTCAAGTAGATGCTACTCTCTATAGGCAATTTGTTGGAGGGCTCATCTATTTGACATATACCAGACCATCTATGCTATGCTATCAACTATCTTTCTAGGTTCATGCAGGAGCCAAAGAAATGTCACTGGACTGCAAAAAAGCATGTTTTGAGATATGTTCTTAGAACAATTGATTATGGTCTAGAATATAAGAAGAATGATCAATTCTTCTTATAGGGATACGTCGACTCAAACCACACCGGATCTATTGATGATAGGAAGTCAACCACATGATACATTTTTCATCTTGGATCTGGACCTATCTCATGGATAAGAAAGAAGTAGAATATTGTTTCTATCTCATCCACAGAGGTAGAATATTGTGCCACACGAGGAGTTGTGTGTGAAGCGATATGGTTACGTCGCATTTTGGATGACCTGGGAATTCTGAAAAATAGTCACCTATTCTCTATTGCGATAATTAGAGTGTGTTGAAGCTCATGTAGAATCTATTTTTTCATGAACGAACAAAGCATATTGATATTGATTTCCATTTCATTCGAGATCATGTCTTAAACCATCACATTCAGCTCCAGTATTGTCCTATAGAAGCACAAGTTGCCGAAATTCTCACAAAATCTCTTGGAAAAGTGAAATTTGAACTTTTTAGGGGTCACATTTACAAGAATAATGTAATAAGGGGGAAATGTTAGCATAGTCTACATATGTTATCTTATTATTAGACTAGTTGTTATCTATTCCATTATTCTCTCCTTTTATTTGTATCTACTCCATCCATTCAAGGGAATATTGTTTATTCAATGTACCTATAAATATGTACCGTGCTTATGATATTAATAAGAATAAGAGATATCTAATCTCTATTCTCTCTCCATTGTTTCATCCTCTCAAGAAGTGGATTATGCCCATTCTAACTATTTTCATAAAGGAAAATATAGAGAAATAACATATTTTATGTTTTAATATTTTCATATAGGAAACATAAAGTAACAAGAGAGGTTTAATTTTTTTACCTTTTTACTCAGCATATAGTTTCACCATTCAGATATATTTCCTTGATATAGATGCATCTATTCTCTTCATATTAGCTGTCCAAAAATGTGCATCTACACATTATGAGAGTATTTAGAATGGACAGATGCATGTTCTATGAAAAGTGAAATATGTAACCTCAATTACTACTCCATACTATATGGGAATGGGCATATGCCCATTCTAACCATTCTCATATTAAAATAAAATATAGAGTAATAATAAATTTTATGTTTTATTATTTTTGTATACTAGGAAAATATTGTGTGAGAAAGTATATAAGTTACATTGTATCATTATCATACAAGAAACAAAGAGGAAAATTATATTTTTACATTTTTACTTTGCATATAGTTTCACCAATCAAATATATTTGTAAGATATAGATTCATCTATTCTTTCTTCAATTATTTGTTCGAGAATGGGCATTTGCACATTCTCGAGATATTTGGAATGGATAGATGCCCATTCTATGCAAAGAAAAATGTAACCTCTATTATTCCTCTATATTAAATGTATGAGGGTGAACATATTCCCATTCTAACCATTCTCATTAAGGAAAATATAATTTTTTTATTTTTATGTTTTATCATTTTAATAATTAGGAAAAATAGATTAGGATTATAAGTTTACATTTTTTATTATTTTCCATATAGTTTCACCATTCAAATATATTTCCTCGATATAGATGCATCTAATCTTTCTTCATTTTGACTCTACAAGAATGAGCATCTGCGCACATTCGAGAATATTTGGAATGGACATATACCCATTCTATACAAATTAAAAATGTAACCTCTATTCTTCATCCATTTTAATTGATGACCATTCTATGCAAAATAAAAATGTAACCTCTATTCTTTCTCTATATTACCTAATAATATGGGAATGATCAAATGTAGCATCTATTATTTCTCTATGTTACTAGTATATGGAAATGATAAAATGTAACCTCTATTTTTAAGTTTTCTAAATATTTCCTCAACGAGAATTTTTAAAATGGGTGCATTCCCATTATAACCATTCTCATTATGCAAATATAATGAAAGTATAGAGGTTACATTTTATCATTTTATTACAAGAAACATATAGGAAAAATTGTGGTTACTTGTTTACTTTAAATATAGATATAGAGTTTGAGATAGTCTCACCATTCATATATATTTATTTGATATAGATGCTTCTATTATTTTTTAATTTTGGTGAATCTATGAGAATGAGCATATTATCTGCCCACTCGAGAATATTTGGAATGGGCATTTACCCATTCTATGCAAATATAAATTATAATCTCTATTCTTCCTCCATATTAAGCTGTGTGAGAATGGGCATGTGTCCAATCTAATTATTCTCATAAAGGAAAATACAGAGAATCAATATAGTTTAAGATTTATTACCTTCATATAGAAAACATAGAGTAATAAAAGATGTTTTCATGTTTACATTTTTTCTTAGCATATAGATTCACCATTCAAATATATTTCCTTGATATTATAGATGTGCTATTCTTTCTTCATATTGGATATACAAGAATGCGAATTTGCACATTCTAAGAATATTTTGAATAGGAAGATTCCCATTATATGGAAATTAAAAATGTAAACTCTATTATTACTCCATATTAATTGTATGAGAATGGGCATATGCCCATTCTAACCATGATCATAATAAAAGGAAAATCTAGACAAAGACAATTTATATTTCACCATTTTCATATTAATAATATAATAGGAAAATATTCGAGAATGTATAGATGTTACATTGTATCATTCTCATACAAACAAAAAGAAATTTACATTTTTACTTTTCATATAGTTTCACCAATAATTAATATTTCCTTGATATAGATTCATCTATTCTCTTCATATATTGGCTATACAAGAAAAGGAATTTACACATTCTAAGAATGTTTTTAATGGGAAGATAACCATTACATGCAAATTAAAAATGGAACGTCTATTCTTACTCCATATTAAATGTATGAGAATGGACATATGCCAACTCTAACCATTCCCATTTAAAAGGAATATCTAGAGAAAAAATAAAGTTTATGTTTTATCATTTTCATATATGCAACATAGAGGAAGACTACAAGTTTACATTTTTACATTTTTACTTTGCATTTAGTTTCACCAATCAGATATATTTCCTACATATAGATGCATACATTATTTCTTCATATTGGCTATATGAGAATGGACATCGACCATTCTAAGAGCATTTGGAATGTGCAGAATTTTCCCATTTTATGCAAAGTAAAAACATAATCTTTATTTTTCCTCAGATTAACCATATGAGAATGGAAATATGACCATTTAAACCATTCTCATAAAGGAAAAATAGAGAGAAAGAACATAATTTATGTTTCATCAATTCCATATTGTTTTGAGTTTATATATATTTCCTTGATATATATTCATTTATTCTTTCATCATAATGGGTGTACGAGAATGGACATCTACACATTCTCGAGAATATTTGGAATGTGGAGATTCCCATTCTATGTAAAGTAAAATACATAACCTCTATTCTTACTCCATATTAACTATATGAGAATGGGAATATGTCACTTCTAACCATTCTCACAAAGGAAAATCTAAACAAAAAAAAGTTTGTGCAAAATAGATTAATAAAAGAGGTTTACATTTTTACCTTTTTACTTTGTATATAGTTTCACCATTCATATATATTTTCTTGATATAAATGCATCTATTATTTCTTCATTTTGGTTTTATGAGATATTTGGGAATCTTCCCATTCGATAATATGTGGAATGGATATATATATGCTAATTCTATGAAATGCCAAAATGTAACTTGTATTCTTATTCTATGTTAATTGTATGAGAGCTCGACATATACCCATTATAATCATTATTATAAGGCAAATATTATGCATTTCTATTTTGAATAGAATGGACATATGCCCATTCCAAATATTCTCGAGAATGGGAAAATGTACATTCTTATACATCCAATATAAAGAAAGAATAAATGCAGCTATATCAAGGAAACATATATGAGTGGTGAAACTATATGCAACGTAAATATTATCTAAATGTAAGCCTCTATTTTACTTCCATATTTTCTATGCCAAAACTATATTATATCTATATGCATTTTTCTTCTTCTTATTATTGTTTATATTATTATTCTTTTATTAATTATTAATATTAATTAATTAATTTTTTATTATTATATATTACTTAAATAATGAATACCTTTTATATTTCACTAATTTAATATTACCTATTAAATTTTATCTATAATGTTAATATTAAACATTTTTAACAAATGTTTAAATTTTTTTATTTAACATTTATATAATATTTATGAATAATCATTATTATTTATTTTTTTGGAAATTGGTAAATGTTGAGGGTGTTGAAAGGACCCACATCCTTTTACAAGGAGCCCTAAAGCTGCATAAAGTAGTTAAGAAAAGAAGAAAAGATGCCCGAAAGAAAAGGAAGCAAAGGACCAAGTAGGCCCCAATGAAACATAGAGAGGAAAAGGAACACCAGAAAGGAAAGAAAGGAGAAGCAACTGTCCAAAAGAAGGAGCAAGTTGCAGTAACAGACCAAAAGGAGAAGAAGCATTTCTAGAACAACTACACCCAATAACAATGAGATGGATGGAAAATGAAGAAGGGAAGATACGGCAAATTTCGGGGGGGCTACAAGATTGAGAAAGAGAACAAAAAGATAGAAAGGGGAAGAGAAAAACATGGAAATCAATACCTTCCCTTATTTCCCTTATTTGAATGCACTAATTTCCATTTATCCTACGTAATCATCTCTAAAATAAGAGGCTTACATTAAGTCCAAGGCTGAGGATTCCACAAGGGGGAGGCCATTATCCTTATCCGAGTCAGAGTGATCAGATTCATGGGGCCACTTTGGCACTAGAGATGGTCCTTCAAGGAGTAATAAATAGTAACTACGCAAGCTCTACAGAGGGAGTTGAATCGGTAGGGCTGCGCCGAAGGGACAAAAACTACAACAGAAGGAGCTATAACTACAACCGAGGGAGCTGTAGTTGTAATTAAAGGAGTTGTAGTTATTACTCTTTGATCTTCCAAGTCAGAATTGTCTTCTTTTTCTGAAAATTATTTTTCTTTTAAATTTGATGTGCTCCAATGCTTGGGAATTGCTCCTCTTTTGGGAGGAGCCTAAGTTTTCTTTTGAGGGAAGGCAACATGGAGATAACCCGGTGTTTTGCAATTTTGACATCTAAAATCAATTTTGACATCTACAGAGTATGAAAATCTAGTGTCACCCATTTTCAAGGGTCACAAGTAATGTTGAGATCAAATTAACTAGTGTCACCCATTTTAGGGTCGATGGAAAAGTGACCGGCGTGGGAATCTACAAGTAATGCCCCGACCTTGTCATGAGATAATTGACATCTAAATGGGGTGCAAAGATCTGGTGTGATAGAAGCAAGGATCTCTCAGGAATACGCGGTGAAAATGAGAGGCATGAGGATGCTATGTCTAACAAGGATAACTGTTCAATAATGATAGGTGGAAGTGGAGTAGATTCCGAATACTAATGTACGTAGGCCAACATCTATGTGATCGATTCACCTAGGACCTATGGATTCAATATTGATGGGTGTGGGATTTGTGGGTCAAAATAGATAGGATGTTTTTGTGGTCATAGGGTTATGGTCATGTGGGTGATTCTCTCTTAGTCCCTAATCCCTAGTATCAATAGTCATATGGATTTCTCACCTCTATATTAGAATACTTACGTAGGCAAGCTATGTCCGATTGTGATCTCTTTTGTCAGGAGTATCTCACATATATGCATGTTTGCAACCCGAATTCTTAAGCTGGTATCTATATCTCGTGAGAGTGTCTCCTATTTAGAATTATCAATTTTGTGATATGGGACCAAAGGATCCTAAAACCAAATGTATTTTCTCTCTTTCAAACCCTTCCAAATGTTTTCTCTCATCAAACCATGGATATATATCTAGGGTAATCTGTAGTTTGGTTGATTTGACCAAAATGTGTGTGCTTGGTCATCTTCTATGTTCAACCCGTGTAACTGGGAACTGATTTGTTGTAAGTTTACCATTGTTGGAAGACTTGGATCCTAAGATTCTGATCTATATCAGTTATTGCTGTGACGAGATTGGGTGGGGCACGATTGGCTCGAATACATATTCTCTGGGCTCTCTAGGTCCCGTGATTGTCATACAAAAGCAACAACGTAAATCCAAATGCAACAAAGTGTAAAATTAACTATGTGAAGTATATCTATAACATATATGACTTCTCTATTTTTTTGTATTTTTCTGATGAATTTATATGAATGAAATTGAAGGAGCAGCTATTTTAATATATCTAGAAATTGACAATTAATCTAATGATGAATTTAAAACAAACAAAGCAACCGAGTATAGCTACTTGCCTGTGCAGTTGTAAATCTATTCTAAACAATGAAATAACTGATCTAATCTATTTGAAAGACTCTCGATCCTACCTCAGAAGTGAGGAATGAATCATAGTCTCTCAGAAACTATCAATCCCCACAACTTCCCTGGCAATATCGAAAGTAAAATTGACTGAAATAAAGTGATTGGCTACTCTATTTGATATGCTTCTAATTAGAACTTTGAAAGCTAGAACCTGGATTCTGCAGAATAGTGGCGAATCCGATGGTGTGTGTGATTTTGTCCCCTCAGTGTGATCTCCGCTCCTTCGTGCTCACGTGGATCCAGAAAAAGTGTGTAATGCTAGCATCAACAAAAGTAGATATTGGGACAAAGGTAACTTAGGATACAGACTGAATACAATGCGAGTAGGAGAGAGATAGCGCAAGAGTACAGAGCTTGGCTTATGTAATTCCTAGCGGGATTTATTGTGAGTCATGCAACATAAAACGTCCAGAACCTGAAACTATCCTGTTTGAAGAACAAAACCTGCAACTTTAATGGCTTCCTATTGAAAAACAAACTATCTATTCCAATGGATTGGATGAAATGATAACAACAATTGCACAAGATGGATATGTGGCTTCCTAACAACAAACAACACTAACTAAGCATGCAATGAATGAAACTAAGAATTCTAAGAAAAATGAAAGACTAATCTATTGCAATGAGAAATTCAGAGGCAAATTTGAGGGGCCATTTGCTTGAGCACAAGCCAACTATTTATAGCATTTGCATTTACCCAAGGTAAAAACCAAATTGATCTCTTAAACTATAAACAATGGCAAAACACTATTCCAGGAACTAGAATCATTAATGCAAGCTCAAGGCGGTGAAAAAGATGGTAAACATTGAAATTTACGTGAGTCATGTTAAAAGAGCATTCTGGAAAACACGTGAAGGACCGCCGCCCTGAGCAGGGTGGCGGTTACAGGACCGCCGCCCCGATCAGTGGCAATGGTCACGAGACCGCCGCCTGTGCAGGGGGCGGCGGTTTCAGAATCAAGAGAAAAAGGAAAAGAAAAGAGGGGAAAAGAGAAAACAAAGCATGGGGGCTAAGCGGGGCACATGGGATGATAACACATACTGGAGAGATTTTTCCGGATCCCGAACACCTCACGAGGAGACTCAGTATCATCATTGGGGCACGTGTTACATTGTTCCTCAATGCAAGACCCTAAAATTTTGGGTACATGTACATATTGCCCCCTCGGAGAAGTGTTTTAGCCATGAAGAGGTGTAAAATGGTGGGTCCGAGTATGGCGGTCCCGAAATGGGAAGTTAGAAGTTATACCTGATACGTCCGTGTGTCGAAATGATGCCATCCAAAATTCCCGCCACCTGCAAAATGAAAAGAGAACTCAAGTGCAGATAGACAAGATAGATCGGAAAATAAACGCTAAAATAATGGGAAATGAGGACGTACCATTTGTGCGGGGTAAGAACTTACCTCCGGCGCTCCAAACCTACGTGAAAAAGGGCATTCAAAACAAGTCAGGTTGCTATATATGTAAAAGTGGGCCCATTTTCCTATTCATTTGCACGTGTTGATTTGGTTGGTTTTGAGCTCTGGGACCCATGGTGATGTTTCTTACGAGAGTAGAGTCAAAATGTTCGTGACGAGATAGCGATCATGCCTCCGTGAGCAGATCATCGACCCGCGAGATCACAGGTTAGTTTTCCTCAATTTATCATTTTTACCCCCAAAATTTTAAAATGTTAAAATCTTTGTCGTGGGGGTTATTTTTGAAAATGTTAGGTTCAAAAGGTCCATCTAGGGGGCGCCTACTGGGTAGGCTTTGTTTTTAGTTAAAATGGTCCTTTTTGGTGTTTTTAGGCCTTTTTAGGATATAAAACCCGCGTGGGTTTTCGGGACACGACCACCCACCCGAATAGGGCGGCGGTCTGGCGGATCACATGACCGCCGCCTGCTCAGGTAGGTGGACAGTAACGGTTACAAGACCACCACCCTTAAGGTGGCGGTTATGAAACCACCGCCCCTCTGTCGGGTGTTGGCTTCACATGTAATGTCAAAAGAACACTTGTTTGAAATTGTTTTTGCATTTTTAGCATTTCTATGTGTTTTCATGATTTTTCTAATGTCACTGGATGCTAACTTGCTGTTTTGTGTGTTTTTGGGTGTATGCAGGTGAGGGAGGAGTACATTCGGTGGAGCTAAGAGAGAGAGTGTGACTGGCTCCCAGCAGTGTTAGATGCCCTTTCACAGGATGAGCAGGATACTCTTCAGAGGGCTGGTATACTACGTATATCGCGGGTTCCACATGTTGCACCATCCAGTCACATACTCTGTGACTTATTTTCCTATTGGGATGCTGATCGGAACACCTTCCGATTACCAGGGGTCCGAGGTGAGTGGACCATCACACTGGAGGATGTTTACCATATCCTGGGGGTCCCGATCATCGGGAGATGACTCACCCTTGAGACAAAGCAGTTCACGGGCCCAGATAGCACAGTGGGCTTCTTACATGGGAGATGTAGTTATCTCCATGGGTTCGAAGAAGGGGGTCAGAGTTTGGTCTATTCCTAGTTTTCCCATCCCCTTGATTCGCCAGGCTATTATGGGGATCCTTGCCTCGAGATTGATCGGGGACAAGGGAGGAGACACACTACTATATTGCTGGTCCCCCATCATTGCACAGATCGAGGGACATGGCCGGATTTATGCCTGGGGAGCAGATATACTTGGGACTACCTACCATGACTTATACAGGGTAGTCCATTTACAGGGGCAGTCTTTGAGCCACCCGACCCTGGTTATGAGTTGGGTTTATGAGCACTTCATCCCTTATGGCAGAGGTGTAGAGGTGACAGATCCCGGAGCTGTGAGGGCAGCCAGATGGACAGATATGTCGGTGCTCAGAGCACCTCATCAGCCAGTTGCTTCTCTGACCACCGATGACATGGAGGCCACACCATATCAGACCATGGCAGGTTTATGGGGTGAGGAGGCTCTTACTTTGATCTCCTGCTCCACCACAGGGCAGCTCATTGACAGAGTAGGGCGAGTGGAGATACACCCCTTTGGCCGAGTTCCTCAAGCAGTTTGGCCTACCTTACATGGGCATGCTTCCCGGTAGTGCCAGTATACAGGTCAGTTCGAGAGGCCAGAGGGGGTCCTAGAGGCCGGGTTGGACAGTTGTTGTTACCCCTGGCATTCCTATTATGGCAGGAGGGTAGACGTGCCCGAGGGAGAGCCGGTGCTCCTCAGGCACCCTTACTTCAGATTGCCGGGTCCTGCCCATAGCAGTGATGACCCCATCGACATAGACTCCGAGTCCGAGGAGTTCACAGGGGGAGAGACAGAGGAGGAGACCGAGGGAGGATGAGTCAGGGGGAGAGGAGATCAAAGTGATCGAGTGGCATGACACTCAGGATATCATGCAGGCAGAGAGGGCAGAGCAGAGTGCAGAGAGGGTGACTCTGGTTTCAGAGGAGCCACTCTCCCAGGGCCATGGTGGGGAGGATGAGTCCATGTGGGATGCTACGTCACTCCAGCCACGGGGGGAGCACCTCGCCCGGCGGCGCATCATCGTGGGCAAAGTGCGACCCTAGAGATCCATCCTGGAGGCCCGGTGATCCGAGTAAGTTATCTTCTTTTTTTTTGAGTTAGGATTGCTTTAATTTCCATCTCTCCTTTTGTTTACACTTGTGTTTATCTCTTGTTTTATTTCTAATTTTTTTCTCCTTTGTTTGCAGAGACCACCGATGAGTGGCGAGACTTGATTCGCAGGGTATGCACCGATACCCTGATGATCCCCATGGAGAGGACCCATGCAGAGCTATCTGTGGATGCAGGGAGCCCTCAACAGCTAGCAGACATACTGACATCTTTCCCCTATCTGGCATGTGGCCAGGATGGTATCAACTCTCCGCATGAGCTAGTGGGTATAGGACAGCCGAGCGCCTGATGAGGAGTCATTCTCGTGGCGAGACTGTGGCTGCCCCTCGGGATCCTGAGCCCTCCGTGCACTCAGAGCGCCGGCGTAGCCGGAGTCCTAGGTGTGGGCGTGCACCTTCAGAGGGGTCTCATAGGGATTGAGAAGCCACTTGGCTCTCCTAGATTTTTGTATGATATTTTTGTATATCCCGGGCTCTTTGAGCATTTTGACCATGCTTAGCGCATGATGGCATTGTACAGGAATTTTGATCATTTATATACTTATATTATTTTTGGATCAAACCCTTGGCATCTATGATTTTCCATTTCCGTTTTCCATTATGTGAACTATGATGTTATGCTTATATGCTTTTTAGAATGTATGCAATGGAGAACAAATGATACAAATGTTTACTTTCTTTTTGTATTTCATGATGCTGATATATGATAATGTAGATACAATGTGATTTTGAATCTTAGTTTCTGTAAGCAATTTTGGATACTTCATATTTGTTTTGGCAAAGTGGTGAAGATAAGCCGGTATGATGAGTAGATAGACTTGCCCCACTCCTAACCCCACGCAACTAGTAAGATGCGAGGGCTCATCACCGAGAGCTGGAAAGGGCACAAGTTATGAAATGTGTTGAAATGATAGTGATGAAAGATAGACAAAGCTTTGGTGGAACCAAATTAGGATGCTACAAGCCTACTCCACTCGAGTGACTTCATAGTTTTGGGATGCAACTTGCTTTGTGGTTTATCTAGACTTAGATCCGTAGATGGCCACATGGTAGACAAAATCTGGGTTTTAGGATTTTTAATTCTCTTGGAATTTTGGACATCCGATTCATTTGTTTTTGACTCAAGACTTCAAGATTTGAATTGTTTGTTTATGACCTTTTACGTTTGTTTGTCAAGAGGACCCCCTACACTTTGCCCCATGCTACTAGTAAGAAGCGTGGGTTTATCACCATAGGCAAGGCATAGGTGAGTAAGGGCATTTCCATCCTTTCCCAACCCTACGTCACTAGTAAGAGATGCAAGCTCATCACCAAAGGTTGGTGGGGCAAGGAAATGTGTAAATTTAAAATTTTCTGTTTGATTTATATTTGACTTGTTTACTTGAGAAAAATGTCAGTGTGTTCTTATTTCCAAAGAGATATATGTACGGGATAGATGTGACACAATGAAGCTTCTAGAATAGACCATAGGCAAGACACCTATCCTAAGAAGAAACCAAAAGTGAGAACAAACCCTGCAGATCTTGGTATGGTTACCATTAAGACCTTGTCATATCTAGCTTTATTTGATGAAATGATTCCGAAATAGTTTGATGATATCATGGAAATAGAGAAGTATGATTAGAGTGTTTATGCCAACAACATCATGAGTTTGTAATGAATTGCTTTGAGAATAAATTCCTTGATCACAAAATTTGTACAAAACAAGTGGACAAAATGATCCTAACTATATGAAGATGCAATGTAGATATAATTATACAAGTAGTACTAGTTGCTTACGCGTAGAATCATTTGAGGTGTAGGGAATTGACTGTTTCACCAAATTCCTCACCTTCCAGTGTACATAGGAGATATGCACCATTTCCATAGTCCTTCATGACTCGGTATGGGCCCAACCATTTGGGCCGGAACTTCCTTCCTTCGCCGGTCTTTTTGTCGATCCGGCTGTCTAGCCTTAGAACTAGATCACCTTCATATATGTCATGTTCATAGACTTTCTTGTTATACTGCCGGCACATCCGGTCAGCATAGACTCTGTGCCACTGTTCAACATCTATCCTAGCTTCATCTAGGCTTTCTAGTTGGGAGAGACGTGCTTCTCTGTAAGCGTCTTCATCTAGAATCCCTTGTAATGAGATACGGAGACTGGGTATTTCAACCTCAAGCGGGAGAACTGCTTCTACCCCGAATACCAGTGAAAAAGGAGTGGCTCCTGTTGGTGTTCTTATTGAGGTTCGGTGGGCCCATAAGGCTGGATATAACTTCAAATGCCAATCTCGTTTGTTTTCTTTCACCATTTTAAGGAGAATGGCTTTTAATGTTTTGTTTGTCGCCTCAGCCTGTCCATTGGCTTGAGGGTAATACAAGGAGGCCGTATGATGGCTTATTTTAAATTTATTACACAATTCGTGAACTTCATCATTCTTAAAAGAAGTCCCATTATCTGAGATAATGATTTGTGGACACCGTACCTGCAAATGATTTGGTTCAAAATGAACTTGGTGATTACAGAACCCGGCACAGTAGTAAGAGGCATAGCCTCTACCCACTTGGTAAAATATTCGGTGGCCGTGATTATGAAATTATGGCCATCTATAGATGAGGGAGAGAATTTCCCTATTAAATCTAGGCCCCATGTAGAAAAGGGCCATGGAGT
This sequence comes from Taxus wallichiana var. yunnanensis, assembly GCA_018340775.1. NCBI lineage: Eukaryota > Viridiplantae > Streptophyta > Pinopsida > Cupressales > Taxaceae > Taxus > Taxus wallichiana. The sequence continues at coordinate 685,378,106 of CM031243.1, forward strand.
AGTGATTGGTTGTAGAGCTTGTGCTGGCATGTGAATCTCATGGGAGAATTCTTGGCACTTATGACACCTTTGTACAAACTCTACTGCATCGTGTTCTAGAGTAGGCCAGAAATAGCCCATCCGATGTATTTTATGAGTGGTGGCATGGCCACCGAAGTGGCCTCCACACATTCCACTGTGAGATTCGTGGAGAATCTTCTTGGATTCTTCTGTGTCGACACATCTTAGAAGCATTCCATCGAATGCTTTTCGATAGAGCACTTGCTCTATGATGACGTATTTAGCTATGATAATGCGTAACCGCTTTCTTTGTTGTGATGTAACACCTTCGGATATGTATGGTCCATGATATAATTAATAATATCAGTGTACCAAGGACACTCAGAGATAGAAGGTCGGGTTTCGATGTAGTATATGCACTCATCGGGAAAGTCCAGATCTACTAGATCACCTCCGTCTAATGGATTATCAGCTAACCAATCCATGATGATTTTCCTTTAACAGACTTTTGATTTATGAATGTTAATTCAAATTCACCCATTAAGGTTATAAAGCATCCAACCTTTTTAGATAAGGACCCTTGCGTGAGGAAAGTTCAGTAAATGCTCTGTCTTTACAATGACCTTTGTTTCTTGATTTAACATGTAATGTCTTAAGCATTTGGTTGCAAAGACTATGGTGAGGCATTCTCGTTCTACTTGCGTGTAGCGTGTTTCATAGTCGAGCAATGTCCGGCTAATGAAATAGATCGCACGTTCTCTCTTGTCATCATCTTCTTGAGCCAGCATACAGGCTAGCGAGACATTGGTGGCTCACGAATATAAAATTAATGGGTGATCCGGCTTAGGTGGCATTAGCGTAGGTGGTGATAACAAGAAATGCTTAACTACGTTGAAAGCTTCATTGCAGTCTTTGGTCCAATCAATGCTATAATCTTTCTTGAGTAGATTGTTGATTGGATGAATGGCAAAACTTAAGTCCGGGATGAATCTCCGGATTGCACCAAGTTTTTCGAGAAATGACCTGATTCCAGATTCATCCGAAGGTGGCACCATTTCGAGAACAACCTTAATTTTGGTTGGGTCAACATCAATCCCACGTGATGATATAATGTAACCTAGGAGCTTCCCCCCGTTACACCAAAGATGCATTTTTCTAGATTTAGCGTGACTCCGTATTCTATTAGACGTGAGAGAATGACACGAAGCACTTCCGGATGGTCACAACGCTTCTTGGCCTTGGCCAACAAGTCATCTACGTAGGATTCCACAATTTTGTGAATAAGATCATGAAATATGTACGTCATAGCCCGCTGGTATGTAGCGCCAGCGTTCTTGAGACCGAATGGCATAACAACATAGCAATAGGTTCCCCAAGGAGTTATAAACGTGGTTTTAGCTTGATCTTGTTTGGATATTCTGATTTGATTGTATCCCGAGAATCCATCCATGAGAGACAAAAGCTCAAACCATTGTTGCATCAACAATGACATCTATGGATGGTAATGGGAAGTCATCTTTAGGACATGCCTTGTTAATGTCTCGGAAGTCTACACAGATGCGTATCTTTCCATTCTTTTTGAGAACCGGAATGATATTAGATACCCACTGAGAGTAATCGACTGGTTTGATGAATCCTACTTGGAGGAGTTTCATTACCTCCTCTTTCACCATGAGAGCTACCTTGGGTTTCATTGGTCTTGATTTTTGTTTAATCGGTTTTGCATCTGATTTAGTGACGAGGTTATGCACCGCAATGTGTGGTGCAACCCCTGTCATTTCTTTATAATTAAATGCAAAAGCCTTCTGATGTTCCTTGAGGATCCGAGTGTGTATTTCTACTTCTGATGGAGTTAACGAGGATCCTAACTTCAATATCCTTGGTTCATCTTCCATTCCGATGTTAATATCAATTGTTTCTTCGATTAAAGAAGTGTTACCTTCTTCAAACTCAGGCGGGGCTGGAGGTAGTTCCAGATCATCTCCATTCTCGACTGTGTATATGCTGAGTTCCTTTTGTGGGGGAAGTTCTGTCATGGGATTCCCGAAGTAAGAAGATGAATGTGGGATTAAAGACAAATCTATTATGTGATGGGTGAGATGTAACGCCGCATAGGCATTTAAGTAATCAAGAGTGATTGTATCACTATCAATGTGGTTTAGGATAGTAGATTTGTTCTCATCTCTGTTCGTTAAAAGAGGGTTTGACATTGTTTTTACCAATGGTTCAATACGAAGGGATACCATGAAATGGGTGTCCTCTAACTTACTATTTGGAGTAAAGCATGATGCTGAGGTTGCTATTGAATCGGTGAGAAGATTTTGTTCTCATGGGATTGCTTCAATTGATATGAAGTCAAACTCCTTGCTTAAATTCAATACAACTATTTTGTAGAGCTGTAAGTGTTCGACTCGGTTTCATACACCTCAGAGACTTGGTTAGCTACCAATTGCGAGTCTCCTAACACTCTGATGTTATCAACACCGATTCTTTTAGCTAAGATGAGGCCAAGGAGGAGGGCTTCATACTCAGCGCCGTTGTTTGTGCATTCAAATTTAGTTTAAAGGAAAATGGTAGGACTTTTCCCTTGGGAGAAGTAAGGATTACACCTGCCCCAGCTCCGTAACGACATCTAGCTCCATCGAAATGGAGAGTCCAATACTTAGCTGGGAATATGGGTGTTGGGATATTTGTTGTGTTAACATCCTCTACCTCTACCATGCAGAGATCTACTGCTGGAAGAGAACCAACACCTAGGGTGTATCCCATGCCTACAGAATCAAATGGTAGGAACATTGGTAGATCCTGTTCTAGTAATTCAACAATTTTTGCAGTAGTTCCTAATGATACTATTTCTACAATGTTAGCCTCATCTTTGAGGGCCGGGATCATCTTGACTAGGCTCATAGTTTCAAGATCTATTGTAGGTACCAAATTTTCTCTGGTTTTCAGTCGTGGGTTTATTAAGTTGGTTTGTTGGGAGTTCAAACTCCGAGTGAACACCTGGTCTTCTTTAAGTCAGCCAAGTGTATATCGAATGGTTTTGGATCACCTTTGGCTATGAATATCTTTCCTAAGTGTAAAAACCTTACTTCTTGAAATAGCGTAGAAGGGATTGCCTTCATATGGTGTATCCATGGTCGGCCGAGGATCATATTATAGTTAGTTTCCGATCTATAATATAAAACTCAGTCAGGATTGTTTTGGGTCCTAAGGTGACCGGTAGTATTATAGTTCCAATGAAGTGGCTTTAAGGCTATCATAGCCTCTTAGTGTATTTCGAGTCGTGGAACAATTTGTTTCTCCATACCCTAGCTTTTGAAGGAAAGAGAAGGGGACTATATTAACTGCTGCCCCATCATCAACCATCGCACGTTTCACATAATTGTTATAAACCCACACTTGCAAGTGTAAGGCTGGATCACCCTCTGTGCGATCTCAGCATCTGTTGGCATTTTGTTTATTTCGAATATGAATTCGACATCCCTATCCGGCTGTCCCGGAGGATGGATATCAAAGTCTATATGGTTTACCTGTGTTTCGGGAGGTGGAGTGATGTTAATTAAATGACCTAAGCCTAATGCCTCTAAAAGAGCAGCCCTGTGAGTAGGGGAGTTCTTCAATAAATCCAAAAAGGAGATGTGCGAGAAGGTTTTTGTTAGATCATTAATTAAATCATAAGCACCCACGGGTTTTATTAATACTTGTTGGATATTGTCTGTCTTCTAGTGGGTAGCTTGGACTTAGCTGAGAGGAATATTCTCGTGTCCTTGTTACAGCTTCTACGGGTAGTTCGGCATCTAACTCCACTAAACCGACTATCTTAGGTCATGGCTGACTTCCTAATTGTGGCGCAACTAATGGATTTAGTGAAGTTGAGGCTTCATGATCATTGTTTCCTGTAATTACACCCTTGTTTGTCCCATTTGGATTTAACTTGTTATTGTTGTGATTTGGGAGCGGATCATTGAAGATCTTGAGGGGTGCATTTTGAGGGGAAACTGCCCCTGTAAAAGTATTTGGTGCCGGTGACGTAGGATCTGCCAAGAACATATCTATGAAAAGTTGTCTTTGTTCCTCTGGAAAATGTTGCATGAATTTATTGTAGTCACGACACATGTTCTAGTGTCATGGCCTCGATTTTGTGGAAACCACAATACGAGTTAGGATTGTAATTCCTAGTTTGTTGGCTTGGTGTATATTGTGGCCCAAAACTCTGATCAAACCGTTGCCTATTAGGATTAAAATTTTTGCATTTGTTGTTTTGGTTTTGAATTCTGGTTTTGATACCCAGTTGAGTTTTGGTTTGGACCCCGTGTAGGGTTTTCCGTTGTTGTTGTTGTTGTTGTTGTGGATGATTAAAATCCACTGTATTGATTGTTGGAGTAAAGTTGTTGTTTCGTTGGTTGTTTATTTGTGGTGGAGTATTCACAACATTTACCTTTCTAGCCTGATCAGTTACTCCATCTGTTGTCACTCCGTGATTTTTATTAAGGATTTTAGGTCCTTGATTGACATTCGTGGTAGTAGGATAAGTTGTAGTGTTCTGGTTGGAGGTGATTAACCTCCCATTTGTTCCATATGTTTTACGACCACTATCAATTACCGCTTGATCTATTCGGAGAGCACTCTCAAGTACTTCATCGTAAGTTCTTAGTGGGAACTTTTGGACTTCTTCCTTCACTTCTCTGCTGAGAGAATGAAGGAATAAATCACATAGTTCCATTTGGTCCATATTTGGAGCACTTGCCGAAGAATAAAGAACTGTACGCCACCTCTGGATGAAATGGGCAATGATTCATTGTGTTCTTGCTTAATATGCAAGAATTCCCTGATTCCTGTTCTTAATAGTTTGTTCATGTCAAATGCCTTGATGAACTCTGAAACGAGTTGCTTGAATGAATGGATGGAAGCCTCAGGTATTCTATAATACCAATCGAGAGCGATGCCTTCCAAGGTTTTTGGGAATATTTTAGCAACAACCCCATCCCAAGGGAGTAATTCTCGAATGGCTGTAGCGTAAGCCTTGATATGTGCATTCGGATCTCCCTCACCTTTGTACTTGGGAAAATCAGGAAGGGGTCTTGGAAGCATGACACTTCGTATGGTGAAATCTAAGGGCTCTTTCAAATATTCTGAGTAAGTCCCTATCGCATATGTTTTGACCATTGATGGTGCCTGCTGAGGGAGTGGCGGTGGAATGGGTTGTTGACATGGCGTTGCATATGCGTTGGTAGGAGCGTAAGGAAACCCCTGTGGTTGAGTAAAAATGTCGGAGAGAGGAGAACATATCCCCTTGTGGTGATTTGGAATACATGTTTAAGTATGAAGGGGTATTGTCCAAGAATGGATTATTTTGTACTAGACCGGGAGGTGTCAGAACGGTGTTAGAAATGACGGTTCTAGTTCGGCGTTTGTTGTGAATACTGAGGAGTCACACCTAACATACCTATTCCTGTGAGGAGGTCTATTTGGCTAGGATTAGAATTTCCTGCCTGCATGAGTTGAGAATGGTGATTTGCCTGAGCAAGTTCTAACCCCCTCACTTTTTCTACTAACGTTGAAATGACTTCATTTGGTGAAGTCACGGTATTTTTCCTTAGCGGCATTTGTTGTATATCATGGTGTTGTATAGGCATGTGATATCCTGCTATGAATTGATCGCTGCCCTGCCAAGTTTCCCCGAGGGCATTTCCTGTATGCAGTGGCATGAAGGTATTTCCTTGAAAAGAGACCTCGGGTTGTGTTTGTAAATTCCCTATAGGTGGGTACATACTCCGAGAGCGTTGTTCATTCCTGACATAACGTACTGAATGTTCATCATCTAAACCTAGGTATGGGTCTGATTGTCTGCTAATTTGTGGTCTAAGTAGTATCTGAGGAGACGAACCAGATTCTCCTGTGAACGTCATATTGTTCGAGCCTGAAGGCTCTATTTGTTGTGTTTGAGTGAGCTGATCCAACTCCTCTATTTGGAAAGATGAGCTATATCTGACCCTTGGAGTTTGTGTTGACAACTGGTTAGTTGAGTAGTTGTCACCCCATACTGAGAGCGAGGGTGATGATTATCTATTCAGTTGAGCGTAGTATGCCTCAAGACCTAAGAGAGGCCTACCATATGCATCGAATCCCGACATATTCGGGGGGTATATGAATACCCACAGAATAATGGGAAGGAGCGAAGGTGATGGTGAAAGATGATGAGGTAGTAAAGATGAAAAAAGTCATTTAATTTAAAAGAACTAGTAGAAATCTGACTCCAGAGCAGAAAGTAGAAAGTTTCACGTCGGGTTCACCAATTTTGTATGATGGAAAAGTGACAAGTGAGCGTGGGAATCTACAAGTAACTTTTCTCACACCCGACCTCCCGAGGTCATGCCGAGACAGCCGGTGGGGATTGAATATGTGGGATGCAGAAAAACTAGTTAGGCAATCTAATGTCTTCGACGCGCACTAGTGGAAATTGTGAATCTAAGGCAAAGAAGGCCCTCCTAACCTGAACTGGTGTGATAGATCGATCAGCAAGGATGACTGCTCAAAGGCTCCAATCAATATCGAGCTCTGGCGTGATTCGGTCTATGGGTTGTGGAATATGTGGAAAATGACCTGGGATAGTTTCGTGTATGTTTCAGATAAGGTCATAGGGTGGATGGTAAATATAATTGACTCTATGGGTGATTCTCTGGCCTAGTCCAGAACTCCTTAGCTTCGTTAGCTGCTATGTCTAACAAGGATAACTGTTCAATGATGATAGGTGGAAGTGGAGTAGATCTGAATACTAATGTACGTAGGCCAACATCTATGTCTGATTCACCTATGGACTCATTGGGTTAGGATTTGTGGGTCACAACCATAGATTCATGTTTGTTGTGGTCCTACTATGGTCATGTGTGGAATCAGTCCCTAATCCCTAGTATCCAATAGTCATATGCTTTTCAGCCTCTATATTTAGAATTATCAATTGTGTGATCTTTTCAGAGTATCTCACAGGCATTCGTGCAACCTGAATTCTTAAGCTGGTATCTATATCTGTGAGAGTGTCTCCTACATCTGGCTGTGGGACCAAAGGATCACAACCAAATGTTTTCTCTCTTTCAAACCCTTCCACAGTCATGGATATGTATCTAGGGTAATCTGTAGTTTGGTTGATTTGACCAAAATGTGTGTGCTTTGGTCGTCTTCTATGTTTAACCCGCTTAACTGGAAATTGATTTGTTGTAAGTTTACCATTGTTTGGAAGACTTGGATCCTAAGATTCTGATCTATATCAGTTATTGCTGTGATGAGATTGGGTTGGGGCATGATTGGCTCGAATACGTATTCTCTGGGCTCTCTAGGTCCCGTGATTGTCATACAAAAGCAACAATGTAAATTTAACTATGTGAAGTATATCTATAGCATATATGACTTCTCTATTTTTGTATTTTTCTGATGAATTTATATGAATGAAATTGAAGGAGCAAACTATTTTAATATATCTAGAAATTGACAATTAATCTAATGATGAATTTAAAACAAACAAAGCAACCGAGTATAGCCACTTTCCTGTGCAGTTATAAATCTATTCTAAACAATGAAATAACTGATCTAATCTATTTGAAAGACTCTCGATCCTACCTCAGAAGTGAGGAATGAATCATAGTTCTCTTAAACTATCAATCCCTACAAACTTCCCGGCAATATCAAAAGTAAAATTGACTGAAATAAAGTGATTGGCTACTCTATTTGATATGCTTCTAATTAGAACTTTGAAAGCTAGAACCTGGATTCTGCAGAATAGTGGCGAATCCGATGGTGTGTGTGATTTTGTCCCCTTAGTGTGATCTCCTCGCTCCTTCGTGCTCACGTGGATCCAGAAAAGCGTGTAATGCTAACATCAACAGAAGTAGATATTGGGACAAAGGCAGCTTTAGGATACAGACTGAATACAATGTGAGTAGGAGAGAGATAGCGCAAGAGTACAGAGCTTGGCTTATGCAATTCCTAGTGGGATTTATTATGAGTCATGCAACATAAAACGTCCAGAACCTGAAACTATCCTGTTTGAAGAACAAAACCTGCAACTTTAATGGCTTCCTATTGAAAACAAACTATCCTATTCCAATTGATTTGGATGAAGTGATAATAACAATTGCACAAGATGGATATGTGGCTTCCTAACAACAAGACAACACTAACTAAGCATGCAATGAATGAAACTAAGAATTCTAAGAAAAATGAAAGACTAATCTATTGCAATGAGAAATTTAGAGGCAAATTTGAGGGGCCATTTTGCTTGAGCACAAGCCAACTATTTATAGCATTTGCATTTACCCAAGGTAAAAACCAAATTGATCACTTAAACTATAAACAATGGCAAAACACTATTCGAGGGAACCATAATCATTAATGCAAGCTCAAGCGGTGAAAAAGTGGTAAACATTGAATTTTACGTGAGTCACGTTAAAAGAGCATTCTGGAAAATGCGTGAAGGACCTTCACCCCGAGCAAGGCGGTGGTTGGTTACAGGACTGCCGCCCGATCAGTGGCGGTCACGAGACCGCCACCCAGGCAGGGTGGCGGTTTCGTAACTGAAGAGTAAAAGGCAAAGAAAAGAGGGGAAAAGATAAAAACAAAGCACGCTGGGGTTAAGCGAGGCATGCGGGATGATAATGCATACTTGGAGAGCTTTTTTCGGATCCTAAACACCTTGCGAGGAGACCTGTATCATCATTGGGGTACGTGTTACATTGTTCCTGCAGTGCAGTACCCTACAATTTTGGGTACGTACAATAACCTTTGGTCGTTGACCTTGATGAACTGCTCAAGGAGGTTTCCAATATCCTTTAGAGAGGAATTAAAATGAAGGGGTAGATTTGGTAACCTCACCCAAACTGGGACCCGAGTGATAGAGAAGGTATTTGGGTCAGAATATGGAAACCGTGGGGTAGTGAAAAGTCTTGTCGAACCCCGGAACCAAGGGTCCTTGTCCATGGCTCTTTGGAAATCATGTTATTCATTAAAAAAATAATGAAGAAACCCTGAGCACAGAGGAAATATTTACAATTTTCTATCCATGAGGTGTGAATCCATTGGACAACTGCGTTTGACGATGGCTAGACACCATAAAATTTGCATATAAGGGATTTTGCTTTAATCTTCTTGAAAGCGAAAGTTCAAATATTCTTCATCTTTGATCTCCAAGACAAGGTTTTTAGAGGCTTGATCAACGATGTAAGTTGGGGGAGGAGAAGGGGAAGTTGTTGGATATTTCGAGGATGAGGAATTTTTAAATAGTACCTCCTTGAAGAGACAAAGCTACGATTCTTGGTCCCTCCCAAAATAAAACTAGTCACAAAAATCAAGGAATCCTAGGCTATCCCGTAGGAGAAAAGAGGAAAATCATCCACTACTAGTTTTCCCAAAAACATGAGGCCAAAAGAGCCCAACTTATAACCTAATTTTTGGGCAAGAGTACATTTCAAATCCAACCCATTAGCAAGTCTGGTGTAGGGTCGAGTATATTACCAAGAAGAGTACGGGAATTTTTTTGGAGATGCTCTACACGGCCAGTGAGTGGTTGGGGGAAACGTGAGTGAGGACATAATACGTAGCAGATGGAGCACCTGTAAACTCTCTCATTTATTTGTGATCAAATCTACCCTCTAGAAATTTATCCCAACCATCCTCATAGCCAATAATGAGCCTATTGATGGCCTTGTCATTATGTATTGATAAGGACGAATCCCAAACTTCACCTCCAATGGGTTAGCTAGGATAGTAGTCATCACATCCAACTCCAAAGAAGCATCCCTGCATCAAACTACACCCGAAGCTTCCGAGGATCACAGGGGAAGGATTAGGGTTTTCATGACCATATTCATGAGTAATCTTCTATTTTGCGGGAGTTTCTCCTTCAATTTTAATGAGCTTTTTTAGTCATTATTATTTATTACTTAGTAAGTATTATTATTATTATTTTTCAATTAAATATTATTATTATTACTAATTAATTAATTAGTTTTATTTTCTATTATTATTAAGTATTATATATATAACACATATTTTAGTAAATTTGGAAATATTCTAATGAATCGGACTCAAAGATTACAAGTTTTGGAAGAAATCTATCTCCATTTTGCATATATTGGATTGCATTAGTAGCAATATTGGGTTCCAATATTGTCATTATTGACTATTCAAGTTCCAATTTTGCTATTATTGGATTCTAATTTCACTATTATTGTATTCCAATTTCACTATTATTGGATTCCAATTTCATTTTTTTAGATTTTCATGTTAGGAGTATGTAAGGTTAGCGGACACTAACTATTATAAGGCATGAGCCTGTTGGATTAATAAAAGAAAAATAATAATAAATAAAGTGCAAGTCTTGATGTAAGATTATCGATTGCTAACTATTACAAGGAATGGGCTTGTTAGATTAAAACTAAAATTAAAAATAACAATAAATTCCTGCAAAATTAAGTTCAATGTGTGAGCCTCACAATTCAAAGTGAGAAGATAACACTTCTAAAGTGAAAGGAAATTGTGAGCTCTCAATTTCAAAGTGCGAGGGTCACACTTTCAAAGTGTGAGGCTCATGCTTTCAAAGTAGGAGGATTGCACTTTCAAAGTACAAGGACTCACACTTTCAAAGTGCGAGGACTCACACTTTCAATGTTGGAGTCATTATGTGCATCCTTGATATTGACATTGACCTCAAATGCTAATAGTGTTATTTTATTTATTTATTCATGGTAAATGGTTTTGAAGAGACCATACCTTGAAGTACATCCAAAAGGCTCAACAACCAAGATTATCAAGATGAAACAAGGTGGTTTTTTGATCCATGGGGGCCACACCTTAGACAAAAGCCGTAAAGTAGGAAACAACTAAAAAAGTACTAAGGAAGGTGTAAACCGCCGCAAGAAGCCCAACTACGAATAGAGAACATCAAAACAACAGGTGACAACAACTGCACAATAAGAATACAACAACAAACAAAAAGACAAAGGCACTAATACTCAAACTTATTGTAAACCTTGAGTGCAATCTTGAGTGCCTTATAGAGGTTCATAATAGTGCCAATATTAGGGTCCCAGTTGGATGCTTTGAAATTCTTGGTGATCCTTCCATTCTTCCAAGATGAGGTAGGGATGCCACTAATATCACATATCTGAAGAATGTGAACTTGAAGAAGATCGAGGACTGCTCTGTGAATGGCGAGTTGGTTGTTGTGATTTTCTTCAAGAGCTCTGATTTGAGTAGACAGAGTATTGATTTCCTCTCTAAGGCTGGAAATGGAATCAGAATCTAAGTTCTTATTGCCAAACTTGAGGAGAAAGTCTACGTTATCTTCAATGTTTTTCGAGCTTTAGCTTACAAAACTTGAATTTTTCTAACACACGGGGTATCCTATTCATAAGGGCTTACATGGTTGAAAGTAGGGGATTTCTTCATAAATTAACTCCTTACCCTTTGTGTTGCTTCTAAGCATCCGTTTTTGAGAAGGTTCACAGACAAAGTCTCAAATGAGGGGATTCTTAGAGCAGATGTGGGGTTACCGAGGAGAGGGAGGAGCTAAAAGGGGATCCGATTCATTGGACACAACATCCAGAATGAATTGGTGGATAAGAAAAAAATTCTTTAATGGAGTGGCATTAACCGTTATGGGCTTGGTCCTCTAAAACATAATTCTCTAAGGAGTGCATAATATAGTGTGGCAGACTAACCTTAGCTTCACGCCTGAAGTGGTTGAGAAGAACAAAATGATGCAAAGGGATAGTTGAAAACCTACCTTTAAGCATAATGTAGTAGACCATCATGCGTGCAACTTTGTCGAAGGGTTGCTAATGGTGTTATTTTTATTTCTGGTCAAACTTATAATTAAATTAAGTTCTCATTTTTGTTTTGATTCTATCAAAATATTACCTTTTGTTTGATATTATAATAGTGAAATTATTGAAGCAAAATATCAAACTTATGCTAGTTGGTCATTATGTTTTTGGGTTAAATTTGAAAATTACTGAAGATACGTGGTAGAAGTAATTTTGTTTTGGTAGACATTTAAGTTTTCTTATCTCAGTCATAGAATTGAAACAACTCAAGTCTTCTTTTCTTAGATTGTACACAACCTTAAGTTTACTACTGCTTATTATTATAAATTATATCTTAGATTTATCATTAAAGCCAACAACATCATTGGGAGCTATGTATATCAAAAATTCAATTACTGTGAAAGAAATTATAATTTATTCTTGTAAATTGTTCCATTCTCCATATAAATGATGAGTCACTTACTTCCATTAGGAATAAAATGAATTAATCCTTAACACAATGCAAACAAAATTCTTGTGAGAAAGATAGTCAAATTCCCTTGGAGATAAATTGAACCAATATTGTATGGTTTACATAAATCAAAAGACACATTGTGCCATAATTATATTATTTGTGAGTTAAAAATTTCCACCATCTTTTACCCACCACCTTTTTCCTGTGTTGGAAACTATGAATGAGCCACATTTACATCACACCCTTATTGGCATGTTGTGTTCTAGGTGTTGTTATTGATGTAAAATATCATTAATGAAAAAGAGGATGATGGAGAAGAGTCATAGGTTTCTTATTAGGATGATTTCATGGTGTTTCAGGGTAGTGGCATGACAACATGAGTTGATTCAGTGAGATTGGCTTGGTCTAGCAAGCCTAGTCAGGTGACCTAGCTAGCCTAGATGATGGAACATGGTGGTTTAAGTTTCTTGGTAGATTTAGGTGAATGGTAGCATCATGGAAGGATTTTTTTGGAGTTCTTAGGAAATCATATGAGTTTCGGGGTGTAGGTATAGGTTGAAGTCCAAGATTCAGGTGCTCATCTAGACTAGGTCTAAGTGCTTAGAGGCATGAGGATGAGTTTTAGAGCTATGTGAGATCATGAATGTATGTAGGTGAGTTATTCATGATGTATTAAGGTTGTTAGGACATTTTGGAGAGGTTTTATGATGAGTTACAGTGTTGGTTCAATTGACCCTATCCTAAACCATGCAAAATCCCAAGGGATAGTCATGAAAATGAGATGTGATGAGAATATGGAGACCTATTTTATCCATTATGATGATTAGATATGATGCAAAGGGGTTTCCTAGAGGTTTGAGAAAATTTTTGAGTCATTCGAAGAATATTTTGCAAGTTATGTTGTTTTTGGTGAAATAGGGTTAAGAAGAAGGTGATTTCCAGCTCGAATTGCAACTTCTGATGCTCACCATGAATTGTGTGATTTACATGGGACCTTGTGTATTTCAAGGATGATTTTAAATTTATTTAATAAGGTTTAAAAAAATAATGAGGTCATTTCATCGTCAGTTTTTATGAACGAATGTTAAAAAGGTAAACAACATTTTATGAGCTTGAAATCCTAACTCAAAAGTGGTAGGATATATTTACTTCATAAGTGCCCAAAATTTATTTATTGTTATAATTTGATTATGTTATGATGTAGATGAATAATCTAGGTTTCTAGAAATTTATGATAGAGCATGTGGTAATGAGTGGACCCCACCTAAAAATGTAAGTTTTGAAGAAGTCCAGTTTGAGGAAAGGTTGTCCAAAGGAGTTAAAAAATAAATTGAATTTTTTTTTAGTATGGGAATTATAATTGATGTAAATTAATGTTTCAGATCATGGTGATGCTTATAAATGGAAAAGCGTTCCCTATTTATGAATGATTGGTCATAAGGCAATTTTGGGGCAATTTCAAGTAGTTTTCAAAGATGGAATTGGTTGGAGGCCTTCCACTTGGAGTTGGAAGGAAATGTGATTTTTATGGAAAGAGGATTTATATAATTTAAAATGGTATATGTTTTGTCTCATTATTATTATATTTTATGGGTCATTCAACTTGATTTGTAGAGAAGAAGGTTTCTTGTTTCTCAGGACATGATTGCTTTTGCTAAAAGATGGAGGTAGAAGATGCATGAGTTGATGATTGATATCAGTTGGAGAGTGAAGAGGGATGGCATTTATTACTATTGAATTCATTTGGATGTATTTTAAGTAGTAATAAGGGTGCAAACCAATTGAGTTTGTAAAACTACTTTCTAGGCAACTTGATTTAGTAAAGAGGAAAGTTGGTGTGGTTTGCACATATGGATGTTTCATGAACTATAACATGAATGGATGTGATATAAAGGACATGAGGATTAAAATGAGTGATAAAATTCCATATTTTATATGTTTTGGAGTGTGATTGATACTCGAAGGTGAAGACATGGTGCTTGAAACAACTATTTTGAGAAAGATAAGATCCTTCTTGAGTTAGTTATGATAAATTTGATTAATGCAAGATAATTAATGAACATGGATGATGTTGTTATGTCATAGTTGAAATTTTTGGTGAATTTTGGATCTTGAATAATCATGGTTTTGGTGTTTTTGTTTTATCTCATCAATGTGATGGAGTTTTGAGCTTGTTTTGTGCTAGTTTGGTGCATTTAGGCATGGCCGACCTATATGGGCCCAATATGAATGTTTTAATGAAATTGTTTGGATGTTTTTAAGTTATATTTTTAAAATAAATGAGGGATAATGAATTTATTTATATTTGAGAGATGAGAAGAGTATAAATTTCTTATTTGAATTCAAATTGGCACTAGAGAGAGAGAGAGAGAGAGAGAGAGAGAGAGAGAGAGAGAGAGAGAGAGAGAGAGAGAGAGAGAGAGAGAGAGAGAGAGAGAGAGAGCCATGTGTGTGTTTGTCACATGTATTAAGGAATTGTTTTAGAGCTGAGGAAGTGTGTAACATGTTGAATAATGTTAAAGAGAATGTGTGCTCACAAGGGTTTAATATCAAAACAAGTCATGTTTATCCAATTTTGAGTGAGCTAGAAGGAGGTGAGTTTGAAGGAATTTGAAGCTGAATCTTGTGATCACCATTAGATGAGTTGTTGCAACATATATTCAGTTAGCTTATTATAAAAATATATTATAATGAATCATATTCATAGGAGTCTCTTGTTGTGAATAATATCAATAAGGGTTTAGGGGTTAACACTCCCTGTGGGGTTGATGCCTCACTAAGGAAATATATTATGATGTGTAATATTCACTCGAGTCTTTGTTGTGTGTAATATCAACAATGTTTTTTAGTGGGGTTTATTCCCCTTGAGGGTTTTCCACTTACATATTATGTTCTTGTGTACTCCATCTTTATGTTCTTGTGGATGGTTGTTGTTTATTGTTGAGATCTCCTTAATGCATGGTTGACTGTTAATGGTGTATAAAATTTAATTTGAAATTGGTTAAGGTTTTTGAAGGAATAATTAACCCCCCCCCTCTTAGTCAATTGTGCTTCCAACAATTTGTATCAAAGAATGTAATTTTGGAGAATTTTTATCACTTGAAAGGAGATCCTTTGAAGCACGAAAATGGTGTGTCAGAAGAGTGTATTTTCCACTAGAAAGACATGATTATTTGAAAAGTAAACTATGCCTTCTAGAGTATAAGGATGAGGAATCACATTATTTCCCTAGGTTTTGATGTTTAGAAATATGTGGAGGATGGTTATACTTCTCCTACTACTCCACCAATAAGTTCTACAAACAATAAGTTTTGTAGTGATAATTAGAGGGGGAAACAACAAACCATAAAATAATACTCAAATGATCAATATGATGATGAGATACTACCTAATAACCTCTATATATATTATACCTATGCTATGGAAATCACCAAGGCTAACCCACTAATGATAATATAACATATATGAAAGAGATACATCATGATAAGAAGTTATGATAGCCACAAGTCAGCTATATACATCCAATGTAAGATATATGATTAAGGGTGTAACATGCCCCTCCCCTTCGAAGAAAAATTTTCCCCAATGTTGAGAAGTTATGGATGATGCTGCAGGAAATTTGTATCCTCCCAAGTTGCATCTTCATTTTCTATATTTTTCAGCTTGATCAAATAATCAGTGATGATCCTTGTCCTCAATCGCTTAGTGAATGTTTGAACGATGCATTATGGTTCAAAGATGATTCTTCCCTCCTCGTCACAATTTGGCAACACTATTTGGGATGATATCATCTATTCAATTACCTTATTTAGGAAATATACATGGAAGAATGGATGTGTTCGAGTGGCCGGAGGAAGTTCCAGTTTGTATGCTACACTGCCAATCTTTTGTAAGACTTGATAAGGGCCATAATACTTAGGTGAAATCTTGTTATCCTTTTTTGTTGTTTCAAAGACATTTTCTTATATGGCTGTAAATGCACAAAAACCCAATCACTGACTTCAAAATGTAGTTATTTGTGATGTTGGTCTAATTGTTGCTTCATGCATTTTTGTGCCATGGCCAAGTTCTCCCTGAGACTAGAATGTACGTCTTGTTTGTGTCAAATATGTTCTTCAACTGCTCGAACCCTTTGTTGAACTCTCAAATATGATGTGATGGATAGTGGATGGTACCCATATAATGCCAAGAATGGAGACATTTTAGATGAAGTATGAAAGGAGGTGTTGTACCACCATTACGCCAATGGTAACTATTGGACACATCTCACTTTTTATCTAAGGTAAAACAATGAAGATATCCCTCCAAGCACTTGTTCAACACCTCTATTTTCCCATCATAATGGGGATGATAAGATGAAATACGAGCTAGTTTCATGCCCAAACACGGGAACAAGTATGTCCAAAAATTACAAGAAAATATAGGGTCTCGATCACTTATTATAATCTTTGGTGTCCTATGTAGCTTCTAAAGCTGTATCTATGAAGGTTATTACTACTATACTTGTAACAAATAGATATGATAAGGAAAAAAATGGGCATGTTTGGTGAGTCTATCCACCACCACCATGATTACATTTTTTCTTTTGATTTAGGAAATCCTGTGATGAAGTCCATGGACACGTCTTCCTACCTCTGGCTAGGAATAGATATAAGTTGTAAAAGACCTAGGGAATTAATTGTTTCACCCTTATTTTTCTGAAAAACCATGCATTCTACCACAAATTTTTAGACATCCCCTTTTAGCCCTTCCTAGAAGAAATCATGCTTGATTCAATGATAAGTCTTCAAGAAGCCAAAATGTCCCCCTATTGGAGAAGCATTTAGCTTAGATAGAACCCTATTTTTAAGGGTTGAATTCTTGCATAGGTATAATCTATCTTTATGCCATAGAACATATCCTTTATATACAAATTTTTCTAACATGCTAGGATCATATTGGAGATTTTGAATGAGATTTTGTGTACCTGGGTCATTTTTCCATTCAAACTTTGCATCCTATATCCTATCCTCCTGTGTAATGACGATATGGAACACAACAATACCTTGGCTGATTCATCATTCTAAGATAGATCATAAACAACTACATTCTCTTTCCCTTTCTTGTATATTATCTCAAAATCATACCCCTGACATTTTTGAGACCCATTTATGTTGTTCTTCACATTATAAACATTGCTCTAAGAAGTATTTCAAACTATCATGATCTGTCTTTACTTTGAAATGTCTACCCATTAGATATGGTCTCCATTGCTTCACTGCATGAAGTATTGCTAGAATTTCCTTCTCATAAACTAGTTTTGATATATTCTTACCTTTGAAATTACGGCTCTCAAAGGAAATGGGTTGAACTTATTACATGAGTACTACCCCTATACCATACCCTGAAGCATCACATTTAACAATGAATGTTTTGGAAAAATATAGGGTGGCTAGAATTGGAGTGGTGCACATGGCCTCCTTCAACTTCTCAAATTCTGTAGTAGCTTCCTCATTCCAATGGAAATATTCCTTCAATAAAGTTGTGAGTGGTACGCTATGCTACTGCATAATTACTTACAAATCTACGATAATAGCTTGTAATCCCCAAAAATCCTTGGAATTTTTTAGGGTTTTAGGAACCTTCCATTCAAGCATGGATTTTATCTTATTATGATCCAATTTAACACCTTCATAAGAGAAATTATGACCCAAATATTCAACCTCGTAACCCCAAAATAAATCTTAGAAGGATTTACATAAAGTTGATGTTGTTCAAGAGTTTTCAACACCTTAGTTACATGATGCAGGTGTTCCTCCCATGTTTTAATATAGATTAATATATCATCAAATAACACTAAAATATGCTCCCAAAAATGGATTAAAGATAGAATTCATCAAGCTTTGAAATGTAGAGGGTGAATTTGTTAGTCCAAAAGGCATTACCAAGAACTCATAATGGCCTTCATGTGTCTTGAAGGTTTTTTATGAATATCTTCATCCCTGATTTTAAGATGATGATATCTAGAACAAATATCAATTTTTGTAAAGTAAACAACACCATGCAACACATCTAACAAATCATAAAGTATAGGAATAGGAAACTTATCTTTGAATGTGTACTTATTGAGTTCTCTACAATCTGGACACATGCGCCAATTGTCATATTTTTTCTGTACCATCACTATAGGATAAGAGTAAACACTTTGACTATAACGAATAATGATTGCTTTTGACATATCTTTTACTATCTTCTCAATCTCACTCTTTTAAATACAAAGATACCTATAAGGTTTGATGTTAGGTGGTTGACTCCCTGGTACTATCTGGATGGCATGGTCATGGTATATTTTGGAGGTAAACCCTTTGGCATATCTCCAAACACAACTAAGTGCTCATCTATAACTACTTTCATATCTGAGGGTATAAATTTATTTGAATGATGTCCTTCCAATGAAAATAGTTGTGCCACAAACCCCTCTATAAATTTTCTAAGAAATTTTTACATATGGTGAGATATCACCAACTATGGGGACTTTGTTCTTAATACTTTTAGTTTAAAATTCCTCACTTCTGACTGAAATCACATGAAAAATCTTAAAAATTAATTTCAATGGTTCCCAAGGTGGTAAGCCACTAAACTCCTAACACAATGTCTTCTCATCCCATGGAAATGGCATACATCGGACGAGTTGACAAGTAATCTCCCCATGGTGAGATTGATGTTATGGAATTTTCCTGAACAACTAATAGTTCCCCCATCAATGATCATTACTTGAAATTATAGAGATGGATAAACAAATTAGTTCAAGTGTACTACCAACTTATGATTGATGAAGTTATGAGTGCTGCCAAAATTAATCAACAGTGTTACTCTCTATTCTTTTAATAATCCAACCACTTTGCGAGTTTTGGGAGTGCTAATAGGTAAAATTTCATGACATGATATCATTGGTTGGGGATATCCTAATTCCTTCTCTGGATCTACCTCTTCCTCTTCTTAAATCTCTTCTTCTTCATTAGGCCCCTCAATGTAGAACAACTTATTTTCAACACACTTATGTCCTGGTCCATATTTGCTATCACAATTAAAACATAACCCTTTGGCTCTCTTTTCTTCAATTTTTTGAGGTGTCAGTCTAATTGGTTGAGGGAATGATGGTGGAAAGGTGCTATGATATTTGATATTAGTGATAGTTTATCTCTTGTTGGAAAGAAAATTTTCCTCTTCCCTATATGCCATGATAATAGAATCTGAAACCTTATGAGGATTAAACATACAAACATAATTCTAAATGTGTTCCTTAAGGCCCCTAAGAAATAATTCATTCAAATTATCTTCAGTAATATTTTCCACCTATAAGGAAAGGTTTTGGAATTGATGAATGTGATCCTTGGCTGGTCTTGTTTGTCTTAACTTTGATAATTAGATGAAAAAATTCTCTAAAACACTATAACTATAGTGCAATTGCAACTCTTCGGTGAAAATTTTCCATGTAACATTGAGACCACTCTTTTTCCTTTGATCACATAACCATCAATACCAAACAAATTGGTCAAGTTTGAGATATAAAGATGTCATGGTAACCTTTTTTCCTAATGGAATCTGATGTAGATCAAATAAATTATCCATTTGGTTAATCCAATTGAGTGGATATTTTCCATCAAACTTACGCATTTCCACTTTCGAATCATGTTATGGGCCTACAGAGTGTTTGTATTTGGATTGGGAATGCTCGAAGATCCACCATGGCTAGTTTGTCTATTACTTTGACCTGAAGATTTACCTTAGTATATATGAGTATGATTGATTTGTGGATGATTATGAAGAAGATGATGAACCGTTAGGTTTGAAATGAATTGGTTAATAAAATCCTCCAATAATTGTCCAATATTTTCTACATCTTCTTTTTTGTCCATTCTAAACTCGAGGTTTCACAGCTCAAACTCAAGTTGGCTTACCTTATGGTCTATCAAAGTAAACCCTAGCCCCGAGGACTTTGTAGTTACCCCTTCTGAATCTAACTCCTCAACTATTATCTCATCCTTGTCTGGGGTTTTACCTGGAGTGATGGGATTCTTTTTTCCTCTTGTGGAAGGCCCCGCCATGATGCCCCAAAATGGTAGGATTTAGGGATCAAGGTCAAAATTTAGGGTTTGGGATTTTGATATGAATTCAGCTAAATATGAAAAAATTAAATAACGAACTCAAACTAATTTTTTATCCTCTTTCCGGAAATGTAAAGAACTTGGAAAAATTCCACAATTTGCAATTGATAGAGAAAATTTATCAAAAACCTAAAATTGATGTAAATTTTTAAAAACAAGTCAAAATATCTTGAAATTTTGAGAGGAGCTTACTTGATGTATTTTTTAACACCCCAAAAATAATTACAGAAAAAATCACTAAATTTTTTTAGATATCACCGATCCTTTGAAATTAGGGGTTTGACACGATTAAGGTGAGATCAAGCTCTGATACCACTCATAAAGAAATTACTTGGATAAATAAGAATATCAACAACAAGATAACACCAAAAAACATAATATTACAGATAAATGATCACAATATGCAAGTAGAATAGCTTAGCCACTTTGAGGGGTAACCTCCAAACCATACAATAAGACTCAAATGCTCAATATGATGATGAACTACTACCTATTAACCTCTATATATACTATTCCTATGCTATGGCCATCACTAATGTTGACCCACTAATAATAATATAACATATATGAAAGAGATACATCATGATAAGAAGTTATGATAGCCACAAGTGGCTATATACATCCAATGTAAGATATATGATTAAGGCCATATAATTGTTTGATGGAGTAAACTATGCTTTTTGGAGTTTGAGGATGAAGACTTACATTATTTCCCTAGGATTTTATGTTTTTAAATTTTTGGAGGATGGTTATACTTCTCCTGCTACTCCACCAACAAGTTTTTAGACACGAAGTTGTGTAGTGATAATTGAAAGGCTATGAATGATATCATGTGTGGTCTAGGTGAATCGAGCTTGTGAAGGTGATGCATTGCAAGTCAACAAAAGTAGTATGGGAGAAACTTTAGGTATTATATGAAGGAGATTCCAAGGTAAGGATAGCTAAGCTTTAGACTTTTAGAAATCAATTTGAAGGGTTGAAAATGAGTGATGATGAGCCTATTATTGCATACTTGCTTAGGGTTGACAAGGTTGTCAACACCATGAAAGGTTTAGGTGAAGAAGTGAAGGAAGAGGTTGTAGTTAAAAATGTTTTGAGATCTCTAACACCTAAGTTTGATTCCAAAATGTTTTCTATTGAAGAGGCCAAGGATTTGAATCTTTTGAAGATGGATGAGTTGTATGGGACTTTGACTACCTATGAGATGAGGATTGTTGATTCCAAACCAGATAAGAAAGAGATTGATTTCAAATATGAAATGAAGACCAAGGGAAAGAAGACTAAGGAGGTTGATGATGCTACTAAGTTTGAAGATGAAGAACTCTTTGCAATGATTTCTAGAATATTGAAGGTTGGATCTAGAAAATACAAAGGTAAGCTTCCTTATAAATGTTTCAAATGTGGTAAAGTAGGACATTTTTCTATTAATTTTCCTCATAAGCACAAGAAGGAAGATCATGATGAACATGAGAATGATGGAGATCATGAAAATAAGTATCACAAGTATGATAAAGGTAAGAAGTTTGATGACAAGAAGAAAATTTTTTTATACAAAGAAAAAGGATTTCTTGTCGACGCTTAGTCTTGATGTTTCAGATTCTTAGTCTAAATTTGATTATGAAGATGTTGGAAACGAGGTGTTACTCATGAATAAATATTCCATGAGATATAATAGAATCTAGTGGTGGTTCTTCATTATTAGGTAATTTCATATCAGGTTCTTGTAGAGATTATAAGGAAGAATAATACTATTTTGAAGATGATCTTGTGTATATCCAAGATGAGTTAAAGCATGCTAAAAATAAGAACAAGAAGGTTAGATCTAAAGTAAAAGGGTTTGAATAAAATATTCATGATCTAGAAGAAAAGAATTGGTTTGAAACAAGCAAGCTTAATGAGTCAATCAAGATGCTAGAAGAAAAGGTAAAGTTCCTAGTCACAAGTTTGCAAGAAAAAGAGAGAATGTGCACCAAATTTGAAGAGGATGTAGATTTCCAAGGTCATAATTGTTAGAGGTTAACGGGAAGACTATATCCTTTTAGAAAATCGAGAAAATTACCAAGGATCTTGATGATCTTCTTGGAAAACAAAGATTAGTAGGTGATAGAGAATGTTTGGGGTTTAGTGATGACCTCAAGGGAAAAGAAAAGATGCAAGATGATAGTGTTCCAAGAAATAAGGATGAAGAACCAAGTAAGGATGATGGAAGGAAGGAGAACTCCACCAAAGACAAGATGAAGACAAAGCCCATTAGGTAACCTAATGCCTCAAGGTATGAAAGATATTTCAATGGTTATTGTTTCTCATGTAATGGTTTTGGGCATAGATCTAAGGAGTGTAGAAGGTTTTATAGAGATGATCACCCTTGGAGGGATAGTAGGAGTGAGAAAACAAAGAGTGTGGTATGATACAATTGTCATGAAAGAGGTCATGTTGCTAAGTATTGCTTATATGAATCTTCAAGTCAGAATTGGAGTAATGAAGGTTACAAGGGAAGGAGTAGAGTTGTGTGTTTCAATTGTAATAAGTTTGGACATATTTCTAGGGATTGTTATGGGCCTAAAAGGAAAGGAAGGAACTATAAAAGTCCTAATATGTAGACTAGAAGGAAAAACAGGTCTTGGGAGCCTAGAAGGAATAATGAGGTCTCATCAAGAGAAGTTGTTTATACAAATACATGAATGATTCAATGATCAGATAAAAAACAAGTGGATGGAAGCATTTTTCAGGTGTCCAAGAAGGGTTGTGACCTTTTCAAGTATTTCTTCTAGATCCATCATGATGACATATGCCTTTACTAGGATTCTTAGAGGTATATTGGTCCATATGAAGCATTGAAAAGAGGGGGATATAGTTGATTGCAGCATGATAATGTAGGAGGTTATGTTATGGTGTCAAGGAATGTCAAGGTATGTCATAAAATTGTTAAGGTATGTGTGTAGTTTATTTTTCTATTCAATAAATGAGATGAGTGTGTTAGAAGGTCCTTGAAAATATACTATCTTGTTTGAGTATGTATTTATCATTCCATGAGGTATTGATGGTTGTATTCCCATTGATGGTTGTATTCCCATTGATGTTGTGTTCTTGATCTTGCAAGGTATGCTTATGGTATAAATTTGTGTAGTCCATGTATGTTAAGTGTCCTAGTTGAGTTTAGACTCATGTTTGATCATAAAAGGATCCATTATATCTCACTAATCTTGTTGTGCCTAAAAGTTTCAAGGGAGATATGTAATGAAAAAGTTGAGTATTAAGAGTTTTAAGTCCATCAAAGAAGTCTTGTTTTATCTCACCCCTGTGAAATTGACAAAGTTGTGTCTTAGAACAAAGTAAAGGAATGTCATAAGCCATGATATCTAGGTCAAGTATTATAAGTGTCCTAGTCATCTTGTCAAAATCTTAAGTTCAATATTCATGTCATAAGTAAGGCTCTATGAGCTTTAAATATTGTAAAGGGTATAAGGATTGAAATCAAGGTTTCATTGAAGTATCATGCATAGTTAAGGAAGTGTGAAGGTCTATCACATGATTTGCGGATGGTTTAAACACCAAAGAGTGCAATGACATCATGGAGATGGTTTAAAGTACACCAAAAGGTTAGATATATGTTTTCTTTGTACATATTTGTGCATATGAAGGAGGAATGACATGTTCCTCATGATGGTAAATGAACTACGAGTTTGAAAATGTAACCTAATTAGATAAATAAGGTACCTTGATGATTTGTAAGTCTAAACAATCTTGAAAAAGGTAATGTTTCAAGGTTTGAGGTCAAGGAGATAGTGCAAATCTCCCGATCTGTGAAAATGTAGTGAATAGAGAATCTCGGGTATGTCATGATCAGTCTTGAACAAGAGGTAGCTGTTAAAGGATTATGAAAACTATTTTTCATGATTACTTGATCAATTATTGAGGAATATTGGTGTTTCATGAAGTGCTCATACTATTTTAAGGTTGACATGGTCATTAAGGAATGGTGAAGGTTTTCAATGATCTTATTATGCATTAAAATGTGTGAATTAGGTCCTGTGACAATGATGATCATGGCTTAAAGATGCGAAGTAGTACTAACCCCTATCTCTAGAAGCTAGAAAGGTGAGGAACTAACTCATTTTAGTGATTCTATGAATTCTCTTGTTATCTTGTTTGCTCGAGAATTGATGAGAGGAATAATACATATCTTTAAACCAAATTTATTGTTTTAGAACAATGCCTCTTGAAAATTATAATATTTTTACTTCAACCGAGATTCATAGAAACCCTCACTAGGGTTTAACACAAAATCATGTTTTTAAAGTAGTTACACATGGATTTAAGGCTTGAGAATTGGTATAAATCTTTTTAACAGGGATTTTATTGATATTTTGAAGGTTTAAGATGATGAGGACCATGATTTTTGAATATTTATTTGATAGTTGGATGATACATTTTGGGTATAGTCGGGAGACCTACTTGCTAACCTAAATTAGTGGAGATGAAAGAATTTTAGGAAGAAGGTAATTTTGGGTCTTTGTTCGGAGAATATTTATCCAAATGGGTGTCTATATATCTCTTCTTTTAGTCTTGAAACCATAGAAATGAGAAGTTAATCCTAGAAAATAGTGGTGGCATGATTAATTGGGGATTAACAAACAAAGGAAAGAAGAGAGAGATTGAGAGAAGAGTTGGAGGAGTAATTTTTTTATAACATGTATGTTGTGATGACATCAAGTGCCTCATAAGATAACATTCTATAAGTATGTAATGTTATCTTGAAACAATGGAAACAAGTCTTGGATATCCTAGGATAAGTGCAAGGTTAGATACTTGAAGCAAGAAAGAGGTAAATTTCAATTGAAAACTATGTCATTAATCCGTGTATGGGTGCCTTTGGTCTCAAAATTCTCTAAAGAATGAATCGGGTATGTCTACATGTTTGAAGTAATGCGAAGGTTGCATTAAGTAAAAAATAGGAAAATTTTCTTGGAAGAATACAATGAATGTCTATTAAATAAAAATATGTAGTAAAGATCTGCAGTAGGTGGCTATGTTGAGTCAAAATGGTATGACACAGGTATAAGGGCCCTGTTGACATCATCTTTGAAGGGATGAGAATCATTAAAAATTATGTTGGGTGATCTAAGTATGCTTGGAGAAAGACAAATCTTTGACAAGTGAAATAGGTAAGTCTTCAAAAAAATTGGTCTATGTCAAGATGTGAAAATTTCTACGAGGTTGAAGTAGACTTACCTAAGCGGGGAGTCCTTGTTAACATCTACTTAGGTATATGAGATGTTATCGAGGTATTGCATGGTAGGGAAAGTGAGATATTGCAGAGTTTTACAATCTATGAGTATATTTTTGCATGATGAAAAGGCACTAGGGTCAGTGAAAGGAGGTGAAACAATATTTTATAGGATTGAGGAAGTCTCTAAGGCAAGGGGGACTCTTTTGTCACCTATTCAAGTATCTGAGGTTCTTAAGAGGCTTGTGTGGTAGAATATATTATATTTTCAGGTAGAATAGTAGGTAGAATGGCTTTAGAAGAAAATCATATGCTCAAGAAGGTTGCATTGGTTCAAAAATAAGGCGAAAATACTAAGAAGGAGCTTTAATATTGTGTTGAAGTGTTTGTCTTCTCTTTAAGGCATTCATACAAGTTAAGAAGCCAAGTTTTGTGTCTTTCTACTAAAGTAGGATGGTATGAGTCCAAGGGGAGTCATAAGGAGGTGTGTCATAGAGTGTTTGATCTTATAGGGATTTGAGAAGTTGGTTTAGAAATACATTGAAATATGGTCTTAGGGATTTTAGTACTAAGAGTGATGTGAAGACAAGCTATGCAAGAAAATAGGCAAGATTGTGCTCTCTCAAGTTGTGAAAAGGTAAACATGGTGTTATAAGATCAATTTCATTATTTTTGGTATGTGATCGAATGTTATGAATTAGTATAAGGTTAGATACTACAGTGTGTCCATGGTGAAGAAATAAGGAAAAAATAAATGTTTTAGTGAAAAGTGCCAATTTTACATGCTTGTATGAAGGCTTGATGATGCTCTCGATTAAGGAGGACAAATGTTGTTCTTTTCATGGTTGTTGGTATATATGCGTGTTGTGTATGGTATTTCCCAAAGGAAATATAGTCATAAATGCTTTGAAAGAGGTCACAATCAGAATTTTGTGAGCTATTATGAAGACTTTGGTTGATCAGCTCCAAAACACATACCTCTAAATCATTTTCATGCTCAGTGCTAGGAATAGGCCTAGAATGACCTGACTCAACCATGAAACTTAATTAACTATCCATGTTGACCTCATGCAGAATCATAGAAACCTTTAACACACCTCATGGACCATGAATGACCTTATGAAAACCTTCAACCAACTTAGGAAGCCTCATACTATGACCATGTAAACTAAAACCATGCTAGGACACTATGACAACTCACCAAATCCAGTCACTAGCAATCAACCTTCATGTTTTACATCTGAAAAAACCTCATGGAGAATCACATGACCTCATGACACCCTTTACCATAAATGGACTTGAAATCAATGACAACACAAAAACACAATGGCCAACAATCTCCCCCTTTATCATTGATGACAACAACCTCAAGACAAAACATACCTACTTGATCTCATTTTCATGTTTCTGATGATTATCTCCCCCTTTGACACATATGAAAAAGGATACAATGACTAATATACATGAAAATTACAACACTTAATAGAAATAGTGAAATAATGAACAGAACCAAAATTACTTGACTCAAATAGCTCCCCCAGGACTAAAATATCTCTTCTAGCCATCTTTTACAACATATGAAAATCCATGGGCATGTAATGAGACATAAAACAACTCCCCTTGAAATTATACTCCTCATTTTAGCCTTCATTCAGCTTGACATCACTTCTTAGGACTATACCATGCAAGAAATCGGTAGTTTTACCTCCAATACTAGCATAGTCATCTTAGGTACCAATGTCCCTAAATAACATTCTCGGTGCAAAATTGACTGAATTCTCAAGGCTATATAATCAACACAAACATTCAACACATTCTCCAAGATCTCCCTTTGGACATATAACACACTTCAATAGTTGAAAGTACCAAAACTTAAACTCTTACCTCAAGCGAATGCTTTTTAGATGCACTAGTATCTTTTCATAATCCCTAAATCATTATTTCAATATCTTGATCCTCCTTTAATGATATCATACTAGCTTAACTCAAAAAATTTATTACCTTTCAAGTGCACCTTAAATTTATCCTCCATTATGTCATTCAATCCATTTAGACACATCATACTTGTTTGAGATCAAAACATGACTCCCCTATCTAAGTAGGGTGAACAGGATTGTAGTTTTCATATATTTTCCACCATGGACAACATGATCTTGAAACCACTCTAGAAACTTGAGGAAGCCACAATTTCATATTTCAAAGATTTTAACTTCATTATGTCAACAACTTGAACTCTTGTGCCACACCTTCATGTTTCCTTTATTTGAGCATAATATTTACCTTAAACATTATGCATGAAGCATTACATTTTCCTTCCTAGGTTTGTATCTTGATTACAAATAGTACCCTATATTTTTCAACTTACCACCATATTTCCAACAACTTTTATGAGTCCTCGAGATCTCACTATTTTAACTGTTCACATTCAATGAGTTCACATACTTCCTATAATGGTCTTCACATAACTCTTTCTTCATTGAGACATATTCAAATTACATGGTCAACTTTGGAGCGAGAAATTCCGCCCCCTAATTAGAGCACCACGTTCTCAAACTTCTCATTTGAAAATTTAAACCTCAAGTATCTTCTCAAATATTTTGGCATTCTAGACCGCATTTGCACGGTTATCAAAAATCTAGAGCCCTATTTCAGTCCTTCAAATTTCTTCAAGGTCTTCCTCTTATAACTATGTTAACACAATGAACACTTTCAAGTAGAGAATCACCTTGAAAATTAGACCAACTCTAGACACTCATGGAAGCCTTCTCATTTGAAAGCTTCATCATAATAAATATGAAACAATAACCTTCATGACCAACAACTTATTTTAACTGTCATAATTCATATAGGAGAAAAGGAAACTACACACATACACCCATATTTTGGTTCATCATCGGACACATTAAGAAATGAGACTTGATTCATCATACTTAGTCCTCTTGAATCAATATGAAAAACATGACTATAAACTTTTAACTGATATGGATAATGTAGAAAACTTGAACAATTGATGCGAGAGAAATATATAATTCATCATGTACTCAACTATGTTAGGAGGAATCAATAAAATAACTTTACACCAAGCTCTACATACGAGGATCTCTTCAAGATGCCTAAAATGGGTCTTGTTTGCAAGAATTGAAAAAACTCACCTTAAGTGGTTTTCAAAAACACCATACTCTATTCTATAAAACTCATACCTTGCATCCAATGTCATTTCAACTCCTATGATGACAATATTTTATGAAACTTCACTTTCCACTTACCTTTCACCAACTTATCCTTCACTTTTATTGACTAGCCCTTCACCCAAGATAAGCACTTTTTGGTTTTAGCTTTCCTTGACATTTATAAACCTTGTTCCTTTTTCCTCATTTAATTTTTTTAGATAAATCACTAATTTGGATTCAAAAGGATAAAAAAATCACTTTTCACTTATCTTACTCAAAGCGCCGATTTGTCTTGTTAAGAATAAATAGTCTACAACAACATTTTGTCATGTATATATTTTTTTCTACACACGGAAAATTTATCTTAAAATATTGTAGCTTTTATAAGTCTCTAAAAGGAACATGTGTTCCAAATATCATACATTTTCATCATGGAATTTAAAATTTATGACTATTTTCCCAAGAAGACATTACGTCAAACAGTTTGCATGTATTCTTTGTCTAGATAGAAAATATTTCACAACTCCAAAAATAATCACAATTAATGTAAAATATTAAAAACCCATATGTAGAATGACCTTTCTCACCTAGAAATCAAATTATGAATCATTTATAAATTATATGAAAAAATTATTGCTTATGTTCCAAAACATAGTAATGAGTTTCTCCACAATTCAAACTGACCCAAAATGCTTTATAAGGCCATTACAGTCATAACAAACTACCATACTAGTTTTCATCCACTAAACAATTCATATGAAAGCTTCCTAATCATGCAATCAATCCACAAGTTCATCAAACACAATCAATTTAGAATACTCGATTCACAATATCAAAAGATAAGCTCTTCTTGTAAAACAAAGTTCATTAATTGTATATCGATTTCGCATAAAAATTGTTCTTCTTTGATTCATTCATTTTATCCCAAATTTGTACCCATTGAAAATTTGGATAACTTAAAAATGAAATTTCACAAAATATTGTGAGAATGCGGGTAGATGATGGAACTAAGGAATAGGTTCCGTAGGGCTCTTGGTTCTTCACATTGGCCTTGGAGTTGTAAGTCAAAGGAGTTAATGTTATGCGGGATGGGTGAAAGAAGATGAGACATGAGGAATAAGTCCCTCAACGTGTCAATTCCTGAAGGAAGGTTGAGCTGAAGAGAAAAATCAATGGGGAAATGGAAAAAGGATGGAGTGAGTTACACAGTGTCGCAGAGATTTGGATCCCAACTGGTAGCATGTACAAATGTTACTATTGGTAGTAATTTGAGTGCTACAGACGGTAACAAAAGGGATGCTCTTGACCGTAGCAAGAACATAAATGATGTGCGGGTTGAGTTGGCAACGAAGAAGATGAAAGAGGTGTTGATGATACATATGCTACCAACTAGTAGTAGGGAACAATGTTTCTAGCTAACTACAGGCCCAATGAGAGAAACCGGTCGACACCAAATAATGGCGTTAAGGTGACACTGAGTTAGGTTATTACATGCCAACACTAGGAACATAAATGATGGCATTAAAGAGAACAATATATGGTATCTCAACAACCTATCAAGGAATTAATGCATGTCATCGGTGGGTGACAGGCCTTCTATATATAATGTAAAACTCTCTCATTTGTAAGAGATCACTATTTGTTGTAATGACGCCATGTTAAAATGGTGGCCTACTTCCCATGAGTTTCAGACCTCAAATTTGGTCCTTGTAATGTATTCGCACCTTCTTCTAGGAATGTAATGAAGTTTTGCATATTTTAAAGCAATATAATTTGTTTTGTGGCACTTTTGTTTGCCCTAGTTTGTTTGATTGTATTCTTGTCTCTCTGTTCATTTTTGGCATGTTGTGTGTATTTCCTACTTGCAAGTTCCATTTTTGTTGTGTTATCAATACATGGGAAAGGAGGAGCTACATAGTTCCTGATCTATGGCACATTTTTCTACCCTCTTTCCCACATTTTCTCTCTTTCATTCCCCTTGTGGAGAGCAATCACCCTTTTTTTCGGTGCTATCACCACTTGTTAGCTTAGGATTTCCCTTTCATGCATCTTTCTAACCCTTTATATCTCTCCCTAGTTCCTTAGAATGCGTACGTTAGGATTAGTTATATGCATTCCCTTATTTAGGAGTATTTTTAGTATTAGGATTATGTAGAGGAGGCTGGCCTTCTTCGAGGTTTTTCTTAGTTCACAAGGTCCTACAACGTGGAGACATTCCCATATTGCCTCAAAATCCTAGGTTTTCTATGAATAGGGAAGGGTGCAATTTTGAGCTCCAAAATTCCTCCTCTTTATCTTTTAGGAAATCCTTTCTCTTCTTCCCTCCTCTTGGAGGACAACTACTCTTTTTCACTCAATTCTTCCATATTTATTGTGACTTCTTCTTTGATTCATAACTTACTTTTGATGACTCATGATGACTCTTCGTATGCTCTATCAACTCAAGAGGCATTTATATATTTTCAAGCATTTATTACTCCCTCACACATTCTAGGACTTATTTTTAACATGACTATATCCTTACATATTCCCTCAAACCATCTAGACACCCTCAACCTCACAATTACATGTTTACAATTTGAATTTTTAATTTGGAGGGAAACAATATAATTCAAATTTAGGAGTACTAAATCACCTAAAACTCCCTCTTAGGAACTCAACACATGTTATCACACCCTTTACAACCATGAATAAGGAGAAATTTGCAATTTTTGGTCTTCTTGAAGATGCCCCTACATCATACTCCCAAGGCAAAGAAAAATTCACCATGTCCTTTGTTTGCATAGTTGAGTCTTCATCATCTTTTCTTGTCCTTAGTCTTCTTTCTACTTTCCCATTATCCTTGTATGCCTCATAACAACCTGGATCCCATATAGTAGTCTTTATCCTTGAATTTTCCTTTACCTTGCGTCTTTACTTCTTGATCTCCATCTTCACTTTCATCATCTTCATGCCTCTATCTTTTGTACTTGCACACCTAACAATTGCAATAAAAAAAATGTTCTTCCTTATGTCTTGCCACCTCCACCACCTCTGCATAACTCATTCCATCACATACTCATCACTTGTCTTACCAAAATATGTATTTTATTTCCCATTTGCTTTCTCTCACTTACCACCATGCTAGGATACTCTAATCCTATACATTATTCTTCTTTTCTCTCATTTAGATCAACATGCACCCAAGAAACCATCAATATCTCAAATGTACCTGCACTTTTCTCTTTTCTATCCATCTCATCTAGTAATTATTGTAATAGTTTATCACATTCACTCATGAAAACTTCATCATATTATTTCTTATCAACATGATCAACATTTTTAAATGTAAAAAATAGAGTCTTCTTATACAATTTCAAGGAATTCAATCAAAGAAGTATCAATATCAACAAAAAAATCATAAAATTTTCTTACCTTGTCTTCATTTTTTTCTTTGTTTTCTTCCTTAACCTCTGAAATCTACTTGTTCTCTTTGATTTCATCTTTTTATTTCTTCATTTCATTCTTTCTTACATGTACCTTGCTTGTTTCCTTTCTTTTCCATACCATCTTAGGTTCCTTGTGCATTTCTTGGGTATTCAAAAATCCTATTTTATAATTCTTTCTTTGGCTTTGTTCATTTTCTCTTTCATGTACTTATCTGGGATTGATCTCTTCTTTTTTACATGTTGCTGGATTTTTCATCCATTTAGGCACTATATAACCATGGTTCTTGATTAGTTTTTAGATATCTTCATGGCTCTTTTTCTTATTCTTATTCTTGTCAACATCTTTTTATTTTTTTCCTATTTCCTCATCTTATTTTCTTCTTGTCTACTCCTATTACTCAATTGTATTATCTGATTTGTTTTATCAATCAAATTTATAGGCCATTTACCTTCTTCTTCATCACAAACTCAATCTCTTCTTTCATCTCATTCTAATCTCTTAGAAACTCTCCAAGATTCTCCATATCTATTCTCAACTCTGTCAACTCTTTTTACATCCATTCTTCTTACTTTCTTACCTCTTCTCTCTTCTTGGATTCTTCTTTCTTCTTTCTCTCTATCTCTTCTTGTCTCTTCTTGTGGATTATCAACTTCAACATCTCCCTCATTGACTCTTCATTGTCCATCTTTCTCTTCTTTGTTCTTCTCAAGAAATTTCTCTTCTCCTTGCTTCTTCCACACCTCACCTAGGATTTTTGACTTGGTATTTGGGTTTTTCACTCTCACACTCTTCTTCTTCTCATCCACTTTCACTTCAACCTGTGACTTCCATCTACACACTCATAATTTCACTGTTAGTTACAAAGAACAATCAATTTTCATTCATAAATAATGAACTCAAGCTCTAATACAAAATGATGTAGAGTAATATTTTTTTATGCATTCAAATATGTTAGGAGGAATCAATAAAAAACTTACACTAAGCTCTACATATGATGATCTCTTCAAGATGCCTAAAATGGCTCTAGTTTGCAAGAATTGAAAAAAATCACCTTAAGTGGTTTTCAAAAACACCATACTCTATTATATAAACCTCATACCCTACATCCAATGCCATTTAAAATCCTATGATGACCATAATTCATGAAACTTCACTTTCCACATACATTTCACCAACTTGTCCTTCACTCTTCTTGACTAGCCCTTCACCCAAGATAAGCACTTTTTGGTTTTTAGCCTTCTTTAGAATATATCAACATTTTTCCATGTTCTTCACTCAAAAAAATTGTTAGATAAATCAATAATTTGACTTCAAAAGGATCAAAAACTCACTTTTCACTTATCTTACTCAAAACTGCCAATTTGTGCTCTCTAAGAACAAACAATCTGCAACAAAATTTTGTCATGTATATATTTTTCTGCACAAGGAAAATTTCTCTAAAATTTTGATATACTTTATAATAATGTACAAGTAACATATGTTCCAAATTTCATCCATTTTCATTATTTAATTTAAAAGTTATAATTGATTTCCTAGGACATACATCATGTCAAATAGTTTGCATGCATTCTCAGTCCAGATATAAAAATACTTCACAAATCCAAAAATACTCAAAATTAATGTAAAATATTAAAAACCCATCTGTATAATGACCTTTTTCACCTTAATACCAATTTTTGAATCATTTTAAAATTATATTCAAAATCTATCGCTTTTGTACCAATACTTGGTAATGAGTTTCTCCACAATTCAAACTCACCCAACATGCTTTATAAGGCTATTACAGTCATAACAAACTACCATGTATGCAAGTGAATAAACCAATCTAAGTTACTTAATGAAAAATAACACCAAATAGTCTCCAAAACTTAGCTAATCTATCAAAGAACCATGCTAAAGCTATGTAAGGGAAAAAATAACTAATGCATCCAATTAAACATGAAATACTAAGCCATCCCTTATTATTTTTGATGGGATTTATAAATTGTAGTTTATCCTTTTGTTGAACTGATCATGATTATGATGTGATCAAAGGAGGATATCTCCATGAAGAGGAAATGGTCTCACCAATATGGCTTGATTGTGATGTATAGTTCTTCCTTTACTACTTTTTACAAGTATAGGATAGAATGGATGCTAGATCTGTTATGTGACTAAATCCATGAAGATTTTAAAGCATTTAAAGATTTATGGATTGTTAAAGATCAAGTTTGATTTAAGAAAAATATTGTAATAAGCTATTGATGTAATGAATATCCCGAGAAATTGATTAAAGATGCTTAAT
This sequence comes from Taxus wallichiana var. yunnanensis, assembly GCA_018340775.1. Lineage (NCBI taxonomy): Eukaryota > Viridiplantae > Streptophyta > Pinopsida > Cupressales > Taxaceae > Taxus > Taxus wallichiana. The sequence continues at coordinate 685,412,636 of CM031243.1, forward strand.
TTATTTATGAAAGGGTGTGAAACCATTGTGATGGTTCATAACTACCAATGAAGTCTTATAAAAGGCATGTGAATTGTTGGACCCCTAGAATATTGACCAAGTATGAAGGCTCGCGAGTGCGCAAGGTCCCGATATGGAATGGCGTGCAAGGAAAAAGTGCGTAAAGGAGAGTTTAAGAGAAGAGTTTAAGGAAGCCCATAGTGTGCGACGTGTGAGGGTAGAGCCAAGGGTTAGGGACTTAGTCAATTTGGATGTCTGGAGTAGAACAAGTGAAAATCATGACCCGATTGCACGTGGATAAGGTGCCAGCCTAGCGACAGGTTGGCCTAGGAAGGAGCATGCTAGAAGATTATAAAAGCACATCATGGGATAAAGTGGAAAGCTCAGGACTAGAGAGGAATGCTCACATGGAGGACCACATTCGGACACTTAGACTTGGATCGAGGGTACTGGAGGGTGAGTTGGCAGTCCAAGAGAGCTATAAATATAAGTGCCTGTAGAGTAAAAGAGGAGAGAAAAAGAGTATGGGTGGAGCTCTACTGAAATTACCTGTGAGGAATTGCTTTAGTGGATAATTAAATTTGGGAGAGGATGTATTAGGCATGGGATTGTGATTTTTCTTTTTGGTAGCTTAGTTACATAAGTCCAGTGCAATGCATGACTACGGTCTGCTTCTCTATGACACTTTGTAATGGCTCAATGGATGTAATGAGGTTACCTGTTATATGTATACATGAATATCAATGATTATGATGCATACTTCTCTCTCATGAGTTCTCTTTCCTTTCATGCTAAGTATGGATGCTTGTATGTTTCTTTTTGAAATGATGCACATTATAGATTCTATAAAGTACTCTACCTAAAATGACTGCAAGGATCTAGAGGCCGTTCTGAGCCCTATGGTTCTTGTATGTCCTAAACCCATTTGAAGGTATTTTTAAACACAGATCATAGATGATGTTTCCCACTAAAACTCACATAAAAGAGAGACTCGGCACCCCGCGCGTGCCTCGGGTGAGTGCCCAACTTTCATTGGGTGATAGGTCGGCTGCTGTATGGGGTTCCTTTCTTTTGTAATAGGGATAGAAATGACTACATCTTGGTTCCATTATCGGGACCTCTTTTTGAAGTTGTAGTGGGATTTAACATACATCATGATCCGTGTAGTGAGTAATGACAGAGCGGTCAACATTGGAAAGTGTTGAATCATGGTTCAAGAGCACAGATTATGAATTTTCTTAGACATTTTAGCACGTGTACCTAAGTTCGATGCACATGGATGGGTAGAAGAGAATCTCTACCATGATACGTATGAAACTTTCTTCTCTTTGCTTCCATGTGGAACTGTATGAATGTCTCTCAACCTACGCATCTAGATCAGGTTTGTGTTATGGATCGCATGTGTGGACCCAAGAAGAATACCAAAGGCTACACAATGCAGATATGACGTGGACCCATGCTGTGGATCATTGGTGGAAAGGAATATTGGCTAGCTACACTCTGGAGTATGCCATTTCCACATATTCCTATCTGAAGGTTATTGAGTTTGAGTTTCTGTAGGAGCTCAGAGGATCATTTCTACGTGATGTCCCTCTAGCTCTAAAGATATTAATGATTACCATGAGTTTAGAGGCATTCCCAATGGCCGGCTAAACCATTCTGAGCATTGGGTGAGGAAGCTAGGGTGGAGGAAGATGGAAGATGTTGTGACAGAGAAGGATAGGGAGGAAAGATGAATCAAGTATGGTGAAGTGCATGAAAGGGAGATTACTAGACAATGTGAGGTTGTAGGTGTGATGGATGTATGGCGGCAGACGTTGAGGGAAGGATTATAGGTTCACACAGAGGACATGGAACCTAAGAATTCTGTGTGACCCCATCTTGGTAAGCATGTGAGAGAAACCAATTTGGCTTCTGATGAGAGTTCATCACGTAGAGAAAGAAGAACCGTTGGTGCACATCTGAGTCCACGTAGTGACCGGACCCTGGCACTCGGTTTTCTAGATTAGGGGGATAATATTGCTAGTCTAGTTGGTTACATTGGAGGTGATCGGTCTATGCCCAGGAGGTATAATTTCTCATTTGGGACTTCTATGGATACAAACACCAACCCGGTGTTAGGAATTTTCAGGCAAGGTATAAGAACAAAAGTGTTTGGTCTCACGTCTAGGAGTGGTGTGGGGTATACTATTAGTAGTGGGGCATTATCGCAGACCGTAGGTGCACAACTCAGTGGAATTGTGGGGACCCTTGCACGACCACTTCAGACTGGTGGGCCTAGTGGATCTAGTGGTTTAGGACCCGGTGGACTTGGTGGATTAGGCGGTGGAGGAAACATAGGTGGAAACCAAGGCTTTGACTCAGAAGGATTCAGGCCCCAATCACTCCCACAAGTATTATTTGAAATGTCTCTACATTTTCCCGATTACAGAGGTATTGAAGATGTTGCGAGAACATGTTCACAAGTGTGAACTGCTATGATGCGCGAAGGGTATCACAACCCCAAAACAGAAGGCTAGTTAGTTTTGCAACCACGTTGTAAGGGTGCGCGCATAGCTGGTATAAGAAGTACCATCCTCATTAAATAGTGGTGGACTATATTGCTTTAAATAATGCATTCTTGGCTAAATTCCACATTCTTGAGTTTGAGCAGAAGAGCATCAGTGCTTTAAAGGAGATTCAACAAGTAATGGCAGAGAGTGTGCGGGAGTATGATGCATGTTTTAAAACTCTCTTGTCTAAATTATCATATGATATTCACCCTTCACAACATGCTTAGTGGTTTTTTGGGGGGTTGATCACTCCTTTTAGAAGGGCCTTATCTCATAAAACTTTTACAGACCCGTGTGAGGCATTAGAAGCTACCTGCGCCTGAAGTTGTCGGTAGTGTTGATACTAGCATTAGCCCATTCTTGGAGGCTCAAATTGCTGCTATGGCCAAGTAGTTGGAAAAATTGTCTGTGAACTCAGCCCATGAGACTTGTAGTGGTTTGTGGTGCATAGATTGTGAAGTAGAGGGGCACGTTAAGGATAATTTCCCCTAGAGGACAGTACGCACCGTGGCAGTAGATTGTGAAATTTGTCATGGGGACCATGATGTGAGTAGGTGCCCCTTGCTACAGCACGTAATCCAGAAGAATGTATCTTGTTATTGCAAAATTACACTTCTACAACCCATGATACTAAGGATTGTAGGCTCATTGATCAGATCCATGAGGCCTTTGATCATGGGGTGTGCCAAACCAGCGTTGCAAGTAGTTCTAATGGTGATGATCACCATTATGAGGAGCACGTAGATGGAGGTGTGTGCATAAGAGGTTTTTAAGGAGGGTTCCGTGGTCATGGAAACTATGGAGGAAGAAGGACTGAGTTCTTGCATGGAGCTGTTTCAACTATGGATCTCAGATCATTACAAATGTGAATGCCAGACCTATTGCAGTACTCATGGTGTGGAAAGAAGCATAAGTATGAGGAGTGCCCGGAATTGTTTGAGTATATGAATCAGCAAAGCACTAGAAGGAAAAGGGGTTGTTTATTAAGAAGACATACATACAGTGGATGCCTCGGGTAACACAAGATGTAGGTTTGGAGTCTGTCTTGGTAAAAAAAAGGGTAGAAGCGACGTGCGCAAGAGAGATACCAAGACACAGAACTTGGTTTTAAGGGAGGAGGTCGTTCATGGAAAGTATCCAAAACCCGCACATCAAAAGAAGGTATATTAGGACACCATGGATGTCATTCAAAGCTTACAAGGGGAAATCTAGTGTCTAAAGGAGCAATCTAGGAGGGAGGAACAAGGAAGGAGAGTCGAGGTGCCAAAGGATGACCTGGATGAGGTCAAGGAGGTGTGTAAAATGCTAAGGCAAGAGAATATCATTCCCTTGCTAGGATCATGGTTGAGAGAGAAGGTACCACACACCTGGAGGAGAGCACAAGAGGTAGGTATTACATGTAAACCTTCCCCCTCACAACCTTGACTATGAAAAGGAGATCACGTTGAATGCAATTATAGATGGATGGCTCCTCAGTAATATCCTCATTGACATAGGCGTGGAGGTTAATGTTCTAACTTTGGATGTGTGGCATCAGATGGGAAGACCTGTGTTATAGCCATCTTCAAATGTGTTGTATATGGAAAACAAGACTAAGGTAATGCCCATCGGTGTCTTAAAGGATGCAGCTATTACTATCCAGGGAGCTAAGTTTACTAGGGAATTTGAAGTCTTGGCACTTGCTGAGGTAGAAATTTTCCCAGCGTTACTTGGGCGCCCTTGGTGTTATAAGAACAATGCGGACCTTCGGTTCAACAAAGGGTACATCAACTTTGAGAACAAGGAGGAATGGGTCATTATACCCCTAGCTGATGGGAATTCGACACCCTATATTGAACCATTGGGGGAAGAAGTTCTGGACAGGATATATGTGTGCTCAATCAGAGACCCAGAGATGATACACCCTACTAATGGGGTTATCCAATTTGAAGATGCTCGATCGGTGGTGATACAACTAGTCTAACATGTGACAATTGGGTGCATGGGACTTATGAATTGATGGGATGGTAGTTGAGAGGGTCAGTGACCAAGGTAACAAAGGTGCACATGGTTCGATGCCTTGGAGGAAAAGAACTACCCAAGTATTCAAGAGGATCCTTCCCTGAGATCTTTCTGCAGGAGGTGGAAGCTCAGTGGAGGGATGGGAAGGAATGGAGAGGGATGTTAAGTTATGTCTTTCTCAAAGACAATGGCTCGGTGGTGGGCTACACATCAGGAGAGCCTTTTAGAGTGGCACGAGGTAAGAATTTCTCTCTCTATCAGATTTTCTAGGAGCAATGTGCCCACCATCATCAAGGAATACCATGGGAAGGAGCCCGCCTCTTTCCATATCTAGGAGTGTGAGAAGATCTAGAGAGAAGGTGTGAAAGATTTTCCACCATCCCTCTAGGTGCACAAGTTGTATTCTACACTACAGGGTTGTACATGTGCATGGTACATTCATTTAGAGACACACCACTAGACAAGGAATTGGCAAGAGCTCACGGCTGACCTTATTCACACCTTTGAGTATTGGAGTACCAAGCCATCAGTTGATAAGGCCTTGTAGGGTATCAAACACCTTACCATGGGGGATAGTTCCATGATAGAGGATAGGTTGTTGGAATTACTAGGTGAACTGGGATTGGGGCGCGCTTTGAAGAAGAAGTAGAGGAAACAAAAGAGTTACAACTTGAGCGCGCGTGTTTGGAAAAATAAAAAGGAAAGTTGGTGTATGTGATTGATGGAGAGGAATCAGAAAGCTTGGATGTTAACCATTCTATAGGGATGTGCAAGGTAGTGGATAGTGCAGATACTCACGCGTGCACCTACCATGAACCCTTAAAGACAAAGAAGGTTAACATTGGTTCAGGAGAAGAACCTAAGGAAGCTATTATTGGAGACTACTAGTCGAGAGAAGGAAGTTTCTAAGATCATTGATCTATTGCATGAATTTGAGGATTTATTCCCACATGGGTACCATGAGCTCAAAGGCATTCACCATTCCTTGGGGAGATGAAGATAAAACTAAAGGATGGTGCATAACTAGTTAGGAGATCTTGGATGAATCCCAATTTACGCGTGAATGTTAAGGAGGAGAGATAGAAAAAATGATAGCTTCTAGGATCATTGAGGCAAAGTGGAAGAATCGAATGGATAAGTCGATGGTAATCAACATCAAGAAGGATGGGTGGATTAGGATCTCTGCGTGGATTAGGGAATTGAACGCAGTTTGTGTCATTGATCCATTTCCTATCCCCTTCACCTGAAGAAATTTTGGAAGGAGTCATCAAGGCGCGAAATCTATTCCTTTGCGGATGGATTTTCAGGGTACCCCTAAGTCCGGATTGCAAAGGAGGACTAGGAGAAGATGAATTTTGCCACTGAGTGGGGAAGTTTTTCATACACGGTCATGCCCTTTGGGTTGAAGAATGCACCTGCTATTTTCGTGCATAGTGGTGCAAGCGTTCTAGGATTTCATACATAAGTTTCTTCAGGTCTATTTGGATGATTAGACAATGTATGGTCTAGTTAAGGACCATTGTGACAATTTAAGGTTAATGTTTGAGAGGTGTAGGTAGTTGAGGATATCCCTCAACATTAAGAAGTGTGTGTTTGCTACACCCTTTGGGAATTTATTAGGGCATATCATATGTAAGGAGGGCTTGTTGGTAGATCCCACTAAAGTTGCAGTTATTGTGGGGTTAGGGAGCCTACTAGCTAGAGCGCAGTGTGTGGATTCCTTGGGCATATAGGCTATTACAGGAAATTCATTAAAGGATATGCCAAGATCGCCGCACCTTTAGAGGAGCTACTTAGACATAAAATTTCCTTCCATTGGGGAGAGGCATAACAGAGGGTGTTTGATACATTAAAATATGGGCTTGTCACCGCACCTATATTACATTTTCCCTCTTGGGACAAGCCCTTCCATGTCTCATGTAGATGCCTTAGGGACCGCTATTGGAGCAATGCTTGCACAACCAGGTGAAGGGATTGTTGATCATCCTTTGTGTTTTACAAGTAGGAAGCTGACACCAGCATAGAATAACTATACCACAATTGAGCGCGAGGCATTTTGATGATCTATGTGCTCAAGTTTAGGTAGTATTTGCTGGTAACACCCTTTGTGTTTTACACCGACCACATGGCATTAAAGTATTTGGTGAACAAACCTATTATACAAGGGTGCATATGTTGGGGGTGTTGTTGTTTCAAGAATTTGAATTCACCATTGTAGTGAAGCCTGGGAAAAGCAATTATGGGCCTGATCATCTGTTAATAATTGATTCAAGGAGGACACATAGAGTATTGAGGAAACAATGCCAGATGTGTAAATGTTTAGGTTGTAGCGCGTGCCCTTGGATTTGGAAGAGATTACAATATTTTTAAAGGAAGGTGTGGCGCTGGAAGGAATGAATACATTGGAGAAAAATTAGTTGGCCATACACTCACCCTACGCGTTAATGTTTAATGGAGACTTATACAAGTTGGTACATGATGAAGTTTTGCGTAGGTGTGTATTAGAGCATGAGCATCTGACCATCATGGAGGAAGCACATGGAAGAAGTGTGGATGGGCATTATGCAGGTGATGCCACCGCACATAAAATATTAATGGTAGGTTTGTGGTTGGAAACCCTATACAAGGATTGTAAAGACTATTGTAAAGCGTGTGACCATTGTCACGCTGCGGTGGAAAACTAGGAAGGAGAGATGAAATGCCTTTTCCGCCTTATCCTAGCATAGAGCCTTTTGAAAAGTGGACAATAGACTTTGTAGGCCCTATTACACCGGTGGCGCGTAGGACCTGGGTCACGTTATGTCATCACTTACATGGATTATCTCGACAAGGTGGGAAGAGGCAGCCTCGACTAAAGATTACAAAGAGCCATAGTGGTAAGGTTCTTATGGGAGAACATTATCACAAGGTATGGATGCCTATTGAGTTTGACCCAATGATAGGGTACACATTTCTTGAATGAGACCATGAGGATCTTATTATCAAGGTTCATGGTGGCTCATCACAAGAATACACCCTATCACTTATAAGAATTTGGAACCGTGGAAGCATTCAAAAAAATACCGAGTCATACCTTGACCACAATTTGTGATGTTGGAAGACAAGATTGGCATGAAAAGTATCGGCAATATTTTGGGCTTACAGGAAACGTATAAAATCTGAAAAAATCCACACCATTTCAATTGGTGTTTGGCACATAATCTATTTTTCTAGTTGAATTTATGTTTCCTTCTCTCTGCAAATAATACGTGCGTAGGAGGGTTAGCTCGATGAACAAGCACTGGAAGAAAGGATTGATGAGTTAATGAAGATGGATGAGAGATGATCACTTGCCAGGTGGAGCCAAACAATAGAAAAAGAAAAGCGAAGGCTTGACATGATTGCCACATTAGAAACAAGAAGTTTGAGGTTGGGTAGATGGTTTTACTGTATGATTCCAAGTTTCTACGCCACCCTGGGAAGTTAAAAGTCCATTGGTTGGGTCCTTACACAATCTCGTACATCCTTGATTTGGGTGCATGCCAATTACAAGTTGGATGGGACGAAGTTTCTAGACACTTCAATGGGAGTAGGCTGAAGCCCTACTATAAATAAGTCTTCTCGGTGTTTGTAAATAAGGAAGTTTTCCAGTTAGTTTAGAAATTTCCTTTATGCTTTCCCTTTCTTGTGTTTCCCTTTTGTGTTGTTGTTTTGTTTTGCGCCTTGGGCATCGGTAACCTTATTGCTACTTTGGAGAATTTGTAAGTGCATGGAGGACCGCACATTGTTTTAAGTGTGGGGTGGAGTAATGTGAAGGAGCACATGGTTAGAGTGCAAGGAGTGTATTTAAAAAAACCTATTGAATGGTCCAGTTGAAAGAGGTGCATGGAGAGAAAAGATGGAAGAAGGATGGTTGGTACCAAGATAAAGCTACTTTTAGATCCCACATACTAAGGAGGAGAAGGCACATTAAGCAACATGAGGTAGAAAGAGCAAAAATCGGGACAAAAGAAGTGCCTTCGGCGTGGGTTTTATGCACATAAGAGTCTCTGTTGGGCTAGATTGGTTGTCAGCAGGAAGGTTGGAGGAGTTTTTACGCATGTTGGGCGCGTGAGTGAAAGCATTGAAGATGGGATTTGTTTGAAAAATCTGCATTAAATGAAAAAAGTATGGTGGTAGGTGAAGTAGCATTTAATGCTCAAAAAGGGAAAATCTATAAGTAAAGGGTCAAGGAACTTTCATTTTCACTTTGCATGAATAGAGAGAGAAGTGATTTTTACATCTATTACAAACTAGGGTTTCCAGATTTGATCATGTGAAGAAAGATCTAAGAGGTTGAAGCATGAGCAGCTAGTTTGGATTTGCAAACCAGAAGGAAGGGGTTTCACGGGCATGAGAAAAGTTGTGAGGAGGCACCATCTTGTGGAAGTTTTATCCCAGTTAGGGTTTGACAAACTAGGGCACGGGTTCAAGAGGTTTTTCATCATAGGTTTGAGATCTGAGGCTAGAAGAAGTGGAAGAGTAGAGTAACAAGGAGGGAGTGAAGTGATAGGAGGACCTCGACAATGGCACCCAAGAGAGGAAAGGGCAAGGGCAAGGCCAAGCAACAAGAACCTGACGTGAATATGAATGAAGAGTGGTATGGAGATGCAGTACCTAGATGGGGTAATGATGGGTAAGGAGTGGGAGTCCCACCTGAGGAACGTGCCTGTGAGTGACTATAACCATCGAATGAACACGATCGAGAAGGAAATGACACTGGAGTTAGTGCACCCCACGAGTAAACAGACACTAGAGGGCTTGCCCATCTACAATGATGATGTTAAGGTCAAGATGGAGAAGGCAGGGTTGTTATAACTCTATGAGTTGCCCTATTTTGGAAAACTAGAGCACCTATACCAATGGATAATGTCGCGAGTACATGAAGATTACTTCCATTTTATAGGGTATAAGATGCGCATTACTCCTCAAGTCATCTCACAGTTCACATGCCTCATATGTGAAGGAGACAGTTTGGAGGATGACCTAAGCGACAAGGAGGCAATTCAGGAAACCATCACCGAGTATGCTTGAAAGAAGGGTTCGATGTACTACAACATCTCAAACATCAAGGACCCAGTGATGAAGATGGCCACACATCTGGTAACAAAGTTGAATGGCCAAGAGAGATGGACCCAGGTCAATAAACCATGGTTACATGTTTGCAAAAAGATTGCAGAGGGCACCATATACAACTTTTCTACATACATCATGGAGGAGATTGTTAGTTGCATGAAGGAAGGTGATAGAATCCTCTTTGGAAACATCCTACTAACCATCATGTTTTCAGAGATTGGAGTTCTTGACGCATCGAAAAAAATTTGTATGGGATTACCTGCTATTGAGGATCCTTTGCCACGAAGAGATTCAAGAAGTATGCATGCGACACAATGAAAACACCCCACAAGGCATGACTGGAGAAGTGGTATACGTGCCTAAGGAACGCGTTTGGGGTAGAGTGGAGGATTCCCAAACAACTGCCAGTAGTCACTGAAGGAGAAGCTGAATTTGTAGTATACCAACATTTTTGTCCTGGGCAGGTTTAGGCTAATAGATGAATCATGGAGCCCATGGTGCAAGCTTCCCTTCACTTTCACAGCTCAATACTTCCAAGTGGGAGTAAACAGATTCAAGGAATCCAAGAAGCTGAAGCTGGAACTTGGAATCCTGGATCGGGACCATAGAGAGTTGCACAAAAAGTTGAACGACCCTGATAGCAAGCACGTGTATGTAGAAATATACGTATCACATAAAGTACATGAAAAGAACAACAATGACTGAGGAATAATACTTTAATTTACACAGAATAATATACTTCACACAATAATAATTCTTTGATTAAACAATTGATTCAGATTACACATATATAGGAATATGCATTCCTAAAAACAAGGAGGTTGTTCAACAACACTCCCACAAATCTCTCTCTCAACACCTATATATGTGAGTTATTAAAAATCACCCAAACTAATATTGTTATATGAGTTGTTTATCAAACAAATCACATTAACATTTACATCACCCATATATATTTACCTCTAAGTAAATATTCAATCATAAATATTAATGGAGCACTAAATAAATATTTCCTAACATTTCCCCCCTTAGTGCGAACATGGGGAAAACCTACCTTATACTTGCACCTGCTCATGATCTGGTGATTTTCACAGGATGATTAAAAACCTTAGGGATGGTTTTGTAAATGGTTGACCAAAAACCGAGAATGGTGGTTTTGATTGGTTTACCACAAACCACAAAGTGATGGTTTTATGAATGGATTACCAACAACCAAGAATGGTGGTTTGCTATTATTGGTTTACCACAAACCACAAATGAAGGTTTTCAAGTGGTTTACCTACAACCACATCATGATATGCAAAGTACTATTCTCAGCCCTCATCACATCTCACTGCAGGGAATAACATAGGAAATTTTGTTGAAATCTATGCTGCTCATACATACATAGGAAAAACTGACATAATGGAAATGGAACATTGGATCATGTTCCCCCCCTCAATGTGAAATTTCCACTTATTCAATCATGAACACTACAAACAAGAACACTGATACTGGAACTCTGAAAAAAACATGACAAGAAGCACATGACACAAGCTGAAAGCAAATACACCACAAAAATGTCACCAAACCATCTGTGCGGCCCCGTCATTGGCGACTGACGAGAGGTCGTTGAATGACCTCCAACCTCGATGCCTCCTGCCTCTGGTATCATGCTGCTAGTTCAGCCGGATGTGATCATGAAGCTCAAAGAATACCTTCAATAATTTAGACGTCACGTACAAGTGAAAATGCGTCCAAAATTGGAATGCGGGCAATTTTTTTATTTTTCAAACTTTGGAAGACGACACTTTTTATAATAGTATTGACCCACAATGAACTTTTGATGACTAAACAAAAATTGACTCTTGACTTGACTGCAACTAAACTTTAAATTATTAATTCTCAATATTTTGACTCCTTGATTTTGAAAATGGACACAAAAATAACTATTTTACCATATATACATATGATGACACTTTACGACAAACACACTAATGGTGCTATATAAGACACTTATACTCTTAATGACATGACATTAATACAATTACTTTGTGTAAAAGACACTATCATCAGGTACCAAATATCTTATAAAACCTAAAGTGAATAAACTCATGTACTACCTATCCTAAACTAAAGGCCAAACGAATAGACTATTTTAGTGTAATCACAAACATAAAATAAAATGACTTTAAACCATCAACTAAATCTATTGCTAAAAGCATTTATAAATACCACATCCTAAATAAGAGAAATTTTAAACCTAAAATACCTATTCTTAATAACAAATAGGTGAGATCTGATGTGGAGCTCAACGTGTATGTATTTACTACCACCAATTGAGTCAAAGCCAATGCAAGATTTGTGGATGTCGAGCGGTATTGAAGGAGCATATAAATATGCAGGTTTTGAGAATGAAATAGTAGCGGAAGATTAAAGGATTGTATCAATTTCCTTTTAGTCTGAGTTTTTTGGGAATGAGGAACACAAGCTGGACAGTTCTTATCCCTTGATCATAGACCTCTCGTGCAGCATCCAGGTTTCCTAGATGTTCCTTGAGAGTGTGAAACTATGGCTAATAAGCCACAATTTAAAGAACGAAGGATATCGAATCGAGACCTTTCTCAAGAAGTGATCTCTCTTATGTAATTTTCCCGACTCTCTTCAACAATCACCTACTTCATCTAGAACTCTCTCTGAGAAATCCCTCTCACGAGCCTTAACAAGAATCATTCTAGCCCTTCCCGGGCTCATGATTTTCTAACTCCAATCAGATGCATGAAACCAAATTCTCTCTCCTTCACATTTTTCTAGCACACAACTCATGAATATGTGAAAACCGTGGTTTTGATTCCCAGAAAATAAAATTTGAAGGCAGTTTTAATGTGACTATTTCGACAGTAGATGCAGCGAAGACACCGTAGAACCAAATCTGATCAAACTCGATGGATGTAATTTGGTGTTGAATTCTGCGAGAGCGCTTGACCGTATGATGATGAACTAGAAATGTTTTGATGTCCTTCGGATCTATAGTAGGGACCATAGCATCGCTCCGATGCCAAATGAAAAAACAAAACATGATTTACAAGGAATAATACTTTAATTTCACACGAATAATATACTTCACACAATAATAATTCTCTCTGATTAAACAATTGATTCGGATTACACATATATAGGAATATGCATTCCTAAAAACAAGGAGGTTGTTCAACAACACTCCCACAAATCTCTCTCTCAACACCTATATATGTGAGTTATTAAAACTCACCCAAACTAATATTGTTATATGAGTTGTTTATAAAAAAACAACTCACATTAACTTTACATCACCCATATATATTTACCTCTAAGTAAATATTCAATCATAAATATTAATGGAGCACTAAATAAATATTTCCTAATAGTACAAATGAATAGACTAATAACGTTGCCCATTGCAGGAGGATCTACAAGACGCATATACCTCCACATAAGACCAAAGTTTTAGAAAGGCACGTACGGAGAATGATGTCTCCATACCTGAAGATCCCATGGGTAGGAAGAGGCCTATGCCTAAGAAGAGGGGAAGAGGCGAAGAAGCACCAAGTGTTTAGATTGCTCAAATGGTAAGCATGCCATCAACGAAGTGCCAAACATAGCACCTACGTACAGGGAAAGAAAAAAATCACGTCTTTGGTGAAGGAAAAGACATCGGAGGAAGAGGTACTAGAAAAACCCCTTACCAAGGAGAAGTCACCGAGAGAAAGAAGAGAAGGTTGAGTCCCCTATCAAAGAATCAACTCTTAGGAAAAAGTAGAGGATGCAAGAGGAATCTTACTCGGAGGAGACCGACAACTTGGATAAGTACATGGGTGGAAGAGAGGATGAGAGTGGAGAAGATGACATTGAGGAGGATGAGCCTGAAAGAGACCCGGGAGCCACATGTCTTCAACATGTACGATTCTAAAGAAGGAAGTGGAGAAGAGAAACAGGAGTTTGTATTCACGTGGCGCAAGGGCACACAAGATGAGGAATGCACCTGGGACATGGGAAGGAATGAGGAGATTGGCGCAGAGAAGAAGGAGCCCATAAGCTTCATAAAGGAGAAGATAACTAAGGTAGCAAAGAGAGAGGCAAAGAAAATGCTTAAGGCCTTAGTAGACCAAGAGTTGGAGCGTAGCGCTAGGGGAAGGAAAAGAGGAAAACATTGAAAAGGAGCATGACAACATGGGAGGAGGTCCCACTCTAACGGTGAGTTTTCCCAAAGGCGTGCACTCGGGTAGGAGGACCCTTGATACAGAGAAAAGAAAAGTGATGGGATACGTTGATGACTCAAAGAAGGTGCTACCCACACGGTTCTAGAGAACTGTACCCATAGAAAGGATTTTAGCCATGGGGTCATTTGAAAAGGAGGGCACATACCCTAGGACAAAGAAGATGCTCTCTTGGGCATTTGAATCCCACATTGATGAGCCAAACTTCAAAGTCTACCAAGGAGAAATCATACCAAAGTACTGCAGTCTAAGGCATCTAATCCTTGGTAAATTCCTCAGAACTCTTGGATGAGTATGTTTAATGCACTCGACAAGGTTGTGGTTGAGATAGAGGTTAGGATATTTGCGCACAATGATAGGATAAGAGTGCTAGAGGGAAAGCTAGGGAAGAAAGAAGAGGTGTTGGATGAGAAGGCCAAGAGCTTGAAGCAAGAAGAACTGATCAACGTGTAGCTAAGGTGTGAGCTAAAGGATGAGAAGATGAAGGTTTAGAAAGTATACAAGAAGGTGGAGTCTATCAAGAGCACCATCATTTTAAAGCACCTAGACCTAGTGCCACCCGTGTAGAAGTACGCATCCACTCTGGAATGCTTAGAAGATCTAACACATGTCCTCACCATGGAGAGATGACCTTTGGCCTTGGAGTCTGCAAAGGAAGTGGCCACATGCTTAAAGAAAGAGGATAGGTTGATGGTGGTAGCGATCATTGCTAAGTATAACAAGGTGCTTATAGAGGTTAAATTCGCTGCCCAATCTACTAAGGCCGCATATGATACTTGTACAGACAGGGATAAGGTAGCAAACACCTTGGTCACCACACATGAAATATAGCTAAAGGATTTCCAAGTGAAGAATAAAGGAAACAAAGTAGAGAGCGATAAGGTTCTTGCGAAGTATAAAGAAAATATGAGGCAATTGAAACATTAAGAGGTTAATCAAGGCCCGAATGAAAGAACTATACCCTTAGATTACCAGGAGGATGGACACATTTGAAGACCTGGACAAGGAGATGGAAAATATCATTAACACTTTGGGCATCCAAGGAATTGGCCTAATTTTTTATGAGGTGAGAACTCTGATCGGCGACCTCTGTCAAAAGGCACAAAGCGAGGTCGATGTATGGAACAAGCTGGAGGCATACTTGCAAAAGGATTTTCCTAGCTTGTTGAGTTAATGCCCCCATTCTTCCTTCTCCCCTAATTCTTTCATTCCTTTATTCTTTTGTAAAATGTAAGACTACACCTTGGTTCCTTAAGGCAACATACATCTTGGTTAAGTGGAGTGTTTCCATGGATGGAGAATAGGCATAGTGTGGGGTGATGTTGGACCCCTAGAATATTGACCAAGTATGAAGGCACGTAGGCACGCAAGGTCCCAGTTATGAAATGGTGTGTAAGGAAAAAGTGTGTAAAGGAGGGTTTAATAGTAGGGTTTAAGGAATCCCATAGCGTGTATGACGCGCGAGAACAGAGCCAAGGGTTAGGGACTTAGTCAATTTGGACGTCTAGAAGCAGAACACATGAAAAGCATGACCGGTTGCGTGTGGATAAGGTGCCAGCCTAGCGATAGGTTGGCCCAAGAAGGAGCATGCTAGAAGCTTCTAGAAGCACATCATGGGATAAAGTGGAAATCTCAGGCCTAGAGAGGCATGCTCACATGGAGGACCACATTCGGACACTTAGCACCAGATCTGGAGGCGTTGGAGGGTGAGTTGGCAGTCCAGGAGAGCTATAAATACAAGCACTGTAGAGTAAAAGAAGAGAGACAAAGAGTATGGGTGGAGCTCTACAAAATTACTATGAGGACTCTGCTAGTGGATAATTACATTTGGGAGAGGATGTATTAGGCATGGGATTGTAATTTTTCTTTTTGGTAGCTTAGTTACATAAGTCCAGTGCAATGCATGACTGCGGTCTGCTTCTCTGTGACACTCTGTAATGGCTCAATGGATGTAATGAGGTTACCTATTATATGTATACATGAATATTAATGATTCTGATGCATACTTCTCTCTCATGAGTTATCTTTCCTTTCATGCTAAGTATGGATGCTTGTATGTTTATTTTTGAAATGATGCACATTATAGATTACAGTAAAAGTACTCTACACGAAATGACTGCGAGGATCTAGAGGTCATTCCCGAGCCCTATGGTTCTTGTATGTCTTGAACCCATTTGAAGGTATTTTTAAACACATATCATAGATGATGTTTCCAACTAAAACTCACATAAAAGAGAGACTCGGCACCCGCACGTGCCTCAGGTGAGTGCCCAAATTTTCTTGGGTGATAGGTGACTGCATGGGGTTCCTTTCTTTTGTAATAGGGATAAAAATGACTACATGAATTATTTTGAGAAAAGAATATTGACAAAAGAGTTTTTAAAGATTTTGTAAATTGATTTTGTGGAAGTAAATTCGAAGGTTGAGTGGGTACAGGTAGGTGGTGGACAAGAGAGAGGGGCACCAGTGGTGTCCTAACCGAGGGTATAGAGTACAACCTTGGATGGTCTTGGCTAGGGAAAGGTGAACATACACGGGGTGTATAACACAATCCTCTCATAGTGTGGCCATAGTCTAGTGTTTGTTTCCTATTTTTTTGTATTGAAAATTTGGTACTAGAATTCTTTCTTACCATCTTAGATAATTTCTCTCTCTTACCTGCAAAAACTATGTAAACATTTGTATAAAGTTAATAGAAAGAATTTAATTCTTGTTTTACTTTAATAAATGAACAAATGAATATATTATGTATATATTTTTATGTATATCTTGAAAAATACGTGTTTGTGTTATCAGAAATAATGAATTACATAAATAAGTTAATGAAATACGTAATTTTAGATATGTAATTTGTTTTTAAAGAGAATTTGTATAATTTAATATAAAAAAATAATGTATGTGTGTAATCAATCATATTTAAAGTATAGTCTTGTAATTTAATGGTGTTTTTGGGCTGAATTATCTATTTTCTATCTTTCCTAGTCATGTCTGCTGTATTTCCTGTATTTTATGATGTGGACCCAAAATTTTCCCTTAGATATGGTTAATCCCATGGTTATAAGTCCACCCCTACACCCATGGTTATAAGATTGCAAATTTTGATCCGATAAAAATGATGCATGTAACTTCGTTGTGTTAGAGTTTTGCTAGATGCAAAGCTTAAGCCAATCAGAAAGCTCTACATCCCTTCACAATGTCAATATTTTGTTAATATCCTTCTGAGCGTTGTGAAGCACAAACCAATGAGATCACTCCATGCTCTTCACTAAGTCATAATTTTACTAATCATTCTCTTTCTAATATGAAGAACCAAACCAATAGAAATACTCCAAGTCTTGTCGCATTTCACGTTGTTAGTCTTGATAGTTGTTAGCCAATAAGATTAAGCCATCATTTCACTACTTTATTTACTTGTTAGATTTAGTCAAAATGCGAGCCGATAAAATATTCCCATGTTATTTCACATGTCATATTTCTTTGTCAGATTCATTCTAGTATGTGAAAATAAAACCATTAGGAAGGTTCCACGTATGTACATTTTAATACAATGTTTTTCTATTAATTAGTCTTCAGTCTTATATGTTGCTTTCGCTAAGTGTGAACTAAGAGAAAATACCACGTACATACTAGTTTCACAGTGTCAGACTTTAGATATCCTTTTCCATTGAAATATAGCCATATGTCTTTGTCCTTGTCTTCACTAACTATTCGGACCCAAAATTATTTGGTCTTTGGTTAATTCTGTAAGCTTGGAGTCCATGAGGCGGAATTGTTAAGAAAATCCATAGAATCATGCCACGTGTTTGTGAGCTAGTTTTTAATCATGTTTTAAATATTTAATTGATTTTTTTAGTAGTAGCCACATATCAATAAATTTATCTTAGGTTATTAATCACATATAGCTATTTTTATACTTAGTTTTTTCATAATTAAATAACATTAACAATGTAAAAATGTATCAGTCTTCCAGCAATTAGATATTTTGTCAAGAATTATCAATTTTTTTCGAGGGAAAAGTTACATTTCATTTGGTATCAGAGCTAATTATCCTCATTAAAATACGTTATGCTTTGTTAAATTAATGAAAGGAAAGTAAATATGTTGTGAAGTAAAAGATTATGGTGATTTTCTCACAAAGATAAAATTGTGCATATACACATAATGGAAGACAAATCAAATTTGAATGGAATGGATTCACAGAATGACATGGATTACTAATGAATTGGAGTGGCAAAACCAACAATTGGGAAGGGAAGTAAACTATTTATTTGAGCAATTAGAAACTTTGAAAATTCAATTTGCAGAAGCTATGACTGATAAATAAAATAAATCGGATAAAAGTAATAAATCTAAAAAGAAAATAAGAAAGAGAAAATAATCTTCTTTAGATGATGATTCTATTCATAATAAAGCAAATGAATCCTCTGATTCTTCTAGTTCTTCTAATTCTTCTGATAATAAGAAAGAAATTTCAAGTAAGAATTCTAAAGACATACAAAAATTTTCTAGAAAAATAAAAATTGCCTGAATATGTTGGGGAAGTAGGAATAAGGGAACAAGATGAAACTTTGCTATCTAGTTTAGAGAGATATTTTGAATTGCACAGAAAACTAATAAGCTAAGAAGGACACAAATAACCTCTTATCAATTGAAAAATGTTGCCCTTAATTGGTGGGAAGACACATTAAGATCTGAAAAACTTAAAGCTCATAAGGTCTCATGGAGTAAATTTAAAAAGATGTTTAAGAAGAAGTATATTTCTGAACATTTCTTGCAACAAAGGAAAAATGAATTCTTTGATCTAAAACAATGTTTTAAAATTGTGAATGAGTATAAACAAGCCTTTGAGAACTTAAATAGATTTGTGCCTTTTATTTCTGGAATAGACAAAGTTGTTAGATTTATAAATGGTCTAAGAGAAGAATATAAGGCTAGTGTTTGGTGTGGAAAATTGACTTTAGTAAACGAGAAATTTGCTCAAATTGTAGATTTTTTTTTTTTTTTAAAACAAGACTATAGTTCATCAAAAGAAATAATACTATAAGAAAAAGAATTCTAATTTTCATTTTAAGGATAGAAAAAGACCATTTAGTGAAACTGTTAAGTGCAAAAATACTCAGATTAGAAATCAACAAAATAAACAAGAGTAAATTAAATGTTGGAATTGTGGAGATAACCACTATGCTAGGGGTTGTCCTAAGAAAAATAAAAGTTGGGATAAAAACAAAGATCAGAAAGTTGATGATAAACCAAAGGAAGGGAATCAAAATATGAAAGTTTATGTTGTTGTTGATACAGGTATAGTACATAAGCAAGTGTCTCTGATTGAAGTAAAAGGGTTTATTAAAAATACAACCCTTGTTTTCTTGATTGATTTTAGTAGTAGTCATAGTTTTATATCTCCTAACTTAGTTAAAAATTTGAATTTTTTTCCATAAAAATTGAACTAGTAGCTATAGAAATGGTTGATGGAAGAATAATAAGGCAAACATGAGCTTTAGTAGAAGATCTAGATTTTTAAATAGATAATATTGTATCTAGTGAATATTTTCATGTGTTAAACTTAGGTCAAGTATGATGCCATTTTAGGGATGAACTGGTTAGAAAAGAATCATGCCCTTATTAACTATGAAAATAAACAAGTGTGTATTCAAGATCAATATGAAAATACTCATATTTTAAGGAACTAAAAGACAACTAAATTTAAAAACTATTTTTGTTGTTCAACTTAAAAGAAGTCTTAAAGAAAAATGTAAAGTTTTTCTATGCTTTGATTACTCAAAATGATAAGATTAAAGTAGATATAGATGTTCATCCAATAGTCCAAGAATTTATGGATGTCTTTCCTTCTGATATTGAAGAATTTCCACCTAGAAGATCTGTAGAACATGTTATTGACCTTATTCCTGGAGTTGAACCAATATCAAAAGCACCTTATAGACAATCTATACCTAAATTAGTTGAGCTTAAGATACAATTAATTGAATTATTAAAACAAGGAAAAATTAGACCTAGTGTTTCTCCTTGGGGTGCACCAATATTGTTTGTTAAAAAGAAAGATGGTACTATGAGATTGTGTATTGATTATAGATAGTTAAATAAGATAACCATTAAGAATAAATACCCTTTACCTAGAATTGATGATTTGTTAGATCAATTGAATGGTGTTAAATGTTTTTCTAAGATTGATTTACGTTTTGGATATCATCAGATTAGAATAAAGGATGCTAATATTGCAAAGAATGCTTTTAGAACTAGATATGGTCATTATGAATTTGTTGTTATGCCTTTTGGATTAACAAATGCTCCAACCACATTCATGACCTTGATGCATGATGTTTTTAGACCTTTCTTGGATGTATTTGTGATTATATTTCTAGATGATATTTTGATCTATTCCAAAAATGAAGAAGAACATGAGAAGCATGTTAGGCTAGTGCTTGAAACTTTAAGAAAGCATCAGTTATGGTAAACTAAGTAAATGTGAATTCTTTAAAATTGAAGTCTTCTATCTAGGTCATATTATCTCTGAAAAGGAATTGCACCAAATCCTTCTAAAGTAAAAGCAGTACAAAATTGGGATACACCCAAATATGTACAAGAAATTAGGAGTTTTCTTGGTTTGTCTAGTTTTTATAGAAGATTTATTAAGAACTATTCTAAAATAGCTACTCCTCTCACAGACTTAACAAAGAAAAGTAACTCATATCATTGGTCTGAGGAATGTGAAGTTGCTTTTAATAAATTGAAAGAAGCCTTACAAAGTGCACCTGTGTTATGTATTCCTAATTTTTCTAAGCCTTTTACTATTGCTACGATGCTTGTGGTTTTGGTATTGGTTGTGTACTAATGCAAGATAATAGAGTTGTATGTTTTGGATCTAGGAAATTGTTGCCTGCTGAAAAGAATTATCCTACTCATGATTTGGAATTGTTAGGGATAATTCATGCTTTGAAAATTTGGAGACATTATTTATTAGGTCACAAATTTGTCTTGAAAACTGATCATAGAGGTTTACAGTATATTTTTACTCAACCCTTATTGAATATGAGACAAAGAAGATGGGTAGAATTACTAAGTCAGTATGATTTTGAAATACAATATGTCCCTAGTAAAGAAAATTTGGTTGCAGATGCTTTAAGTAGAAAAATAATGTTTGTAAATGATTTTTCTTTAGAAATAAGTCAATTTGATCAAGAAATAAAAGATGCATTGCCTAATGATAGCTATTTTTCTGAATTGTATTCTGGTTTGAAAAATGGAACATCAAATGTGCATTTAAAAGATAGGATTACTTCTTATTTTCTTGGTATGAATGGGTTGTTGTACTATAAAGGTAGATTGTGAACTTCTAATCTCCCTATTTTAAGACAACAATTTTGAGAGATTCTCATGACATTCCCATAGGTGGACATCCTAGATTTCAAAAGACTTACTTGTTAATAAAAAAGAATTATTTATGGCCTAGAATAAAACAAGATATTAGAAGGTATGTACAAGTTGTATGACTTGTCAAAAGGTTAAAATTGAACAATATAGTAAACCTGGTCAATTGCAACCTTTGTCTATTCCTGATTGGAAATGGGAGTCAGTTAGTATGGATTTTATTACAATTTTACCTAAGACCAAGAATGATCATGATGTTATTCTTGTTATGGTTAATAGATTGAAAAAATGGCACATTATATACCAACCAAAATCAAAACCTACTCTTCCAATATAGTTCATTTTTTCAAAGGAAACCTTTCATTTGCATGGTCTTCCTAAAGATTTAGTAACTGATAGAGATCCTAGATTTACTTCTTCTTTCTAGAGGTCCTTGTTTGATGAATTGGGTACTAGTTTGAGATTTAGTACTACTTATCATCCTAAGTCTAATGGGAAAACTGAAAGAATAAATAGAATTTTAGAATATATGCTTAGAATGTATACAGGTAAAAAACCTAGAAATTGGGAGCAATATTTACATTTAATTGAGTTTGCTTATAATCAAGGTTATCATACTACAACCAAAATGACACCTTTTGAAGTTGTGTATGGTAGGAATTGTACTACTCCTATTTCATGGTCAAATCCTAAACATAGATCTTAGTATGTCAATGATAATTTAAAATAAATGGAAGAAATTATAAATAAAGAAAAACAAAACATGAAAGTTGCCCAAGATAGGTATAAACATTGGGCTGATTTAAAAATATCTATTAGAGAATTTGAAATAGGTGATCAAGTATTTCTTAGAGTTAAACTTAAGAAGAGTTCTTTGAAATTGGGTAAATATGCTAAGTTAGCTCCTCACTATTGTGGACCTTTTGAAATTCTAGAAAGAATAGGAAATATTTCTTATAAACTTTCTTTACCTCCCAAGTTATCTAGAATTCATAATGTGTTTCATGTAAGTTTGTTAAATAAATATGTGTATGATGCTAATCATGTTATTGATTGGAAAAACATAGTTATTGAACCTACATGTGAATTCAAAATTGAACCTGAATTAATTTTGGAAAGGACTAAAAATATTAGAAATAGAGAAATTAAGGAGGTTAAAGTAAAATATATTAAAAGTGCTACATGGGAAAGAGAAGATTTTCTGAAAGAGAAATATCTTGAATTGTTTAACTAATGACTTGTGTTTTTTTCTATGATTTTTAGAATAGACTTGGAACTACTGAGGAAAATAGTTGATTCAAGGGGGAGAAATGTTATGTGACTAAATTCCTAAAGCTTTTAAACCATTTAAATACTTATGGATTGTTAAAGATCAAGTTTGATTTAAGAAAAAATATTGTAATGAATATCATGCGCAATTGATTAAAGAGTCTTAATTTATTTATGAAAGGGTGTGAAACCATTGTGATGGTTCATATATGCCAATTAAGTCTTATAAAATGCATATGAATTATTCGAGAGAGAGAATTGAATTTTTTGCTGGTTATTATGAGAAAGAGAATATTAAAAAAGGAGTTTTTAAATATTTTGTAAATTGAGTCTATGGAAGTAAATTCCAAGGCTGACTCAGCACAGTTAGGTGGTGGGAAAGAGAGAGGGGCACCAACAGTGTCCTAAATGAGGGTACAGAGTACAACCTTGGATGGTCCTAGCTAGGGCAAGGTGAACATACACGAGGTGTATAACACAGTCCTCTCATAGTGTGGCCATAGTATGGTGTCTGTTTCTTGTGTTTGTGCATTGGAATTTTGGTACTAGAATTCTTGCTTACCATCTCAAATAAGCTCCCTCTCTAAAATATCGTAAATACCGAAAAATCTATGTAAACATTTGTATAAAGCTAATAAAAAGAAGTTAATTATTCTATTTTACTCTGATAAATGAAAAAATGAATATATTCTATATATTTGTTATGTATATCTTGAAAAATACGTGCTTGTGTTATAAAAATAATGAATTGCATAAATAAGTTAATGAAATACATAATTTTAGATATGTAAGTATGTTTTTAAAGAGAATTTGTATAATTTAATATAGAACAATAATGTATGTGTGTAATAAATCATATTTAAAGTATATTATTGCAATTTAATGGTGTTTTTTAATGAGAATTATTTGTTTTTCTTTCTTGGTCATGTTTGTTGTATTTCCTGTATTTTATGATGTGGAATCAAAAGTTTCTCTTATATATGGTTAATCTCGTGGTTCTAAGTCCGCCTCAACACCAAAGCAATATATAAGATCGAAAAGTTCCACCAATAAAAATGATCCATGTAACTTTGATGTGTCATAGTTTTTTGCTAGTTGTGAATTTTTAGCCTATCGAAAGATCCACGTCCCTTCGCAATGTCAATATTTTGTTAAGATCCTTATGAGCGTTGCAAAGCGTGAACCAATGAGATCATTCCATGCTCTTCACTAAGTCATAATTTTTATAATCATTCTCTGTCTAATACGAAAACCCAAACCAATAGAAATACTATAAGTCTTGTTGCATTTCGTGTTGTCGAAGTATTTCTGATTGTTATCATTTCACTACTTTATTTACTAGTCAAAGTTAGTGAATATGATCCAATAAAATGTGCCAACGTTCTTTCATGTCATATTTCTTTGTTAGAGATGTAGACACCTGTAGTTTGATCAAAGCACTATTATTCCTAATATTTCACTAACTATTCTCCTTCTCGCAAATTGATGATACCTTGTCAATTAGACCTATCTAACTCGTTTTTACAACATTCTTTTGGTCGTATTTCTCCTATAAACCAATTAATGGGGTTAATATAGTCCCTTATTAGCTAAACCATCTTCTCACCCTATTCTATACCACTTTTAATAACTTCCTAGTCTATCAATCCATTTCATTGGATTGATTAGACCTCTCAAAACCCTAATTCCTTTCTAAATAGGATTAACTAGCCTAACCTAGTTTAACTAGTCCTAAACCATGATTAACCTCTTCTAAGCCTAGTCAAATATTACTTTGACTCACTAATTAAATTTTTGACTCCTTTTTAGTCCCACATGCACCAAAAGTCTCCCATTTTTGAAATTGGAAAACTATAAATAGCCCACTACCCCTAGACCATTTCTAAGAACTCTCCTCCTTCCTAACATAAACTATAGCATTTTGCTTAGGGTTTAGAGCTTATTTCATTTGTTTTATTGAGATATTACTTTGCCATTGCACTACACACACAAGCATTGAGTAAATGGGAAGAACCATTGGCCTTGAAGCCATTAATGGTGAGCTCCCATTCTCATAATCACAAACTGATTGCTTAGAATCTACCTAGGTTCATTTTAAAGCTTTCAAGAGTAGAGGATTACTAAATATGTTAGATTTTCTTGTTTCTTTCAAGATTAATGTATGCAAAGTGATGAATCCTTGTTTATCTCTTATTTGATGGTCCATTGATCACTTTGTTTAAAGCTTTTGGGGTTTCTTAAGAGATCCTTCCCCATGTTCTATAAAGCTTTAACAAACTTTTCATTGACACAAGAGTTGTGTCAAGTATATACAAAATGAACCATTAGGAAGGTTTCAAAGTGTGAACTAATAGTAAAGCACCATATACATACTAGTTTCGTAGTGTCAAACATTAGATATCCTTTGCCATTGAAATATATCCATTTGTCTTTGTTTTCTTTGTCTTTCGCTAACTATTCGGACCTGAAATTATTTGGTCTTTGGTTGATTTTGCATGAGCCTAGAGTCTATGAGGCGGAATTGTTAAGAAAATCCACAAAATTATGCCACATGTCCATGATCTAGTTTTTAATCTTGTTTTAAAGCTTTAATTAATCTTGTTTAGTCGTAATTTGTATATTAATAAATTTATATTAGGTTATTAATAAATAAAACTATTTTTAGACTTAGTTTTTGTAATTAAATAACATTAAGAATGTAAAAGCGTATCAATCTTCCGTAGTTAGATATTTTTTCAAGAATTATCGATTTGTTAAATCAAGGGAAAAAGTTACATTTTAAGATCAATAAGCTTTTCAAAGTAGAAAATTCTCTTATCATGTGCATATAATGTAAAGATGAAACATTGGTGTCAAATGGTGTAAGATTAGAAGGAGGTACTAGGTTCTTTGTATAGTTTTCCAATTTGGGAGAAGCTAGAAACCTAGAGAATGTGAGATAAAGATAAAGTAGAATTAGAAAGGGATAAACATGATTAGAAGGAATCAATTAGTTATTAGAAACTCATGGGAGTTGGAGATTGATGTAATTAATTAACTAGGACTAATGAATAGATGAAACTAAGATTAAGAGGTCATTTGGAGTTGATTTAGAAGGAAATTGGTAGTATTTGGAGGATCTGAAGGGGGATTTAACCAATAAGAAGGCTTATTGATTAAAAAGGATTAATTAACTAATAAATAGTTAATTAAAAGAGGATTATAACTAATGAAGTGTCATTAATTGACATCTAGAATGAAGGAAATGCTAGTTAATTAACGAAGTGTCGTTAATTGACCAAAATGAAGGGGAATGTTAGCTAATTAGTGGGAAATCACTAATTATAATGAAATGATGGGAAAGATGATAAACAATGCAATTTTAGTAGTAAAATTATGTAGTTAGATTTAGGTGTCTACATTTTCCCCTCTTTGAGGTAGTGTAGCGTAAGCAACGCCACTTCAAAGATAGTAGACAATTACAGAAAATTAAATTTTGAAGGAGTAGAAGAGAAATGAGTAAGATGAAGGATGCCCCCTTGAGTGTCGATGGGGTGATAGAAGAGGTTGATTGACGATCGAAAATAAGAAGGAAGAATCACAAAAAAGTATACTTCAACAATGAAGAGTCAAACCTGGCTCGGGTGGCCATTGTTCAATTTGAAGGAGTGGAAAAGTAATCCTTTTTTTCAAAGGATGGATGAAATAAGGGGGAGGGGGATAAATATAATCGTTATTACCCCAAGTGTTGTGGAAGAAAATGTTGATAGAAATGGAAGGGATTCAAACTAGGCTTGGTTGGCCATTGTTAGAATCGATAAAAAATAGAAAATGATTGGTAGAAAGTTAATTAGAATGGAAAGAAGCGCATACATGGAGAATTAGAAGATTACAACGTAGTGACGAATCATTTAGCTTAGGAGAAACTTTTTATTTGATATAAGAATACAAAAAAGTGGAAAATGACATGAAAATCCTAAATATTGGTATTTGTTCATTGTTAAAGGACTTACTTAAATAAATATACATAAAGTAATGCAATACGAGAAAGTAAACAAGTAGACCAACAAGCAAACAATAAAAAAACATACTCAAACAAACAACATTTAAGAAATTTACACTAATGCTTTTGTTATCTAGCTTTAGTTCCCACATGTTTGAGTTATAAGAGAAGGGTTAAAAATGACACCCCAAGCAAGAATACATGCGGGCGAATAAATGAAGGACATAAAAGTCCTATGAAAAAGATGATAAGATATTTTCTTATAATAAATGAATAATTTACTGAGAATATAACACGAAAAAAGAGATATGGGTGGGCCAAAATGCCCAAATATTAAATATATAAAGAATAATACCCTTAAGGTAGGAAATACCATACAATGCTCCTTAAGGAAGGAGTAGCTCCACAATCTCCCAAAATGGGAATCCACTTCGAGGGGGAAACGTCCAATATGCCCGTACTCAATTAGAAGAATCAGCACATACATCCATGACATGAATCATAATGATACTCACATCCCTTATATAGACATACATTACTCTTAATAGATGGGTGACACCTAATCCACACGTAGGCCGACTCATTACCCAATATAACTAATTCCTATGTGACCCCATACAACTAACTAAGGGGATGTGTGACACATGTCATCAAATCCAACAAACCATATACATTATATTATCATATCCTAAGGTGCATTGCATTTCCTCCCTCTTTTACATGTTTCATCCCGAAACATAAGAAGAATACATATAATGAGTGTGCTTTAAATTATTGCTCACTTGTCGCTATGCTCGATCATCCAACGACCCATATGAAATCCTATTGGGTGATGCTACTCCAAACCTGATTTAATATTCCATTTTTCTCATCTAATTCCATCCCACTCCATATATGTTCCTCCTCGGCATCCATGAATATCCATAATTATTATTTCTATGATTCCATGTCATATAATTATTGTTCCATTGATTACATGTATAGCCAAAATTATTACTCCTCCAATTCCCTGTATATCTTTATAGATTTCTTCCCTAATGTTTCCTAGCATGTCTCCATGATTTTTCCTCTCATGATGATGTGGGTGTCATATATGGTGCAACCTTAGTATGCTCAACCCGATCAATCTTTTCCTCCACTTTCTTTTCCTCTTCCAACTTGTAAGCTATTTTTTTTTTCTCTTGAGTAAAGAAATTATTTGTGACTTTTTATCGTGTTCTTCATCCTCTCCTTTGATTCATCCTAATTTCCTTCTTCACCATCTTCAAAATCATCTTCATGATCCATTTTACATTAATTTTTTTCCTTGCTAAGTATGATATCTTGCAATGTAATTTTCTTTCTCTTGTACCATAATTTCGTGAATTTATTTTGCACATTAATATTAATTGTTCCCAATGTCTCTAATCAAGGATATCCAAGAAAAATATCCATACCATCCATATCTAAAACATAAAAATATGAATGTAAAACATATTTATCCATAGAGAGCTTTAAATCTTCAAAACTTGAATTTGCTTACCATCCATTTGAGATTCCTTGATATTCTTTTCTTAAACATATAGATGTTGAGCTACATCCATATTGATGAATTTATATATTTTGCTAGGGTTTATTAAAATAAATACCTTTTTCCGTGAATGTTCCTTCAAACTGAAATATTGAAGCTTCCTTCCTTGGAGATGCATTATTTGAACTTGTATCTCGATATGTTGTCTCTCCTTCTAAATCATGTGTAGCATCTTCAACCTCAACATTTTCTTCTTCTTATTATTATTTTGATATTTCATCTTCCTCACTCTTATCATTAACTTCCTCTACTTCCTCTTGCTTTTCTTCTTTTGTTTCCCATATGTCCATGAAAACTTGTTCCAGTTCCTCCAAAGACCAATTAGACTTTTCTTTTTCTAACTCAGAAAACCAAATTTGTGTAGAGACAATAATCCAAAACTTGAATAACCAAATATTTGATGGTTTAGAGAATTTATCTCTAAATTTGTTCCACTATTCTCTAGCATCAATCCTGCCATCTCCAAAAAACGTTACCATCCCCATGATCAACAAAATTAGGGTTTTAGGAATAGACCCTTTTGATCAAAACTTGTTCTAACCCTTTCAGCTAGAGGTCGGCCAAAAATTAGAAAGCATAGAAAAAAACCCAATTGAATTTTTGAGAGATTTCCGAAAATGTAAAAATTTAGGAAAATTCCTAAAATTGCAACCTGTGGAGAAAAATATTGAAAAAACATAAAACTATAATAACTCTCACAAAATAGATCTAAAAATTCTAAAATTTCAGTGGTATCACCTTTAAATATATTCACATCAACCTAAATAAAATTATTTCCTAATTCTTCATTATTCAGAAGGTATAGATGAAACCTTAAAATTAGGGTTTCAACCCTAAAACTGACATATCTTTCACAAAATATCTCCAAAAATATGAAATTTAGAGGAATCACCATTATATGATGTATCCATTTCCCAAATAAAATAACATAAAAATTAAAAGTAAATATCTAGATATAGGCGAATCACCAACATTAGGGTTTCATCCCACAAATTGCCCAAATCGACGCTTTGATACCAAATGATAAGATCTTTGCATAAAATAAATGAATAATCAAGAAGATAACACAAAACAAGAGATTTAGGTGCAACAAGATGCTCAAATAATCAATATATATATAATAACACCCTTAAGGTAGGGAAACACCATATAATACTCCTTAAGGAAGGAGTAACTCCATAATCTCCCAAGATGGGAATCCACTTCGATGGGGACACCTCCAATATACCTCCACAAAGTAGAAGAATCAACTCATAGATCATTCACATGAATCATAATGATACTCACATCCCTTATATAGACATACATTACTCTTAATAAATGGGCAACACCTAATCCTAATGTAAATTTGAATCATTACCCAATATAACTAATTCCTATGTGACCCCATATAACTAACTAAAGGGATGTGTACCACATGTTGTCATCTTGATCAACCCATATACATTATATTATCATATCCCAAGGCACACAATAAAATCAATCGTGTACTATGAAACTACCTCAAGCAACGATATGTGTAAGGGAAGACAAACATAGCAAGAAAACCAACTCTGTTAATGAGGGAAGATCAAAATGATCCACATGTCGAATGTGAGAATAGACAAAAACTTAAAGTAAGATGTTTTATAGGATAGTGTCAAATGTTTTAGGACATTATGTCCTATGAATGATTTAGTTTTTGAATGCTTTTTACCATTTTTTTGGTTTTTTCAAATTTTTACGATTTTTTAAATTTTTACCATTTTTTTGGATTTTTAGAATTTTGAGAAGAATGTGGTATAGAAGAATGGTGGTGTGTTTCATACATTGAAAAATTCACCGGGAAGAAAGAATATGCCCTAACGAGAATAAAAGTCACCAGGAAGTAAGAATATGCCCCAACGAGACAAAAATGGCAGTGAAAATGATGATTTAAACAAATAAATCATCGCAAAAGAACACCAATACGTGGGGGTGGAAAATAGAGGATAATGTTAGTAATCTTGCCCCTGTGAGGCAAGAAAAATGAAGAAATAGGGTTGAGAGGGTATAAATAACAGGGGGAGGGGTAAACTTCATCACGACCCGGTTGAGCTATTATGCCATTTTGCCATAGGGATTTTTAGTGGAAAATATTCGTAATTTGGTGAAAATTCCATTTTAGGAAAATTTGAAAAGGTGAATTTTCAGAGTAGGACAATGTCGTATTCACCTAAAATTTACAATATAATTTTTGTAGGGGTCGGCTTCACCTAACATTGAAAACATATCCTATATAAACCTAGGTTATTCATCGGGTAGTATACTAGTAACTTACTACTAGCATCTTGATGTACCGTAATATCAAACACCATAAACTTTCTAAGCACTAGTACACAATGTAGATCATATTTTTATTCGGGTGATAAGCCTAAACCACGATGCAATAAAATATATGTTTACTTATGAGTGACAAGGATATTTGTTGACGTGTGAAAAGTGTTATTTTTGTTGGCGTGATAAGGGTTCTCTGTTGACACATGATTTTTTTTTCAGATGATGCGTGATAAGGGTACTCTACTAACATGCAACAAGGTTTCTCTACTAATTTGTGACAAGGTTTCTCTTCCAACACGTAACAAGATTTTTCCATTGATGCTGACGTAATGCATGTTGAAGCATGAAAAATGACTTTTGGACGCACGCTAGGAATTTTTGACACACACAAAAATCCTGTGAAGACACACTACAAAATATTACGAGATGGGTGACATGAAGATTGTTAACATGTGACAAAGGGTTGAGTGGCGTACGAAAAGGGTTCAACTTCACCATTTAGAACAATGGAAGTTGTTAGGGCTTAGAAGACCCAAATAGTAACAAAAAAATATCAGAAGTCCTTATTCGAATATTTTGGAAACTCTGCTGCTATAGATACCACAACCACTAGTACCCATACAACAAGCTACTCTGGAATCAATCAAAGTACAGACTGTGTGGAAGGTGTTATTGAAGTGGACATGCATTTTGCACAATATCAACCAAATGAAACCTATGATGATACCATGCCAGAGCTTGAATATATTTCTGTTGAGATGTCAAAGATTGAAAATATTCCTGTTGAGGTGCAACCAAGAGTGCATCAAGATATCTTTAATACAAATACTCAAGTAAAATGTAACACAAAAATAAAATACAAATTCTGTTCGCGAAAGAGGAAACTAGATGATCGTGATATTCCTAAAAATTTTTCTCGTAAAAGTAAAACATTGAAAACAAACAAGAATATGTGGACACTTGGGAGGACATACAAGTTTGAGTGGGCTGCCAAATTTCCTTTTATCAAACCTGTACAACCAACTAATTCAGAAGATATCCCATCTGAATGTACATGTACAATATGTACATGGAAATTGGGAAAGCAACAAAAAATGCAACTAAATCTAGACACAATTGAAAAACACTATGGAAAATAATATTTGACTATAACAAGAGAGGATGGCTAGAAAATAAAAAAATAGATGGAAAACTGAAAAATAATGCATGCATGTTAAATACACAAAAAAGTATGAAGTAGATCAGAAAAGATGTAGACATCTCAGAAAAGGGTGGAATGATCACATCGTAAATTGGTAAGATGAATCAATCAAATTTGCATGCTAAAATCATATAGTTCTCTACTTTATTCCACATCCTTAAGAAAGGAATACCGATTTCATATTTCCTTGATTTCAAAGTTTGTATCAATATAATGGAATGCACAATGTTCCTCAGTCTCATTGGTCAGACAATAGTGCATGGGAAATGGCTAAATGCCTTGTAATGATAGAGAAGGAAGATTTGAAAGAGAGTGTAAAAAATGCAAATTTTATCTCTATAAATTGATGAAGTGACAATAGTTGACAACACCACATGGGTATGTATCCACATTTATACTTTAGAAAATCATATAAGGACACGCATCTATTGTGTGTTCGAAAATGGTTGAAAATTGCAATGCCGAAAACCTATATAAAATAGTTGTTTCTCATTTGAAATATATTGTTGGCATGATTGATTATGAAATTTCTATGAAGTTGGTATGCATTGGAGCAGATGGTGCATCATTCATACAAGTTCACCAAACTAGATTGTGTATTCAATCGCAAACAATAAAGTGGCCCCTTATATGCTAGTAATTCATTGTATGGATCACATAATGAATTTAACATATAAAATGGTTGACAACTATAAAAATGTTGTAAAAGTAGAGGACCTTATTAGAGAATTACATGCCTATATGACAAGAAACCGAAATTGATTTCT
The DNA here is from genome assembly GCA_018340775.1 of Taxus wallichiana var. yunnanensis. NCBI lineage: Eukaryota > Viridiplantae > Streptophyta > Pinopsida > Cupressales > Taxaceae > Taxus > Taxus wallichiana. The sequence goes on from CM031243.1 coordinate 685,444,991, forward strand.
TGAGTTTCAAAAATTTTCAATTAGAAATACAAATGGCAAAAATATTCTGGAGGATGTTGAGACAAGGTGTATTTATTTGTATGAGCATGTATGTAGAATTTGTGAGGAGTATTCATCGTCGGTTGGTTTCATGCGCAAATATCATCATAATGTTGACAAGGCAAGGGACTTGTTGTTTTGTTTAAGCGATTTGGAAACATTGCTTACATTTTTTGGAATTCTTCCAATGTTGAAGGAGATCAATACATTGATGAAGCATGCACAAGAGAGAGTAATCAATATTGTTGATTTTATAGGGATGAGAAAAATGGTATGTCAAAGTCTTAATGTCTTGTACACTTTCCCCAGATAGTTTTGATACACCTGTTTTTGATAACTGGAAAGTTTTATTGGATCTTAAGAATCCCATTAATTATTTGAGATTTAATATTCATGATCACCTCTGGTATCAATGTTAATGGGAGAGAGAAACCACTACACATTTTGCAAAAATGTCAAGATATTATAGGATCGAAAGAGAATAAGTTCATGTGACACGTAATCTGTTTGATTCTGTTACAGTTGAAACAAGAATAAAAATTAAAAAAATTATAGAATCCTTATCATTAGAAATTAGAGAATGTTTTAGCAAAGATAAAATTCTTGAAGCTATGGGTGTGATGAATCCAAATTTTTGGAATATTGAAGGTGGTCGTGCAGATTTTGTAAGTAAGCTTTTCCATAAATCCATGGGTACAATAATGGATCATTTCACCAAGACGTCAGTGTTCAAGGGTATTGAAATTGAAGGTATACTGAATATTGATTTAATAAAGTCTCAATCAACTGATTTTTCAATGACAATGAGGTACCAACATAAATTGTTAGAAAAACCTTCCGAGAGTGGTGCTATTACAAGGATTTGGTGAAAAATCTACCAAAGTAGTGTGTTATAGGAAGACATCAGTGAATATTTTCGATTATATGACTTGTGCCAAATAATTATTTTGGGATCTGTGGAGGATGAAAGGGTTTTCAGTGCTTTATCTTTTATAAAATCAAAACTAAGAAACAGAGTTGGATATAAATCTCAAAAGTTACATGAGGTGTTATGTTTCTCACTACTCCTTGGAAACATTTCCTTTCGATAGAGAAATTGCACATTGGAATTCCCTTTCCGAAAGAAGAGGTGTAAATAATACAACTACAAGTACAAATGTTCTCAACAATGAGACTAGAATTGGTGCGTCGTAAAAATCTGCAGATAAGAATATCGATTATGAAGAAGCTATTGAAAATTGATTGTTTCTGATTTAAATAGGTATCACCTTGACCTTACTTTTATTGTTTTTCACCTTACATTTTAACTATTGTTATTTATTCAATTTCATATTAATAGATTTGAATATAATTGTTATAGTTAGACGTAATACAATTGTAATTCTGCAGATGCAAATATTGACTATGAGGAGGATTTTGAACATTTTTTTGTTTCAACTCTAGTTATCATTGAAGATGTTATATATATATATTTACATTTATTTAAATACAATTATTTATAAAAATATGTTTTATTTAATTGGTATTTTGGATTTTTCAAACTACTTTGATGTTGTGTTTGTGACATGCATTTTTGGAATACTAATTTATAAGGCCTTCAAAGTTCAAATCTACATATTCTGCCACTCTTAGTCTCTTCTAGAATTCCAGTTGATCTACTCTAGTCAGTCGTTGATTGGGCACTACATTCTTGACACTTGTGTCACCATCGACATGCACAGAGTTTTGGTTTTCTTTAATTTGTTTAGGTCAGATCTACATTTTAATTTATCTTCATTGCATTGATGTTTTTGTTTCTCCCTTCATCTGCTCAATCAATATTTCATCTTTTCTTTATTGAAAATGTGGGTTGACATCCTGTTTGTCCGAAAATCATCGGTTGGGAAGATCTATGGATAAACGAGCCAACGGTGTGCGAGGTATAGCCCTCTTTGAGACAAAGCAAAGTGAAACCGGTTTATTGCTATTCTACCAAGTAGGAATATGCGCAAGTCCTACAAAATATTCTACCTTTAAGGGTTTGGGATCTTGTCCCAGTTGGGGTATTTCGTGGAGCAGAAAGGGATGAAGGGAGGAGAGGAGATAGGATAGATCCGAAGGGAGAAAAGAAATGAATTCCAAAGCTAGAAAGGTTAGAGGGTTTATGTTTTGGGATTGGTAATAAACAGAGCCAAACCTACTTGCATAAACGAACAAAGCAATACTTGATGAGAAAATGACAAAAACATAGAGATAGATCTATGAGAATAAACACAGATCTCGATGTAAGAAAGATCGGATGCACATAACACATGTATTCAACACAAAGTCTTAATATTTGTATCGATGTTTTCTTCTATTACAAAAAGTACAAAGCCTTTTCTTCTCACTTCTATTTTTCATCTAAAAAATGTCCACACCCTTGAATACAACAAGTATCCAAATATATAGAAGGAGAAGGAGAAAGAAGGAAAAAAGAAACCAACAACTAATCACAAAATATTTAAAAGTCAACTGTTGACTTTGGGCAATTTGGTGGACGACAACATCTCATGGTGCAACATGGATGATGTCATTATTTGTGCCAACAAACTTTTAAATATTACAAAAAGGAACAACCCTAGGAGGAAGGAGCCTATTCGTCTTCGTCTCACGACTGGAAAGGAGTATCTTGCTTCGCTCGGAGAGGAAATATAAAATTGAGCACGATACTCCAAGAATTTTCTAATCATTGGTTGAAGTTGATCTCGAGCAGCACCCTTGGTGTGATTGCCGATGACTTCACAAGTATCCCGTTCATCTCGAGTCTTTACGGGAGCTTGAAGTATTCATTACCGCCTCCATTAGGTATCCAAAAAATCACGGCACGAGAAGGTTGTTGATAGATTCTGCGTCAAAAGTATCTTCTGACCCTAACCCTTGCGATGTAATCTCCTTAAAGATCAAAATAGTGTCATTTGCCTTCCTCAAGGCATATGATGGGGTGAGAAACCTGGAGACATCCTTAGGATGATCTGCTCCATTTGATGCATTACATCCAAGGATTCCTCCTTGATTTTATCAATTTTCTCCAAGACGAATTCCTTTTGATCAACCCGATAGTCTAAAGCGCAAGGACTTTGTTGGGTGCTCGGAGTGATTGAAGATGCTGAATTTCACTAAGTCATCGACTGGGTAGTCGAGAATCTTCGGAACGTATCATGTCATAGCCTAGCATGGTCTAACACTTTGGAGATAGGTTCCGCAATCACCTAGAGTTCCTTGTTAGCTTGATCAATGTTCTGATATAGCTCTGTGAACTTTACGATTACTTCCTCACTGTCTTTGAGGATCTGGTCTCTCTAGGTGGATACTGCCATGCCTTGTTCACCAATCTTGGTGTATTGTTTATCTTTTCCTGACTAAGGGCCTCAAGAGTTTCAGTGGTAGTTGTAGGAGGTGCACTACCCATTTTCTGCAGGGCTTGGAGAAGGTGTCTATTCTGCTCTTTTAGTATCCTCTTCTCTTCCTTTGCTTCCTGAAGATTTTTACAAAGGGCATCCACTTTGAGATAGGGCCTCTCCCTGTAGGCTTTCAAAGGACGTTCCCATCGTGACTTATGTCACTGTATAATCTATAGGAGACAGATCCTTTTTGTCCTTTGTGGGATCGGGGTATGTGATCTCCATTACCCTTTCACCTGAAGCACTCTGAGAGAAGTGGGTTATCGGCTTTTGCTTCTTAGCTCCTTTTGTTGGAATGACAGAGAAGTCCATATGTGCAATGGGGACTTTCCTCTTATGCTGGCTCAGGTGCTTGGAGATCCATTATGGACTTAAGGGAGTGGGACCGAGGGGAGAATAGGGAAAAGAGGCAGAAGAAGGGGCAGCTACAGTGAACAAGGGGAAATGTGTCGAGACGCTTGGCGGCAGCATTGATAAAGAAGCCAAATCTCCAATGCTCACAGGGGTAGGAGTCATTGTAGGAGAGGAAACCATGGGGGTGGAAGGGATATGAGAGATGAGGGAAGAAATACTGGGGGACAGACTCCGTGAGGGAAGAGAAGATGGAGGAAGAGGAAGGGGGAATAGTAGAAGATGGGGGAGAAGACACAACCAGAGGAGTGGTTGCTTGAGTGACGTGAGGAGGGGAAGGAGGAGTGAGAGATGGGATGGTGGGAACTTCAACGGTTACAGCAAGTGGCAACATCTTGAGTGGATGTTCTCGTTGGAACACTTACCGCCACTTCTTTTTCTAGGAGGCCAGGATTACTACATGCTCCTAGGTGGTGGAAGGAGGACTCTCGGGAGCTTGCTCCTGAGCAGTGCTTGACTCTCCTTCTTTGTCTTTCCCTTTGCCCTTTGGCAAGTGTTTTGGTCTAGTAGGTGCATTACCCAAGGGAGACGTGGTGAAGTCTACCCCAAGGTAGATGAGACTGTTATACCTGCACCAATGTTCTCTGTGTTGCAAAGTGCCCTTAACCCTTTCCTCAATAGTTTGAGGTGCCTTTGTTCTATCTATCTTGGAAAATGGCCAATTGTCCCTGTCCATATCTAGATAGACCTGATCAACTTCTTAATCAGTCATTTGGAAACCTTTTAGGACAATGGCTACACCATACTGGATGATCTATGCTAGGGCTAGGTGGGAGCGATCCTTTCTCCTGAGCTCAACCTCATGATATAGATCAATATAGATATCCTCGATCTGTGGGACGTGGATTGGATCGAGCTTTTCCCTTAGGAGGCAATTGCGAGGATCAAAGGTCGGCCTTATTGGGAAATTATGCTTCAAGTTAAGCAATTCCAGTTCTGCAAACATCTCCCGGGATTTGGTGTGAGAAGTGCAGGTGTACCTACCCACCATGAGGGGGAATGGAGTTCCACCCTTCTTTCTTTTCAGGAACTTCTCGTGATATGTGATGAGTTGTCTAGACAACTCCAATAGGATCAGCTTAGGGCCCGCATATCTTGGTAACTTGGTGGGCTCCCCCAAGAAGTTGGCGGCTCTGAGATAAGTGAAAGTGGGGAATTACGTAAATAACACCCCCCACTTCTCTGTGGTAGTCACTATGCTCTTGGTTGTCCAACCGTGAGTCATATTGGGCCTCAATAGGTAGATGATACCATAGAAGAAGGCATCGTTGATCTTGCTGAATTGTGTGATGTTGTTCTCCAGTCTCAACTCTAGATAATATTCATATATTTTTACTTGGGGCCATACCCCGCATCGACTTAGCGCTGGATAGTCTCTTTCTGAGGTAGCGGTGTAAATGATGTATGTAGAACCTCCCATTGTTGAGAATTATTGGAGTTACTCGAGAGATGGTGCGTGATGATCTCTGCCCATTCAAAACGTTGATCAGGAACATTTTTGCTCATTGTCTCCAGATACCTGAGCATCCATTTGTGGAAGTAATGGGCATCAGGAAGCCCAAACACCCTACTTAGGAAGGTGATGGTGTCGCTCAGCTCTTCTAAGAAGTCACTGTGATGAATAACCTACAGGCCACCTGGTTATTACCTTCTTGTTCTTCAAGTACACTTCATTCATGAGCTATATACATTTGTCCTTGTTCTCATCCCATGCTTTTATGCAGTCTTCTTGGCTTATCGCCACAAAGTGCTGGTGGTGGGGGATATCCAACATAATTTCAAAGTGCCAAGTAGTAATGTTGATTATTACCTCACCCTTCTCATTCTTGACACACCTTGTGTCCTTATTGTAGTAGCGGGCCACCACCATCATGAATTCATTGTTCACCACGCTCACGAGAATTTTCCCAGTGAAGTGTAGACCACTGCCGACTAATTTGTCCTTCCACGGACTACCGTAAACTTTCTAGTTCTAGCCCAAAATCCTCCATATCAATGTGGCCAAGTTCAGAATCCCTGATGTCTAAGTCACACTCTGCAAGGGACTCGGGCATCCTGACCCTTTGGTATTTGTACTTCATTTCTTTCTTCGTGAGTTTGGCCTTACCCTTAGACTTGGTTGGCCTCTTACTTGATGAAGACATGTGCGAATCTGAGTTCAGTTGCTGATCTGCAAGAAGAAGGAGTGAAGTCCATCGCAGAAGAGCCATGTTAGCTGTTAAATCATCCATCAAAGCTTTATAGAATGAAGAGTTAGCAATTTAGAAGCTTCTGGGCATAGGGCGTAGCTATACTTGTAGGGCGCAGGTCGAAAAGCAAGGCGCACAGTTGGAGAGTGTTGCATGGAAGAAAACAATGCAAAAGGGTGCAAGGCACAGGAATACTACACATAACATTCAATGTTGGTGTTAAAGGATGTGCGCCTATGCCATATGAAGGGTTTTAAACGGGGCACAAATTATCTTGGTGTTGTAAGGTGGTAGGATGCGCCAATGGCACAGATATGGAACATGTTGCAAATAGTTATGGTGCGCCAAAGGGGCATAGGTTCAAACGATGCATCATTGACTTAAGGTGCACCAGTTCTTAGCTTTTGGTGTGGTGCAGGAAAAGTATGAATGACATTGAGATGTGGGTGCAGGTGGATTTGCGCTTGCTATACTTGACGTTAGGATTTTTAGAGTTTTATAGGGCACGGGAAGGATGCATGCTGCAGGCGGGGATAGTGCGCCCCTTGGCGCGACTGTGTTTTTGTGTAACAACACATTTGTTTGCACCAAAGAAAAAAATGTGGCTTTGGATATATTAAATTTAGATTTTATCTCTCTCGACAGTTTGTGGTTTTTGGCCTCTTTCAACATAGATTTTGACAATGAGGAGAAAAGAGCAAAGAGGATTTTGGATTCATTTTCGAGACAAAAGCCCTCCATGCCAGTAGATCTGGAAGGAGGGTGAAACCGATTTGGGGGGAGCTTCGATTTGTGAACGGGTGGAGGTTGTGTTTTATTTTATGTTTAATTTCTTTGTTTTTAACAACCCCTAAAAACAATACAAAAAACCCACAAACAATCAACACAAGAAGAGCAAGGACCACTTACCAAGAATATATATAGAATGGAAGAAATGATGCGGGGTCCACGAATGTGACATAAAGTGACACAAGGATGACAGGAGCGCTGACAGGTGCAGAGGAAAAATATTTTTCATGTGTTTTCAATCATGAAAATGACAGGTGAATGTGCCTATATATAGAAAAAGGTGCAATAAATGCACCACCCACTTTTTTGGTCAGGCGCACCAAAACGGATGCCAACATAAAAATTTGTGTGCCATTGGCACGGATTCGGGACTGTTGACATTGGTTTTTTAGCACCTTGGCGCACCGTTGGGCGTAACAATTTTAGTGTCGACAGGGTGGCGCATGCACCTCGGCGCAAGTTTGAAAGGCGCATCATGGGAAGGCGCAACATTTGTGATGTCAACATGATAGAGGTGCACCAAAGGAATAAAAGGGGGCACAAATTCATTTGATGTTGCATGAACAAAATTTGTGCCTAGCCAAAAAAGGACCAAAAGACTAAGTTCGAAAAACCAGATTCTCCGGAAAGGGATTTTATGCCATTCTGAACACTAAGGGACCTCGGTGGGAAATGGTTACTGCAAAATTTCCTCGTCAATTTTACAAGTATAACACATCCATATGAGGAATATCTCACTTTTTGGGATCGACATTGTCAGAAACTCACCCATCTATATAATAATCTGATTTTCATGTTGAGTTCTCTGGATTCGAAGGCCGTCTAGCTCGCTACGAAGGAAGATTTCTCATATTTCTTCCATATTTATTGTCACCCATCTATAAGACTAGAGGTACCTTAAACCCTATCATACCGGATTTTTAACAATCATGTTTAATTTATTTTGGTATTTGTAAAATTCTTTGATGTAGTGTTTGTGGCATGCATTTTTGGAATACTATTTTTTAAATATCGTAATTAGACGTAAATAACTAAAATTTCAACATTAAAGCAAATGCATTCCATGAGAAGAAACTGAAACATGCAATTAGAGGTAACGTGAAGAAACCTATTATAGAGTTTGAATTTTACAAGTAGAGAGAAGAAGATTTTGATAAGGAAAAACTGTTACAGAGGTAATGTGAAGAAACTTGTTACAGAGTTCGAATTTTACAAGTAGAGAGATGAAGATTTTGTTGTATTAAGTGGAAGAGAATCATTACATGAAATATTGAATGTACTCACATCATGTGAAATCATAAATGAGGTATTCAATTAAATTACATGTAAAAATTGATATTCCCATAAAACATTGCATTGTAAATAACTAAACTTTATTCATTAAAGAAAATGCATTCAGACATATTTTGATATCAGCACATAACGAAAAACTATAATGTGATTCTTCCTAAGGATTTTCAAAAGGTTTACAAGTAGAGAGAAGAAGATTTTGAGAAGGTTTAAATGTGAGAAGAAGTTATTTTACAAAAGAGAAGTTTAAAGGTTTAAATGAAGAAACCTAATACAAATTTTGAATTTTATAAGTAAAGAGAATAAGATTTTACTATATTAATTGGAAGAGAATCAATAATGTCTAAAGAAATCTATCACATCTCATCATCGTCATATTGTTATCCCGTAAAATTGGCAAGGGAAATTTTACAGATAACCATACCGAAATTTTGTTCCGATCCCTCGTCAGGGATCCCTTGCATTCGGAACATTGCAAAATCCCTTCCCGGGAAATTTGGTTTTCCGAACTTAGTCGTTTTTGGTCTTTTTGGCGGGTGCATAGAATGACTATGCAACATCAACTTTTGATGCGCCCCCTTTAAACCCTTTGGCGCATGTTTTCTCGTGTCAGCAGGTGTTTTGGTGCGCCTCTTTATGTTGAGGCTTCCCTGTGTGCGCCAAGGCACATGCGCCTTCCTGTCAACATATCTTTTGTTGCGCCTCTTTTTGGTGCGCCAAAGGTGCACATTTTCCTCTGTCAACACCACTTCCGGTGTGCCATAGGCGCACATATCTTCATGTTGACGAGTCTTTTGGTGCACCAAAGGGCGCATGCTTTCTCATGTCGACAGCTCATTTGGTGCACCCTTTAGAAAGTTGGTGGCGCATTTATTACTGCCTCGCCTATATATAGGCGCGTCTGCACTGTCATTGTCACCGGAGCAATCACGTGACTATTTTCATTATTTTCTCTGACCCATTACGCACCTGCCTTGTCACTTTCGATCACGTTGTGGACCCGTTCTCACGCTTTTTCATCGTTTATATCCGGGTAAGTGGCCTTCTGCCCTTCGTGTGTTTTGTTTTGTGGTTTTTGGCTATTTGTGGGTGTGTTTTGGATTGAAAAGAAAGATAAAATTCATCAATTTGCTTCCTTCCCCCCTGCTGTCTTTCCACATTTCCTCCTCTTTCCAGATCTGCTGGTAGAGGAAGCTCTGTCCTAAAAAAATAGCTTGGAAACCCTTTTGGTATAGCACCTCTTCATATCCTACAATGAACCTTGTTATAAAAGCTAAGCCATATGTGGAAACACCTCTGAGAGAAAGATCAAAACTAAAAAGAAAACTATTTTCTCCTTTGGCGCATGAGCTCGCCATGCAACATTAAAAAATCGCGCCCTGGTGCACTGTCACCCCCGTTACATCATGAAAAGTCGTGCCAATGGCACATTTCTCTCGCTTGCTGCAAATGCTTTCCATGCGCCCTCTTGGCGCATCAAACTTGTATGCAACACAAAGATTTCATGCACCTTTTACAAAATACATCCATATGGCACGGGCGCACTTGTCCTTACAGCAACACAAAATGCATCCTACAGTGTCTACGCGCCATGCGCCCTTTGGCTGATTTAACCCTTGCAACAGTCTTTTCCTGTGCGCCTTACCTATTTAGCTCTGCAAATTGCAATATCATGCGCCATGCGCCCGAGGCCTCAAAATTGCTGACTCTTTCTTCTGTCAAGCATTTCAATGGAAAATCAAGCAGCTGACATGGCTTTCTTCGATTGGGTTTCACATCTTATTCTTGCAGATCAACAATTAAGCTCAGAAGAACATATGTCAACATCAAGCAAGAGACCCACCAAATCCAAAGACTATTCCAAACTCCCAGAGAAGCTCATAGACGAGTGGGAGACTTGCGAGGTGATCAGTGAGCGACACAAGGATCCTTCCCAGGATCAACTAGGGCCCATGATCAGCAAGTTCATGGAATACCGCGCTCAATTCCACATCTCGTCACCTGAGCAGCAAAAGCAGGCTACTCCCTTTCGGCTGCAGGATGACGATGATGAATAGCTTCTCTTTCTTCTTCTTCTCTCTCTTCTTCGACTTTCTTTTTGTAAATATCTAGAGTATGTTGGCACAAATGATGACATCATCCATGTTGCACCATGGGATGATGTCATCCATCAAGTTGTCAAAAGTCAACATGACTTTGAGATATTTTGTATCTCCTTGTAGATATTTTGTAAATATCTTTGTAAATAGGTGGTTGGCTCCTTTTTGCCTTCTTTTCTCTCCTTCTTCTATAAATACCCCAATACTTGTTGTGGTGTGCATGAGTGAATATCTTTCAGATGAAAAATAGAAGTGAGGAGGAAAGACTTTGAGCTTTTTGTAACAGAAAGAATTATTAATACAATATTTAGAATTTGTGTTGAATACATGTGTTATTTGCATTGGATCTTTCTTACGTTAGATCTGTGCGTTTTCTCTGTTGAATTTACTTCTGTTTTATTGTCATTTATTCATCAGTATTGCTTTGCTCATTTATGTAAGTAGGTTTGGCTCTGTTTACTACCAATCCCAAAACATAAACCCTCTGACCTTTCTACTTTGGAATTCATTTCTTTTCTCCCTTCGGACCTGCTCTTCCTTCATCCTCTCTTTCATTCCTTTCTTTTCGCAGTTGGAAACACCCTACTGGGATGAGATCCCAAACCCCCGAAGGCGGAATATTGTGAGACTTGCATGATTCCTACTAGTAGAATAGCAATAAACCGGCCGCTTTCTTTGAATCAAAGAGGGCTATGCCCCCGCACACTGCTGTTGGCTCGTCTATCCATAGATCTGCCCAAGCGACAGATTTTCGGACCAACAGTTTTTGGTGACTCCGCTGGGGATCGAACAGATCTATCAGATCTATGATGGTGGTAGGATAGAAAATCAGAAAAATCAGAAAAATCACCGCCTGTTTGCAAACTTGAACTTTTTGTTAAAAATCTAAAATTTTGCAAAAGTGCTCCAAATTGAAAATTTTCTTCTGAGATCCATAGATCTGGCCTAGCTGAAGATCTTTAGTTCGCTGAATTTTTATAAAGACCTGTATTTTGCCATAGATCTGAGTTTTTGACTGTTTACCCAAAATTTCAAACTCTTTGAAAAAGTCAGATTTAGATCCGAAAATCAGCTTGCTAATCTTCTCTGTCATTTTATCCTCACTGTTATTTGTCATTAACCACAATCGGTTTTTAGAAGAGGATAGTTTTTAAATATTTAGAAAAGTACATGCTGCTGGTTTTTGTCAGAAAAGCCAGAAAATCAGCAAGTACAACCAAAAATAAATTTTAAATCTGCACCACAGCATTCCAGATCTGGAAGTTACGCTGGCAGGTGAGCCATTTACGTGTGGCAGGAAAGCTCGTGGAGAAGTCGATCCTACTTTCAATCGGCTTCAAAGGCACAATTTCAGTGTAGCACCGGCGCGCTTTTCATCACTAAGTTCAGCTGATCGGTCAACCAGAAGCGCCTCACCCCCACGGAAGAGCCGGTTTTCACAAGGAGCCTCTACATCCCTTTGCAGTGCTTTATTGCTCAGTGGAACCGCACTCCCAGCCCGCGTTCTTTTTCCAGCTGTCCAGATGGCGGTGCCATGGGGAAATGCTATGGGTCCTCTCGCATTACCACATCCTGTTCACGCGCTCCCTCACGAAATCGAAAGAATTTTCCCAAATTCGACGGGAGTGGAAACCAAAGCACAGATTCGCACATATCTGCATTCATCATGTCGTGCAGTATCTTGGATGTAACTCATGAGGATGTGTCGGTTCGCCTTTTTCTGGAAACTCTACAAGGACCTGCAGCTGAATGGTTTCAGCATTTGCCGGCCGGATCTATTACCAGTTGGGCCACCTTGCGGGATGCTTTTGAAGACAGGTACAAGCCTTCAGAAGATGCATTTGCATTATTATCACAGATCACTCACCTGAAGAAGGAGGCCAATGAGACCATGCGCGATTTTATCGCCAGGTTCAATGCATTAATCAACCGTGTCCCTGTTGCCATGCTTCCAACACCGGAAAATCAGAAGTGTTTCTTCGTGAATGCCATGAGCTCAAAAGTAAGTTTCTTACTCCTACAAGAGCGAGTGGCTACCTTGATTCTTGCCCAGGCCGCTGCCATTCGAATAGAAGATAATTTGATAATATCTGGCGAATTGAAAAAGGAATCATCCAAGCCTAAATCTTCGGACCCTTCTCCCACTACTTCGTCTGATCCGGTATTTCAAAAGATGGTGAACGACTTACTTGCATTAAAGAAGCAGTTGGCCCAAGCTTCTCCCAGTTCCTCATACCGGGATATTCCACGGAGGAACTTCGTTTCCAACAATGTTCCTCAAAGGCCGCGCTTACCCGCAACTGCTCCGCGGTTGGCGCTTGAGGCTCCTCCGGTCAACGCTCTAGCCGAAATCGAAGAAGAGGAACAAGATTATGAAGAACCTTCGTCTCAGGGTGAAGATGATCAAGACGTCGGTGAGCCGACTGGCGACTCTACTATCGGGTATATGGAATTTGATGAGGAAGAATCTGATGAAGAAGAGGGTACCCAGGGCTATGCGAGCGGACAATCATATGCTATTTTTACCCGCTCGCAAGGAAAAGAAGCAGAGGTCGCTGCCCATGTGCAGAAGGAGAAGGTCATGTCAAACGTGCCTCCAACCATTGCTAAAAGAGGTAATCCTCTTCCTACTCAGCTCCCTGTTAAGTCTTTTACAAGGAAATATTTTCCCCCCATCTCTCCTCCAAATCAGCCCTCTCATATTCCTATCAAGACCAGTAATCCTACTCCACCATCATGAAGTGAGGGACTCATTCCTTCACCAGCGCAACCCTTGGCTGCATTTGATATCATAGATCATGCTAAAAAAACCAAGATCCAAATGTCTGAAGCCGAGTATCTTCAGTCAAATCCCGAACAACTTATAAGATTGACTAAGTATATCCAAAGTCAAGCTGTTATATCTAATCAGGTTTCCCCAAAAGGAATCCTTTCCACTCCTCCTGAATCCCACATAAATGTTGCTTCAACATCTACATCAGGAAAGATAGAGCCTTTCTATCTCTCCCTCCTAATCAATGGTCACAAATTGAGTAACTGCATAATTGATTCCGGAGCTTCTGATAACGTCATGCCGGCAAAAGTCACCCATGCTTTGGGCCTCACCCTTACCAAGCCTTTTGGCAGATGTTATTCCTTGGAAACCAAGCAGGTTCCGTTGATTGGTCAAATCAAAGACGCGCCGATTTGCATTTGCGGCGTTCCCAGAGAAAAGAGTAAAGATGACCGTCCTCGTTGCCGACATTCCAGCAGCATATGGAATTTTGCTGGGAAGAAGTTTTTGTAGCGAAGTTGGTGGGGAAATTCATATGGACTGGTCTAAGGCTAGAATCCCCGTCAAAGGTGTAATGCAGACTTTGGAGCCAGAATCACAAAAGAAGTACTTGGTTACTAGCTCTGAGGACCCCAAAGCTCAAATTCTTTTCGAATCATCAGGGATGGGGAACTATTTCTTGTCTACCGAGTCCGACAAAATGGTTGTTCTCATTCAAGAAGGAGATCTTAATAAGATCTGGACCTTGCAGTTCGATGGCAGCTGCGCAACCAGTGGATGTGGCGCCGGAGCCGTGCTAATATCTCCCGAAGGGGAGATTGTTCCTCTCTCTTTCAAGTTGCAGTTTTTCAACACGAATAATACTGCTGAGTATGAATCTTTGCTACTTGGCATGCAAGCCGCAAAGGAAAGAGGGATCAAAAATCTAAAAGTACAAGGTGATGCAGAGCTAGTCGTGAATCAAGTTAAAAGGATTTATCAAGTGAAGAATGAAAGGCTCAGGCATTACCGTAATGCGGTGGGACAACATTGAAGAGTTTGATGCTTTTTCAATTGAATCCATTCCAAGAGCTCAAAATGACATGGCTGATTCATTGGCCGTTTCAGCATCCCTCATGCTACCTCACCCAGGATTGAAAACAAACAAATACACCATTGAGGTGGTTTTCTCTCTCGGAGCGTGCCAGAAAATTCTCAACATTGGCAAATATTCAATGATGACAATCAACTTATTGCCTTTCTAGAGAAGGCGGAAAATTTTAAGGAATTGCATTTGAAGGATCCACTTCTATGTGCCGTGAATCAGTCACCGATCAAGACAATGAATCCGAAGGGAATGACGACATATGTCAGCTCAAAGGAAATAAAATTCCAAAGGGCTTGGTTTCTCTGGAATGGTTGTTCGACAGGCATGATCATTTTGTGAAAAAGAAAAGGCAAGATGATCCTGACTCATCCCCAGAAACCGAACCGGTCAATTTAGGTTCGGTAGAGCACCCGCAGATTTGTGAACATTGGAAAATGTTGCACGCCTGAAGAGAAGCGAAAGTTTGTCAAACTGCTGAAGAAATACATGGATGTATTGGCATGGTCCTACGCCGATCTAAAGTCTTTTAAGCCAAAGGATGTCCAGCATGACATCCCATTGAAAGAAGATGTTAAAGCCTTTCACCAGAAGTAGAGGCATTATAATCCTAAGATCTCAGGTACTATCCAGGCTGAAATTCAGAAAATGCTGGATGCAAGAATCATTTTTCCTATCCATCACAGTACTTGGGTAGAAAATATTGTGCCAGTGCACAAGAAGAACGGTGAAATACGCATATGCGTAGATTTTCGAAACCTGAATCAGACTTCCTTGAAGGATAACTACCCCCTTCCTATAATGGATCAAATTTAAGGGATCGGTGGATCGGAAATCTGTCCATGCTTGATGGTTTTTCAGGCTACAATCAGATTGAAGTTTCACCTGAAGATCAATTTAAAACAGCATTCACTACTCCCTGGGGTACATTTTCCTATAGCAGGATGCCTTTTGGCCTAACCAATGCTGGCGCCACTTTTCAGTGGGCCATGGACCTGGCATTCAAAGGTATGATGGGGAAGGTCATTGTCGTTTATCTGGATGACTTGACTGTGTTCTCTAAACAACGAAGTAATCATTGTGATCACCTAGAGCAAGTATTGGCCAGATGCCGAGAACATGGGATTTCCCTGAACCGAAAAAGTCCATTTTGGAGTCACGGAAGGAAAGTTGCTAGGATATGTTGTCAGCAAGGAAGGAATGAAGATAGATGCTGAAAGAGTCAAGGCTATTCAGAGCCTTACTCTACCTACAAGTAAGACTGGCGTTCATTCTTTCTTGAAAGGTGAACTTTCTCAGGCGTTTTGTTCCCGACTTTGCTGAGAAGACTCGTCATATATTGGACATGATGAAGGGGTCACCAACTTTCCGGTGGAGCGAGGAAGGAAAAAGGTCATTTGAAGAAATAAAAGCTTCCGTTTCTCATGCACCAGTCCTAGTATGTCCTGATTTCTCCAAGGACTTTATCATGTATAGTTATGCATCTGAGCATACTGTGTCTACCATCTTGATGCAAAAGAATTCGGAGAATGTTGAATCTCTCGATTGCATTCATGAGCTCTCCCCTCAAGCCTCACGAACTAAAAATGTCTCAATTGGAAAAGCATGCCTTCACCGTTGTCAAAGCAGTAAAAAATTTCAGGTATTACATTCTAAATTCTCATACGGTGGTGTTGGTCCCTGACACGGTAGTCAAATCAATTCTAACTCAACAGGAGTTAGGAAGCTTGCGAGGAAATTGGATTGCAAAGGTCCAGGAGTACGACCTGGATATAAAACCAACCAAGCTGGTAAGAGGCAAGGGCCTATGTCAGCTTATGGCTGAAAACAAAGATTCAGAAAGTCCTGAGGAAAAGGATGATTGTACCAACGAAGCGCAAAGTCAGCTGGAGAAAGCCCATTCTCTGCCTCTGGTCCTATTTGTTGCGACCAGCGATGAGTGGTATTCCGATATTGCTTTCTTCCTCACCTACGGCGAATGCCCAGCTCACCTAACTGCAAAGGAGAAGCGCACTATAAAGCTCAGAGCAGCCAAATATGTCATCTGGGATGACGGTTTATACAAACGCGGGATAGATGGTGTCTTCTTGTGATGTGTCGACAAGCCACAGCAGGTAAAGTTACTTGAAAGTTTTCATAATTCAGCCTGTGGAGGCCATTTCTCTTCCTCCGTGACGACACACAAGATCATCCGAGCCAGGTACTATTGGCCGATGCTTTTCCAAGATACAGCTACCTGGGTTGCAAAATGTGAACCTTGCCAGCAGTTCGTCGGCAAGCCCAAGTTGGTTACTTTTCCCCTCAGGCCGGTCATTATCAACGAACCATTCAGGCAGTGGGGAATTGATTTTATTGGTGCACTCAATCCCCAATCGAGTGCCGGACATAGTTATGTCCTGACAGCAACAGATTACTTCACCAAATGGGTGGAGGCCATACCTGTTAAGAATGCCACTTCTGAGGTTGTTTGCAGTTTCATCAAAGAAAACATCATTGTCAGGTTTGGCGTCCCAAACAAAATTGTTGCTGATAATGCTTCTAACTTCTCCTCACGAGAAATTATTAGTTTTTGCTATGAATATGGGATAACTTTGGCTCATGCCTCAGATTATTACCCTCAGGGAAATGGTCAGGCAGAATCCAGTAACAAGAACTTGGTGACCATCATACGAAAACTAGTGGATGAGAATCAATGAATGTGGCACAAGTCCTTATACGACGCTTTGTGGGTAGATCGCATTACTCCCAAGAGGTCTCTCGGTATGTCACCTTTTCAAGTGTTATATGGCACTGATGCCGAGCTTCCCATTTCTGCTGAAATCCCTGCTCTGTGCTTGGCATGAGCTATTAAAGATGAAAATTTCCAAAATTCTCTTGAGAAGAGGATCATGTATCTAACAGAGCTCAAAGAAAAGAGAGTAAGAGTGGTCGACAAGATCACCGAGCATCAGAATCAAGTCAAGAGACTGTTCGATAAAAAAGCTAAGCAAAGAAATTTCTAGGTGGGAGACCTCATCCTTCTGTGGGACAAGCGAAGAGAGCCAAAAGGCATGCACGGAAAGTTTGATTCCCTATGGAGAGGACCTTTCAAGATCAAGCAGCTCAATGGAGAGAATAGTTTCTATCTCTCATATCTGGATGGAACCGAACTCCTGCTTCCCTAGTGGCAGCATCTGAAAATTTTCAGGAAGTAGAGCTTGCTCTCTTCTTTGTACAGTTTTCTTTATTTGTGTGTTTGTTTTTGTCGTGTGTTTGCTTTCGGTTTGTTGTGTGTTCCCTTTTGTTCGCCCTCCTGTCGCCCTTGTTTTTGACTGTTACCCAATGGATAGGCACATGAGATCTGGGATTCTCTACCCCCGAGTTTGCTCAGGGATAGTCCCCAGAAAGAGCCAGCTGTTATCCCGTAAAATTGGCAAGGGAAATTTTACAGATAACCATACCGAAATTTTGTTCTGATCCCTCATCGGGGATCCCTTGCGTTTGGAACGTTGCAAAATCCCTTCCGGGAAATTTGGTTTTCGAACTTAGTCGTTTTTGGTCTTTTTGGCTGGGCACATAGAATGACTATGCAACATCAACTTTTGATGCGCCCCCTTTAAACCCTTTGGCGCATGTTTTCTCGTGTCAACAGGTGTTTTGGTGCACCTCTTTATGTTGAGTCTTCCCTGCGTGCGCCGAGGTGCATGCGCCTTCCTGTCAACATATCTTTTGTTGCGCCTCTTTTGGTGCGCCAAAGGCGCACATTTTCCTCTGTCAACACCACTTCCGGTGCGCCATAGGTGCACATATCTTCATGTTGACGAGTCTTTCGGTGCGCCAAAGGGTGCATGCTTTCTCATGTCGACAGCTCATTTGGTGCGCCCCTTTAGAAAGTTGGTGGCGCATTTATTACTGCCTCGCCTATATATAGCGCTGTGTCGCTGTCATTGTCACCGGAGCAATCACGTGACTATTTTCATTATTTTCTCTGACCCTGTCAGCGCACCTGCCTTGTCGCTTTCGATTGCGTTGTGGACCCGTTCTCACGCTTTTTCATCATTTATATCCGGGTAAGTGGCCTTCTGCCCTTCGTGCGTTTTGTTTTGTGGTTTTTGGTTGTTTGTGGGTGTGTTTTGGATTGAAAAGAAAGATAAAATTCATCAATTTGCTTCCTTCCCCCTACTGTCTTTCCACATTTCCTCCTCTTTCCAGATCTGCTGGTAGAGGAAGCTCTGTCCTAAAAAATAATAGCTTGAAAACCCTTTTGGTATAGCACCTCTTCATATCCTACAATGAACCTTGTTATAAAAGCTAAGCCATATGTGGAAACACCTCTGAGAGAAAGATCAAAACTAAAAAGAAAATTGTTTTCTCCTTTGGCGCATGAGCTCGCCATGCAACATTAAAAAGTCATGCCCTTGGCACACTGTCGCCCCCGTTACATCATGAAAAGCCGCGCAATGGCGCACTTCTCTCGCTTGCTGCAAATGCTTTCCATGCGCCCTCTTGGCGCATCAAAATTGTATGCAACACAAAGATTTCATACGCCTTTACAAAATACATCCACATGGCACAAGCGCACTTGTCCTTACAGCAACACAAAATGCACCCTGCAGTGTCTATGCGCCATGTGCCCTTTGGCGCTGATTTAACCCTTGCAACACCCTTTTCCTGTGCGCCTTACCTATTTAGCTCTGCAATTTGCAATATCTGTGCGCCATGCACCCCGAGGCCTCAAAATTGCTGACTCTTTCTTCTGTCAAGCATTTCAATGGAAAATCAAGAGCTGACACGGCTTTCTTCGATTGGGTTTCACGTCTTATTCTTGCAGATCAGCAATTAAGCTCAGAAGAACATATGTCAACATCAAGCAAGAGGCCTACCAAATCCAAAGACTATTCCAAACTCCCAGAGAAGCTCATAGACGAGCGGGAGACTTGCGAGGCGATCAGTGAGCAACACAAGGATCCTTCCCAGGATCAACTAGGGCCCATGATCAGCAAGTTCATGGAATACCGCTCAATTCCACATCTCGTCACCTGAGCAGAAGCAAAAGCAGGCTAATCCCCTTTCGGCGCAGGATGACGATGATGAATAGCTTCTCTTTCTTCTTCTTCTATCTCTTCTTCGACTTTCTTTTTGTAAATATCTGGAGTATGTTAGCACAAATGATGACATCATCCATGTTGCACCATGGGATGATGTCATCCATCAAGTTGTCAAAAGTCAACATGACTTTGAGATATTTTGTATCTCCTTGTAGATATTTTGTAAATATCTTTGTAAATAGGTGGTTGGCTCCTTTTTGCCTTCTTTTCTCTCCTTCTTCTATAAATACCCCAATGCTTGTTGTGGTGTGCATGAGTGAATATCTTTCAGATGAAAAATAGAAGTGAGGAGGAAAGACTTTGAGCTTTTTTATAATGAAAGAATTATTAATACAATATTTAGAATTTGTCTTTGAATACATGTGTTATTTGCATTAGATCTTTCTTACGTTAGATCGGTGCGTTTGCTCGTTGAATTTACTTGTTTTATTGTCATTTATTCATCAGTATTTCTTTGCTCGTTTATGTAAGTAGGTTTGGCTCTGTTTACTACTAATCCTAAAACATAAACCCTCTGACCTTTCTGCTTTGGAATTCATTTCTTTTCTCCCTTCGGACCTGCTCTTCCTTCATCCTCTCTTTCATTCCTTTATTTTCGCAGTAAGAAACACCCTACTGGGATGAGATCCCAAACCCCCGAAGGTGGAATATTGTGAGACTTGCATGATTCCTACCTTTGGTAGAATAGAATAAACCAGTTTCGCTTTTTGACTCAAAGAGGGGCTATGCCCCCGCTTTAATCGCTGGCTCATCTATCCATAGATCCGCTGCCAAGCAAATGATTTTCAGACCAACACATACCACATTCTAAATTTTCTTAAAACATAATTGTTTAAATCCATTATCATCATCCATGATCATGCTAAAGCACCTACATC
Organism: Taxus wallichiana var. yunnanensis; assembly: GCA_018340775.1. Lineage (NCBI taxonomy): Eukaryota > Viridiplantae > Streptophyta > Pinopsida > Cupressales > Taxaceae > Taxus > Taxus wallichiana. The sequence continues at coordinate 685,465,052 of CM031243.1, forward strand.
TATATACAAATAAAATTCATCATCATCCATATCTACTCTAATTTCATCATCCACATCTAAATCTATCATCATTACAAGTAGAGAGAAGAAGATTTTATTGTATTTCTTTGGAAGAGAAATAATAATGCCTAATGTTTAAATCCATTATCATCATCCATGAATCATGATTATCATCTATCACTATTATATTTGTAACCATCACATCCATATCAAACATAAACACCATCATATACAATCTAGAATTTCTATATAACAACATAAAAATCCAGATTACAACATAATACGTGTAAAAAAATGAGATTACATGAAAAGTAAAACCATTGCATCATATATTCAACTCCAAACATTCTTCAAATTAAATAAATATTCAAGTTTCATAATTCAATATATAAAATATTTCAAGTTTCAAGTTCCCCACACCCACTGGACTATTTGCTCAATCATTAACAAGTTCCCTAGACCCACTGGCACTTTCCTTTTCAGTTTCTGTAGCAACTTTTGTGTCACTTTTCCCAATGGCTTGCACTCCTATATTATTTGCTTCAATAATTCCAGAACTAACAAGATCCTCCACAACAATGTCTAGATTCTTTATGATTGCTTCTTCTTCCTTTAAAGCATCTCCATGGGATGCCAAAGAAGGATCTCGTAACTTCCTTTGCCTTGAACAAAATCTCCGGGTTGAAGCCATTCTCTTTAATTATCTCGCTTAAGTGTATTGTTTTTTTGTTAACCAAAACAATATTTTCCTTCATCTTCATTGATGCAGATAAACTGTTCTTAGTAGTATCCAAGTGAACTTGGAACACCTTTTCTTAACTCTTTAAGTTTTCACATTCCAATTGCAACAAAAACATTGATCTTAATTAAACATATTACTAAAATAAGAAATTAAGGAAAAATATTGTTTCAAATTGATAATACTTACAACAACTCTATCTCTTTCTACATTTGTGATTTCCACCAAATCTGTCTTTTTACCATTTGTTGAAATAGGCACGGGATTTAGCACTATTATTTTATAATTTATTCAAAATTTTATCTAAAACATTTTCTTTATAATTGTTGTTATATGTGACAGTCCCACCTTTTGTTTGGTTGAGTAAGGCATCCATCTTTGCAGGTTGATTTTGGACTACAACATATAAACTGTCCCTTTGCCAATGGTTATCATAACAAATGTTTATCTCATTGATTAATAATTTATCCCTTCACTCTCATTCTATGAGATGAGTTATATGAGGCATAATAAAATATTTTACATGGGATTCAAAATCATAACCAATCAAGCTCTCCAAAGGAAATGATGTCAACTATTCACTATCTGTATCCGAAGAGGATAATGTCGATGGAGAGGTATGGGAGCTTTCGAGGTCGAGCAACGTCTGCTGCATCTTTTTGCCTCTAGGTTCCCGATCCTATTTGTGATAAAATAAATTAATATTAAAATTGTATGTGATAAAAATTAAAAAGAGACGAGAAATTGATATGTATCAATGTTAAATAAATTACATCGAAATGGAAATATACTTGTGGGCCTTGAATCATATCATGTGTGTTAAAAAAACCTATTGGGTCATTGCTTATCAATGCCCAAATAATCTTCATCTAAATTTATTTCATTTAAAATTATTTTCCCATTATGTTGGGCACGCCACCAAAAGAGAGGTTTGAAAATTTAGAGGGAATCATCAGTGTCCCGCTAGGGGTCGGAATTGACATCATGCATTTACCAATGGTCTTTTTACCTAAACCTCTTATGGGAATTTTGAATCATAATGATGTTGTTGGTGGAGGATGTGCGGTGGAACTGTTTGAACAAATGGTTAAGGATTTTAATGTTGTAAAGTCAAAGAACAAAATCATTACTAACTTATATGAAAAACTATTAAAAAGTACACAAAAGAAACAAGTTATACCTTGTTGAGGGGAAACCTATGGCTGTACTAGAGGTGGCCGTGTCAGATTTTGAATTGATTGTGTTAGAGTTGTGGGTGATAGGTATGGTGGAGCAAGGTGTTACATTTTTGTAGTTGAGCATCAAAAAATGCACGTGATTAGAATGAGTGAGTGGGTGATGCTTGTTGAGAAGCATGTAGATAGTCCAAAGTACCTACAACATCTACATGTCAAATCAATATGGTAAATAGTAAATACTAAATGGTAAGTGTAAAAACCTATATTGAATATTCAAGGCATTACGTTTCAGTCATTTAACTAATGCAAACACTTGGGGGTTAGGTGATGAGTGAGCTTCCATTTCATATTAGGAATCTCCCAACACCTCAGTGTGTTGTTGGTCTCTTCCTCTTGATGCTGATTTTTTTTGTGGAAGGGCCTCCAAAAATATTCTCTGCATATGGTAAAGATGCAAATAAAAGTACATAATGTTAGTAGAGAGAAGAAGATTTGTCACACAAGTGAAAAATCAAGACAATAACCTTACTAACATCAAAATATAAACTATTAACCTGTTGTTATTCAATAGGAATTGAAAATTGCTTCATTGTGTCGCTCGTGCAAGTGGGAGTTGGTTCACCTTTTAAATTATAATATGCCTCGTAATAAAGACCAAGGAGATAGTTAGTGGAATGAATAACTAGTTTTTTAGCAACTCTAGCATTTGTAATGTCAGCTTTTATCTTATTAGACAAAAATGTGCACCAATCAAATCTTTTCTTTCGATCGATGCAAGAATGTATGCAATAGCCCAATTTGGAATATCAGTTTGCTGACCCTATAGAACAATTATGGTGTGAAAAAAATATATCATTGTAGCAAGAAAGTGGTGTGCAATTCTTTTCATATCTAATCCTCGTCTTGATTTGTTGACATGAGCTACAAAAAATTCATTGGATGTTGAATTAATTACAATTTAAATTAATATCAAAATAAAATCTTACAAATGAAATCACATTACACGTATAATCAACATGGAAACCAAAATAAGATTTGAGGTAAATCTTATCATCTTTAGTCAGGGTTACTTTGGTTATTACTATGGGGAATATTTAAAAGGAAGGCTTGTCAATCGATGGATATCAACTGGATCAACATTGAACCTGAGCATATGACCGTCATCCAGAGTAACAATAAATTGTCTATCTTTTGTATTGAACAAGGAGAGGAGGTAGTTAAGAATGTCATGATCTATCTCAAACTGGGGCATGTTAACCAACCCTACGAATTCACATGCTTGTACCCAATCCTTGTAATTTTCATTCATTTGCAAAACATTATAAATGTGTGGGCACATCAAGCTCCTATATTGAATCTTTCCCTTGGGTAGGACTTGGGGTTTTCTGTTTAGTTTGAGCTTCTATTTGATCTTGAGCTTGAGCAGCCATGACAAGGTGAGGTAGAGATTTGAGACCTAGAGAATATTGTGTTTGGCAGCTATGTTGATGTACTGGGAGTGGGAGTTACGAGCTTTGAGACCGGTAGCCCTGGGAGAATAGAGAAAAATTGTGATCCGGGAAGTGTGAACATGAAAATGAGGGCCGAAAGGGTATTTATAGGGAAAATATTAGGGTTTTAGATCTGCGGACACATGATAACAAGCCTTGTTGTCGTGCATCAATAGTTATCATGAAGAACAACAACAAGGCTTGCACAACACATTTCAACAACATTTGATATCGCATTTAAAACAAGGGTTTTTAACATGCATCAACAAGTCTTGTTGTCACGCGTCAATGATAATTATTGACATACAACAACAAGGCTTGTTATCATACATCAAAAGGAATTATTTCCGCACTATAAAAAGTCTCTTCAACGCATGTCAATAACCCTTTTTTCATGTGACAACAAGGGTTGTTGACGCCAGCATCGACAAGCCTTGTTGTCGTGTGTCGAAATTCCCATTGATGTACGACAACAAGCTTTCTTGTCATGTGTCAACTATGCATTAACAAAACCTTCTTTTCCATGTCTAAGTAGATAAAAAATATTCTGCCATGCAACACATGTCACAAACTCACCTTTGGGCCCTAACTTTCCCTAAAAAATGTTAGGAAAAAATTTCATTCTAAAACCCAGGAAAATTTACCTTTCTGGTGAAAGTGGTTCTAGGTATATTCGTTGGGGATTTTCCACCTCCAATTTACTAGAGGTTTCTTAAAATTAACCCTTTTTTGCTACTTGTGAGATATTTTTTATCTTAGTTTTGAGAGAGATGGCATATGTACTAGACCGGAAACACCGCGCGGATCGTGTTCGAGAGTACATGCGGGTTCTAGATGATGGTGCCATGAATATAATTTTTTTGAATTATGATTGTATTTATTTCATTTTATTGTTAATAGAAAGTTAAATTTTAATGATAGGGAACACTATAGTATGCACTAGAGTTTCCCAAAAGTGTGCTAGCATGAATGTCATGCACTAACATTAAACTAAGGTCACAAGTGTTAACATTGTGTGTGTTAGTGTAGTTACATGAGTTAGCATAAAATAAAGGCATGAACATGAATGTCATGTGCTAGCATGACAGACATGCACTAGCGTAACAATAGTGTGTAATAACATGAAAGGATGAATTCTATCTTGAAATGTGTTAGCATGATGGAAAGTACGCTACCATGAAAATATGTGTGATGGTGTAAAAAGAAGAGCGCTAGTGCGTTTCGACCTCTTTGGATAATTTATAAGAAATTAAAAGATTTGAAGTGATTTAAAGATGAAAAATTAAGAAATGATGTTAATGCTTTATGTTTTGGGTAACTGCAGAGAGACTATGGACCTCGGATGTGTAGGAGCATCACGGAAAAATGTGGGCCTCTAAGATAACCTTCTCTTGATGCAAGTAGAAGGGATTAGTCATAGTACTCAAAGCGACTAGATTTTCCTACATCGCAGAGCTATCATACATCGATTAGATCATGCCCGCTCACAACATTAGTCGAACAATGGCGAATGAGAGATATACTTTCCGACTACTTACTAAATTTCACATTAGATAATGTTTATAGGATCCTATGAGTTCCGATACAGGGCCGATTAGTTGTATATGATGATGATACTGATTGGATTCTGGGAAACATCTGGGACCTATTCCTCTGAGAGTACATACCGTGAGAGGTGATGACAATTCATTTATATAGATGTTTCAAGAACAATACAATAACATGACTTCCTGTGTAGCTTATGGATCTTATCAACGACTACCTACTACCTGTTAAGATGGGGACCCATTTCTAGCTTGTATTAATAGGTATAGTTTCCCGATGATGTATGGAATTATTTTTACATGGATTTAGTGTATACTAGCTCACTTATACCAAGACATATACCTTGTTGCATACAGATAGATGAGGAGCCCGAGTCCTATGACCTCGCTTACATGTATGGTCCTAGGATCACATTGCAATTGGATATCCCTTAGGTGTCAGGGGAACCATTTATAGAGATCACATTTTGATCTTTGAGTGACATTGGGTTTTAGAGTTAGAGGTCACTTGGGAGACATCACCTTTATACAAGAGGATTCAATGATTTATAGCTACGTATGGTTACCGGAGACCATACCAATTGTACCAAAGATGGCACCCAGATGCAACAGAGCTAAGAATTACAGAGGTGGACCAATATATTATAGGAATTTGTAGCCACATCAAGGAGTGGTATAGAGTTAACGGGTTACATCGCTAGATTTGTGTTATTCAAGGGATTCTAGGTGATGAGTGATGGTATGTGTGGGTAAGACGAGATACCTTTGATTTTAGACTCGGGATTGACCTCGAGATATATTTTCATAGTTTCTATAGCGCTATCCAATAGGCATGGGATGTGTGTGTATATGTAGTGGATCCGGGGACAATCATTGACTATCAAACTTGGTATATGACAATGTTACCAAGGTAGATCACCATTCTCGCAACAAGCTATAAAAGCGATATATCAACAACAACAAGGGTTAGGGGGAAAAAATGCAAGGTAGGGCCATATTAGACCAATAGGAGGCCAAGGAAGAAGAGGTAAAACACAGCACAAGGTGAGGGATAGGGAACACAACGTCCACATGTATAATAGGTTCCACAAGTGCCAGCTTATACAAAAAGTACCTTCTCAACAATTTTTATAGGTACAATAGACTATTATACAAATGATACCATTACATGGACCACCATCACCTCCTAGAGTAGTTAGTATAGATATTCTATCAAGACATGAGGGTGATGGGATGGATTGGAGGTCATACAGGGGCCACCATAGATTCTATTTCTGGATTGAGTTATACTAGTAGTAGGTCGATGTCGGTGGCCACTTTACGCTTATAGTGGGATATGGATGTGCTACAAAGAGATGTATCATTTATCACAATCTAGTACTTACAGAGGTAGGTAGAGCACGGATCCACAGAGAAGGCTTCCATTAGACAAAAACTACAATAGGCCATTGTAGAGTGGTATCATCTTGCAATGGAGCGAGATAACCTCACCTCGCAGAGGACCCACTAAGGTTCAATGTGGCATAGATTATAGGAGATTGAGATGCTCTAAAGCATACAAAAACAAGATGGATCTAAAAATTTAGTCTATGATTTTATGGGCCCTTTTAGTGAGGTCAGATATTACAGGGGTTTGTATCACCATGGTTTCGTAGGGAACCTCCTATATTCATCTTACATGAAATAGATCATGGTCACACAAGGTGTCTAGAGTAGTGAGATCGTGAAAATTCCCCCCGCTTGGTCATAGCAGCCGTAGCCCTCGCATAGGTGATATTCATGGTTGAATCTGTTATTTGATGGACTATGTACATGTATTATTTTTGGTATATGCCTCGAGATGAAGGCACATTTTTGAACTGATGTATATGTATGTTTTTGTATATGCCTTGAGATGAAGGCACACATTTTTGATCGATGTCCATGATGACTTATTTTTTTATATGATTTTATTGAGACATACTTATATATGGAAATTGATGATTTTTGACATGTATGATGATGGACATTGATGTATATCACATTTTTATTTATGAGATATTGTGTTAGCCCATGTTTTTATTATGTTTTATGATGAGGGGGATAAAAATAATCCCTATTGCCCCATTGATGATATGATGTGATGTTAGCTTAGCATACATGTTGATTTTACTTTATGATGATGTAGCTTAGCATTTATTGATGATATGTGATGATGTAATAGATAGATGTGATGATAACACATAATGTACAAGAAAAGAACATAAGTACAAAGAATGATTAACAAATCTAACATATATATACATGATAAATAAATAAACATGATAACAACACAACATTATACTAAAACTAAGAATTAATCTAGTTAAACAAAACAATAGACAAGTCTAAAAGTATGCAAGACAAAACACTATATGTGAAAACAAGAAAATAAACATGATAAAAACACTACTTTATTTTTGTAGAACAATTTCAAAATGTTTTGTACTGTTTTTGTATTTGCACAGACAATGTTATATTGTTTTTGGGTTGTTTTAGTGATACCTATTTGAATTTTTTTGGTGTTTTCTAAATTTTTCCAAATCTATGCACAAGAAAATGAAGATGCATGGATGCCCCCAGTGATAGATGGGAATGTACAAGGGCAAACTCCACACATATGTACAAGAGTAGGATTAGCCGATCAATGCTAAAAAGGATAAGCTAAAAAGGATCTTAGACACGGGAAAAGGAATATCTTAGGAGGAAGCGATCATGCCCTAGGTGTGAGATGCTTGTGAAAAAATGAACCCTCCTATAGTTATGGGAACAGAGTTTTCACAAAAGGATTTGTCCAATGTGCCACAATTGTGTGGTTTTCACATTTAGATGAATTTATTTATCTTTATTTTTGTTGGTTTTTTTTATTTTTTCATAGGTTTTCATGCTTCGGCGTAGAAATTCTTGAAATGCATGACATTCACAAAGTTTTCGAAATTCATCACCATCAGGATAAGCAAGCTTATAAGAACTTGAACCAAATTTAGCCACCATTAACGTATGCCCCCAACTAGTTGGGTTTAAACTTGTCTTTCTTCTCTTTCTATTTTGTAGTGTTAAACCGATTCCATTTAAGTGTAAGATATCCTACCTAAAATTCACGAGGTATGATGTGTTTATTGTAGCTCCTATGCACTCATTTATGATACAATTCAAGGTGATCCAGTGCATGGAGGCACATTTCATCAAGTAATTCCAGCTCGGCTAGCCTAGCCACTATATAGTCTTCATCTTTATCCAAATAATCTCTCAAGGATATCCACAAAGAAGGAATCTTGATCTCAAGGGGTAAAATGGCCTCAATGCCAAATACAAGGGAATATGGAGTTACACTTGTAGGTGTGCGAATAGAAATTCTATAAGCCCATAGGGTGGGATGGATTTGAAGATGCCAATTACAACCATTTTATCTTACCATCTTCTCCATTATATGAACAAGAGTCTTATTCGAGGATTCTACCTATCCATTACCTTGAGGGTAATAGGGGTAGACCATTTCTAGCAGATTTGGAAGCATTAGCACAGTGCCTTCACTTGTTTTTTATTGAAATATTTACCATTGTCGGTATAAAGGAAGAAGGGATGTTGTAACGACATATGATGTAATTCATAATAAATTTGGCAATCTGTGTAATGGTAACATAAGTAAGAGGAACAACTTGTTAGAGCTAAAACTTAAACTCATATTAGATTAGGTTGAACTAAGTCATTGAGGCAATGATGGTTCTATCTCTAAGTTGTGGTACCCTCTCGCACTTGATATAGACCTCCAGAGAAGGTGGTTCCTCTACCTATTTCTACTGCTACTGCTACTCCTAATGCTGAAATTAAAACCTAAGCTAAAGATGCCAAAGGACCAGGGAGAGAAGGAGAACATGAAAATGGAAAACTAAACTAAGGGAGGTGATAGCACCGTAAAGAAAGGGGGATGGAAATGATCAATTTTGATTAAAAGGGAAGAGAAACACACACAGAAAGGATAGACATGCGTATCATAGTCTACAACACATTTACACGTTTATTTTCATGAAGCACAATTAGAAAAGGAGACGCAAGGGACTTGAGAAAACAAAACATACACACAATGTTAAGGAAAGGAAAGAAAAAGGAATAAAAACAAGTTAAGGTAGAACGTAGCCACAAAACAATGTTTCTATTACTTCTAGAAATGCACAATTTTTATAATGATGTATGAGGTTGATATCCACATGCATAAACTATATCTAAAGGCATGTAACTAAAAATGCAAGGCAATACCTATGCAAACTAAAATATTCTAACCCTTATCAATGAGAAATTCTCTTACATTTATAGATGAATGGATGAGAGAAGGGGAGGAGAAGGAAGGAAAATATGATTTGAACACTCAACCACCAATAACCAATAATGAATACTGTAAATCTACCTATAAATCTATCAAATACACTTATCTATGTTTATCTCTGTCATGTTGGAGAAAAAAAGGGCGAGACCTAAATCAAATCAAGTGGTTGGAACAATTAGATCTTACATTAATGGCATGAGAGACATTTTTCATCTTCTTACCTACCCAATCCCATTGAAATTTGAACTTGAGTGATCTGGAGTGTAGTCCATGTCGGTAGCTACCAAATAGAACAAAACATGCCCTACTTTGAGCCTTGTAGAAGAAGTTATGATGATTTGAAGTCTGCTGGTTACTTTGACATACAATGACATGCGGCACTCTAAGAATGGATGAAGGATGACCAACTGTGCATTCGTTTTTTCACCTCTACCATGAGTTGAGAAATAATTTACTACCAAGATTTTTTTCCCAGTTTGTGTTCTTTGATTGGTTTCATGTAACACACTTAATGTCTAATAGTCTACGTGGCATAGGAAGTGGTACAGAGGAAGGCCTGACATCGCGTGATGGAAAGAAGCATGGAAGAATAAAGCAGGAGGCACAAAAAAGTGACACGCGCAAGAGGAAAATAAGGAAAACATACATGAGGAACATATGGAAGAGGTGTAATCATTACAAGATAATGTGAGGAACTAAGGAAGGGGGCGCACGAGGATGCCAGAGACTTAGCTGATTTTAGGAAGTAGGTCTAAGGTGCATGAACTACCGAGAGGAATGCAAATGTGTCAAGAATGGGTGTGAGGAAAGATGAAATTGATAAAGGAAAAGAAGGGAATGTGGAATGCATGAAACAAATGGAGAGCGTGAAAGGACGCACAAGGAGCAATAGCCAAGGAAATGTACCAAGAGAACAATTGAAGTGCATGAAACCTACAATGTAGAGCCTCCAAGCCGAATGGGAATATAAGTTTTCCAAATAACTAGGGGTGTTATTTTGGATAATATTTTGATGACTTTGGTTCCATCTTCTTGCTAGATGAAGGAGATCAACTACCTAGAGCATCCATTGGGCATGGAGTCAACATGTACATGAACCTCGATTTGTAACTTTGAAGAACTTCCCCTAAGTCACTTAAATCCTTTTTTGAACTTTATTCTGAATACTATAAGACTACTATAAAATGACCTGGCATCCTGGAAGCAAAAAAAGAGTGTGAGAAAGAAGCACGTGGAAAGAAATAACTATGTACAAACAAGATAATGTGTGTGCAATGCACTTAGAGGAATTGAAACTACTCTAATATATACAAAATGATGTAGCAAGCTTAATGGAAGGGTTTGAGATAGATCCCATTGACTAGGATTGATAGCGCACCTCCATCAAGATGAGATAACTCGAAAGATTTATCCTCCTTGCAAGAATTAATAATATATGGGTCACTATAAAGTGCATCAAACTTTGAATGGTTTTGTGGTTTGGCTCTATCAGCATCTAATTTAAAGACCAAGTCCACAACTTTGAAATCTTGAGGCCTATCCTCTCTCTCAAACCATTTATTTTTTGATTTATGATGTTATTCTATCTTGATCATGATAGAATTCCTTGAATTTTCAAGTTTAACCAGCTCTTCCATTCTGATTTTTCTCTGTTCTTCACCTTCAAATTCTAGCTACTGGGAAAGTGCTAATGAATACAACTCAAGTGAAATATAAAGTGTAGCCTCCTTTTCATAGACAATATTATAAGGAAAATTTCATATTTCCTTCTTCATTGTGATTTTATCTTCCCAGAGCACGCATGAGACCTTTGTATGCCACTAAATTTCGTTGATATTCATTGTACACTTCATGATCCCGATTAGGCTCTTATTTTTGACTCTTCGCCAAGCCATTACCTTGAGGGTAATAACTAGATGACGTCTTCAAGTGTATACTAAGACTAAGATCCCAATCAGTGACTTTAGTGCTAAGGAAGGCTTTTGCGTTATTTTAAATAATTGTTTGAGGAACACCAAACCTTGTTACAATACCTTCAAGAAATTTGAGGATGACTAACTCGGTTGACTCCTTGAGTGTGACAACTTCTATCCATCTGGTGAAGTAATTTGTAGCTATCAGTATCCATTTATGTCCAATGCTTAAAGGAGGATTGATCATTCCTATGAATTCAAGACCCCATTACACAAAAGGCTAATTTTCTTGGATTGGTCAGAGGTGAAGCACTTCTAATTTCTTCTTTCCTGTAAAGAAAGTGCATTCTTTACATTTCATGACCCGCTTGTACAAATCCATGAATAGGGTAGGCTAAAAGAATATTGCCATTATAATTTTCATTGCTATAGTCTTGAAAAATAATTTTCCACCAGAGAATCCATGGTGAAATTCTACTAACACCTCTTCAATTTGCATGTCACCAATACACCACAAAGAACGTGCCATCAAGATTCGATTTAAAGAGGATGTCATCAATTAGTGCATCTAGAATAGAATACAACCTTAGATGTTTCCTCTTAGCTTTGTTCAATCCAGGAGGGTATGTTCCATAAGAAAGAAATGTTACCATTACTTCCATCCATTTGTGTGTATTAGGGGCTTCATTTTTTTCGTGCTCTATGTGTGGCGAGATATTCATCTAAAAATAATGAAGTCTCAGTGAGTTCATATTATGCATCCTCAGCAAGTAATTTGCAGAGTGCATTTCCTCTAACCAAATTTGTAGCTTTGATAGTCACATCATATTCCATTATTTTTTTACCCATTGTTCTCTCTTGTCACTAATTTCTACTCCCACGATGAAGTCTCTAACAACTGAGTGTGAAACTAAGACCTTGATGTGGTTTGTGGCAAGTATGATTTTAAATTTTTTGAGGGAGAGCATGATGGAATAGACATGTTTCTCTATGTGACTGTATTTTAATTCATAATCCTTCAGTATTTGACTAAAGAAAGCCATTGGCTGCTCTAGTCCTTGTTCATTTTCTTATGTTAGGACAACAACAACACTCACATCAGCGCCATAAGCATAAAGGATGAAATACTTAGTGTGATCTAGGTTGATGAGTATTGGCAGCAAGAAATTTATTTCTTGATAGTATTGAAGCTTTCCTTTCCTTTTGTTTTCCACCTGAAGGCTACATCCTTCTTGAGCATGAGGGTGATGGATCAAACTAGTCATTCAAAGTTAGGGATGAATCTCCTAAAAAATTTGATTTTTCCTAGGAAGAATCGCAAGGATTTATTATGTGCCTTGAGGGAAACAGCCAGGATGGTTAAACATGCTTAGGATCAATTGCAATGCCATCCATTTATACCACATGGCCCAAAATATTTCCTTGTGCCGTGTGAAATTGCACTTCTTGGGGTTAATATATACCCCATTTTTGCATCTCTCAAATACTTTCTCCGTGTGCACCATGTGATCTACACTCTACTTTGAGAAGACAGTTATATCATCTAAGTAAACCAAGATGAACTCATTAATATGAAAATTTAAGGTAATATCTATGGCACACCGAAATATGCGCTTTGTGATTGACATACCAAAGGTCATCTTCGATATGCATATGTTCCCCATTTGGTTGTGAATGCCATTTTGAATTGATCCTCTTCCTTGACCAGGATCCGATTGAAGCTAGAATACCCATCCAACATAGAATTTTTTTGCGCGCCAACCACAATGTGCAAGATCTGCTCCATAGAAGGTAAAGGATAATGATCTTTCAAAATTCCTTGTTCGCATCTCTCGAAATAACCACAGAGAATGATTTCACTATTCTTCTTGTGCACTAGAACAAGAATCACCCAAGTAGAGTACTTGATAGGAAAAATAATCTTCTCCTCAATAATATTAGATAAATCTTTCCTCATGAGGGGTTATATCCTTGGGTTAATGGGCCTCTATTTTTTTTCTGGTGGGCCTCTATTTTTTTCTGGTGGGCTTGATGCTAGAATCAAGGTCAATGGAGTTTTGAGAAACACTTCGATCAAATCCTTTGAGGTATTCACACTCCCATGAGAAAATATCATTGTATTTCTGAAACAGAGAGATGAATGCCTAATTTTCAGCATGCATGCAAGCTTTACTCGATAGTAATTCCTTTCCGCACACAATAGTGACTAGGAGCATTCTTCATGTGCTACGTGTATATCATTTTCTTCACCCTTGAACTCATCATCGGGATGAATATCTTCTCTAAGGTAACCAACCATTTAGGAAACTTGTTTGTCTTTAGTTGGATCACTTGGTCACCATAGTTGTCATACATGTCAGTTTGCATGCTTGAAGAGAACTTAGGTTCATTCTGAATGAATTGGATAATCTGCACATCACTTTCAAACACTTTTCAACTGATGTTTTTGTTTGGAATACATGGTCTGATTACCATCTTGTCATGTTGTGCGCTTCCCTTGACAAAATCCTTTGGAGGAGAAAATTGCGACCCAAGAATGACCCTTTGATCAACTTATTTATTCATTTTCCTTGGCACCACCTACATATTTAGAGCATTAAATCTCTCAAAGAGGTCCCAAGCTTTGTGTTTATAAGATTTGAGAATATTATTATTTATCATGTACTTTTTGTGACCTGGTGGATAACTAATTCTATGTCTGCAAAAATCTGAAGTGCCTTAATCCTTTTCTTCTTAGCAATAAGAAGACCATGCTCCAATACTTAATATTTGGCTACATTGATGGAGCATGTGAACTGCAACATGTGTGTGAAGAATAATTTCTCATCCTTGGGAGAAATGAAAACAACACATGCACTCGTGACATTTATGCTTCAAGAACCGTCAAATTATAGCTTCCACAAGCTAGGATTTTCTTTAATTTTCCTAAGCACACGTGGAAACATAGCTTATTCTTCAAGGATGCAGTAAGTGCCAAGCCCATTTTCAAAATATTCAAGCTCTCCAGCACATGGATCAATTTTTTTGTTCCTTTCTACCCACTCATCTAGCACTAAGTCAAGTAGAGGAAGATGTATGGGGTGCTCTTCAGAAAATTGTTCTTGGCCTTCCCGGATCGTGAAGTTGGCTAGGAGAGGGGATGGGTCATATGATTCAACATGATAGGAAAATATTATCTCAAATTATATGGTAAATCAGGTACCATACCTTGTTCTTAATAACATATGAGACCAATCAGAAGACAAGTAACCACCCACTTTAGTAGTAAAATCCCTTGACAAACATAAGGCAAACAAAGGAGGTAGGTCAATGATTGACACATATTGAGTTATAGTGAGGCTTGGACATGCATAGAGGGTTAAATCAAGATCCTTGATGACTCTTAAAGTGGTAACAATTGAGCCATCAAGCTGTAAGACTCCTTTAGAAAAAGGGTTGTACTTAAGGCCCATAACATCACAGATTTTCTTAGGCATGACAAAAGTACTAATGCCTAAGTCAATCATATAATTGTGCATGAAGTGTTTACCTATGATAAAGGACATATAAAAGGGTGGGGTTTTGACAACATTACTTAATTTCTTATGCTCTATTTTACAAATATTAACAACAATGCACAATTTTTGGACAACTGGATCAACGTCTAGGAGCTGGGCCAAAGCTTCATGTAATAGGTCGACCGAGATTAAATGGTCAGGGTGTCCCACATTGTGACATTCACATTTTGCTTCTTCATTTGATCCACAATGTTAAATGGAAGGCCCATTCACTTGTTCTTCTCGGGGCACCATAACATCCTTTATTATTTATTCAAGCGTAGTGGCAGGGGCCTTAGCTTATACAAATACATGACCTAGCAAAGGAGGGGTGTACGTCACTTCAGAAGAGTATTGTGTAGAGCCTCGCACATAGGGACTTTCACACTTTTGTTGTTGGATGCCTTATTTTCATCTCTTTGATTTTGAAGATTGATTTGTGTGACAAAAGTGAAGGTTATGCATTTTATTCCAACATTATTTTCTTATACCTTGTGTTATCAGCAACTTGGGCACGTAGTCTATCGGACTATCCTCGGCTTGATTTTTTTCACAGAAGTCCTCGGTGCCAAAGAAAATCAGGTTGGTATTTGGAGGAGCTTTAGGAATTTTATGGTTTTCTACTTCACCCACACTGGTGGAAGGCTCACAGTTAAAATAATTCTTGATCATATAAGCCTATGCATGCATTGCATTGGTGTAGTGGTATAGACTATGAGGCATACTGCAAGGAAAGTACCATTCTAACTCTTGAGCCATATTGTTCTTAACTAGAACTAGTGCTTGAGTTTTGATAGGTCTTTGGAAGAGGCTATGCGGGAGGTACCATTACAATGGGAGGTGTGCATTAGTATTTCATCTATCATTTTGTTGGTTTTTCCCGTATCTCTAGTTTCCATATTGATTCCACCATGGCTGATTTTTTGGCCATGCTCATGATTAGAACTGCTCCTAAAGGCTTATGCTTGTTACTCTCTAAAGATATAAATTTATTGGACAAGTTTCTAATTAGGGCCTTTATTTCTTCATCCTCTTTTTACTACATGGGAGAATAGGATGTGGATGTAGCAGGTTGAGTGATCTACTTAGGAATGGGAATAATGGAAGGTTAGGGCATGTGAGACATCTCGGGAATAAGGCGCAAGCGGTCTAAGGGATAACTTTCCTACCTGAATGAGACTATTTTCTACCTTTATTGCAATCTTGTAAGGAACATATAAGGTTCTACCCCCATGGAATGAATCATGTCTGATATGTCACAATTCAAAGCCATTAGATAATACAAGAAATCATCTTTGGGTTGTAGGCCTTATTACCACTTGAAGGATTTTATTCTAGGTATTTTAAAACATGATATTGAAATCATTCATTTGTTCATTGGGTGCCCTCTTTGTTGTAGTCAATTGCTCCACTAATGATAGGTGATATGAATTTTCTTCAAAGTAATTGCATAGAGTTGTTCCAAGCTCATCCTAGGTGGCAATAGATGTATGTTTTAAACCTCTATACCATTAGAGAACTTTCCCTTTGAATGAGGATGCAAGCAGCCTGACTGCTACATCATCGTGAATGATCAGATAGACAGAGCACACATTTTCTACATCCTAGATGTTCTCAACAGGGGTGACTTGATTCTCACCAATAAAGTATGGAATAATTTTGAGTGCGGTTTTTGGCATATCATACTACGCATTTAGAATAAGGAGGATTCTCGCCAGGTGAATTTGGAAAAGTTTCTTTGAGGTGTAGGTTGTTGTAGTGCCATTATAGAGTGCATGTGTCCTTTGTGAGGAGGAGTGGATTGTGTGAAACATGCCAGAGGTGGGGATACATGTGTGGGTGTTCGCCACATGTTCTCCTCATAGATAGCTTGAGGTACTCGAAATATACTTCAGCTCTTTGTTTGTCTTGTATGCACTCTTCTCATGAGAGACACCCAGTGACTAATGAAAATAGTAGATCTGGAAGTATTGGGATTTGCCACATGTGTTGAAATGAGCCTCTAAAAGAATGGAAATCACTAAGCAACACACCAGAACTTAACAATGCTGAAATTTAAGCTTTCAATACTAGTCCCACCGGTGTGACATGTAAACTCGTTGGAGCTCAAAATTACACACATATCAGACCAAGTTGAACTAAGTCATTGAGGAAACAATGGGATTGTCTCCAAGTTGTGGGACCTTGCACGCTTGAGATAGACCTCCGGAGAAGGCCGGTTCCTCTACCTATTTCTACTACTATTGCTACTCCTAATGCTGAAAGTAAAACCTAAGCTAAAGATGTCAAGGGACTAGGGAGAGAAGGAGAACATGAAAATGGAAACTAAACTAAGAGATGTGATAACACCAGAAAGAAAGGGGGATGAACATGATCATATTTGAGTGAAAGGGAAGAGAAACATAGAAAGGATATACACATGTATCACATTTTGTAATGCATTTACATGTTTGTTTTCATGAAGCACAATCAGAAAAGGAGACACAAGGGACTTGAGAAAACACAACATACACACAATGTTAAGGAAATGAAAGAAAAAGGAATAAAAACAAGTTAAGGCAGAACGTAGCCACAAAATAATGCTTCTATTACTTCCAAAAATGCACAATTTGTTACAATGGCGTATGAGGTCGATATCCACATGCATAGACCAAATCTAAAGACCTGCAACTCAAAATGCAAGGAAATACCTATGTAAACTTAAAGAGTCCAACCCTTATCAATGAGACATTTCTAGAGAAGGTGTTGATTTAAGAACAATTAGTACTAAAGGGATCGAGTGAATAAGGGTAAGCAATAGGAGCTAACTCTCTTTTCTTTTAAATGAAGCTACTCAAGTGAATGATGGAAGAGATGAAGATATTATAAGAAGAGGTGGAAGAAATTCTAGACAATTTGGATGATAGTATCTATTTTTTTACAAAATACATGAAGGAAAACCACCAAGTACCATAGAGGAATTTCTTCATCTTCTCAAGTGAGAAATGGATAAAACCATTACTCCTTTCACATGTGATTCAATAGAAAAGTTGGAATTTTTTTATAAAATATGTTAAGAATATTGGAGCAATCTTAATAAATGTAAAATGCTTTAACAATATCTTAGAAAAGGAGTTGCTCATGTACGGAACATAAATACAAGGTATTGTTAAAAGGATGAAAAGGTAGTACAATATATGATGAATCAACATTTGAGATACTATCGGGAGAAAATAAATGATGAGGTTGAGGAGAAAATCAATGATGAAGCTGAGGAGACAAGTGAGGATGAGACTGAGGTCCTTCAGTTGGAATGACTTCTTTTTCTTCTTTTCCTCTTTCTCTTTCTTCTAACTTCTTCTTCCTTCTTCTTCTCTTTTATCTTATTTCTCTAGATAATGTAATTCAAAGTAATTACTGTAGATTGTAAAACTTAAGTAATTCGATTAAAATCCATTACTTCAAGTTATCTTGAAAAATTCAATTACTTAGAAACAACTGTCACTGGATACAAGATAGTTTTTCTTTGAACTGTAGAACATTCGAATATCATGCGTGACAAACAATGAGAAATTTAAGGAGGAAAATTATCAACTTCCTCTAGTTTTGTAGCTAGGCACATGTGGAAATTTAATTAATGTATCCTATTTGTACTTCCTTTCTAGACTTTATAAAGAGAGAGAGAAGCATACGAGCCGGAGGATCGAGAGATTTTTTGGCAATCAGCTATTATATTATTAGCATTGAGATTTCAAACTTTTTGTTGAGATTCTCTTATGTTAATTCTTTAAACTGATTGGACTTGAATAAGAAGAAGGTCGATTTCTATGGAAATTTGTGTTTGAGAAGTTTTGATGTGTGTTTTGTGAAGATTTTTGGTAAACTTTTGTTATCTTAAATTTAAATTTGAATGCATTTCTTTTCATTTTCTGAAACTATAAATATCATTAAATTTTTATTTATTATGGATGTCTGCAATAATCTCTGTAATCTACTTATTGAGAAGTGCATTTATTTTTCTCGGTGTTATTATAATTCCTCATCCTCTTTCCTTTTCTATTTTACACAACTTTATAACACAACCGCTTACTTGTTACAAAATTGTTAATCTATGGTCTTGACAATGAATACTTGGAAACACTATTGACATAGAAGCTTTGCAAATAAATAAGACGGTGCTTGTGTATTTTATTGATATCAAAATCAAGCATTACAAGACAAATGAGAGAGCTGCAATATTTATAGATATTGGACAACTTCTATCTCATCCACAATATATGGAAACAAATCATCTAATCTAAGAAAATATGCAGAAATAACATATTTCCCCTAACTACCCCTATTGCCCCTCATGGAAATCATCCGGGAACAAAATATGCAAGATAGAACATGATCCCACAAACATTGGGATGAGAACACTATCACTTAGTTAACTAAAAACTAAGGACAACTAATATCTATTGACATAAGTTTAAAGTATTTAATTAAATACTTTAACTTATTACATTTATTCAAATATCAACTAATGATGAATTAAGCTAAGTTTTATTCATAACATATGGTTCATGAGCTTTTCCATTAAAGTAATACCTTAAAATAACTTTTAGTTTCCACATAAGTAGTTAGAATAAATAAATATCTCACACGGAAGCTTCACTGTTAAATGAAGGGGATTTATCCCATGAATGCCTAGGTTTATGTGTGTAGCCAAATGCAAAATCTAGCCAACAAACATGATGTCATCTTTATCCATAAGCTTGTGGGATTGAGAATATGGGGGTTAATGATCATAAGCTATGAATACGAAGAAGGTGTGAGGGAGTCGGTGGGTTGTTCCTTGAAACCCAATATGAACTTCTCATGGGGCTTACGATATTGGTAAATGATAATATCATGTATGACTTGTTAATAATGACCCATTCTAAATCATTTCCATGCACATCAATAGAGATAAAAATAGGTAAAGGATTTTTTGTAAAAATTTGAAGCCATTGGTATAAGGTTTATTGTGCGAGTTGAGGGTCTATGTGAGAAGAAGGGAGATCAACACCACCATAGATGAGATTGGTGCTAAGATGAGGTGGAACAAAAGAAACAATATCCCGACATCAAGCTAATACATTGGATATTTATTGCATCTACCAAGTTTATGAGGTGTGGGAAAAGCATTGAAGTTGAGGAGGAAATACTCCCCAAAGTGAGAGAAGATCCATCACTTTTTCTATAGAATAACCATGGGGAGTTTTTATGTAGAGACAAATGAGCTAGTTATCACTTGAGAATAATCTTGTTTGGGGATAAGAACATCGTTAGGTCGATAAGTCATGTGACATGTTTTGAATGGAGAAATTTTTGTGGGGAGAGTGAGGATTATTCCTCGTGCTCATACTTTCTGCAGTGATGAAGGGTGGAAGGAAAAATTACATGGCGTGAATCCATGGTCATCCAAGTAGGATATTGTATTAAAACTCCCCCTCTACAATATAGAAGACCTCATGGAGGAGATTTTCAATGACACAGATGGGTATAACAACTATTCCCAAAGCAAGGGAAATAACATCATTGAAAGCATGAAGGACGGTGGGAGATTGGGTGACAATGAAGTTAGGGAGTTTGAGTTGATCGAAGGTGTGGGATGAGATGATATTTATGTTGGCTTTGTTGTCTATCATGGAACACCGAGATGAATGTATCATTGATACACATAGTGATGAAAAGTGGGAGGTCATGGTCCTTAGGTGATATGTCAAGAATTTTGGAATTGTCAAAAGATATGGTGGAAAAAGCAAAGAAGTGCTTCAACAAGGACCACAAAATATTGAGCCTCATCGTGAGGGTAGGATTATGTTTTAAATCTTTGATGAGAGATTTTCTATGACTAGGGAGATTTAGATGAGATCATAGAGTGATATCTTTGCAGGGCATGGTGGAGTTGTTTCAAAACACTTTTTTCAATGGTAGTAGGCCTTGGGACAACAAAGATAGACATTTTGGGTTTTGATGAAGAATGTGGTGGAGTAGGATTTCTAGAGGGAGAGGCAAAAACAACCTTTAACTTGGATTGAGGAGGTAGTTGAAAATCATGGGCATGAAAATGGGTGGTGATCTGAACAACATTGATAAAAAGAGGAGGGAATTATTTGGGAGATGTGGTGTTTGGAGGAGGAATGAGAAAAAGGTCCTGGATGAATGAGGGGACTTAGGGATCTTAGATAATGGAGGTTTGATTGAATATTTTGATGGGAAATGGATGAACTAGTGGATGGAAGAGGGTGATCTCCTTCGATGAGGAGATCATCTTCTTCAATCAGATTATGAATTATATTTTGAAGGGCCTTACAATGTTTGGTATAATGTACAAGAGCACGATGATATGTATAAATGAGATTAGAATAAAACCATGAAGGTATTGGTCCACATAAATCAAATGATTTGATGGGAGGAAGAGTGATTGCAAATGCTTGAAGTAGGTGTTGGAAAATTTTTGTGTAGGAATTGATGAAGGTTTTGGAGACGGGGTCGTAGATGAAGTGGATTTGAGAATGGTGGATGAAGGTAAGAGGGATGATTTACTTTGATAAGACTTTGTGGCAGCCTTTGATTCTGATTTGGACTTAGAATAAGAAGTAGATGATTGTGATCTAGACTTAGGTTTAGAGGGGGAAGTGGATGATTTTGATTTTGATTTAGTGATGATAGGGTTTTTGGATGGTTTTGATTTAGAAGAATCGATAAACGAGGTTTGATTCAGAGTGTGATTTGAGAATAGGAATGGATAGAAGGCCTAACTCCTAGATGGATGGAGATGCACTTGAGATTGATGATGAGGGATTGGATTATTTAGGATGATGAGGTTTAGTAGGAGGGAGATCAAAATTTTTGTGTGGATGAGTGAGGGATTTTTTAATAGGAATACCAAGGGTTTTAGATTTTGTTGTGATGATTTTACCTTGGCAGGATAACAATGCTTTCAATCGGGGGTCCGTCAAGGAAGAACCAGATAATATAGATATCATTGTAGATGTGGATATTGAAGATGGGACTATTTTTTGGATGATACGTTTAATGATATCAAAAGGAGTTGGAGAATGTGTGGATTTTGGGGATGTTATTATAGGAGTGGCTAAACTTGTGGATGGTATAGGGATATAATTTTTATTATACTAAGTGATGATTTCTATGTAATAGATTATTTAGGATATTATGTGGATGTGATCATGGGTTCAGATGTCAATGTAGGAATAGCCAAAATTATAGATACAATTGAAGATAAGGGTGTGGGTGTGGTTATAGATGTGGGGATGTGTGACAAGGGTGTGAAAATAGGTGTTGATATAGGTGATGGTGAAGGACTAGATATAGATGTGGATGGAGGAGAAATATATAACAATATGGATGGTGTAGTAAATGTGATAGGTGTAGGTGCAACAATCATAGGTAAAATGGATGTAGAGATAGGTGTAGATGTATAATATACGTAGGTGAAGGGGTAGAAATGGAAGTATATATAGGTTCAGTGGGTGAAGGGATGATAGGTGTAGGTGATTATGATGATTTGTGACTTAGGGTACTGATAGTATGAGAATTGGGTGGTTGATATGTGAGATAAGGTGTTTGATTATTAGGTGGTTTGGTTGGGGAAAGGCATGTTTAAAAACATCTAGAGGTTTATTGGCTAGTGCGTTGGGATTTCTAATTGAAGATATCCATATTCTATGAGTTTTGTACAAGGTCCTTAAATGTGTGAGTTTTTTTGATGTTGTGACCCCATACTTGGTGATATTTACAATAATTTTCCTCACAATACCATGTGGGATTGGGTAGTGAGTGTAGACACCTAAAATCCACCTACGCAGTTTTAATACTAAAATTGCATTAATTATCCTATTTCCGTCATTTCGTAATAATTAGCAATTTTCCACTTATTAGCTAACATTCCCTTCATTTGCGTTAATTAATTACATTTCGTTAATTAATTATCCTTCCTATTACTACGGATGCATCAATTAACGACCTTTCATTAGTTATATAATCCACTTCTAATTGATTAATTAAGCATTATTAGTTAATTACGCCTTCCGTTTTAATCCTCTTTCAATTAATTAACTACTTATTAGTTAATTGAGCCTTTTAACCTTTTATTTAATTAATAAACCTTTTTATTAGTAAAACGCCCTTTTAAATCATATCAATCCTACCTATTTCCCTCTAAAATAGCTTTATAAGATTATTGTAGCATGTTAATTAATCCTAGTTGATTAATTAAATCATCTCTAACTACCATGAGTTGATAATCACTTGTTAATTCCTCTAATCAAGCTTATTTCTTCTAAATGCACTTTATCATTTGTCCCACATTCACTAATTTGCAAGTTTCTCCCAAAGTGGAAATCTATTTAAAGGACCAAACTCCTTCCTCTCAAACTTACATCACACTTTGATTAGTGAAACCTATAGGCATTTCTATTTGAACACTCACCATTGTTTTAGAATAGCTTCTTCATCTCTTGCATCCATTCTCTCAAATTGAGTAGTATGGGAAGATCCAAATATGGTTTAGTAGCCATTTCTTGGTGAGATCTCATCCTCATTCTTGAAACAAACAACACAACTTTGAATGATTAATGATATAGTTAGGTTTTTATTTTGAGTAGTAATAAAAAAATAGTAGGAATGGCTTAACATTAGGTGATAACTTTCATGTTTATGCATTAGAAGTAATTATTTCCTTTAAGCTCTTATCATGATGTTAATGGTAGATTAATTTTTCTTTGAAGCTACTTGGTGTTAGTTTCATTTAGATTAACTTAATTAGTTTAACATGCATACATTTGGCACGTCCGGTGGGACACCTTTGTCTCACATGAATTCTTTATTTTGGTTAATTTTATTTTTGCATACTAACCCTTTTTGTTTAATATATTGACATAAATTGTGTATCTAACCATGTTCACGTTGAGTTTGCATGTGTTGAGTCTTACTTGTAGGTATAGAGGAGGCAAAGTGTTGTCAAAATTTGATCTTGATAAGAAAAAATTTAAATTTATCCATGTTTTCATTTTTCATCATATTACATGCTAGTTATATCAATTTGTTGAAAATCTTAATTTTTTGAGCATGTAGGTTAGTGTTTGATAGTGTTGAGTCTTCTATTCACACATTAAGGAGATGGGTTGATGTCAAAATTGAATCTTTGTGAGAAAAAATCAAGATTTATGTTGATCTAACTTTTCATTTCTTTTCAATTTAATGAATTAGTACTAAAGAGAACTAAATAACTTAGAATGTGGAGGGTTTAAGTTACCTCAAATGTGTGATGGATGCAAAATGATGGGCATGTAAAGGGGATGATCTCGCTACTACAAGATGAACATGAAAATCAAATACACTAAGAAGAAAATGGATTAGATGATAGATGGGGGTTTCCCAACAAATTCAGCTCAAGAAGCGTTAACTTCCTTGGCGGATGTCAACCCCGTGTTTGATAAGATAAGATAAAATAAATGATAATAAATAGGATAATATGTAGAATCTGAGGCACACATAAACTGAAAATGCAGAAATGTAAGGCACATATAAATCTGATCTAAATTAAACTTGAAATAAACTTACTTGGTAGGGTCAATGAAGACCAAGGCTATAGATGTTAGGTTGACGAAGACCCTGAGCGATTGAGTAGAATAATGGGTAAAATGTAGATATGGAAGGATCGATGAAGAAAATGACTGTAAATGCTAACAAAACTTGCATAATGAAATATGAAACAGGGAAACAAAAAGGATGGGAAAAGATAGAGATTTGGAGAGATTGGATGGAAATAGGGCCCATGTCGATGCCGACTATGTTGAGTTGGCGAAGACCAAGGTGAGATGAGAGAAGGTTTGGAGTGATAGAGAGGCCAAATAACAAAGCCGAGAACTAGAAACAACAACCAAGAATAGACACTGAGGAGGGTCTAAAAACATTAAAGGAAGATGACACATAGTGGGTCAATGATGGCCTGGGTAGGCGGCGATGACTAGGGGTAGTGAAAGACAAGGTTAAGGATGGATAAGCTAGATGGATAACCTACAAGTACAAGGGATGACCAAGATGGCTAAATAAAGTCTGTGGATATGATTTGGTCTGTAAAACATTAGATGCAAAAAGACAATGATAATTAAAAGGAATTATAAATAGATCATACCAAGCCATTAAAAACTCATATGCTAATTAAACACCATGCTCAATAAGATGAAAGTAATTCACCAAAATAACTTTACATAAACCTTTGCATAGAAATAATCAACAATATCATATATTATTATGGAACTCAATGAAAGATAATGAAAATGGGACTTTCTTATATAAGAAAGGAATATCAATCCAAGAACAAGTCAAGGTTGCGAGATCAAGCCATAAATCAAGAAAATAACTAGTCATAAAAGAACTAATCAAGACCATATATTAAAGAAACAACTAGTCATCAAAGATCAAGTCAATACCATAGATCAAGGAAATAACTATACCCAACAACTAGATAATATCTCCTAATATCTAAATAAAATAAAAGAAATATACACACACATAAGTGGGTGAGAATCAATACAATAAAGGTAAATAAAGTACCTAGGTGAACATGAGCTAAGGTAAATACCTACTCAAACAATAATATGATAATAACTGAATAAAAATCACAAAATGATGATAAGCTCACGAAGGATACATAAGAGTGATGCAATCAAGTTGAAAGAATATCCAAGAGGTCTATAACTATTACAGGGATGCTTAGGTACGAGAAAAAGATTGCAAGTTGCAAGAAAGATAGAATATTTGCATGCATGCCTCAGGAATAAGGGGGTGAATGTAATTTAATAGGGTCGACGATGACTCGGTTTGGTTACAACCAACTACAGGAAACCATTCTGTAGATAGTAAAATCACTTATTTACCTGGGATATGGGGCTTTAGAGATTGAGATAAATGCTTTAAAGCATGTTGATGGGTAAGGGTTACTTAGGGAATTGTCATGGGTAGATAGGAGATAAAGATAGGTAGGATAAAAGATAGAAAAAGCATAGGATGTTGATTAGGTAGTTAGGGATAAAATAATCCCATTAGAGGTAATTATCCAATTAGGAGAGGTGAAAGATAATTAGCGGAGATGAAAGATAATTAGGGGTAATTAGCTAATTAAGGTTAATTAACAAGAATTAATTAATGATTAAAGGTGATGGGATAATAGATGGTCATTTAAATAAATGAAATTAAATTAAATTAAATGGGTCTAGCTAAGACCATGGTGGAAAAATGTGCACGTGGGAAATCAAGGGTAGTGATACCAAATTTTGGTGTCTACATTTGCCCCTTTTGTCGAGTGGTTTGTGCTAGCAAGCCATGAGACAAAAATGATGAGAGAAAAAGAGTAGGATGAAGACTAACAGAATATTGATGATGAGCTCCCCCTCAAATGAGGGATCGATAACGCAAAGGGAAATTGATGACGAGTTTGAAAAAGGTAGATGTTGAAGGGTGGGTGGGAGAAAAATATGGGTAAAATGATAAAGTGAGGTAAGATGCCCCAAGCAAGAAGGATTTACACAAAAATAAAAATCTATGGCAATGATTCCAATATCATTTCGGTAGGGAACACAGTACGGTCTCAATGGAGACAAAAAAAATTCTCTACAGACCAACGAGTGGGAGAAAATCACTACAAAATAGAGGGAATCCAAATGGGAAACCTCTCAAATGGATGTGAGCCATGAGGACCAATGGGTCATAGGTAGACATCAAACTATGTGCAACCAAATGTGAAAATAATGCAAAATCCTTCATACACAAGGAACCGAATGAAAGGTATACATCTGCAAAGGATGAGGATCAAAATAATGGTACCCCAGCAAAGGGCATGGAAATGGATGAAAAGGAAAAGTGTAAAAAAGTGATGAAACAAAATACCCCAAGGGGAAATAAATATGGCCACAATGGCAGACTGGAGATAAGAGAAAATAATGAAATGGTGCCCTAGAAAAAGAGCACAAAGATGGCCAAAAAGGTGAAACAAGAAAAATGTGTAATATGATGCCCTAAGAGGTAACACAAGGATGACCACAAGAGTTGACTTAGGATGTGGTAGATTGGATAATATTTGATGAGATAGATAAGGTGTGATCAGATTATAGATGAAACCATATATGAGATGAGATGAGATAATAAATATTGATCAAACTATATGTGAACAAAGGGTACGAACAATGCTATGTCATATCAAGGAACACATGAGAAAAATATGCCTCTAATCACATTGGAGGTAAACAAGAGGGGGATCCAGGTAATATAAGGCACATGCGACCAAAACATGATGTTAGCATATAACCAATGATAGTTAGCATATAACCTAATGTTGACACGACAAAGGGGTTTGTGATGTAACTTGTACGTGGGAAGAGGGTTCTCCATAAGTGGTGTTCCTAAATATATGCCCCAGCTCTGGGTAGGGGAAGAGAAAACTGATCAATGTGGGAAGTTTGTTAGAAGAAAGATGATCAATACGGGAAGATTTCTTAGGATGTTGATAAAATGGAAGGTTGATCAATGTAGGAAGCCTTCAATGCCATAATACAAAAGAGTAGCCATCCTTCAAGGGTATGGTCTACTTTATACATATATGATATAGATGGCAAGAATGATATATATGATAGCCATCCTTCGAGGGATCAGTCTATTTATTTGATTTGATTTTTTTAATAGTTGTCCTTTAAGGGATAAGTCTTCTTTTGATAACTTTAACTTTTGATAATAATCATCCACTAATTTTTCTTTTTACAAGGGGTAGAGCTGGGAATAGCTAGGTAGACCACATAGGAGGGGATAATGAATGTACAAGAGACACTGTGAACACTTTACATGGTTTTAATAGGTAAATAAGAGGGAGACAGAAGTAATGATCATGGAATTATCACCAAGAAGGGAGAACCTATCTATAAGGAAATGTTATGGGAAGAGTTGTAGTGCCCATATTTAAGGTCATATATAGGAAAGTGGTAGTAGAACGATAGTTCCAAATTGATAAAATGATAGATGGAAGAGGATAATGATGTAGGGATGATCTAAATACACAACTAAGTACTCATTGGTAATGTGATAACTATAGAATGGTTGCAAGTGTGATCATTAAGTGGTTCCACTTCTGGTTTACCATCAAGGGAGACCAAATGATAGGATCCCAACCCATACTTATATGTGATAATGTAGGGTCCAATCCATTTGGAGGAATAATTTCCATGTTATCTCCTTTCTAGAGTAGGATAAGGTCACCAATGTTAAAGTTGTGATAGGATAGGATGACAACTTTCAAAATGTGAGACTCAATGAGATAATCGAGAGAAGATAAAAACTATGCACTACCTTTCAGGAAGTGAAAAACATGCATCCCTAATGAGATAATTAGATTCCCCTAAGAGAGGGACAAATATGACCACAATGGTTGATTTTGGATGATAATGAATGGTCCCCCAAGAGAAGGAAAAATATGGCCACAAAGGTGGACTTAGGATGAGATGATAAATTGGATGGGATAGATACAAAGGAAACTATGTGCTACCTTTGAGGAAGTGAGAAAATATATGTCCGAGACGTATAAATATGATATATAAGATGAGATAATATGGAAACTATGCACTACCTAAAATTAAGGAAGTAAGAAAAATATGTGTCGAGATGAAGATGGCTGAAAAAGGTGGATTTAGAATGAAAAAGATGAAAATATGGTTCCCCAGAAGAGGCACAAACATGGCCACAAAGGTGGACCTAGAATGAAAAATAAGGTGGCCCAAAAAGTCACAAGTATGGCCACAAGGGTGGAATTAGTATGGAAAGGATGGTTCCCTAAAGGAGGCACAAATATGTCCGCAAAGGTGGAATTCGATGAAACATGGTGAGAAAGGAAAAAATGTCCACAAAGTGGACTTAGAATGAAAAATATGGAAATATGGTGACTAAAAGGAGGAAAACTTATGGCCACAAAAGGTGGAATTTGGATGAAAAATATATGGTGCCCCAAAGGAGGCACAAATATGGCCACAAACATGGAATTTGGTGAAAAATAAGGTGCCCCAAAAGAGGAAAAAATATGGCCACAAAAGGCGGACTTAGGATTGGATAAATTTAAATAAGATTGGATGAGATGAGTTGAATAAGATTTGGATGAGGTAAATAAAACAATGTCTAGGATGAATTCCTAGAGTGAAGTACCCTAGCATCACAGAGCTATTAGATGGATAGGGGTATGAGTTGATGTGGATAAGATGCAAAAGGATCAAAATAAGGGGAGAATGCTCCCCAACGAAAGAGATTACGTTGGTCAACTAAGATATAGATGAGCTATTGGATTCCAAAGGAGATAGGGTGGGGTTATTAGAGAGAATGTCAATGACAACTTTGGATTTAGATTAGATAGATGGTCGGGGATTATAAGGGTGATTGGAAAGAAAAATGGTATCAATGAACAAGGGAGGGACCTTTTTAGGAGGCCCAATATGCAAAGGAGAGATGATAGGGGATGATGTGGATGAAGGAGGGGACTTAGTAATTTTTATGGATGGGGATGTAGGAATAGGAGTTAGATTGGTTGTGGTGGATGGAGAAGAATGGCTTCTCTGAATGAGGAAGTCATATTTCTCAATAAGATAATAGGTAATAGTTTGAAAGACTGACAATGCTCAAGGTCATGACCTAGGTATGATGATAAGTGAAAATGTGTCCGGAATCAAACCATGATGGTTTCTTACTATGAGGATCAAAATATTTAATAGGAGGAAGTGTGATGGAAGATATTTAAATTAAATGTCAAAGGGTATCTGTGTAGGACCCGATTGAAGCGTTGGTAGGAAGAAATATCTTTTGGGTTTTAACAAGATATTTTGACTTGGATTTAGGGAAGGAGTGGATGTAGATTGGATGGTGAATTTAATATCTTATAAGGTGGATCAAATTTGGGAGGAGGATTAGATTGTTTGGATTTGGATTGAATATTGGGAGATGTCTTAGATGAAGGGCCTGGCCCTAAAATAGATGGGGGCGCTCCTAGGATGGATGTTGTAATATTGGATTGCTGAGAAGAGGGAAGACATAACTTCTTACAAGGATGCATAAGAGACCTTTGGGGATGCTTACCAAGAGTCTTATATTTTGATTGGGAAGATTTGCCCTTGGCAGGGATGACAATAATCTCAATTGGAGGATCTCGAAGGTTGTGTGGTTGGTATTGGTGGAGGAATTTTGATAATGTCTAAAGAAGATGTGGGAGTGTTTGATTGTGAGGATGAGATGGGGGATCATTTGAAGTCAAGGCGAATTGGAATGATTTCAACAACTCCTCAAATGATGAAAAATATGTAGGAGGATAAGATGGAATTGGTGTAGTTGCGATAGTTGATATCATTGATGCCGGTAAAAGTGAAGAAAGAGGAATTGGGATTGATTATATGGATGGTATAATAGGTAAGGGTGGGATGGATGTAGGTGAGGAAGTATGATAAAATCCGATGAAGTGGATGTGATAATGGGTAAATATTCAAGATCAAATGTGGGTGTAGACGTGGATGGAGAAAGAGGAATCTGTATGATGTGATTGATGAGGTATTTGTGAGATGTGGACTATGTATATTTTGGATTGGTTAATGTGGACACAATAGATGTTGAAATATTAAGTGTGGAATATTGAGATGAAATGGGTGATATGGACATGGGAAAAGATGTAGGTATATGTGACGATGATGTTGTAAGTGAATTTATTGATGTGGTAGATATGTGAATAGTTGGGATCGATATGGATGTGGGTATAATTAGGACGTTAAGTGATGTATTGATAGGTGTGTTGGATATTTATGTGGGTAAGGAGTTATATATGGTAGGTTGGGGGATGATAAATGTGGATGAAATGGTAGGTATATTCAAATTCGATGTGTATGTGGTAAAGGTAGGAATGGATGTATACATAGGACAAGTGGTGGGAGTTAATGTGATAGGTGCGGTGTAAGTTGTAGGCATAATGTCTAAGGTATGAATAAATGATGAGGTAGATGAGATAGGTAAGGATGGAGGTGTTTGATGTATAATATTGATTGCATAAGGGTTAAGTGTGTCAGATGTGGAAATTAGATATTTATTTTTAGTAGTGGATTAGGAAAGGGTTGTCTGAAGATGTCAAGGGGTTGGTTGTGAGATGAGGTAGGATTTTCTATTTGGAGATCCCCTTGATTTATAAGTTGTTGAACGTGGTCTTTAAAAGAATGACACTTTTCAATGTTGTGACCTATGACTCGATGATATTTATAGTAATGACCCTCATGATACCAAGTGGGTTTGGGGTGTAAGTTGTCAATAGGCTAGATGGGAGGAAGTATGAGGAGGTGAGTTGTCATCAACTTATTGAAGATTGAACTATATGATTCCCCAAGGGGGTATAATTAGAAGATGGTTTAAAAGTTTTGTGTGAAGGTGCCACATAAAAGGTAGATGGTTTTGGTTGCACAACATAATAAGTGAATGGATAGGGATATAATGTTTGATAAGAGGGGATATACTTAAAGGGTGAAAATTGAATAGAAATGTGATGGGATGAGATATGTAGTGATAATGGTTGTTGAAAGATAGGAATGCGATGCAATTTTTGAGTTTGCATAGATTGTTGTGAGATAGGGATATTCAATTGTTGGCTCTTGGAAGATTGAGATGGTTGGATAGGTATTCTGGTGATAATATCAGATGAAGTAGGGATAGTGTTTATATGAGGTGGTGGGGTGGAATATGATCTAACAATTGAGTGGGTTGTTAATATTGAGAGATAGTGAAAGATCTATGAAATATGAATTCATAAATGGGACTAAAAGGAGGACCATGAGTTTATAAAGGAGTAAGAGATGGAGGTGTGGTTGGTCGGGGGGAAATAAACTGATGAGAGATATGAGAATTGGTTTCAAAAGGGGGATCTATTTGAATGACATGGTCTTTACAAGGTTGAGAGATCCAATGTGGAATCTCAAGATTATTAGAGGAAATATCATTAGATATATTATAGTGTTGCATTGTTTGGTCTTGAGAAGGGGTATTAATAAGCATGAAATGGGAAAATATTTTTTATGAAATTTAATGACAAAAAAATAAAGTAGTGATGTTTTTATTAACATGATTAACTAGTAAATGTGAGAAAAAGAAAAGAGAAAATGGTTTCAGGTAGTTATGGTTGGGGATGGTTCAGGACATTTATGGAAGCTTCTGGTTGTGTGATGAAATCCCAATTAGTCTACTTGGTAGGAATATATATAGATGTGTTTATTGATGCGTGAGTTTTAGTTGTGAGTGATAGAATGTGAGATGTAACCGATTAACCCTTACTTAAGTTATGTTTTCAAGAACAAATGCAAAGGATTCTTTTAAGCCAAATCCAAATGTGAAATTTCGATGAGAACACACACAAGGAAGGGAAAATGTGATGCAAAAAGATAAAATAAGACAAAAAGGAGAATACCTATAGAACAATTTTCCTTTTTATCTGATCTTCAAGAAGACACAAGCGAAGAGCGATCCAAGCAATCAAGCACAACACGAACAAGAAAAAAGTGAATATTTTACCTATAGTGTTAGTAGAAGATAGAAGAAACATAGAAAATAACAAGAAATGCAAGGAATCACCTAAAAGGGTGGTCCCATTGGGCATGCCAAAATGTTGATCTAATTTTTCATTCCTTTTCAATTTAATGAATTAGTACTAAAGAAAACTAAATAACTCAGAACATGGAGGGTTTAAGGTACCTCAAATGTGTGATGGATGCAAAAATATGGGTGGAAAATGGATGATTTCACTGCTACAAGCTAAACTTGCAAATAAAAGACACTAAGAAGAAAATGGATTAGATGGTAGATGGGGTTTTTCCCAAAAAAATCAGCTCCAAGAAGAGTTATTTTCCTTGGTGGATATAAACTCTCGTGTTTGATAAGATAGGATAAAAGAAATAATAATAAATAGGATAATATGTAGAATCTGAGGAACACAAGAAAAATGAAAAATACATAAATGTAAGGCAAATACAAATCTGATCTAAATTGAACTTGTAATAAACTTACCCGGTAGGGTTGATGGTGACCAAGGCTCGGCAGAGTTCGGATCGACGACGACGACCCGAGTGGATTGAGAAGAATGATGGGTAAAATGCATATCTAGAAGGATGTGATGAAGAAAGATACTGTAAATACTAATAGAAACTCGTAGAACGAAATCTGAAACATGGAAATAGAAAGGATGGAAAAAGATAGAGATTTGGAGAGATTGGATGGAAATAAGGTCTAGGTCAATGGCGACTACACTAAGTTGGCAACGAACGGTGACAAAAAGAGTAGGTTTGGAGTGATAGAGAAGCCAAATAAAAAAGCTGAGAAATGGAAACAAGAAGAACAAGAAATAGACACTGCAGAGGGTGTTGTCCAAATTTCTCATTCGTAATGAAATTATTGCACTAGCTATTGTTGGAACTCAAAATTACACCAACATTTAGATCATATATAACCTAAAATTTGAGTCAACATGGGATTGTCTCCAAGTTGTGGGAATCAAATTGATATTGAACTCGGAGAAGTTTGGCTTCCTCTACTTACCTCTACTGCTAAAACTACTCCAAGAAATTAAAA
The DNA here is from genome assembly GCA_018340775.1 of Taxus wallichiana var. yunnanensis. NCBI lineage: Eukaryota > Viridiplantae > Streptophyta > Pinopsida > Cupressales > Taxaceae > Taxus > Taxus wallichiana. The sequence continues at coordinate 685,498,442 of CM031243.1, forward strand.
TGCAACTATCTAGATCTACTCTAACCTTCCAAGGGACCATGGTGAGAAGGATATACATAAAAGAGAAATCCTAACCTACATAGGGGATAACACTAGAAAATAAGGGAATGAATACTTCAGCAATAGTCAAAATGGAGGTAGAGACGATGATGAAGAAGGTTGAAATGAAGACCACATGATTAAAATCACATATCAACATCCAATTCTATGATGCACAATAGACACAAAACATAGCACATACAACATACCCGCAAAATAATGAGAGGCAAGAGAGTGCAATAAAAAAAAAAAAGCTAAGGTAGAACAAGACACAAAACTAAGATTTTATTGCCTGGAGATCATGCATAGATCATTACAAGGAAGGAAGAAGATGTAAAACATTTACAGAACTAAATTCCAATGCATGCAACCCTTATAACATTGGTGCAACATAGAATGATGCCTTCACATTTCCAAAGTATCCAATCTTAAGAATGATAATTTATCTACAATATATATAAAATTATGGAAGAGAGTGAGAAAAGAAATTAGAGGAAAATTTGGGTTCCTTCAACTAATCCCAACCCCCTTCATTAATTTCTCTTAGGGAACAAGGTGTTTCTCTATTCATCCACTGTTACACACCTTCTTCAATTGAGTGCCCTTACCGCATTTAATATTTGTGGTTATGTCACATGAAATAGTCCTTTTACGCGTTGGAGACATTTTCCTTAAATTCCTCCATCTACCATTATTTAATCTATGAAATTTGACTACTTTCACATGGAGAAGGATAAGACTCCTTCAAATAATATCAGATTTGCAATGATCAAATTAGATTTATGTTTATTTATCAACTGTGGATAACTATTGTTATCCTTTAACACATGACTTTTTTATTTAGTCTTGCATAGATTTTGACATCCGCGGATCATTCCTTTATATCACAACACCATGGAATCCTGTAGTTTTTATCAAATTCTACCCTTTGCTCCATGGTGTGACTTAGACCATGGTGGTCTTTTTCCCTTGTGGAATTATGAGATCACATCCATTATGCCATGACATTCATTACTTTTCCATGACTCACTTAAACTTCTTCATTTTTTTGCTTCTTCAACCATGGTATGCTCAAAGCTTATGTGGTTCTTCAAATTTACCTTTGAATATCCACCAAGTCTAACACTTGTGCAAGTTTCTTGAATTTTGCAAGGGATGCAAAATTGGGAAACATTTTTGGTGACTCACAGGGATCATATTCCTGTTAGATAGATGATCAATAGCCTTAGGAATCCATTAGGCATGGAGTCAGCTAATTGATTTAGTTTCTCTACATTTGACTCCACTTGATGGCAACTAATCCTTACCACTTTCGAATTTATTATAAAATAGCATCATCTCAAGAAATGGAACATGTGCGGCAAGATCTCCAAGAAAAAACCATGTGCAAAGCACTTAGGGAAGGAAACCTATAATACCAACAAAGCAATGTTTTGAAGCACTTAGAGGAATTGAAATTCTAAGCTACTATATACAAGATGCTATGAAATATCTTAATGAGAGGGTTTGAGATGAATCCCATTGATTGGGATTTGAAATGCATTCCCATCAAGATCAGATAACACAAACAAGTTAGCCACCTTGGAAGAAGAAACAATGCACAAAGTATGCTCCAAATAACATCAAATTTGGAGTGTCTTCTTGGTTTAGCTCTATTCGTGTTCCATTTCAAGACCAGATCTTCGACCTTGAATGTCTGAGGCCTATATTTTCTATCAAACCATTATTTGGTTGAATTTTGATGTTGCTCCATCCTTGCCATGGTGGCATTTTTGTTTTCTTCAAGTTCCACTAGTTCCACCATTTTGATTTTTCTTTGATCTCGTGCCTTCAAATTCCAGTTGTTGTGCTAATTCAAGTGAAGGAAACTCAAGTGACAAAGGAATCCTAGCTTCTTTTCCATATACTAGTTTGTAGGGAGAAGTGCCAATTTCCTTCTTCATTGTTATCCTGTCCACCCAAAGAGCATTTTTCACTTTTGTATGCCACTACCTTTGATTCACATCCATGGTTCTCTTCATGATTTTGATTAGATTTTTGTTAGTAGATTCTACCAATCCATTTCCTTGGGGGTAATAATTGGAGGAAGTCTTGAGATAAATCCCAAGTTGAAGAGCCCAATCAAATATTTTTGATCCCAAGAAAGCTTTAGCATTATAAGAAATAATGGTTTGGGGTACACCAAACCTTGTAACAATTTCTTCAAGAAATTCCAAGATGGTTGATTTAGTAGCTTCCTTTAATGGTGTGACTTCAGTCCATTGGTGAAATGATATTTCATTTTGAGAAACCATTTGTGACTGGAACTAGATGGTGGGTTAATCATCCCATTAAAGTCAAGGACCCATTGTATAAATGGTTAATTTACATGGATCGGATGAAGTGGCGGTGGCTGCCAATATTTTTAATTAATTTTATGATCTTCATAGATATAGCCTTAGCAGAGAAATGTCTATCTGAGAAACCATCATGAAAATCAGTCAAAATCCTATCACATTGCTCTCCTTAAATACACCTGAATAGCACGCCATCAATGTTCCTTTTAAATAGTATTCCACCAACCAACACATATGGAAAAGATTGCAACCTTAAATTCCACCTCTTTGCTTTGCTGAGACTAGGAGGATATATACCAAAGGAGAGGAATGTTATCATTATCTTCATCCAACTATATGCGGCCATGTCTTCATTCTTCTCAAGTTCCACATGACTCTCCTCTTCTAGGAATAAAGTAGTCTCTGGGTCATTTCACACATCTTCAACCAAATGTTTACAGAGAGCATAGCCTCTTACTAGTTTTTTGGCCTTAATGGTCACATCATACTCCATGATTTTAGTTACCCATCCAACTCATTTATCACTTATATATGTTCCCATAATGAAATCTCTGACTCTGGGATGTGATACCAGAACCTTTACATGACTATCTACAATCATGATTTTGAATTTCTTCAAGGTGCACATGATGGAAAACACTTGATTCTCAATATGAATTTACTTAATCTCATAATCCTTCAAGGTTTGTCTTAAGAAGGCTATTGGTTGCTTAAAATATTGATCATTTGTTTGGGTTAAAACCATGGAAAAGCAAGAATCAATTGCATACACATATAAGATAAAATCTTTGGAGTAATATGGATTAATCAATATAGGATCCTGGGCTATTTCTTGTTTGATCTTTTCAAAGTTTTCCTTCCCTTTCACGGTCCATTTGAAATTTGAATATTTTTTGAGCATAAGTGTGAGTGGCTTTACTGCAGGACCCTCAAATCCAAGTATAAAGTTCCTAACAAAGCTAACCTTTTCAAGGAAAGACTGTAAATCTTTCTTGTGAGCTGATAAGGAAAGAGAAAGGATGACAGAGAATCTTTTGGATCAATGGAAATTAATTCTTTAGAAACAACGTGCCCCAAAAGAAAAATTACATTTCTTGGGGTTATGGGATACCAAAAACTCCTTGCATATTTCAAATAACCTCTCAAGATGAATAATATGATATTTGTTATGCTTTGAGAAAACAGTGATATCATCAAGATACACAAGGATAAATTGATTAATATATCCTTTGAAAGTGATATTCATTTCTCTTTGGAAGGTGGCACCTGCATTTGATAAACCAAAAGGAACTTTTGATATGCATACGTTCCCCATTTGGTAGTGAACACAGTCTTGTATTGATCCTATTCTTTCAATTTGATTTGGTTAAAGCCCGAATATCCATCAAGCATTGAAAATCTCTCACTCCACCATTGTCTGTAGAATCTTCTCCATTGAAGGCAATGGATAGTGATCCTTGAGAGATGCCTTGTTTAGTCCCTAAAGTCTACTGAGAGCCTGATTTTACCGTTCTTATTTCGAATAGAAATAAATTCGTCACCCGATTGGAATACTTAATGGGAAAAATAATCTTAGCCTCGATGAGTTTAGACAATTCTTTTCTCATGAGGGGATCTAGCTTGGGATTTTCAGACCTTTGTTTTTGCCTAAATATTTTTATCTTAGGATCAAGAGAAATGAAATGTTGGGCTACAATTGGATTAAAATATTTTAAATATTCATATTCCCATGAGAACACATCACTGAAATTTTGACACAAGGCAACAAAATTTTGCTTTTTCATGTTCATCACATACCTTTCTAAGCAAAAGTTCTTTTCCTAGGGCAATTGCAACAGGATGACAATCTTCTTGTTTTTCCACCATGCTCTTTTTGTACCTTTGAACTCATCATCTAGACTAAAAATTTATTCTAGAGTGACCAATCCTTTTGGAAATTTATTTGTTTTGAGCTAAATAATCTGATCACCATAGATGTCTTGTAAATCAAACTACATTTTTGAAGAAAATTCAGCTTCATTCTGTATGAATTGGATAATTTGTTTGTCACTATTAAATACTTTCCAGTTGGTCACATTATCGGTATGGATGGCCTAGAAACCATCTTGATATGTTGCATCTTTCCTTTAACTAAGTCTTCTGGTGAAAATTGAGATCCAAGAGCCACCATTTGATCTTCTTCTTGTTAAGCTTCTACGGTACAACCTGTAGGTTGAGAGCATCAAAAAATCTCCATCAAGTACCAAAATCTGTGTCTTTAGGATTTCAATAGATTTTTATTCGTAGCACATCTACCGTGGACTTGGTTAATGAATAGCTTAATATCTCCAAATATTTACAACTTCTTGATCTTTATCTTTTCCACAATTAATAGGCCATGCACCAATGCCTCATATTCGCCACATTATTAGAACAGGAAAACTACAATCTATGGGAAAAGAATAATTTCTCTTCCTTTGGAGAAATAAGCACAACACCCACCCCAACTCCATTTTTGCTTCTAGAACCATCAAAATACATCCACCATAAGCCAGAGGCTAGCTCCTTGTCTTCCTTGAATTCCATGGGAATAATAGATTCTTCTCGCATGAGACAATAGGTGCAAGACCAGTTTCATAAGCTTTAATATCTTCAGAGTATGGATTGAATTTTTGATCTCTCTCAACCCATTCATCAAACAAAAAATTAGGCATGAGAGGAGGAGTAGGTTGTTCTTCTAAACTTGAAACTTGATCTTGTTCTTCTTGTATTAAACAATTTGATTAGATAGGGAAGGTTCATATGAATCTATGTGATAGGAAAAGATAGGCTCAACTTGGATTGTGAATCTTGTGCCATATCTAGTCCTTAAAAGCATGTGAGTCCAATATGAAGACAAATAACCCCTACCTTAGCAGTAAAATCTCTAGATAGGAAAATTGCAAACATGGGCGACAAGTCTATGACTGATATATCATGGGTTATTGTGAGACTCGAGAAATCATGGAGGGTTAACTCTAAATATTTAATCACTCCTAATACACCCACTATTGATCCATCAAGTTGCAAGACTCCCCTAGACACAGGATTGTACTTGAGACCTAGGATATCAACAATTTTCTTGGGCATTATAAAAGTACTAGCCCCAAAATCAATCATATATTTGTGAATTTTTTATCTACCCATGATTATTGACATGTAAAAGGGTGGGGTCTTAAAAATATTACTTACTTGGTCTTATTTAACTTGACATACATGAAGCGTGGCATGACCCTTATGCATTATCGGGTCTGGGTGCATTGGAGGAAATTTATTGAGGGATTCATATAGAAGATCTCACTGAGATGGAATGGGAGTTACATCCCATATTGAGACGTTGACATTATTCTTATTCATTTGCTCAACTATGTTAAATGGGATACTTGTGGTCTTCTATATTTATGGCGTGCTACTTTATTTCCTTTGTTACGGAATTGTTTGATCACGCGAATTTGGTTGAACAACAACCTCCTTTTCCAAAACAATCTTATCATGAACCGCAAGCTACTTTGACACATTTTCTACTTCATTCCATGGTTTTTCACATCCTTTTGTTCCTGCTTGATCTGTGCATTTTCCTTAGTCCCTCTAATGTCTTTTCCTTTATTAGTGGGAGTGGCAACCTGATTTTTAGCATTCTTTTCTTATTCTACATGTTGTCAAAAACACTCATTTGAGGTCTATCAGGGCCTCCAAATGTCTGATTGATTGCACAATAGTCCTCAACTCCAAAAATTTGAGGTTGGCATCTGTAGAAGCCTCTTGCCGACCTACATTCTCAACATTTGGTACTTCTAAAAGTGGTTCTGTTGATTGGAATAACCTTGGATCATATAGGCTTGTAGATGCATTTCCCTTTCACAACCAAGTTGGTTATGAGGTAAATTACATGGAAAACACCAATCTATTTCTTACCCGCATATATTGTTGTCACTCTTGGAGCTAAGGCTTGACTAGAACTAGAGGTAGGAAGTTCTTGTAGAGGAGGAATTGTTGCCAATGGAAGAGAAACACTTTAACTTTTCCATCTATTATTTTGTTTGTTTTGTATATATCTTTGATTAGACTGTTAGTTTCTATATGGCTGATATCCCTGATTTGAATATTGCCCTTAATTTTGATAATTTCTATATGATTGGGCTTGCTGTTTTTCTAGGGATATAAATTTGTTTGTCAAGTTTCTAATCAAATATTTCATTTCCTCATCTTCCTTTTTTGTGCGAGTGTTTGTGATGTGGAGGAAATGGGTTGTGGGTTTGGTTGGGGAATAGGAGAAATGGAAGGTTGTGTGGCTTGTGGAAATTCAGGGGATAATGGCATAGGTGGCCTAGGAGCTAATTTTCCATCTTGAATTAAACAATTTTCAGCCCTAATGGCCAATGCATAAGTTGTTGGTAGAGTTACACCTCCCATAGATTGCACCATAACAGATATATCAAAGTTAAGAGATTTCAAAAAGTAAAGAAATGCACCTTCAGTTGTAGGCTTGACAAGAACTGGAATTCTATCCTAGGTTCTCGAAATCTAAAGTTAAAATCCACCATTTGTTCATTAGGTGCTCTCTTGATTGTAGTCAACTACTCCAAAAGAGATAGGTTATCAGCTCTTTCCCCAAATTGATTGTATAAGGTTGTGCACAACTCGTTCCAATTCCTAATTGAACCTGTAGTTAAGATTCTAAACCATTGTAGGGCCTTTCCTTTAAGAGATGAAGCCAGGAGTTTGACTTCCACGTCCATTTCAGCAATTTCATGAATTGCACAGACATTTGCAATGTCCTGAATGTGATCAACTGGAGTAGTGTGATTTTCTCTAGTGAAATATGGAATATTCTTCAACGCTGCAATAGGAATAGGATTTTGGGCATTCAAGGTAACTAGGCTACTTCTTGTGAAGTTTCTAAATGGATTTTGAGGTGGCAGTTGTTGATGAGCCATTATAATAGGCTTGAGAAATCTTGTTGATTGTAATAAGGGTAGAGTTATAGAGAGAGTTCTATTTAGAGGAGATGGGGATTTTGAATCTTCCTTCTACTTCTCTATCGGCTTGGAGATAGCCACAAATACTTGAATACACCTTATTCTCGCATTCTAGAACAAGTCTATATTCTTCTCATGAATCGAGGACACTTGAACTGTTGTAACTAGTAGATCTACTACTTGGATTCACCAGATGTGTTATCACAGAACCTTTAAAAGGCTAGAAGTTTATCAAGAACACATTAAAACTTGATAAATATGGAAATATTTGACTTTGATCCCACTAGGCATGCCAAAACTATTGGAGCTCAAAATTGTACCCACATTCAGATCATAGACAACCTAAAATTTGAGTCAACCTAGGATTGTCTCTAAGTTGTGGGACTTGAACTAAGACAAAGCTCTGAAGAAGGTCGAATTCCTCTACTTACCTCTGCTGCTATAACTACTCCTAGAAATTAAAATGCAACTATCTAGCTCTATTCTAACCTTCTAAGAAACTAGGGTGAGAAGGAGATGCATAAAAGAGAAATCCTAACCTATAGAGCACCAAAAACAAGGGGATGAATATTTCAGCAAGAGTGAAAATGGAGGTAAACGATGATGAAGAGGGTTGAAATGAAGACCACAGATTAAAATCACGTCCTGAGATCCACTTTCATGATGCAAAATAGACACAAAGTTATGAAATAGCACATAAAACACTCTTACAAAAGAATGAGAGGGAAGAGATTACAAAAATATTATAGCTAAGGTAGAACAAGCCATAATACTAAGATTTTATTTCTGGAGATCATGCACAAATCATTATAAGGTAGGAATAAGTTGTAAAAATTTACAAAACTCGAGTCCAAGGCATGCTACCCTTAGAACACTTGTGTAACATAGAATGATTCTTTTGCATTTACAAAGTATCCAACGTTAAGAATAAGCATTTCTTGATGTTGGTGTGTGTGACATGCCTTGTCATCATCCACATCACCTGGTGAGTCATCTCACCTTGTGAGAGTCATAGGTCTTAGGAAGTCAAATGAAAAGTGTTAGATTCTATCATATAATCTATCATTGTCATTTGCATCAGTGCGTCATAGGAGTTACATTCCTTATTTGGAATTGTAACTCCTCCTTTAGTGGTGTCATATGCATCAGTCACATCATATGCGTCAGTGGTGTCATTGATATTCTTTCCTTGTTTAGGCATGGGGGTTACACAACACCCCTGTATTTCCTTTTTTGATCTATGAGGATGAGTAGACCTATTTTCTTACTTGCATTTTCTTTCCATTGATTCGAATCTTTCTTATTGCGTTGGAGCTTGACGTTACCATTGGAGTGCAACTTCGTTGTGGTGCATTGTTTTCGACATCGGTTCTCGTGCATCCCTCTTTCATGGTATCAGAGTTGGTTTTGGTAAAACATGCACTCTTCGTTTATCAAGTTATTTATTACTTCTGGTTTCTTCTTATTTCCTTGTGCAATTTTTTATTATTATTATTTTGGAATTGTATTGCTCACCTTGTATTGAGGTTTTAGCTAGTTACAAGTTTGAGGTATTTTGGTTGGTTTGTTTTATCATATTTCGAGTTTGTGATTTCTTCTATTATCGTGAGCTCATTTTTTTCTTTGGCGTGGACTTGTGGTTCATTATTGTCTCGAGGTAACCATTGCATGGACGTTTTCTGCGTGGTTGGTTATTGCTCGTGCTTTGACTGCATGTACATGTTTTTGGCTACACTTGGTTATCCATGGTTTCTACGTTGGAGTGCCTTGGTTTGCATTAAGACCCTTTCCATTTGAAATAGCTTGCCATTAGACTCGTTTCAATCCCTCGACCATTCGGGTTCTTCTACAGGGTTTCTCATCACTTTACATAGGTTTTCTTTTCTGCGTATCTTCGTGGCTTATTCCAACCCTGCCGTATAACCCTCGTGCTCAAACTCGTGTTGTTGTGACATTCCCCTTTGCATCCAACTCATTTGGACATGTCATTGTCTCTACTTCTCCGTTTGTGTGATCTTGACTTGGACGAGTTCTTATAGGCCCTCCTCATAGTGTTCAACCCCCGCTAGTTTTGCTTGTCATTTTGTTTTTCCTTATTCCAAGTGTTTTGGCGATATTTGTTGTATGCTCATGGTCTAAACTTTCTCACCGCTTGTTCTACCTTCCCTTGCTCCTCTTGGCATTGGATTCTCACATTTGTAGGCTCGGCTCAGCTCGTGGCACCTGGTTTAGTCCATTCTACTCAGACTGTGTGTTGTTCCATCCACCATTTCCTAGCTCGACCTATGGTGATCTTTGACTGCGTGGTTGTGAATCCTTTTTGCATTGTTCGTGGTGTTTGTGGTGATCTCTGGATGATCCTCATTGCTCTTCTCCTTCATTTGCACTACCATTCTACTTAAATGGTTACACTCTATCAACTTGATAGGTTACTTTGACCCACCTCAGCAGTCTTTGCGCTAAAATTGAGCTCGCACACACTGTAAGGTTGCACCTACCCTCTTGCACGTGGCCCTCCCACTCGGTGGCTTCCTCGGCAACAACTCGGTCAACGTGGGCCTCCTTCCTTTTTTTTTTTTAAAGGATTGATTATTAGTAAATCTATCACTTTTTAAAAGTTTTTAAGGTTTAATTGGCATTGTAATTCTTTTTAGATATTTCTTTGCTTGTTTTAATATCCTTCCTTCGAGTGTCGAAGACAGAGGGTGAGGTCCGGGGTTGGTAGGAGGCTAATCCCCCTCACAATTAAAACAAACCCTATCTAAAATTTGATGCCATTTCCAATGAGCATACATACGACACCCTTTGCATGCGTTTAGGGAACTTTTTTAATCTGTTTGCAGGCTTATTAGCATTTTTCCATTAGTTGCGCAGGAATTGTTTTTGCTATAACTTTTGACTTGTTGCTCGATTTTGAGCACTTCTTTAGTCAAAGTTGCATGTTTTTTCACACTCTAGTTGATGGGATTATCAGTTTTATAAATGCACTATTTTATAAAGTTCCACATTCGAGGGGTGTCTTTGTATTGCTTAATTCAGCTCATTTCGAGCCTTGTTCTATCCTTTTTATTACTTGTGGACTTGTGAGCACGTCCGCCACAGTCTTACAACAAAGGGATTCTTTCGTGTGACGTGAGATGTTGTTTCTCACAAATCCCTCTCTTCCCCTTCTTATTTTTGTCATTCTTGTGCTTTCTTACGATGTCAATCGATGTGCCTAATAAACCTTGATTGTTGTCTCCACTATTGCGCGTTATTACGTTGATTGCAAGGTGAGTGATCAGACTAGTTCTCGGCACACAGTCACATCTGATTATAATCAATGCACTGAACTATAAAGTGCCAAACTCGGGGGGTGTGATATTGTTCTGGGGTGGTTGTTTCTTTTCTCTCTCCTTCCTTCTACATCCTTTGGTTCTATCTCTTCATTATGGATATCTCTAAAGTACCAGTGCTCACACCTTTTAACTTCTTTGAATGGAAATATAATATTGGTTTTACTGAAGTAAATAGTTATACCATGTTCCCATGGGGTTAGAGACTGAACCTAATGATGAACCCGAAAATTCTAAGTGGTTCAACCGTTGTGATGAAGCCTTAGGTCTTCTCTGTATGTCCGTATCTCCCGACTTTCTCTTCAACATCGAAACTTCCTCAACACCCGATAAGGCATGGAAAATGCTTGATGATATGTTTGGGAAGAAATATGACATGAGAGCACATGAGTTGGAGAACGAACTACTAGGGTTAAATCCTAGTGACTTTGAAAACCTGCAAGCCTTCTTCTCAAAGTTTGTCCACACTAGATTGCTTCTAAAGGAATGTAAAGTGGAAAAGAAAGACTCTCAATTGATCTTGTCGATTATTTCTAAGTTAGGTCCTAAATACTTTATCTTCATTTCAACTTTCCACACCACGAAAGCTACCTTGGGTAGTGCTTGGACAATGCCCTCCTTTGACATTTTTTCATCCCAACTCATTTGAGAACAAGACAAACTCATTCAAATGGGGACTCTAAAATCCAAGTCACATGCCCTTGTGGCGAATAAGGGAAAGAAAAATTAAAAGAAGAAAGAAACAAAGGACCAACCTAAGAAAGAAACCAAGACCAACCAACCCCTAGCTAAGCCCAACACTAACACTTCGACTTCTGAGCCTAAAGCAAAGAAGAAAAAGTTTAAATGATCATAATGTAATAATTCTAGCCACGATGAGCATCATTGTTTTTGGAGACAAATTGATCACTTAACTCATTTTCTTGAGAAGAATAAAATAAGTGTTCCTGAATCCATTAAACAAAATGCTGAGAAGGGTGAGTCTTCTAAAGCATAGGAGTCTAAAAATGAAATGAAGAAAGGTCAGTCCCTCATAGCTAGATCATCTCCATCATTAAATTGGATTATCGATTCCAGTACCTTGCACCACATGGCTTCTTTGGAGGTTGAATTCTCTAGCATTGAGCCATGTGGCATGTCCCAAATCATGTTGGGTGATGACACTCATGTGTCGGTTTCTGGTAGTGGATTGGTAGAGATAGAAGGTGGAACATTTAACCTAGTGTTTAGTGTTCCCAATCTCTCTACCAATCTCCTATTGGTTTACCAAATCACCCACCTTGGTGAAGTAATGCGAGTGGAATTTGGTCCTAACTCGGTGATCATTCATGAGCTTAACTATGACTGAGGGAAAGGTGGATCACCATTCACGGTTGTATACCTTTTCCCACTTCTCTTCTGATTTGACACCCAATTCCTTGCTCACTCATGCAAATGAGGTTAGCAAGCTATGGCATGAGAATTTTGGGCATCTAAATTATTGTTACCTTGAACAATTGAGCCAAAACGAAATGGTCAATGGGTTACCCCAATTAAGTTTTCTAAAGGTCTTTGTGAGGGTTGCACCCTCGGAAAGCACCCTGAAAAAAACTTTGATAAGGGAAAATCCTGGAGAGCTACTCGTCCCTTGGATCTTGTTCATAGTGATGTTTCTGGCCCCTTTCCATCTCCTTCTTTCACTAGAGCTCTATATATACTAACCTTCATTGATGAATTTTCATGTTATACTTGGGTATATTTTCTTAAGCTTAAGTCTGAAGTCTTTGAGCATTTTCAAAACTTTAAGGCTCTTGTTGAGAAAAAAGTGGAATGGTATATCAAGGTTCTTCGAACCGACAATGGAGGTGAGTATGTGAGCAATAGGTTTGAGGATTTATGCACTTTTGAGGGGATTTCTTTACAGCGTACAGTTTCTTACAACCCTTCCCAAAATGGATTTGTAGAAAGAAAGAACCGAAATCTAAAGGAGATGGCTACTTGTATGGTTCACTCAAAGTCCCTTCCTCCACAATATTAGGTCAAGCTAGTGAATTGTGCTTGTTACATTTAGAATCATGTTCCACACAAGGAAGTAAGAGGGATAACACCCTTTGAAGCCTAGTTTGGACACAATCTTGATGTTGACCACTTTCGAGTCTTTGGATCCAAGGCTATGGCTCAGATCCAAGGCTATGGATATGGTTTGGACACAATCTTGTTATATTCAGAATCATGGAAGAGAGAGAGAGAAGAAATTAGAGGGAAATTAAAATTCCTTCAACCAATCCCAACCACCTTCATTAATTTCTCTTAGGGAATAAGGTGTCACTCTGTTTATCCATTGTTACATGCCTTCTTCAACTGAGCACCCATACCACATTTAATATTGGTGGTGCCACCTGAAACAACCATTTTATGTGTTGGAGACATTTTCCTTCACTTCCACCACCTACCATTATTTAATCCATGAAATATGATTGCTTTCGCATGGAGAAGGCTAAGATTCCTTCAAATAATATCAGATTTACAATGATCAAATCAGATTTATGTTCATTTAGAAATCCGAGGATAACTATTGTTCTCCTTTAGCACACAACTTTCTTGATTCATTCTTGCACAAATTTTGACATCTGCGGATCATTCCTTTGTATTGCGGCACCATGGACTCCTCGCTATTTTTATCAAATTATGTCCTTTTGCTTCGTGGTGTGACTTAAACCCTATAGTATTTTTCCCTTGTGGCATTATGAGATCATTTCCTTTATCCCATTACACACATTTATTTTCCACTGCACACTTAAAATTCTCCATGGTTTTTCTTCTTCATCCACGGCATGCTCAAAGCTTCCACAATTTTTCAAATTTTCCTCTGAAAATCCACCAAGTCTAACACTTGTGCAAGTTGCTCAAATTTTGCAAGGGATATAAAATTAGGAAAACACTACTAAATAAATTAGCAACTCAAAAATTGTGGAGGGTTTATATTACCTCAGATGTAATGATGCTTGATATGGGTATTTGAATGATGAAGTTTCTTGCTATAAAAACCTATGAAACTGAAATAGATTGAATTGGATAGATAAGGGCTAGGATTTCTGACAAAGTGGACCCAAGAAGCATTAACTTCCTCGGTGGATGTCAGCCCTTGTCATTAAACAAAATAGATGTAATCAAAAGGATATATTGATAATATGCAGAGACTGAAAGAATATAGAATCTAAAAGAAATATTGGTTGATCTAGATATTGATCTGATTGAATAACTAAAAGATAAATTTTCTGGTTTGGGTCAATGGTGACTGAGAGAGTGGATCAGGAAGATGAGGAAAATATGTAGACTATGCAGGATCTGAGTGCAATCAAGTAGATACATGAGTATATGTAGATACCAAAATTGGGTCATACTCCCTTTAAAACCCATTAATTAAATTAACCATATCCTACCCATTCATATCCCCTAGTGCACATGTTAATTTAATTAATTATCTTAATTAAATTAATTAATATCCTCACTTAACCACCTCACCTAGCCAACTCACCTAGCCACCTCACTCAAATGACCCACTCAAACCTCATTAATGACCTAAGACCAAGTCTAAGCCTATCTTAAAAACTAGGTCTTAGTTTAAACCTAGACTTAACTCCTATTAACAAACCTAAAAGGAATCCTACTTATCTTTCCATGATCCATCACTCAAGACTTGGAAGAAGGTTGGAGATCATGCCAAAAATAGCAACAATCTGGCTATTTTTGCCAACCTAGATATTCCCGCCTTGACCGATGTTAGTTATATCTCAACCGACATTGGTCACCTAACCATTTCAGTTAGGTTAAATAAATTTCCAAAATCCTTTACTTAGTTTTCATTCGATTCAAGATCTCATACAAATAAAGACTTGGAGCACTCAAATTTCTGAAGCACTCAAGAAAAAGAAAACACATGGGAGCACTACCAACAACCATTTGGCATTCATCATCTTCTTCACGATCACGGATTCACATAGAGAAGCATGGAGGTTTGAACTGCTGCGACATGAATACAATAGTTCTTCTCTCTAGATCTCTACCCTCACCGTCTTCATCTCTACTGATTCGGGAAGTACCTAACACCTCTTCATTTACCTTTGTTTTCTTTTAGTAAGATTTATTATTCATCTCAGTAGTTTATCTTTCTCCACACCCGTATACTTCCTTCCTCCCACCAACCTATCACTTTACCATACCTGGCCCTTTCACCTATCTTCACCCTCTTCTAATCATCTCTAAGTCTTCAATACCATCTTATGATCTCACCCTCACAATTTCCAACCTATGTGTAATAACATGGAGTTTGAAAAACCAACTCCAAGAAATTTCTAATAATTTCCCCTACCGACGCTGGTTAGCCAATTAACATCGGTCATATAGCCGACATCGAATGTATGTCTAGAAATATACCTAAGACATGTGAGCTAATACCTACTTCCCAACAGCCCAAAACCATTTCTAATCTTTACGGACCTTACCTAGAGCACTGCCGGACTGCACTTGCAACACAACACCACCCAATCACCTGACCCATTTTGACCTCAATCACCATTCTTATTGTTTTATATGAGATACCTAAATCGTTTCAATTCCAATAGGATCGTTATTTCATGTATATTTTAAATAACATTAATACTATTATATAAAAGTGGATTGACAACCTGTTCATGAAGCATCACGCTTCCCAAATCTAACTTCTACTAGGTGGACCACTCATTGTTTTGTTTAACTCTATCTGGTGGTATTGTTTTGCATTTATAGGTAGTTACTTTGAGCCAAAAGGGAGTTCTCATAATCAAATTGGATCAAGAAATCAGAATGCATGCACAACCTTCAACCAACATTACAAACATGTACTCCTCCTTGGCCTACTACCCTTATCTATTTCATTAATTTTCTAAGAATCTAGTGAAACATTTTGGCGTGCAGTGGGACCCATCCGGGGTTCCTTGAATTTGTTTATTCTTAGGGAACCATTGTATGTTTGTTTCTTTTCAAAAGTAAGTTAACATTAAATTCTCTCCTTGGGAATCTTCTCTTTCTTCTACTTGTCAGTGACATTTGTATTTTAGGACTAAAATGAATCCTTCTTTCTTTTCTTGCATTTGCATTAGTGAAAGTCATATCCTTTCCTATTCACTCTTTGTTTACATTGAATATCACATTTTGATTTGGGTTTTAAAATACTTACATTTCATATTTCTATGTTTGCATTTCTAGCTCACATTAAAATTGAAGCCATGCCCAGTGATGGTTGACATAATTGAATCATAGAGCACATTCTCTTCTCTCTTTGCCAAACTACACAAAAATAAAATCACACATATTCTTAAACAACACCTTACCTGGAAGAAGTTGTCAATGATCACACGATCAGAGGATTGACAGTGGGTGCCCAACTGGTTTCTCTGTCTAATCATTATCTCAAAGAAAGGACCACCCCTGCCAAAACATTACATGAAACCACCCTTAGATCTTACCTTTCATAGGACACCTTCTTTCTAGCCAAAAACTTTGTTTTATTCACAAGTCAGTCTAAAATAGCATAAGCTAAAACATAAAATTCACCCATAGGATTTCATGTTTTTCTTAGCTTTTTCTTGAGTTGTGAGGTCACATTCTTCATTTTCTTTTCTTCCTTTCACACCCCACAATTATAGAATTATAGTTGGTGTATTCCAAATTTTTCGGGTGTGTTAGGGTCCATCACTATCATACTCAGATTTTTGGGTTGATAGTTTATCTAATCTAAGTCACAAAAATCAATTTTTCTCCATCTTTTGAAATTCATAGTGACCGGTGTCGGTCCAGAACCATCATCGATTTTCATCTGACCGCCATCCATTTAGCTAACCATTGTCAGTTTCCATTTTTTGGTCATTTTACCAAAAACAACACTCACCACATTTTCTGTTCTTTCTAAAGTCTCCAGACACATCATCATACCTCATGGACCTTTAAAATCACTATAAAATCCAATTTTTACTTCATTTTCATCAGTTATTGCCTCATTTGCAAAATTTTTGATTTCCCACAAGTAACCAATATCGGTCACGTTAACCAGATCGGTTACCCTCTCACCTTCATTAGTTAACCTAACCACCACCGGTTCATGTGTTTTAATTTTTAATTAAAACAACGACCAATTTCACCTCCCGGAACCTATTTTTCTCTATTTTCTTCTATTTTTTGTGTCATTTACAAAGAATAGATCACCAAGCCTACACCAACTCACATGGTTTTGAATCATATTCAAACCAATGCCCTTGTATTCCACACAAGCCTTCACCACTCTCGCCTAGCCCATTTCCACCTTCCATCATATCACCTATGGATCCTACTCACCCATTATCATCAGTATCGGTGACAAGGAGTTTGCAAGACTCCTTGACCACAACCCCGCTTCCTTACAACATTATCTCGCCCATTCCTCTACTTGTGATTCATCAAGACAGTTGGTATATGACATGCACGTGTCCATTCCTCCTGACCTTGCTCCCACTTCTGCATCAAATACCACTAGCTCGGTGTTACCTTCTTCTACCTTACCACCCGTAGTATCCAAATTGACCCCACATTATTAATATCTCGTAGAACCTACAACATCGTCGTACATTTAACATCAGTTTCTCCCATGGTGTCAACCATTTCTTCATCCGCCACCTTGAGCATAGCCTTGTTTAAACATGCCGCCTTGTATATACCTATTGCATCACAAACACCCATGGTGTTGGAAACCCATACCCCATTCCAAAACATCATCCTCTCTATCCCACAATATTTACCTCCAATCACTACAAGGATCGCTACATCTACCCCACCTACTTACACATATCACCAATAACCCCCAATCTCATCTATCGCCTATTCGGGATATTTTTCTCCTACATCTATTCCCCCATGTAGTTCTCGTACTCGGCACCACCATATATTGGGATGCCATCCACATCATACATTCATCATCAACCTCCTTATATTGTAGGGGGTGCTTAATCATCACAACCTACCAACGACCTTATTAAAATGATGATGGAAAAGATGTAAAAATTGGAAGCATCATTTCGCTCTCACAACTCCTTAACCTACGATGAAATCTGTAATGAGCCCATTCATCCGTCTATTCCCATTTTCCCATACCCTGTGCATTGGAAAATGCCAAAATTCAACCTGATTTAATAGTAAAGAAGACCCACAACAACATTTGCAGTCTTTCAAACATGGGTGTTATCTAATTTCCCACGAAGATGCTTTATTCCTACGGATATTCCCAATGTCCTTGACAGGACCCATATTAGATTGATATAGTGGTTTACCTCGACATTCCATTTACTCATTTAACCAAGTGTCTCATGCCTTCCTAGACCATTTTTCAATCAATATCATCAAGAAGGTCACCATGGCTAACTTGTACTCAACACAACAATACGACGAGTCTATCACATATTTTTTTCACTCGTTAGTGGAGCTATCGACATTAAAATTTTCCTCCGTAATTTCTATTTTATTATGTATGTATTAGGAATAGGATGTTGTTAAGTATGATTAGTAGTGGCGTCTGATAGAAGATAACGACACCATCAGTACGGTGCCGCCAATAAAGTAGAGTACGGTAACAGTCAAAGTACAATAGGAATGTTGTGGTAAAAAGTAAATATTTGTTGTAAGTGGTCCGGTAATGTTAAAATATCAAAGTTGGGGTAAATAGGGAAGTAGGGTCTACATGATTAGGAATTAGAAATATTATATTTGTAATAAGGACAAAGAGTGATGTCATAAATATTTTGTGTATTTTATTTGTGGAAAAGTCTAAAAAGGTGGAACCCATGTGAGATGATAAGGTTTATCTTATCTTAGAAGATAAGCCTACATGTAAAGGTAAGAGTTTAGGCATGGAATATGATTGGCCGGAAGAGATTTCCTATCCTATCTTAGAGATAGGGTGGATAAGCCTGAATTCCTATAAATAAAGAGGTCACCCCCTCATTTAGTATAGAAGGAAGTAGTGAGAAATATTGTATGAGTAAGTGTGTAAAGGAAGCCATCATTTTGAAGGTGTGTTAAAGAAGCCATTAAGAGGTGTAATTGTGAAGTTTCTCCCATAGTTATTGTTGGAAGGCAAGTGAAGTTAGTAACACTTGAAGTACCTCATGGGTGAGATTATAACAATTTCATGTTAATATTATAATTTACACTTTCATTTCAGATTTATCATCATTCCTTCTTATCATAGTCTATGGTATTCTTGTGTTATGTTTGTTGTTGTTTTTCAGATTCCATCCACCAAACTAAAAGTTGTGCATTAGTAAATAATCATAGCACGAGGAGTTTCGGGTAAAGAATTATCATAGTGTCGGATTGGTGATGACATTTTGGTTCTGTTGCTAGGACCATTCCTCGTTGGTGGATTTTCTGGAGAGATATTCCCACTTATTCAGAAAACTTTTGGAGGGTAACCTTGTTTTTATAGTGCATAGTAGTTACCATGGTAAATTCACTTTTTACCGTGAATAGTATTTACTGCAGTAAAATCACTTTTTACCATGAATAGTATTTAATGACAATGATCTTGTAGAAAAGGACCTTGTTTCACCCACACAAATCACCACATACCCTCATCCCTCACCTATTCAGTGACCCACATCTCCACCTCCACAACTTTTTTATCTACCTCCAAGATTCAAGATCAACATGGTGCATAAGAGAGTTAGCCAAACGCCCACCCAAATTTCAATGTGTTGCTTTCTTTGCACAACACCAATATATGCCATCATCTTCTATTGCCCATCCTATCACTAAACATATCATGACTAAGATTCTCCTTCATTCCATATCAATATGGTTAGCATTTCCACTCGCACCTAAAAAGATAAAGGAAAGGAGAAAGTAACCAGCCCATCCACCAATCTTGTGCCCAATATACCATCCGCACCCACACCAAAAATCACCATTCAAGGACCCACATATCCTATTTCTGATGGGGTCACCCATCGTATAATGATAAAACAATTGCACCAATCCCCTCTAAAAATGTCTTTGTATGACCTCATCCAAACCTCTGAATCTCATCGACAGGCCCTTATGGAGGTTCTGTAATCCATCAAGGTTTTACCTAATGACCTGATACTGTGGCCTCCATTATCACCCCTCACCATGTGGCCTCTCTCACCAATTCATCCCCTTCCTCTACACCTACCACTACTCACCAAGTAGTCACCCTCAGTTTCTCTGACGATGAGATTATACCTCTCCAATCAGATGATCTTGATCTTGCCCTTTTCATCTTTGTTTATATTGATAATATATGCATTTAACGTGTTATGATCGATGGCGGTGCCAACATTAACATCATCTCCTCCCATGCATACAACCAAATGTGCATCCCTACCAATTACATGCATAATAACCCAGTTATGTTGTGTTCATTCAATGATGTCATCACTTCTACCCTTGGCACCATCATTCTCCATGTTCATGTGGGCCCTGTACTATTCTGGAATCATTCTATGTCTTAGAGGGATAATTCCAGTATAAATTATTACTTTGCGACCTTAGATCTAGGTCATGGATTGTGTTCCTTCAACCTTACATCATTGTGTAAAATTTGAACATGAAGGACATAACTATACCATTCCAGCTGACCCATCACCATTTAAAGCCTATAACATGTTATATCGGCCTAATGATTTCCTTATACCGGTTAAGGTATCTACTAATGCTGCTACCTCTCCTTCACCCACAACCCATCCACCAATGTTGTTGTCACCTCTCTTACACCTAACCCCTCTATTCCCATTGCCATGTAGCCTCTGCAGCTGACCCATCCGATAACCCATCTACTTCCCACCCAACCAATGCTTCTTCTTCCTAATCACCTAGTGGTTCATCTATTGCTGCTACCCATATACCAACTACCGATCCCTTAGAAGGTGTTTTTCAATGTAGCACTCTAGGGGAGTATCACCTATACAACATCGACACATTCCTTACTCCTCAAAAGTATGGTAACCTTCACGAACATCCTTGCTATGATCACCACATAGGCAAGGTTCTACCTTATGTTCCTCCCCACCTTCATACCAAATTAACATATGGGGGACTCGATACTTCTACCTACTTGCTCAAGCTACCTTCCCAAATGTGACCATTTTCTTTTGACCTTCAATCTCTAACCAACCACCACTTTTCCCACACTTTCCTCCATTACTTTGCATGGAAGGTATTTCACTTTGGATTCTATGAACAGAGCCACCATACTTTGTCATCTTTCGCACCACATGTAAACATAGCAACCATAGTGGTATTGGATTTTCGAACCATCTTCCAAGAAATATCATGTCGAACTCATTGAGGACGACAAACCTTCCTCACCTCATCTACCAACTTCACCACCTTCACCTACAGAGTCTATGGATCCAGAATCCATTCCTCCTAACTTTTTTTTTTTCTTGTGAACACCATTTGCTTGTGACGTTTGACTTATCAATGAGATGATGAGGCTCCCTCTTCTTCCCTTCCTATAACCTTACATGCTTGATGACAATACACCTTCTATTAATGTCATTTAATGTCAAGATAATGAGTCTATTCTCACCTACCCGGTGTATAAGATTCGTATATTCACCGGTCATTAACTTCTGAGACACAAACCATGTTAAATGAATCGACGATTGAAATCAATATTAACACTCAGGATGACCCACACATTCTAAAGATAGGCCAATCTTTAGATGTTGCTGAATAGGAAGATTTTACTTCTTTCCTCTGAGATCATAGTAATACTTTTTCTTGGTCCTACATTGATATGCCCAGTATTGACCCCAATATTGTGGTCCACAATATCATCACCATTCCTAAAGCCAAACCTATAAAAAAGTTGTGAAAAATGCATCATCACATTGCCCTTCTTGTCAAAGAATAACTCTAGTGTCTTCTTTCATTTTCCTTCATCCTACCCATTGATTATCCCCAATGGATCTCTAACATTATTCTTATCACAAAAGTGATAGGTGGACTCCACATTTACACAGATTTCTGTGACCTTAACTTAGCTTTTGCTACAGACAATTTTCCTCTACCTTGTATAAACCAATTAGTTGATCTTACTGATGGCCATAAAATGATATAACTCATGGATGGTTTCTCGGGTTATAACCAAATATTACTCACCCTGGAAGATCAACACAAAATTGCCTTCATCTCTCCTTGGGGACCTTGTTGTTGAGTCATGCCCTTTGGCCTTAAAAATGATGGTGCTACATATCATCAAGGCTATGACTTATATATTTCATGAAATCATGCATCGCATGTTGGAAGATTATGTAGAAAACCTTCTTGCCAAATCAAAACATCGAGCCAAACAACTTACATTCCTTAAGGTCATATTTGACCATCTCATCAAGTATTGTGTTTGCCTTCAACCTAAGAAGTGTGTCTTTATTGTTCTTTGAGGCAAAATCCTTACTTTTATAATTTATTTGCATGGCATAGAATTTGATCCCGCTAAAATCAAGGCTATTCTTGAAATTCCTCCACCTATCAACCTTCACCAAATTTTGTAAGGAAAGTTGCAATCTATTCGTCATTTTAGTTCACAACTTTTTGACCACTGCCACCCATTTCATCATCTCCTCAAAACAGATGTCTCCTTAAAATGGGATGATGAATGTCAAAAATCCTTTGAGGCCTTAAAACAATACCTCCTCCAACCACCTATAGTAATTCCTCCTAAGGATGACCAACCATTTTACCTATACATTTCTACTACTGATCATTCCTTGGGTGCCATGTTCACTCATCGTGACAAGAAACACAGGGAGCAAGTGGTTTAATATATAAGCCATATGCTTTTGGACTATGAAACCCGATACACCCATGTCAAAAAAATATTCTTAGCCTTAGTTTTTGTCACCACTAAACATCTCCATTACCTACTTAACCAAAAAATTAATTACATGTACGTCAAGCCCTACCAACATCAATGTGTTGGATGTTGGCTCATGCTTGTTGCAGACCTAGAAATTGAATTCTCTCATCAAAAATATATCAAAGGCCAAACTATTGCTAACCAACTTGCAGACGCACCTCTCTCTGGAGATCAGCCCTCTAACTTTGATTTCCCAAACGAATCCATTGTTACCCTCTCTTTGGACGATATTGTTTACTAAATGACATTATTATTCGATGGTTCCAAATGTCAATGTAGGGGTGGTGCCAATGTTATCCTCATTCCTCTTGACAGTGAACCTATGCCCTTTTCTTTCAAATTAGATTTTGATTGTACTAAAAATATCGCTGAATATGAAGCACTCGTATTAGGTATTCAAGCCACCATCACCTTAGACATTAAATCGATTAATATCTTTGGCGACTCTCAACTGGTTATAAATCAAGTCAAGGGTATATACCGGTGTTGTCTTCAAATACTTGAAAGTATAAGCATCATGTCGACATAATTTTAACTACCTTTGAAAGTTATGAAATTCAAACCACCCCACATTCCACTAATAAATTTTGGATACCATGTCCTATCTTGCTTCTCAAATACTCGCTTTGCCCTTCGACTCGAAAATATTTGTCACAAGACAATAGTTATAAACACCTTCCTATCTATTTCGAGACATCAAACTTGTTGGCACCATTGAAACTGACCCATGTGACCTTTTGTAGAAGCAATTTGTTGACTACCTTTCCCTTTCAATTCTACCTCCGGACCTTACTCGCAATGGAAAACGAGCCTTTATCAAAGGTGTCTCTCACTATGTCATCATGGGTGGTATTCTTTATAAACTTGAATTTGATGATATCCTCTTACAATGCCTTACAAGTTCTTAAACTCCCTACACCATCAAGGAAGTTCACGATGGAATTTGTGGAGGTCACTTCAGTGGCTTAGTTGTCACTAAATGCATTCTCCGTCTAGGCTATTATTGGCCAGCCTTAAACCACAATTTTTTTGATTATGTCAAACATTGTGTGAAGTGTGAACAACATTCTAATCTTCATCACATGCCTAGTAATTCCTTACAGGTTGCACAAGACATTTGGCATTTCTCTCAATGGGGTTTGGATCTTGTCAGAGAGATCAATCCTCATTCTTCCCAATGTCATCAATGGATTATTACCATTACTAAATACTACACTAAATGGGTAGAAGCCATACCTCTTATTTCTACAAAATCCAAGAAAATATGTGAATTCATCAACCATCACATCATTTTTTGCTTTGGTGTTCCTCATCGTCTCATCACTAATAATGGAAAACAGTTCAAAAACAAAATCCTATGGAAGCTTTGTGATGCCTTTGGCATTCAAATCAGTTTTTTTCACCCTACTACCCTAAAAAAATGGCCAAGCTAGATCAACCAACAAAACCTTAAACAAAATTCTTATGAAATTTGTGGATGATACTGGAAAGGATTTTCATATGTACATTCCTTTTACCTTATGGGCTTATCACACTAGTACTCATACTTCAACTACCGCCACACCTTCTCTCGGTCTATATTATAGAGGTTGTTTTGCCTCTTGAAGTCCAAATTCCATCTCCTCGTATCTCAATTAAAGAGATGTTAAACGATGATGAATTTCACCAAGACCGTTTGGCACAACCAAAGTTATTAGACGACTGTCTTATAAATGCTCTCGATCACCTCCAAATCTACCAAAAATGTATCAAATGTGCCTCTGAAAAATATTTCCATGAATGAACCTTCTAGGTCGGTGAGCTCATCCTAAAGGAAAATCAACATGTAACAAAAGAGGAGAAAAGTAAAAGGGGAAAAATTTCTCCTAATTGGCTTGGACCATATATTGTTACGCATACCTATGGATCAGGTGCTTATCATTTGTCTTCACTCAAAGGTAAACCTAAACCTGAACCCCTCAATATTTTGTATCTTCGACAATTTATTGTTGAATCAAGTCCTATATCACCTTCTTTCAATTGAACGTTTGTTCCTTGAGCAAAATTCACCTTCCACTTACCTACTTTAAGGAGTAATGACTAAACAAGAATCATGTGCTTACCTGTCACCTTTTAAGCCTTATCTTCAATATGAGTACCACGGATCTACTCATGGCATGATTCTCATGGATACTTTTCATCTTTTCCAAGATGGAATCCCATGGTTGCTCATCACTTAAACCCTCTCTTTCATAGTTAGCCTCTGTGTGCTATGGTTTTGTCTGCAACACAAGAGCCTATCGGTCTCTATAGTCTTTTACATGACTTAAAAGTCTAAAAAAAAGTAATATGGGATTCAACTCCTTGAGTCAAACTTCCAAAGAAAATATGACTCCCTCAAAAAGGAAATCTACACTTTCTATCTCACTACTATAAATAGATTTCTCCCTTGAAGGACAACTATATGAAGCTAGCCATATTGTATATAGACTATCATCAAAAGAAGAATAATCTTGTAAATAATAAAATAAAATATTTAGAAGCTTCCCACATTGATAATCTTCATGAAGACCTCAAGGAGATAATCTAGTCATCCCATATAGACTTCCCACATTGATTAGTCTATTAAAAACAAAAGAAAAAAGAAAAATGTAACTTTTTCATCATGAATTTACCTATTTTGATCTTGGATATCTTGCCAAATAGGCATGTTGTCTCACACTGGTTATAGTAACATCAAACCGTTGTCACCTCGTTGATTTTTCACCCAAATTTCCTTCATGCTCAAGGGATGTGCCAAAAATGTGAAATTTAATGATCATGTGACTTTCTTCAACCTTAGAATAGTCCATCATACAACACCTTTAGGGTCTTACGTTCATAATCCCATCTTAGGTATGATAAAATCATTATGGTTCTTATCACTTAGGCATCTCTTTTTTATCACCTCTTACCAATCACCTTCTTCATTACTTGTTGATTATCCTATACAGGACCAAGCCTTTGACACCTCAATTTAACCATACCTAAATGACCTCAATTCACCCATACCTAAATGACCTAAACTCAACCATACCTAATCGACCTAGACTCAACCATGCCTAAAACCTACCAACCCATCCCTTTACCTTGTCATATTCTTCCCTAGCTTATGGGAGAACTACATCATCTTGAGGCCCCTTTTCGTTGGGGATATGTAGGGAAAACTCGAGGGCATGGGGTGCTTAGAGGTTAGCTTGGCCACTCTCTACCCTAACCAATTTCTACCCCCATTTTTCTATTCACATTCTACCTTAGTTAGTTTCCACCTTATACACTACTTGGAAATTAAATGAACATACAAGTATACAAATATGTATACCTACATATTTCTTACATCATCATATCATACATTAATCATTTCACATTTCCATGATATCAAATATTTTAGAAATTTACACCATAACATACATATTCATCATCATTCATTTTTTCCATGCTACCAATAACTTGGAAATTAAATCAAACCCATAAACATAACCAAAGCATGCCTATACTTGACTCCATCATGCCTAACTGACATAACTCGGTTATGCCTACATGACCTTGACTCCACCATTCCTATACAATAATCCATCGTGCCTAAATGACCTAAACTCAACCATGCCTAACTGACCTAGACTCCATCATGCCTATATGACCTCAACTCAATCATGCCTAACTCACCTCGACTCAATCATGCCTAACTCACATTGACTCAATCATTCCTAACTCACCTAAACTCCACCATGCCTAACTCACCTAGACTCGATTATGATTCAATCACCTAAAATCCACTATGCCTAATCGACTTAACACCACCATGCCTAACTAACCTACCTCAACCATGCCTACATGACCTCGACTCAATCATGCCTAATTCACCTAGTTTCCATCACATACAAATAACAATGGAAATTAAAACATAGATACATTATCCATCCAATAACTCTCATCATCAATATAACTGGGAAATTCTATGTATCAATACATATGTACACATATATAAATAAATACAAGTATCTCAATCGCTCAAATACATCCTCACTATCTTTGGCACACAGGCCAGTATAAAACTCAAAATCTCAAAACTCTCATGTACAACCTCACTATCATCGGCATGCAGGCTGGTATATATCAAAAATCAATACTTAGATCATATCCAGGTGACTAATCGTCACCTCACCTAATATCCATAATTGGCTTATCTATCCTCCTCCCTGTACCATGGGACCCTATCCTGCCCCTTTGCTTTGTAATATAAGACCCTATCCATGAGGTTGTGGAGGTCCCTATGTTGTAACTGGGCTTGTAAGGCCATAAATTGCTGTGTAGTGGACAAATGACCGTGTAAACCTACTACATGTGCCTGTAAGGTGGTAACCTTTACTCCAACACCATCACCACCCTATGCGAGCACACGTACCTATGCTTAGCAGGTCTTGTAAGGTTATCACTGGGCTGCAGTGTGGCCACTTGTGCATGAGCTACATCAACTAACCCTACACACTGTGAGTTGTGTTTGAAGAGTGGTCACTCACCCTCACAAGGAATCTCTTTGTATTGTCATGGTAGCGATCGAGACACCCTAGTCTCGATGGTTCTACTCAGCTCTGCCACTCATCACTTTGCATATAACCATTGGTGAATCTAGCATCATCGATCTACTTATTTACTTGCTACTCCTCCGCCCTATCAAGCACACTCAAACATGGTGGAGACATGGGTCTCTCCATGTCATCTCTCGAGACTTTGGGAAAGTGGAAGAACATCTTGTGGCATCCCAAGTCTGTCATCTAACCCTATCTATAGGAATCATCTCATGCTCATTGGCATGTCACCTCTATATCCACCTCAGCAGCCAAAGCTTGTCTAACTCCTCCATCATACCCCTATATGAGGGATAGCCAATGTAGGGTCTCCACACAATATCAACCCCTAAAATCCCCTCCAGTAACTGTTTGTAATATAAAACATCATGTGTGGTCCTAACCACTCTATACTTCCCACGAACTTGTACTCACCGTCGTATCTAAATTTGACCCGGCCACCCCTGAACTAATCATGTTGGGGAAAGCCAATTGGCCACACACACATACAATATGCTCATATGCCCAGTAGTGTAGTAGAAAGGTGTAACACAAACTAAACTACCACAATCTCCCATAGACCTACGGTTCCTTGTATAGCTACACTAGGGAATGTCGGTGCATGAGGTAAAGTAGATCTTCTCCTCCATCATATCCTGGAGCATTCCCATTGGTGCTCATGGGAATATCCTACCCTCAAGCATCCGGTAAGACAAAGAAACATACCACCTCCATCATCAATACAACCAACCTCGTCTCCTAAGGATAGGTTGCATACATATTTCCATAACTCGGTCTTACATGTTGTGATACCTCGAGATCACCCATCGCCTCCCCAAAAACAACCACTATTGGCTCCATTGATGCCTCTAACAAAATAAAATACAATGGTTCCCCAAAATCGATAGTCATGGGATCTTGTACACGTCCTCTAGGGTGACATTCATCTCACTGTTGGTAAATGAAACATGTTGGTCGTTGAATCCCATCTATTGATGATTACGACCATCAAGCTAGGATCTTGAGCTATATGCCTATAGTGTAAGACACCAATTAGTGTAACATCGTCATATGTTCCCATTCCTCTATAGTCATACTAGACTACATCTACACCAACAGAGGTGGTACTCTATCCCACATCCTAAGCTGGTCCCTAGCCTGCAACATCAAACACAACATTGTCAAGACTTGCCTACCCCAAAATTACATCTTACCCACTAAACCATACCCAACCACATCAATCATTCCTACCCCATTTACCTAATTCACCTACAATCCTACTACCCTTTACAATCATGACCCATCATCTTAACATTATTGAACCTACTTACCTATCTTATCTGCCAAACTCACATTTTACCCTCATCCCCCTACATACACTCTTCATTTACCCCTTCCCACCTATTTTTCTTTCCAAACTAGCCCTTCTTACCCCTATTTTTCTTCATCCTTCACCGATGTTGGTTTCCTTGACCGTACCTAGTTCCCTTTTACGGTGTCAGTCACCTTATCCCTTCATCGACATCGACAAAAGCTGATCGATGTCGGTCTTTGTCACACGATAACCAAAACCCCAAATGTTCCCCCATTATTAAAAAAAAAAAACTCCACAAAAACACCTAAATACTTACAACACCTACCCAAACTTTCCCTACCCTCATGCCCCAACCTATTTTACCTACTTATGTTATTCCCACCCTTCATTTCATTCCATTTTACCCAAAAACTTCAATTTACAACCCCCACCCAAATTTACAATAAAAACCACATTTACAACACACTTTTCAACCAAATGAACAATTCAAATTACCTCCTACCTCATCTCGGTGTTGTCTCCTTGGTGGCATGTCTGGCCGTTGCACCGGTGGTCCACTCGAACCCTCTCGCTACCTCTACCATGTCCAAATCAACTACTCACCTCCAAACGAATTGAATCAATCGAACCGATCTCGTGGACCCATGAATTGCACATAAATCACCCACTACGTGACTCGCCAACCGATCTCAAATCCTTGTCAGACTGTCACTTTCCATGAAGGCACTATCTCTCTGTCATTTTCACAAATGACAACAAGTTAAAATGAATCCAGTAAAACATGGATTTTTACTTTTTTTAACCCTAACTTGACATGACCAACGTCGGTCATACCAAACCGATGTCGGTAACTTTATAACCGACATCAGTCACCTTCCAATACCATTTCACCTACATTTTTTCCCACTTTTGCCTATAAACATTACTGCCCCAATACCTCGTAACCTCACCAACACCTCTTACACCCTACCCATAAGCCTAAGTTACCCATACATTTCATTAATTGTGTTTAGGGACTTGTTATTTACCTATACCTCGGAATTGCCCATGCCGTGACCTACATACCTTGACTTGAACCACTTTTTGTGACCTTTGAATCTATGTACTCTCTATACCTTGTAATGTTGTTTCCTATGTTGTTTTGGCCTAATGACCTTACCTTGCCTATTTTCGTGCCATTTATCCCTGACCAAACCTTTGGTATACCAGATCATACCTAAATGTTCCCGCACGTAACCTACGTTGTTTTTCCGCACCATATCTTGTACCCTAGATACCTGAATCACTTCAATCTTGTTTGGATAAACCTATCGACCTTGGACAATGTATAGTTTACAATCTCTTCTACCCGGTACCATGTCACAATCTCTACATGTGTATGAATTCAATTTCCATTACCTATTACCCGATTTGACCATAAACCATTACTCAAAGTGCCCATACCCTTACCCATAGCCCACATAACTTAACTTTCATCACCTACACATTTGACAAACCACCACCGAATCTGTCTCAAACCTCATGAGTTCCTTGTTTTAGGGGATCACCTCTAACCAAACTTGGGGAAATCTCACTTTCATCCCTACTTGGGGAAATCTAACCTCCATTCACACCTGGAGCACACAATTCTTGTTTTTATTAGTGTCGCTTAAAAATACAAGCTACGCAATAAAAAGGGGAAAAATGTAGACAAAAAAATTGGGTCATACTCCCCTTTAAATCCCGTCAATTAAATTAACCATATCCTACCCATTCATATTCCCTAGTGCACATGTTAATTGAATTAATTATCTTAATTAAATTAATTAATTTCCTCACTTAACCACCTCATCCAGCTAACTCACCTAACCACCTCACTCAAATGACCCACTCAAACCTCATTAATGACCTAAGACCAAGTCTAAGCCTATCCTAACCAACTAGGACTTAGTCTAAACCTAGACTTAACTCCTATTAACAAACCTAAAAGGACTCCTACTTATCTTTCCATGATCCATCACTCAAGACTTGGAAGAAGGTTGGAGATCACACAAAAAATAGCAACAATCTGGCTATTTTGGCCAACCTAGATATTCCCGCCTTGACCGACACTAGTTATATCTCAACCAACGTCGGTCACCTAACCATTTCCAGTTAGGTTAAATACATTTCCAAAATCCTTTGCCTAGGTTGGTCATTTGATTCAGGATCTCATACAAACAAAGACTTG
Source organism: Taxus wallichiana var. yunnanensis (assembly GCA_018340775.1). NCBI lineage: Eukaryota > Viridiplantae > Streptophyta > Pinopsida > Cupressales > Taxaceae > Taxus > Taxus wallichiana. The sequence goes on from CM031243.1 coordinate 685,529,188, forward strand.
GAGCACTCAAATTTTTGAAGCACTCAAGAAAAAGAAAACACATGGGAGCACTACCAATAACCATTTAGCATTCATCATCTTCTTCACGATCATGGATTCACACAGAGAAAGCACAGAGGTTTGAAATTTCATGACATGAATACAACAGATATTCTCTCTAGATCTCTTCCTCACCATCTTCATCACCTACGTTCTCTAAATCTAATTCAAGTAAGTACCTAACACCTCTTCATTTACCTCCATTTTCTTTTTCAATAAGATTTATTATTCATCTCAATAGTTTATCTTTCTCCACACCGAATACTTCCTTCCTCCCACCAACCTATCACTTTACCATACTTGGCCCTTTCACATATCTTCACCCTCTTCTAATCATCTTTGAGTCTTCAAGACCATTTTACGACCTCACCCTCACCATTTCCAACCTCTGTGCAATCACAGGGAGTCTAAAAAACCAACTCTAAGAAATTTCTGATAATTTCCCCTATCGACATCGATTAGCCAACTGACGTTGATCATTGTTCCTAACCAACATCGATCAAACAACCGATATTTGTTACTATGTCTAGTAATATACCTTAGACCAATGAGCTAATACCCACTTCCCAACAACCCAGAACCATTTCTAATCTTTACCAGACCTTACCCAGAGCTTGTACCAGACCTGTAATGCAACACCAGCCAATCACCTGACCTGTTTTGACCTCAATCACCTTTTACCTGACCTTTCTTATTATTTTGTATGAGATACCTAAATCATTTCAATTCTAATAGGATCATTATTTCATGTATATTTTAAATAGCATTAATACTTTTATATAAAAGTGGATTGATTACCTGTTCAAGAAGCATCATGCTTCTTGGATTTACCTTCTGCTAGGTATTCCACTCATTATTTTGTTTAACTCTATCTAGTGGTATTATTTTGGATTTATAGGTAGTTTCTCCTAGCCAAAAGGGATTTCTCACAATCAACTTGGATTAGGAAATCAGAACGTGCGCACAAACTTCAAACAAAATTACAAACATGTATTCCTCCTTAGCCTACTACCCTTATATGTTTCATTAATTTTCTAAGAATCTAGTGAAACATTCTAAAGATGTTGGGATATTTTGGAAGAGATCTGAAGAAACAAAAATAGGAAGATGAAAAAAAAATATTGAGGAGGAATTAAAACTAGGGCCCCGATCGACGGCGATCGGGGTATAAAAAGTTTATTCTAGCATAACAGAGGAGCTAGATGAGGGATTAACAGATGAAACAAAGGCTAAACACATGCAGGGGCTAAATGTATCTCTATAACAGGAGGTAAGGACTACCGAGGTTGAGTTGAGGGTGACCCGACAGTGTCTATGGAAACTATGAAAGGGATTGATAAAGCCGAAGGAAGGAAAGATAGAGGATCAACCTATAAGAATGGATTTATAGAAAATAGTTGATGACGAAGTTATGAGCTCTATGATGACTATCTAGACATACAAAAATGTTAGATGAAAAATATACAAGATAATACGAGAAAGCTAAGTAAAGTTATGTAAAGAATGAAAATATAACAAAATCCGATCTCGATTGACGCATGCATATTGCAAGAAGTTCTTAGAGGTATACAAGGCTTCAAGACTATTCATGCATGAAATATTGTCTACAGGAGTTACAAGAAAAGCTTCATATTCATACGCACTTGATGGAGAATAATAATAAAGCACTTGGCTCTATAGGGTTGACGACAACTAGGATGGGTTGCGGCTAATCACGGGGAAGTTTCCCGATGAGAATATTTTCCTTATTTTGGCGTGATTCCTCCTATTTTTGGAGTGACTGAATTTTTGAAGCATTAGGCAGAAGGGGTTGTTTGACGATGAGATATAGGTGAGGTGGCACTAGGGATAGGTTAGAAAAAGTGTAGGGAAAAATAGAGGTGTATATTTGGAGTGAAAGCATTCCAAAATGGGAAGTCAGTGAAGGAAGTCAAGCATGTATATAATGTGTTGATAGATAAAATTAATGATTGGGCCAAATTTAGTTGAGGTGAGTGGGATTGCTTCGCCCATTTAGTGAAATATTTAGTGGCAGTGATGATTGAATGATGTTGTTGTGAAGAACAAGGATTAATAAGACCAATAAGATCAAGGCCCCATTGTGAAAAAGACAAAAGGTCCCGATCCAACCGCATGTGATTGACTAGCAATATGAATGAGATTGGAATGTTACTAAATTTTTTCACACTTCTCAACATATTTGTAGTAGTCATGATTGAGAGAAGGCCAGTAATAGCTGATACAAAGAATGCACTTAGTAATAGCTAAGACACTCAAGTGTCCACCAAAAATACCATCGTGGAATTCCTAGATGTCCTAAGAGGTGTAATTGGATTTGAGACATCAGAGAAGAACACCTGTCAAATCCACATTCATAAAGAATTTGCCAAGGATCACATAGTGGTGAGCGCACTGAAGAAAATACCTCTTAGCATTTTTGGAGAGATTAGGAGGAAGGATGGATTTGGATAGATAATCAAATATTTGAGAGTACCAAAGGTTTGGTGAATTAGATTCAATAAGATTAACCTATAGTGACTCGTGGAAAGGCTAGTCATGGCAATGAATGATAACATGAAGCTTAGAATACTTTTTTTTCATGGGATGAGAGCCGTGAGGGACATCATCGTATCAGCAAAATGATTTTTCAACCGGGAATAGCTTGGATGGTGTAAGAGTCAAAAGATTTAAGGAGAAGATGAACAATGTCACAATATTTTTGAAGAGTATCATTTTTACATTGATACTCACATGTAACTTGTTTGATTATGAGCTCAAAATCTCCGTAGATGTCAAGAATTTGAACACCTAAGAAGATGATGGTTTCAAGACCCAAGATGAGGGATTCATATTCTACCATGTTATTTGTACACTCAAAATTGAGTTTGTATGTGAGGGGAATAGGAGTTTCCCAAGGAGGAATGAGAATGTAACAACACTTCCCCTTGTTGAAATTTTGAGCCATCAAAGAAGAGAGTGAATTTAAGAGTGCCATATTCATGATGAAATTGGTTAATGGATTCATTCGTAAATTTCTCATGAGGTAGATGTGTACTGGGAAGAGGGGCTTTCGCCAATTGGTCAGCAATAGCTTTCCCCTTAATGGATTTTCAAGATATAAACTCAAGTTCAAACTCATCATGAGCATGAGCCATCAAGTAACATGATCACTATGATAAGGTTTAGAATGTAATGTCTTAAGAAGATGAAATCTAGTAACAACATAAGTCTTGTGGTTGAGAAGATAATGTCGAATCTTAGATGTAGCAAAGAATAGGGTACAACACAACCTTTCAGTTTCAAGTGTAGTGGGTCTCATAGTCATGAAGAGTGTGACTGATGTAATAAACAGCTTGCTCATGACCTTGGTCATCGTGATGTGCTAGCATGGATCCTAGAGCATGATTAGTGGCAGAGATATACAAATAAAATGGATCCCCCTTGTATGAAGGTGTGAGCATTGGTGAAGACATAAGATATTTTTTAAGGCCGTCAAAATATTTTTAACAATCGTGATCCCAATTGAATTCAATTTCCTTCCGAAGGAGGTGATGAAAAGGTTTATAATGGTTGGAAAGTTGCAAGATGAAATAATGAACAAATTGAAGGTGGATTTAAAGGCTATAAAGTTTCTCAAGATTGGCAGGAGGAGGCATTTCAATGATTACTTTAATTTTTATGAGGTCAAATTCAATGCCCCTAATAGAAATGATAAATCTAAGGAGCTTCCAGTTAAGACTCCAAATACACACTTGGTTGGATTAAGATGAAGGAAAAAGTGAATGAGATGCTCGAAAAGGACTTCAAGAATGGAAATATGGTCACATCAATGCTTAGATTTTCCCAAAATATCATCGATGTAGTCTTCAATGGTTTTGTGGATGAGATCATGAAAGATGTAAGTCATGGCCCTCTGATAAGTAGTGTTATCATTCTTTAAACCAAAGGGCATGACACGATAGAAAAGGTCCCCAAGGGGTAATGAAAGAGGTTTTGTGTTGATATTCTAGTGTAATGAGGATTTGATTGTAACCAGAGAAATTATCCATGAGAGAAATCATCTCATGACATGCTAGTAAGATCCACAAGATGATCAATGTATGGAAGAGGGAATCGATCCTTAGGGCAGGCAAGATTGAGATCCCAAAAGTCTATGCATATGCATAGTTTTCCTGAAGTTTTAGCAATGGGGAAAATTTTGGAAACCCACTAGGGATATTCAATGGGAATGATGAAATTTTCTTCTAAAAGGCAGTACAACTCCTCTTTAACAAGGAGAGTGCATGCATTGAAGCTTCGCTTTATCACTTTAGCATTGGGATGAGTGCTAATATTATGGAAAACAATAGAGGGGTCAAGACCATGCATGTCTAAATATGATAATGAAAATTCTTGGCTATGAAGGGAGAGGAATGCGGTGAAATATTATACCTCATGTAGATAAAGTGATTGGCCCACCTTGAGAATGTGAGGCTAGTATGGATTCCTGATATTGACATTGATGGTGGCTTCATTATGAAGAGTAGGTGAGTAAAATGATAAGGTATTCTGAAGATAAGAATATTCTTCCCCCATATGGGAAAGGATGGCATCGACGTCAACACATTAAAGGACATCAATGGTAGAAGAGTCTTCTTCTATCATCTCCAGATGGTAAAGAGGAAGGGACCTAATCTAATTGTCACATTGATAGGTGACCGGTCTTAAAGTTATCATGGAGAATAAAAACAAAATTCGAGAGGCAATGGAAATGGTGTCATTTTTCTGTCCTTAAGATTTAGGAAATATGGGAATGGCATGTTCATGTCCTCAAGAGTCAGAGGATATGGATAAAGTAAATAAGGTATGTCCATATCTTCAAGCATGACAAGATCCTCAAGGGTTGGAAAAGATGGAGAAGGTAGAGAAAGTGTGCCCGCATCTTCAAAAGTTGGAAATAACAAAGGTGATGGAAGAGGCATGTCCATAAGGATCTTAGATGGTAGAACATTATGGGGGACTAACCCCTATAGTCTAACCATAAATTTTTGTAAGGTTTACGAAATTGATCAGGAATAAGGCCATGTTGGTCATGTTTGTAACAGCCTAAGATGAATCCATTCCATGCACAATGATGAAAATAGTTATAGGAAAAAGAAGGAATGTCAAGAAAACTAAAACCATCGGTATAAATCTTGGCATGTGGAATTTCATCGATGTGGAAGAGGGGGCATCAAAACCACCATTAATAAGATTAATATGATGATGTAGGGGAACAAAAGGATCAATGTATCTAATGTCCGATTGGTATATAGGAACCTTATAAGGTATGCCAATATGGTTGGGAGTGGGAAGGGTATTAAGCATGAGAAGGAGATATTCCCCCATCGTAAGTTTGGTTACCATGTCATCTAAGAAGTCTTTTTCAGGGAGTTTGGATGAGGGAATGGTTGAGATGGTGGATGATGTAGATGGATTGTCCTTAGGGATGAGCATGTCATTTGGTCTATAAGTCATGTTGCATCCTTGAAAGGGAGGAGCATCCTGGAAGTGTCAAGATTTTCCCTCATGCTCATATTTAAGGGAGTGATGAAGCGTTGATGGGATGCAACGCATGATGTGGATCCATGGTCGTCCAAGGAGAACATTGTATTGAAATTATCCTTTAATGATATAAAAGGTCTAATGGATGAGCTTCTCACTAACACAGATGGGAAGAATGACTGTTCCTAAGGTGGGAGTGATGGAATCATTAAAGGCATGAAGGACCGTAGGTGTTTGAGCTTGACGATTCTTTGGAATCTAAAGCGATCTAAAGTATGTGAAGGGATGATATTAATTCTCACCCCACTATCGATCATGGATCATCAAATGAATGTATCATTGATCCTAACCGTAATAAAGAGGGGAAGGTCATGCTATTCGGTGGGATATCAGAATTTTAGTTTCATTAAATGATATAGCAGTAGAAGAAGAAAGTACTCTTACAAAGGATGCAAATGGTCGAGATTCATGATTATATGTGGAAATGTGTTTCAAGGCTTCAATAAGAACATGTCTATGATCTGGAAAGCTTTGGATGAGCTCCTAGAGTTACATTTTGATTGAGGCTTGATGAATCTGTCCAATGATACTTTGTTCGATAGGCTTAAGGGCTGCTAAAATGGAACCTTTGGTTTCGATGATGTGGCCAACTCCTTAGGAGGAGGGATGGAAATGAAGGTCTTATATTTTGGCTTGGAGGTTGATTTGGGATCACGTGGGCTAGATCAAGTGGTTACCTAAACTACATTGATGAAAAAGGAGGGTCATTTCTGGATGAGTCATCTCCCAAAGGTGAAATAGTAGATGTCAAACTAGATGCGAAGAAGAGGATTTACTTAGTCTACGGGAAATCCTCCCCTTTTCGATGATATTGTGAATAATGACTTGGAGCACTCTATAATGTTCGATATCATATCCAAGGGTGGGATGAAAGGTGTACATAAGGTCATGATTGAACCATAAAGGCTTCTTTCCTTTTGGGTCGAAGGCCTTGATAGGAGGAAGCATAATTATAGAGGTTTGTAATAAGTGTTGGAAGATCTCTATGTATGATCTAACTAGAGTGCTAGAATATGTATTATGTGATGCTTTGGATGTTTGAGATAAGACCTGAGTGTATTGATGCTTTGAAGATTTGGATTTAGTTTTATTATTGATTGGTGTTTTAGTGTAGGATGATCTTGGATTGGTGAGTTGAAATGTTTATGGTTCTGGAGAAGATGATTTTTGATTAGATGGTTTACCTCTAGGAGGGATCATAGGTTTTGTATGTGGGGACACACTATCAGGAGGAGCATCTACAATATTAATTGGGGAGTCAGAAGGTAACGTTATGATTGGTTCAGGTACAGGAAACAATATTTGTATGAGATGATCCGTGGAAGATGAGGATTGAGGGGATTGTGTTGATGACATGGAAGAGATGTTTGAGGTCATTACAAGGTAAAGTGATTTTAAACATTCCTCAAATTATGGAGTTGGGATAAAAGGAGTGGGTGGCATGGATGTAACCACAATAGTTGATACTGGATAAAAAAGTGGGAGGAGGAACCAATATGGGTTCCACATATGGTATGATAGGAAAGGGTGGAATAGATATAGGTGAGGTGGTCAAGCCTACTGGAGTGGATGAAGTGGGTGATGAGGTAGATAAGGAAGTTGATGGAATGACCTTAGATGTGGAAATAGGCTAAAATGGTTGTTTCATGAATGTCTCTAAGGGAATAAATGATATATTTGCTAATGGGGTTTTGGTGGTTGTAGATATAGGAGTAAATTATATGTGAGATGTAGATGTAGAAAATACGGAGAAGGATTTTAAAGATAATAGAGATGGTCAATGATGAATTTTTGATGGAACAAAATCCTGATCATTAGTGTTCAGGGTGTTTATAGTATGAGCATTAGGTGCTTGGGTTGTGGTAGAAGTGGTAGCTTGGCTAGTCGATGTATGATTTGGGAAAGGTTGTTTAAAAATGTCAAGGGGTTGATTGGGTGAAGCATTTGGATTGTCAACTTGAAGATCACCTTGATCAATGAGTCTTTGGACCAAATCCTTGAAATTAAAAATATTTCTATGTCATGGCCTCGGACTTGGTGATACTTGCAATAGTGATCTTCATGATACCATGCAGGTTTTGGTCTTGACTCATCAACTGGTTAGATAGGAGGAAGTGTGAAAAGGTTTTTTGTCATTAATTTTTCAAATATCATATTGTATGACTCCTGAAGGGGGTGTAGTTGGGTGCTGGTCGAGTGACTCTTTGTTGAGCCCATGTGCTAGGTGTAGATGCGGGAGATGATTTAACAACCAAGGCATTGACTTCCACCTTTGATTTGTCATTTGGCATGGATGATTTAGTAAAATCATGTTTGGGTTTATTTGATTTAAGTTTTAAATTCCTTTTCTAAAAGGCACATGTTTCAAGTTTGCGGGCCATGATGAAGGCCTCGTCAAAGGTTCAGAACGATTAGATTTGTAAAATTGAAGATATATGCTTTGCATATGAACGTGAGAAGAGGTTGATGAGGTCATCTTGTGGAAGAGAAAGTATAATTTTCTTAAAGTGAGGTTATACCATGCGACGAAGTCTGTAATGGATTCATATTCAAATTTTCAAATGGTGTATAGATCATTGATGGTTATTTTTCGTAATGTTAATCGAAAAATGTTCTAGAAATAACTGCATGAGTTGGGAGAAAGAGAATATTGAATATTGGGGAATGTTATTGTACTAGTCTAAGGCGGGACTAGCCAAGGACATGGGAAAAGTGTGAAGCATCAAGTCTTGATCATGCACAATAAGATAACATGCATGTTTAAATGCACAAAGATGTTGTTGTGGATCCTCTTTGTTGTTGAACTTAGTGAATTTTGGCAATTCAGTGTAGAGGATATGGTTTAATTGGTATGGATGGGTGAATGGGATCATTGTATATTTTCTCATATGATAATGAGACCTTGGTCCCTAAATTTTTAACTTCAAGGTTGGCTAACCTATTTACAAGGGCATGCATGGGATCATTTGAAAGAGTCTATGGGGGATGAGGGGTGGTGGTTGCATGTAAGAAGTGGTTGGATGGGTTTGTTGATAAACTTATAGATGTGTTGGTGTTTGGGGAATTTGTTGGGGGTAAGCCATGGGATGTGATTGAAAGGGTGGTTATTGAAAGAACTATTGTTGGGTGATGGGAAGATGATAGGATTGTTGGGATTGGGTAGGTTGTCGTCGTGAAATGTGCTAAGTAGGAATGTGGGTGTGAACAAGTTGATATTGTTGTGAAAGGGGGATGAGAAGCATTGATTGACATGCTAGATGTAAGAATATCATACTTCCTAGACAAGGGATATGATGTTTTGTCATATTGAGTAGGGACACTAATGGGGATAGAGAATGAGGAAGTGAGGGGAAGAGTAGTGTTGATCATTGTGTTGATCAGTGGGAGATTATGAGGGATAGGGGTGACTATCTCAATAGTCTGATGAGTTGAAGGGTTGGTAGAGGAGTAAGAAAGATGGGCTATAGAATGGTCATTATCTACAAGATGGGTGGCTTGAGGATTGGTTTGATAGGTATGGAGTTGTTGTAGAGGTGGTTTGTCCTGGGAATGCGGGTTGATCTCCTAAGGAGATAATCTTGAAGTGCAACTAGATTGGAATCTAAAAGTTCTTAAAACATGGTATCACCGAGAGGGACCTTAGGTGGTCCAAAGGGTTCTGATCAGAATGATGGTGGGGTGGATAGCCTAGATGAGATAGATTGATGGTAAAATAATGGATTGGTCTCTCCTAAAGTTGTAGTGTGAAAAAGACTCTGGTTGAGAGACATCAATGAGTGGTTGATTGCCCAAGGGTATATATGAGGTCTTATATTGTAGAGAATATTTTTAAGACAAGGGATCGGTGAAAGCAAATTTTTATTCCATTCTTTTGGTTGTTGAATGAATGACAATGAGCATGAAAATAGTTTTTACCCAAGAAATCAAAGCAGTTTTTCTTTTATGTTTGATTATTAAGAATGTGTGGAAAAGAAAAGGGGATGATTAACTAGGTACCTATAAAAAGGTAAAATATGTTTGGTTTTAGGATTGTTATGGCTGGGAAATCTCTCGAGGTAGTTTAGTGTTGGGTGATGGAATATCAATCAGAAAATGAGGAAAGTGAATGTTTTTATGTGGTGATTTAATATTTGAGGTTTAAGGTGTGTGTAATACAAATGATTAAACCCCTAATAAGGATATGTGGGCAAGAAGGATGTAAAAAGAATATTTTTTAAAGCCCAAAACGAAATGTGATGTTGGATGAGGACACAAATAGGGATGGAAAGTACAATGCAAAAAGGAGTAAATAGGGAAAAAGTGGAATACCTGGATAACGTTTTTCCTATTTATCTACACTTATCGAGTGATGAGCAATCCAAGCCATGAACCGAATAAGAAATAAAGAAAGACCTCATGCAATGGTGTTAGTAGGAAAAAAAAAAATATAGAAAATAAATAAACCACCTAAAGGTGGTCCCACTTTGGCGTGTTATTGGAATGTTGTCCAAATTTCTTGTTTGTAATGAAATTAATGCACTAGCTACTAAAGAAATTATCAACTCAGAAATGCTGGAGGGTTTATGTTACCTGAATGTGATGATGCCTTATACATGGGAGAATTGAATGATGAAGTTCCTACTACAAAAACCTATGAAACCGAAATGGATGGACAAGATAGATAGGGGAGGATTCTGAAAAGCGTACCCAAGAAGTGTTAACTTCCTTGGTGGATGTCATCCCTTGTTGTTAAAAAAATATATGTAATCAAAAGGATATACTGATAATATGTAGAGACTGAAAGAATACATAATCTAAAAGCAATATTGGTTGATCTAGATATTGATTTGATTGAATAACTAAAAGATAAATGTACTTGGTCGTGGTCGATGATGACCCGGACTATGCAAAGGTAGATCGACAAAAACTTGGGAGTTTAGATGAAGAAGATGAGTAAAATATGTAGACTATGCAGGATCTGAGTGCAATCAGGTAGTTGTAGCATTCTGAAGATGATGAGATCTTTCTACAAAGAATATCTAAAGAAATAGAAACCAAGAAGATGAGAAAAACAAAGATTGAGGGGGAACTAAAACCAAGGCCCCAATCAACGACAAGCTGGGGTATGAACAAAGTTGATTTTAATGTAACAGAGGAGTTAGATGAGGGATTAATAGACTAAAACAGAGGATAAGCACATGCAGGGGCTGAAGGTAGCTATGGAAAATAAGGCAAGGATTGTTGAGGCCAAGATTTGACGGTGACTGATAGGATCAATGACGATTTACTCATGATATGGATTAATAAATCCAAAGGAAGGCAAGCTAGATGATCAACCTACAAGAACAAATTTTTATAAAATATTTGATGACAAAGGTGTGAGCTCTGTTGATGACTATCTAGACCTGAAAAAATGTTAAATGTAAAATATACAAGATAATATGATAAATTTGATTAAAGCTATATAAATAATGAAAATATCACAAAATTTGATCTCCATTGACTCATGCGCACTACAAGGAGGTTTGGTAGGTCTGCAATGGTTTCAGGACTATTCATGCATGAAATATTTTATACAGGATACAAGGAAAGCTTCGGATTTGCATGCACTTGTATTTATAGGTCGATGACGCACCGCTTTATAGGGTCACCGATGATTGAGGCGATGTTTCCCCAATGGGAATATTTTCCTGATGTTGGCATGATTCCTCCTCTTTTTGGAGCTAGCCGCTTTGAAGCATTATGTGGGAAGGGGTTATTTGGGGATGAGATGTAGGTGAGTTGGTAGTGGAGATAGGTTAGAAAAATTGTAGGGAAAATCAGGGGTGTAGATTTGGAATGAAAGCATTCCAAAATGGGAAGTTAGTTAGGGCATGATGAGTTAATTAATTAACTAATGTTGATTAAATAGGATTTAAAGGTGATGGGCATTTAATTAATTAATAGGGACTAATTAATTAAATCTAAAAAGGGAATTTGATTAAATAAGGAGGATGAATAATAAAATATGTGCACGTAGGTGATGAAGGGATAGATACCAAATTTAGGTGTCTACAGAGGGTCCGAAAATAGTAAAGGAAGACAAAACAGAGCTGGTTTGATGGTGGCCTGGGTAGAGCAATGGTGACTAGGGGAAATGAAAGAAAAGGTGAGGATGGATAAGTTGGATGGACAACCTGCAAGTAATAGGGATGAAAAATATGGGTAAAACAAAGTCCTTGGAGATGATTTGGTCTTGAAAAATGTTAGATACAAACAAGACAACGATAATATGATAATAACTAAATAAAAATCACAAAATGATGATAACCTCACCAATGATACATAAGAGTGATGCAAACAAGCTGAAAGGAGATCCAAGAGGTTTGTAACTATTGCAGGGATGCTCAGCACGAGAAAAAGTTTACAAGTCATAAGAAAGCTTAGATATTTGCATACATTCCTTGGGAAGAGGGGTGAATGTAATTTAATAGGGTCAATGAAGACTTGGATAGGTCACCTCCAACTATGGGAAACCATTCTTTAGATGGTAAAATCACTTATTTACTCGAGATATGGGGTTTTAGGGATTGAGATAAATGCTTTAAAGCATGTTGGCGGGTAAGGGTTATTTGGGGAAGTGTCATGGGTAGATAGGAGATAAAGATGGGTAGGATAAAATATAGAAAAAGTGTAGGGATGTGGATTTAGGTGGTTAGGGATAAAATCATCCCAAAGAAAGATAATTAGAGGTAATTAGCCAATTAGGAGAGATGAAAGATAATTAGGGGAGATGAAATCTAATTAGGGGTAATTAGCTAATTAGGGTCAATTAACAAGAATTAATTAATGATTAAAGGTGATGGGATAATAGATGGTCATTTAAATAAATTAAATTAAATTAAATTAAATGGGTCTGGCTAAGACCATGATAGAAAAATGTGCACATGGGAAATCTAGGGTAGTGATACCAGATTTTGGTGTCTATAATTTCTCCATGTTTTCATTTTTAGAGCTTCATTGTTCATCATTCTACATGCTAGTTTTGTCAATTTCTTGAAAATCTTAAATTTTTGAGCATGTAGGTTAGTGTTTGATAGTGTTGAGTCTTATATTTACATATTAAGGAGATGGGTTGTTGTCAAAATTGAATCTTTGTGAGAAAAATCAAGATTTCTCCATGTTTTCATTTTTAGAGCTTCATTGTTCATCATTTTGCATGCTAGTTTTGTCAATTTGTTGAAAATGTTAAGTTTTTGATCATGAATGTTAATGTTTGATAGTGTTGAGTCTTCTTTGCATATATTAATGAGATGGGTTGTTATCAAAATTGAATCTTGGTTGGAAAAATTTGACCTTTTTACAGATTAAGGGACGTTTTTTTACATTTTTTAGTACAGGTTAAGTGCATACCCATGAGTATAAGAGCATATGCATAACCTATCTTCCGAAGGCCATAAATTTTTCTCCCAAACTCAAAACAAATCCATTTATTTTGCGATAGAAAGGTATTGAAGTGAACTATGCAATGAAAACATAAATTTGAGATTTAGACTTACATAAATTGCAAGATTTTCCTTTATTATAAAATTGGTCATTTTCATTGTATGTTAGATTCATTTTTTATCAACACCATGTATGATCTTCTCTTTTTCTTTCAAGAAACCTTGAGAATCTAAAATGACTATGATTATGGATATTTTCTAACACATTTAAATGCTTTAATGATTTTTTTTTCCATTTTTACTTAGATTAAATTTTGTGTATGCTCTTCTCTTGCGCCTTTTGGCGATCTTGAGAATCAAAAACAACTTTGGTATTCTTTTCTAACATTTTGGATTAATTTGGAAAATTCATTTCATTATTGCTTAAGGGAATGATTAATTTGAAAAACATGTTTAATGGGTCCTTTGATTTAGAGTTTTCCATTAATATCACGTTGGGTTACTTGTTGTGTATGCTCTTATGTTGCTTCTTTTAGACAATATTGAGGATCAAAAACAACATTTGATCCTCTTTTTAAAATGTTAAAAATTTCCATGGAGAACTACTAACTTTTAAGTACATGACCTTACTCACTTTTTAAAAAAAAGGATCTAAACCAATAATAAATATAGTTTGTTGCAGATTGCCAATGGTGTATAAAACCACATTAATATCAAAAGATAAAAAGACACAATTTTATTCAAAACATTGTATTGGTAGGTTTGGATAAGAGCTACAGATCATCCGCTTTAAATCGTGAGAAGTATCTTATCATAATCCATAAAAAATCATTATGAGGATTACCACAAGAACCTCAAAGTAGTCCACACCTTAAGGGAATTGGTGGAAGAAATGGAAAGTGATCCACTACCCACTTGACGAGTTGAAAACCCATGTGAGAAAAGCTCCATGTTACTCGTATGATGCCTGTTCATTAATTTTATTTTGGGGTAATGGTCAAACTTTCTAGGAGAAATCCTAGAAGTGCGTACTATCTTAGGTAAGAATTGGGTATTTTTGCAAACAAAATCCATAGGGAACCATTTGGCATTGGAGCCAACTTTACCTTAACCAATTCTGTTTCAAAGAACTCTCACAAAGTGACAATTTTTTCAGATTCAAAACCTTGTTTTTCAAATAAGGGGAGAGTCCATCAAAGTTGAGCTACGTGTTACTCATCATGAAACGTGTTGCATGTTACTTTTTCTTAGTTTCTACCTTATTTTTCAACAAGGAGAAACTCTGTCAAATTCGGGCTAAGTTTGTTTCATCCCCACTTGATCTATCTCCTTTTCTCTCTTGTTGATATTTTTTATCAAAAGAGGAGCAACATACGAAGTGTTACTCAAAATCATGTCGACCACTTTTACACTCACTTACATCCTTCCTTTTTTTGATCGCATTAGTAAGCGTTGAAAGTGTGTTGGTACGTATTCATATTTTTGGTAAGCTCGTCTTCACACCCAAATCAAGACATCTCATTGTAGCTAGACTTTCTCATCATTGAATTTACCTTGATTTTTTACGTTTCTTGCATTATATTAATACAATTTTAATACTTACATATTATTTTTATAAAACTTGATATAAGTTTTTAAATTGTATTACGCTGCTTGCATGTTAAAAACTACTTATTATTTCAAACTTGTTATCATCGAAACATTTCCTTGAGCTTTGAAAAGTGTTGTTGTTACATTGTTCACATTGTATCAAAATTATTTTGATACTAATATCTTAATTTTCTACAAAGCTTGATCAACGTATCCAAGTGGTATTGTTGTGTTGCTCGCATTTGTAACTTCCAATTTTTGGGGTTTAGGCCTTGTTTGTATCTAAACTTGTTTTAGTATACCTTGAGTCAGAAGTCACCTCAACCCTTTTCTAATACTTAAATCTTGTTTTCCTAAAACTTGATTTAAGTGTTGGAATTGTGTTGTCATCTACAAAAGAAAACTTTGAGACAAATGTATGAACATTAGGGAGTTAGTTTCATCTTTGATTGGTCTTTGGTTTGAAACCTGCTAGTGTTTTCCTTGTCATTCTTTGTCAATTATTTTTCATTCCTTCTTTGACATTCATTGTGACATTTTTAGCTATCACGTTGCTTGATTTTTTCCTAGGTTCATTGTAGTCCTTTTACACATTTTTCAAACCTTAGCAAAATTTTTCCTATCAAGCAAGTTTTGAGATAATCTGAAATTTGTAAAGTTTCCTTTCGTAACCATTATGTTGCTAAATTTTGATAAACCATTTTGACATTTACACTTGCAACTTGTTGTCCAAACCTTGTTGGATTGTTGAAATTGTGTCATCAATATGTTTGTTTTCCTTAGATCCCCTTTGGAAAATCACACAAGCATCCCTATTTTTTTGCAAAATGTCTAGTTGGTTGTCATTACACTGCCCAAATCGACATGGAACTTCCTTGCATTTGAAGGAGTTCAATCATACAATATAGGTCTAAGAATTTGGACCCAAAAATGCCAACCATGACTAACTATCACATGGTTCCTCACACTTACAACAATAGGGAACTTAGGTTTAGGCATTCACATTGAAATACACTTATCACAAATAAACCTCGATTGGTTCTTCATGTTAGAGAACCCGTTCGACTACCCTTTATCCACCTTCATCTCATAGTTGGTGGTATGATTCTGATGATTCTAATCCATATTATTTTTATTCCTCTCACTATTCTCGATGATTCTAATTTGTGTTATTATTTTGATTCCCCTCAGTCTTCTGATGATTCTAATCCATGTTATTCTTCTAATTCCCCTTAGTCTCCCAATTATTCTAATCCATGCTATTATTAAGATTCCCCAAGTCTCCTGAGCCTCATCTGGTCAAATTTATTCTAAGGAATAATCAGTCACCTAAAGGAAATTTTCCTTCTCTAAGAATTTGTGTCACCAAAAATTCTACCCATTATTTTTCTAAATCAACTCCTCGACTCGTGGTCCTCCCTTTCTTCATAAGAATCCCTTTACAATTGGCCTTAAAGACATCTTCCTCCTTTGAAGATACGCGTGACTCAAAATTCTTCTAATCAATCATCCAAGTTGACACCTACATTGCAATCCACGACTGAAAATGTGAGCCTCTTTGTCTACCTTCACTATGTCATCTTCTAGGCAAACCTATATCAATGTATTCTGAATCCATGTCTTCTTCCACTCGTGAGACATCCCAAAACAAATTTACTTTGTCTCTCAAGTCATCTTCTTTTATCAATAAAAATCCAATCCCTCTTTGGCCCTTGGGCCATTTTGAACATACCTTATTATATATTCATCAATCTTCTAAAGATTGATGTTTACATCCATGTCAAACCATTCATAAGAAACAATGTGTTAAGATATATTTTCAATGCACTATCCAATTCCTTTTAGACATAATAAGGTTAATCCTTCCCCTCATCTACATCATAAAACATCTTCTAAATCTTCCACACCTATTAGACCCTTTCTTCCAATCATCCTACTATGATTGAAGAACAAAAACCCATACCAATCGATTTATTTCAGAATAAAGAAGAAATTGAAGAATTCATGGGGATACACGATGAAATTCCTTTAGAGGATCATTATCCAGGACTCTCTTTTGACCTTGATGCATTCATGTATTGTGGGGAAGAAGTTGACTAATTTTTTTAGAAAATAGAGGAAGATCCTAAGATCATCAAACTTGATCCTCCTCTTATTCTTTTGTCTTCACATTCCCAATTACAAGGAGAAATGCTTAGGTCTGTCATTGATCCCTATCATATCTTCTCATCACCCCATCATTATTTACATATCACAATTCCTCAATCACAATCTCACCTTAGGTCACCTCCAGTAGCCCATCATCTTCTTCTATATGTGGGCCACCTCCTAATAGCCCTTCATCTTCTATTTTTGGGTCACCTCTGGGTAGCCCATTATCTTCTATTCTTGGGCCATGTCCTATTATCCCCTCATCTTCTAATATTATGCCACATCCTAGTAGCCCCTAATCTTCTATTCTTGGGCCATGTCCTAGTAGCCCCTCATCTTCTATTCTTGGGACAACTCCTAGTAGCCCCTCATCTTATATACTTGAGCAATGTCCTAGTAGTCCTTCATCTTCCATCTATAGCACACATTTTGGTAGTAATTCATCTTCCATCTATGAGAAACCTCCTTTTATCCCATTATCTTCTATACTTGGGCCACGTCCTAGTAGCCCTTCATCTTCTATCTATGGCTCACCTCCTAGTATCCCATTCTCTTCCATCCTTGGGCCACATCCTAGTAGTATTTCATCTTCTGTCTATGACTCACCTTCGGTAGCACATCCTCTTCAATCCTTGGACAATATCCTCTTCATCTATCATATCATCCTTCTATTAAAAACCATGGAAATCCCACCATTATCCCTAATATTCCTATAATCAATCCGAACATCCACTTTCTTTTCCGACTTCTTAGGATCATAAATATCATGCATTAGTTGGTATAAAATATAAACAATTTCTTCATCAAGATAAGATCAAAAATACTAAGAGATCTAAAGATTTAAGTAAATCCAACACCCAAAAATTTAAAACTCAAATGCGATTCAAGAATGCACACAAATGCAAATTCCAAGTATGGCACAAAGTGCAAAAATATATGGATAGAGAACTTAAGATCCCACATAAAAAATCAATGTTTCAAGATAATTTGCAGTCACTTATCGAGTATGATCTCACCACGGTCATCGATATTGGAGATAATATAACTCTTGATAAGAAAAAACTCTTGGTCTCCCTTATTAAATAAATCACAAACATCATTGTTGGCTCTTATCATGTAGAGTGAAATTTTTGGTCCTAACTTCCCAATCATTCATCTTCTCCCTTCCCATTTTTCCCTTTGCAAAACAATCAAAAATAAAAAAATACAAAAATACAAACAAAGAAATCAAAAAACATTATAAAAAAATCAAAGGTAAAAAGATCAAACATTGCAATTAGGTATTGCATACACATAGACATTATTTCTTCCCTTTATTTCCATTCCTCTGCGATTCATATACCATGTTCATCCCTTTGATGATATTTTGGTTGGTCTATTCACACTCATTTTGTGACATTTATCTCTATAGTATCCATTTGACCTTGGTCTTTCATCACCTTGGTAAATTAAAGAATGATTGACTTCTTAGAGATCCTATCACTTTGTTTACATCTAATAAACTTGTTGCGAAAACCTTTTGGCTGTATTTTTTGAAACTAGCCAATGTCATCATCACAATCACTTCCATATCCTTCCATCAAGCCATCAAGTGGTTCTTAACCCCTCATCAAAACAATTGAGAGAGATGAAATATTTTTAGAAAGCAAACAAATCAATCAAAAAAATCAAAAATCAAAAGAAAAACAATATATAACTCTCTTGGGGTATTTCTAGTATCTCTACTAAGGCTATGGATGCCCTGGCCGGGCAAGAGAGTAATTATGTGACTAGAACAAAATACATCTCTCACAAGGTCTGTGGATGCCTGGTTGGAAGTGTAACAATGTACATCTATCCTTCTACCCTCCATTCACAAATCACCTATCAAAATAAATCATTCCTTCACATTTGTCGGTATATCTTCACTTGTTGGCCATCAAATCTTCCTTTTAAGAAGTAATTAATTTCCATGTGCACACATTGGATCTCGATGAAAAAACATGATTAGTATGTTACCAAGTGTTTTTTGGACCTTGTTCAAAAAATTTATTTAGTTTGTATCTTGTCTCACAATTTTTCCTTTGACTAATCACCTTTTCATTGCAAGGCTTCTAGCTACATTTTCCATATCCTTCCATAACATTCACACTATTCTTCTGCTTTTTCAAAAATCCATGTGTATAAGATTGCATTTTTACCATGTTTACGGGAACCTTTGTCCCCTATTAATAAACAATGTTCCACTTCTATCTATCATCTTTTTCTTTGTCATTTTGCACTTTGGAGGCATGATCACTCCTTCTTAACACTTCATTATTTTGAGTTCATCATCATGTTGAACATATTCGTCTTGGCCTTGATCCGACTTATCTTATTCTCGTATATACGTGCAAGATATTCCCTTGTACATTATCACCTCTCATTCGGGGCATCTTTGCATCTTCATTTTCCTATACATAGCTTTAGAAAAATTTCAGAAAAACCTAAAAGAAAATTTTCAAAAATCATTAAAAATTCATAAAAAACAAAAATCCTATCAAAAATTGGTAAAAAACATGCACGCACTGAAGCATTTATCGGACACATTATCCTCAAACATTGAAATTTATCCTACAAAACATATTTCTTTGGTCCTCAATTGTTCTCACAAACAACTCATGGATCATTTGGATCTACCTCCATTAACAAAGTTGGTTTTCTTACTATGTATGTACTCCCTTGCACAATGAGTTTCTGGTATTGTTTCATAGTGCATGATTTATTTTTCATAGGACCCCTGTGTCCTCCGTATATTCACCTCGCATGTATCCTTGCTTGGGGTTCCATTTTTAACCCTTTTCGTTAACTTGAACATTTAGGAACTGAATCTCGATAACAAAAACATTGGTGTAATTGTCTTGAACATAATTTTTTGAGTATGTGTCTTTGTACACATTTTTCCTGTCGGGTTATCTTGTTTACTTTCTCGTATTGCATTATGTTATGTATGTTGCATTGAGTTAGTGTTTTAGCAATGAAAAAATGTTAGTATTATAGCTTTTCATGTTATTTTACACTTTTTTTATATGCTTATATTATAATAAAGGGCCGATGACATAGATCATAAATCAAATTTATGAAAAAAGTTGCTCTTGAGCTAAGATGGATGAAAGTTATTTCCATTCTCTTTGTCTTCATTCTTCTTCATTATCATGTTCTTCATTATCATTTTCTTCAACAACACCTGGGGCAATATGGATTATATTTATCCCCCTCCCCATCCTTGTTTCTTCTATCCATTTCCTTCATCTTTTTGGCGTCGATCGACCTCTTTCTTCACCCCATCAACACTAAAAAGAAATCTACTAAATTTTCTTCTATCCCTTTAAAAAAATTTACTTGTCTTTAATTGTCTACTATCTTTGAAGTGACTTTTCTTACGCCAACCTAAAGAGGGGAAAATGTAGACACCTAAAATTTGCCTACATAGTTTTAATACTAAAATTGCACTAATTACCCTCTTTCCCGTCATTTCCATAATAATTAGCATTTTTCCACTAATTAGCTAACATTATCCTTCTTATTCATTAATTAATTAACCCTTCCCCCATTTTGGATGCCAATTAACAACCTTTCGTTAGTTATAATCCACTTCTAAGTGATTAATTAAACATTATTAGTTAATTACGCCTTCTATTTTAATCAATAAATCTTTTTTATCGGTTAAAATCCATCTCTTACATCCCTCAATTCATGGTAATTTTCCTCTAAATCCTCTCTAAATAGCTTCTACAAGCTTATCCATACCTATTAATTAGTCACATTTGATCAATTAAACCCCTCTCAACTCTCATAAAGTGCACCTCCTTTATTAAACATGCATATCCTTTACATTTTTTCTTTCGGATTTATCCAACATCCACCAAATTGCAAGCCTAGCCTAAACATGCAAGCTATATAAGGAACCCTCCTCCTTCCCTTTCTTCTTACACCACACTTTGATTAGTGAAAGCTGTTTTCTATTTTTTCACCCCCTGTAAAAAATAGAACAACTTAGACTATCTTGCGGACATGGAGTAAAGGCCGTGAAGAGTGGGAGATAGCCACGGAAGCATTTCAACATGCCATAGATGAGAAGCATTTAAGCAAGATGTGACTAAGAAAATAAAGCTTTCAAAATCGGAAAGCCACGAGATATGATAGAATTCCACTAATTTAAGAAAAGGAACCAAAAATGATATATCAAAGCCACACTCTTATGGATGAGGTCACGGGTCAAAGAAGAAGAGATGGAAAAGCTGTGAGTTAAAAGAATACACACAACACTTTGCAAAGGAAAAAATGTGGAGGGTTAACAAAGGCCACGGCATGGAAAGAAATACCATGGAAATAAAAATCCATGGTAAACATGAAGATCGAGATGTGGAGGTAAAAACCACACAAAACTAAAAGGAGAAGCCGCATATTGAAGAAAAATGATAGTTTTTTGGCAGGAGACTAAAAGTGCCATAACTTTTGATTGGATGATCGATCTTTGCAAACTTGATATCGATGGAAAGGTCTCAATGTCCTCTTTACAATGGAAATTGGATTTATTAATTTTACTAAGGATTGATAAGTGGAAAGGTGGAATACTTATCCAACACGT
Organism: Taxus wallichiana var. yunnanensis; assembly: GCA_018340775.1. Classification (NCBI taxonomy): domain Eukaryota; kingdom Viridiplantae; phylum Streptophyta; class Pinopsida; order Cupressales; family Taxaceae; genus Taxus; species Taxus wallichiana. Next base: position 685,550,563 of record CM031243.1, read on the forward strand.
AAAAAGGTGTAGTTCTAGGTGACACAACTACCAACATTTAATGCAGTATGGGTGCCCAGCAAGGAAGATGGCATGTGACAGTGGATAACCAGAGGTGCCCAACTTTCTCAAAAAATTATTGCTTGCTATTGGTGGTTGGGAAATTTGAAATCTGATTTCCCTCTCCTTTTTCCTTTCCTTCTCTTCTTCTTTTTCTATAAATGTAAGAGCTCGACTCATTAAAACAGATCTCTCTTTTGTTGTAACGACACCATGTCAAAATGGTGGTCAAATTCCCATATGTTTCAGGATATTGGACATGGTATTTGCAAGGCATTTTATCTTTTTCCATGATTGTAACCAATTGTTCATCCTTTAGAAATAAAATCAGGTTTTGTGGCTATCTTTCTACCCTAGTCTCACATTTTATTTCTCCTTGCCTCTCTGTTTACATTTCTTAGCATGTTGTGTGTTCCCTCTTACTTGCAAGCTCCATTTCATGTGTTTTTCATGTGAATAAATCCATATCTATGTGGTTCTTTTCTGTGGTGAAATCGTTCGCCCTTTCTCCCATGTTTTCCCTCTTTCTATCACCTTCGTGGAGAGTGATCAACCCTTTTTGGTGCTATCACCTTCTTTAGCTTAGGATTTCCCCTTTTCTGCATCTCCTTCTATCCATGGTCCCTTAGAAAATTTAAGTTAGGATTTATTTTTATTTTTAGGTGTAGTGTTAACATTAGGATAGTTAGAGGAAGTCAGCCTTCTCCAGAGGTCTATCTCAGTTTGTAGGTCCCACAATTGAGAGACAATCCCATGTTGCCTCAGAATTCTTGGTCATTCACGATCATATCCAGGGTGTAATTTTGAGCTCCAACGAAACCTATAGGCATTTTGATTTGAGCATTCTCCATTGTTTTGGAATATTTTCTTCATCTCTCGCATCTATTCTCTCTAATTGAGTAGTATGGGAAGATCCAAATATGGCTTTTTAGCCATTTCTTGGTGAGATCTCATCCTCATTTTTGAGATAAACAATTTTTATTTATTTCTTAATGATCTAATTAGGTTCATATTTTGAGTAGTAATCACAAAAGAGTATGAATGACTTAGAATTAGGTGATTATGTTCATGTTTATGCATTAGAAGTAGTTATTTCCTTCAAGCTCTTATCATGACGTTAATGATATATTAACATTTATTTGAAGCTACTTGGTGTGAGTTTCATTGATATTATCTTAATTATTTTAGCATGTATACAATGAGTCATCAATGGGTTAGACGAGAGGAATTTGAATGAGGTGCACAACCATTAATTTTTCAAATATGGAGTTTTATGATTATCCAAAAGGAGTATAATTGGGGGTTGGTCTAGGATCCCTTTGTGGAGGTTTAATGTGGGATGTATATGTGGATGAATACTTCACTATGATAGCATTAAATGTGCTTTTAATAGAGTCATTATGGGTGGATGACACGTCGATGACTTTGTAAAATCAATTTTTGGTTTATTAGATTGAATCTTGCAATGGCCTTGCTCAAGGCTACAAAGTTTGAGTTTACGATCCATGGTGAATGCCTCTTTGAAGGTTTGGAATGATTTTATTTGAAGAGTAGAGTAAATATGCTTCATGCAAGACCATGAAAATATTTCAATCAATTCATCTTATGGAAGGGAGAAGGAAAATTGGCTGCTTATGCCACTTCATATAGCAATGAAATCTACAATATATTCATCATCAAACTTTCTAATGGTGTAGAGGTTTGTGATGGTGATTTTATGTGCAATGTTAATTAAAAAGTTTTCTAGAAATAGTTGAGTGATTTGGGTGAAGGAATATAGTGAATTTTGTGGAATGCCATTATACCAATCCAACGTGGGATCAACCAATGACATAGGGAAGGTGTGGAACAAAAGGTCTTGGTCATGAGAAGTGAGGTAGCATACATGCCTAAAGGCATGAAGGTTCTATTTTGGATCCTCTTTGCTATTGATTTTAGAGAATTTTGGTATCTCCAATGTGGTGGATAAGGCTTTACTGGGACAGATGGATTGATAGGTTCGTTATAAATCTGATCCTAGGAAAAGGGGGTCTTGGATCCCAAGGTAATAGCTTTAAGGTTGGCCATTTTACTTAATAACACATGGATGGGATCATTGAATGTATGGGGATGAGAACTTGAAGGATGAGGTTATGGAATATATGAAGTAGATGGGTTAGGTTGGGAATGAGGTTAGTATGCTTGAGGATGAGTAGGTGTTTGTGGAAGTAGTTGATAAGGGGGATGTTGTTGAATGGTTGAGAATAAATATTTTGTGATACGGTGTTGTTTTGGGAGTTGAGGATGTAGTAATATTGATGGGATTATGTTGGTTGTTGAGTGGTAGGGATCTTGGATTGATTTTGTATGGGATGAGTTGAGATATATGTATGGGCTAGTTGAGTTGTTTGAGTTGATTGACTAGGAAGTATGTATGTGAAAGGCACTTCAAAGAGGAGGTTGATAAGTTTCGGTTGATTTGGAAGAATGGGGTTGTGAAGTGATGAAATTTACATGGAAATAGGAGGTAGAGATAAGAGGTAAAGTTTTGTTATGCTATTCGGATGGAGGGGAAGTAAACGAGACTCTTGTAGTGATTGGATAGAGTACTAATAACCATAGTAGATGAGGAGGTGATAGGGATAGAATAGGTGATAGAAATGTTAATACGAGAAAAATTGGGGGAATTGGGCACCACTGATTGATTGGTTTGGTGAATGTGGGAGTCATGCTCTTTTTGAGCTATCGTTACCTCATTCATGGATCTTGAGAATAATATGGTGAGTTGTGAGGTAAGAACATCCGTGGACTTTGAGTGAGGAGGATATGAATAAATTTATTGGAGAGGAGGACCATCGATGGGGAGATAGGTATCCCTCTTAGTAAGGTAATCATGGAGAGTTATGGGGTTGGCATCAAGGATTTATTGGAACTCTGTGCACCCATGAGGGATGGTAGGAGGTCCAAAAGCTCTCATAGAAGTGGCAGATGGGGGTGTATCTAGTCTATATGGGACTGAGTGATGATAAAGGAAGGGAATAATTTTTAAATGGGCATTTGGATAGCCTCAGACTCTTGAAGAGGGGGAATGGAAACCATAGGTTGAGTAATTGCAGAAGAGGTGACCAAATGGGTGGAAGAAATGATAGAAAGGGGTGAAGTTGGTTAGGAAACAACAATAGAAGTAGGAATGTTATTAGATGTCTTGGTTTGTTCCATTTTTATTTCTTAAAAACATGTAATGATGAGCATGAAACAAATAATAAAACAAGAGACTATGCTGATTTTTAATTACTCCAAACAAATCATGCAAAGAGAGTTTAATTATCTTAATTATTAGAAAAATACGAGCAAGAAGGAAAAATGGGCTTAAAGGGAGCTTAGGAATGGCCAAACTATGGATGGTTTCAAATTTTTTTGATGGAGTCCTTGATATACCCAAAGATACATGAGGATTGAATCTATGATAACTATTGATACGAGGCCTAATATTAGAGCTTACCTCTACAATTCATGCACCACAACAATAAGGGTGAGGGTCACTTAGCCAATATACTAATATCCAAATTTTTTTAACACGATTAGAACACCACGGTGGCTTTCCTATTGGGTGATGAAATCCCAATAGTTCTACCTAGAAGAAGATGTTTAAGATGTGTAGTTTTGATGTGTGCATTTTGGATGTGTGTGACAATATTTTATGCAAATAATTAACCTCCTAATTAGACTATATTATCAAGAAAACATGAAGGTTATTTTTAGGTCCAAAATGAAGTGTTATATTCGATGAAGACACTTAGACAAAGAAGGAAAAATGATGCAAAAAGAGAAAATAGAAAAAATGAGGAATACCTGGATAACACTTTTTATTTTTTATTTTTATTTTTAAAGCAAGAAAGTTAATCCAAGCAAAGTGATCCACCACGCATGCAAGAAAGAAAATCTCCTACCTACGAGATTAGTAGAAAATATATAGAAGAAAAATGGAAATGAAAAATAATGAAAAGACTCACCAAAGAAGGGTGGGTCCCACCGGCGTGCCAGAATGTTGAACCAATTTTATTTTCCTTGTTTCAAATTAGTGAAATAAAAAAATAAAAGTAATTTCAATAATATGAGGTTTTAAGGCTACCTCGGGATGAGACGATAATGGATATGGGCACAAAAGAAACAAACTCCTCGCAAGAAGTTAGATGACATGCACAACAAAGAGAACTCAATAAATAAAATGATTAGTAGTTAGATAAGTGGGTTTCCTCACAATGTCGGTCTCGAGAACTGAAAACTTCCTTGGATGGATGTCAACCCACTTTTTGATAAAGGATAAATAAAATAAACTACGAATAAATCATATGAGACAGAAAAGACGTGATCCAACATGGTTATTTTATACATGATTATAAAATAAAGATCCTCCTTGGTTGATATGGTTCGGATTTGGTCCATATTGTTTTCCCTTTACATGTTGCATGATATCATCCAACCACTGATTGATTTGGTCCATGTCTCCTTTAGAGGTCATCTCAGATTGTACATTTCATAGCTCATACTCAAGTTGGCTCACCTTATGATCAAATGAGGTAAAACCTAGTGCTAAAGAATTTGTATCTACCCCTTCGAATCCATCTCTTCAATCACTACCCCATCTTTATCTGGGGTTTTACGGAGTAACCAGATTTTTTTACTCTTGTGGAAGGCCCCACCATGATGTAAAACCTTAGGGTTTAGGGTTTCGATAAAAATTTTCCAAATAGGAAAAAAATAGATAATATACTAATACTATTGTTTTGAGAGCTTTCTGAAAATGTAAAGAGCTTGAGAAAATTCCACAATTTGCACCCTAGGGAGTGATTTTATGAAAAAACCTCAATTTGTAATAACTTTTGCAAACTAAATTAAAAAATTCTAAAATTTTTAGGGAACCATACTTGAAATTTTTCACAACTCTGGTAAAAATATCTCCCACCAATTCTCTCTGGTTTGCAATACATGGCGGAAACAAAAAAATTAGGGTTTTTGCCCTAATTTTGGCCCAGATCGCAGCTCTAATACCACTTGTAATGAAATTACTTATATAATTCAGATTATGAGCAGCAATATAACACCAAATAACAAAATATTTCAGAATAATGATCTCAATATGCAATTATAATATATTCTCCACTTCGAGGGGCAACCTCCAAACCATAAAATAGACTCAAATGCTCCAATGATGATTCATCTACTACCTACAATCCCCTATATATACTACTCCTATGTTATGGCCATCACCAAGTCTGATCTACTAAGCATGAGAAAGTATAAATGATATAATAAAATGATATGGTAAGCCACATTTCGGCTACTCATATCCTAATATAAGCAATAGGTTAAGGGCGTAGCATGCCCTTCCCCTTCAAACCAACGTTGTCCTCAATGTTGAATAATTCTGGATGTTGTTGCAAAAAACCTTCATCCTCCTAGGTTACATCTTCTATGCTCAGATTATTATACTTCATCAAATATTCCTTAATGTCTCGGTTCTCGGCCTCTTAAGACGTGTTTCAGAATCTTCTCTAGCGCCAAGATGATTCTTCCTTCCTCATCAAGTTTTGGTAACTTTTTGGGCTTCAAATTTCTATCTAATAACCTTCTTCAGGAAGGAAACATGGAATATTGGGTGTATGCGTGAAGATGGAGGCAACTCTAGTTTATAAGCAACCCTGCCAATCTTTTGTAGAACCTGATAAGGGCCATAATATTTAGGAGCAAAGTTGTTGTCCTTTTTATGTTTCTTTAGGGACATCTTCTTATAAGGCTAGAGACGTACAAAAACCCAGTCACCAATTTCAAAATGTCTTTCACTACGGTGTTGATCTACTTTTTTTTTCATCATGTTTTGTGCCAATGCTAAATTCTCCTTCAAACTATCCAAAACCTGTTGTTGATCTTGAATGTGTTCCTCAACTTCTCTAACCTTAGTTTACACCCTCAAGGAAGAAGTGATAGAAGGTGGATGGTAACCATATAATGCTAAAAATGGGGTTGTTTAAGAAGAGGTATGAAAAGATGTGTTTTAGCACTATTCTGCGCAAGTGGTAGCCATTTAATCCACCTTTCCTACTTATCTGATACAAAACAATGTAGATACCCCTCTAAGCATTTTTCGACCACTTCCATTTTCCCATCAGTTTGAGGATGATAAGATGAATTGTGAGCTAACTGAGTACCCAAACATGAAAATAATTCCATCCAAAAATTACTTGTGAAAATAGGATCACGGTCACTTGCAATTATCTTTGGGGTTCCATATAGCCGTTGAATTGTCTCCAAAAATAGCTCCGATTGTGTTTGGCTGCAAATGGATGTGATAGGGCACCAAAATGGGAATATTTCATGAGCCTATCCACAATCACCATAATAAAATTCTTACCCTCCGAACAAGGCAATCTGGTGATGAAATGCCTGGAGACTTCCTCCCATCTCTCGGCTAGGAATTGGTAAGGATTGCAACAAACTTGGTGTCTTAATTGTTTCCCCTTTGTTCTGTTGGCACACTAAACACTCGATACAAACTATTGTACATCCCCCTTGAGCACTTCCCGAAATAATTCTCTTTTTATTTTATGATGTCTTCAAAACCCAGAGTTTCCTCCAACAGGTGAGGCATGTAGCTCTGTAAGAATCTTATGCTTCAACTTAGAATCTTTACTCAAGTATAACTTGTCCTTATATCATAACGCATTACCTTTCCTCTCAAATTTGTTAGATGTTATAGACCCTTGCTTGATATTTTTTGTATCGGGAATGTGTATCCTTGTCTTGATCCCATTCCAATCTAGCTTCATCCACCCAATCGGTCATCAACATGGACATTCCACATAGTAAGGCATCTGCAGATGTATCCCTTCTAGAAAATACGTCAACTACTACATTTTCTTTTCCCTTTTTGTATATGATTTCAAAATCATAACCCAACATTTATGCTACCCAATTTTTTTGTTCCTCAGATTATAACCTTTGATCCAAAAATTATTTAAGACTATCATGATCAGTTTTTACCTTGTAGTGTCTACCCATGAGATAGGGCCTCCATTGCTTGACCGCATGAAGAATAGCCATCATTTCTTTCTCATAGACATGTTTGAGAAGATATTTTCCTTTGAATTGATGAATCTTAAATGCAATTGGTCTTCCTTCCCACATTATAAATACTCCCAATCCTGATCCTAAAGCATCACATTCAACAATGAAGGTTTTGAGAAGTTGGGAGCAGCCAAAACTGGGGTGCTCCACATTGCTTCCTTTAGTTGCTTAAAGGATTTAGTGGCTACATCTATCCAATGGAAGGAATCCTTCTTTAACAATGTAGTGAGTGGGGTTCTATTCTACCATATCCCCACACAAATTTTTGTAGTACCCTGTTAGTCCTAGGAAGCCACAAAGATTTTTGAGAGTTCGGGACTTGGCCATTCCACCATATCTTTGATCTTCGAGGATCAAATTTGACACCTTCATGGGATACAATGTGACCCAAGTACTCTACCTCTTCTACACCAAAATAAAATTTGGATGGATTTGAATAGAGATTATGTTTCTCCAAAACTTCCAACACTTTATTTACATGTTGTAAGTGTTCTTCCTATGTATTACTACAAATTGGTATGTCATCAAAGACAACTAATAAAAATTTCCTTTAAAATGGCCTAAAATAGTGTTCATCAAGCTTTGAAAGGTTGAGGGAGCATTTGTAAGACCAAAAGGCATTACCAAAACTCATAATGGCCCTCATGAGTCCTAAAATCCGTTTTATGAACATCTTCCTCTCTTATTCTAATTTGATGGTACCCTAAACGAAGATCTAATTTTGTGAAATAAATAGCACCATGCAATTCATCAAGTAAATAATCAATTAATGGAATAGGAAACTTATCTTTGATGGTGTACTTGTTGAGTTCTCAGTAATCTGGACACATCCTCCATGTTTCATCCTTCTTATGTACCATGACCACTGGTGAAGAATATGCACTCTAGCTATGCCTGATGATACCTGCCTTCAACATTTCATGTACCATTTTCTCGATCTCAGTTTTCGGGAATATGGGTATTTGTATGGTTTGATGTTAGGTGTTTGGCTCCCAGGAATCAACTGAATGGCATGATCATGATCCCTAACTGGTGGTAGTCCCTTTGGAATTTCATTAAAAATAAACGAGTGAGCATCATTAATCTTCTGAAGATCGGGTGGCATTGAAGACTCGTATTTTGTACTTCTATGGAAAATAAAGTTTCCATAAATCCATCAAATCTTTTTTTGAGAACCTTTTGCATCTCGATGATAGATAATAATCTATGGTGACTTATCTACCATCCCATTCAATTGTAGTGTTCTTCCATCTAAATGAAATTGCATGACCAATTCTTGGAAATTCATCTCTATAGTACCTAAGGTTGTGTTGGTCCGAAAATCTGTCGCGTGGGCAGATCTATGGATAGACGAGCCAACAGTGTTGCAGGGCTTAGCCCCTCTTTGAGACAGCAAAGCGAAACTGGTTTATTGCTACTTCTACTAGCAGGAACCTATGCAAGTCTCACAGATTCTGCCTTCGGGGTTGGGATCTCATCCCAGTAGAGTGTTCCAGGCTGCGAAAAGAAAGGAATGAAAGAGAGAGAAGAGAAAGAACAGCTCCGAAGGGAGAAAAGAAATGAATTCCAAAGCAGAAGGGTCAGAAGATCTATGCTTTTAGTTTGGTAGTAAACAGAGCCAAACCTACTTGCATAAATAAACAAAGCAATACTGATAAACAAATGACGGAAAAGTAGATATGAATCTAACAGATCAAACACATACAGATCTAACGTAAGAAAGATCTAATGTATAACACAGCTATTGAGCACAAAGTCTGAATAATTGTATTACTGTTCTTTTCTGTTACAAGAAAGCTCAAAGTCTTTCTCTCCTCACTTCTATTTCTATCTGAAAAATGTTCACCCTTGAATACAACAAGTATTCTTGTATTTATAGAAGATGAGGGAGAGAGAAGGCAAAATGGAGCCAACCACTTATTTACAAGATATTTACAAAATATCCAAAAGTCATGTTGACTTTGACAACTTGGATGGATGACATCATCCCATGATGCAACATGGATGATGTCATCATTTGTGCCAACTTACTTCAGATATTACGGAAAGAAAGTCGGAGAATAGAGAGGAGAAGAAGAAGAAGAAGAAGAAGCTATTCATCATCATCATCCTGCGGCCGAAAAGGGGTTGCCTGTTTCTGGTGCTGCTCAGGTGATGAGATGTGGAACTGAGCGCGGTATTCCAAGAACTTGCTGATCATCGCCCAAATTGATCCTGTGATGGATCCTTGTGCCGTTCACTGATTGCTTCGCAAGTTTCCCGCTCATCTATGAGCTTTTCCGGGAGTTTGGAATAATCTTTACCCGCCTCGATTAGGGATCCGATGAAGTCCCTACAGGCCAGTAGGTTGTTGATGGATTCGATGTCGAACGTGACTTCTGGCCCTATCCCTTGAGAAGCTATCTCCTTGAAAACCCGGATAGTATCATCAGCTGATCTCAAGGTGAGGGAAGGAGTGAGCAACCCGGGAGTCATAGATAGAACAATTTTCTCCATTTGATGCATTGCATCCAGGGCCTCTTCCTTTACCTTGTCTATCTTTTCCAAAACAAATTCTAGCTGATCTATCCGATAGTCCAAAGTGGACATAGTTTTGTTGAGGGCCCTTGGATGGCCGAAGACTCCGAACTTGACCAGATCTTCGACTGAACAGTCGAACATTTGTTGGAAGGCTTCGTGCTGGAGTCTAGCATGCTCTAATTCTTCTGATATCGGGCCTGCTAATGCTTGGAGTTCCTTATTCGCCTTCTCGATATTCAGGTATAAACTGATATACTCGGCGATTACTCTTTCGCTATCCTTGAGGATCTGACTCCTCCAAGCAGAAACAGCCATGCCCTGCTCGCCGATCTTTGAATATTCATTGATCTTCTCCTGACTGAGAAGCTCAGGAGTCTCGGCAGCAGTTGTGGGAGGTGCACTTCCCATCTTCTGTAAGGCTTGAAGCAGGTATTTATTCTGCTCCTTCAGTAGCCTCTTTTCTTCCTTTGTTTCTTGAAGCTTTTCGCAGAGTGCATCAACTGCGGAAAGAGCTTCCCTGGAGACTTTCTGAGGATGTCCCCATTGTGACTTGGGTCACGGTGAAATCTGTTGGAGACAGATCTTCTTTCTCTTTGAGGGGGTTGGGGTATGCTATTTCCATGACTCTCTCACCTGCAGCGCTCTTTGAGAAGCGTGTAACCGGCTTGTGCTTCTTTGCTCCTTTAGCCGGAATGACCGAAAAGTCCATCGGAGCGATGGGGACTTTCCTCTTTGGTTGGCTTAGCTGCTGAGAGATCCAAGCTGGTCCTATAGAAGAAGGACCAGAGACAGAGGGGGAGGCAGCAACGGTAGAAGAGGGGAAAAACGTGGAGACACGCGGCGGCGGCATCGAAAGAATAGCCGAGGAAGTGCCCACGGGAGGAAGGGAAACCGCAACCGCAGAAGACATAGGAAGGGAAGGGAGCTCGGAGATGAGGGAAGAAATGGAAGAAGACAAATCAGCAAGGGAGGAGAAGATAGATGAAGAGGCGGGGGAAAGAGTAGAAGAAGGGGCAGAGGACACAACCAAAGGAGTGGTTGCTTGAGTCACTCGAGGAGGGGAAGGAAGAGAAGAAGAAGGGATAGAAGGGACCTCTGAAGTTGTAGCGACGCCGACATCCTGGGTGGATGGGCGTATAGGACTATCCTCTGTCAATTCTTTCTCTGGCGAATCCAGAGTTATTACTTGTTCAGGCTCTGAAGGAAGAGGACTTTCAGGGGCTTCCTCCTGAATGGTGCTAGGTTCACCTTCGGCACCTTTGCCTTTCAGCAGCTTCTTTGACCTTGGAGGTGCGTTGCCCAAAGGGGAAGTCGTGAAATCTACCCCGAGGTAGATTAGTCCGTTCATGCGGCACCAATGCTCCGTTCTCCGCATAGTTTCTTTTACCCTCTCCTCAATTGTTTGAGGAGCCTTGCTTCTGTCAATGTCCGGGAAGGGCCAATCATCCCCTTCTGTGTCATTATACACTTTGTCTACTTCGTCTTCCGTGGTTTGGAAGCCTTTTGGGACAATGGCCACTCCGTATTGGATGATTTCCGTTAATGCCAAGCGAGAGTGATCCTTTCTTCTGAGTTCTACCTCATGGAGAACGTCAATGTAGATATCCTCAATCTGAGGGACATGAATTGGATCAAGCTTAGCCCTCGTAGATGACGGCCCTAGGGTCGAATGTAGGCCTCTGGCTTTGGGAAATCATGCTTTAGGTTGAGCAATTCTAGCTCAGCAAACATCTCCTTTGCCTTGTGATAGCTGGAGCATGTGTAACGGCCTACTGTGAGGGGGAAAGGAGTTCCGCCCTTCTTTCTCTTGAGGCACTTTTCATGGTATGTGACGAGCTGTCTTGACATTTCCAATAAAATCAGCTTTGGTCCAGCATACCTTGGTAGCCTGGTTGGCTCTCCCAAAAAGTTGGCAGCCCTTAGATAGGTGAACGTGGGAAATTGGGTGAACAAGGCTCCCCATTTCTCTGTGACTGCCACTATGTTCTTTGTCGTCCGGCTATGAGTCAAATTTGGCCGCAACATGCACATGATGTGGTAGAAGAAAACATCATTGATTTTAGCAAATGAAGAGATACTATTCTCTAGCCTTAGCTCTGGATAGTAATCAAATATCTTGGCCTGAGGCCATACTCCACTTCGGTTGAGCCCTGGGTAATCCCTTGCCGATGCTGCAGCGTAGACTACATAGGAGTTCATATGAAATACTCCAGTTGTGGCAAGCTGTTGTAGCTGCTCAGAGATGGTGCTGCTGATTATTTCACCCCAGCAAAAGCGCTGATCGGGCAAATTCTTATTCATTGTTTCTAGGTACCGCAGCATCCACTTATGGAAATAGTGGGCATCTGAAAGCCCGAAGACTCTGCTCAAGAAGGTGATAGAATCACTGAGTTCCTCTGAGAAATCACTTCGGTGGATAGTCTGAGGCCACCGGGTCACTACCTTCTTATTCTTTAGGTAGACCTCATTCATTAACTGCATGCACTGGCCTTCGTTGTCTTCCCAGGCCTTGATGCATTCCTGTTGGCTAACAGCCACGTAGTTCCGGTGGTGAGGAATGCCAAGCATCAACTCAAAATGGCGGGCAGTGAGGTTTATGACTACTTCGCCCTTGCTATTCTCGACACATCTCGTGTCTTTGTTGAAGGATTGTGCAACAACCATCATAAACTCGTTATTCACAGCGCTGACAGGGATTCCTCCGGCAAAGTGCAGGGCACTGCCTATTAGTTTGTCCATCCATGGACTTCTTGTAACCTTTTGAGTTCTAAGCCAGAACTCATCCATGTCAATGTGACCCAATTCGAGTCAGGACATCCATACCGCACTCATCCCTATGATTCGGGCATCCCGACCTTCGATATTTGTATTTCATCTCTTCTTTCGTTAGCTTTGCCTTTCCTCTTGGTTTGGTGGGCTTCTTGCTTGACGTAGACATGTGTTCTTTCGAACTCAGCTGCTGATCTCTAATATATATTGAAAATTTGTGAGCGGGTCCTGAGCAATGACTGAAAGCGACAGAGCGAGAAATGACAAATCCGAGAAAAAAATCACGTGCTTGTCAAAATGGAATGAAAATGACATGGCGGGCACTGGTATTTATAGAAAAACTTTGTCATTAATGCGCCAACCACTTCTGAAATGGCGCATAAAAACTCCTGTCGACAGAGAAAAGCGTGCGCCCTTTGGCGCATGGAAGTAATTGATGACAGGAGAATGGATGCGCCTTTGGCGCACCAAATCGTCATCGACACATGAATTTATGTGCGCCCTTTGGCGCACCAAAACTTGGTGTAAGATATATTACGTGCGCCCTATGGCGCACCAAAAACTTACTCAACATCCTTTGGCGCACCGAAAGGAGTGACAACATGGAAAACCATGCGCCAAAGGCTTTTAAGGGGCGCATCAAAACTTGATGTTGCAAGGCAAAACCATGCGCCTAGCCAAAAAGGCTCAAAAAGACTAAGTTCGAAAACTAGATTTCCCGGGAAGGGATTTTACGACGTTTCGAACGCGAAGGATCCCTAACGAGGGATCGAAGCAAAATTTTCGGTATGGTTATCGGTAAAATTGCCCTTGTCAATTTTACGGGATAACAGCTGGCTCTTTCTGGGGACTATCTCTGAGCAAATTCGGGGGTAGAGAATCCCAGATCACATGTGCCTATCCATTGGGTACGGAGTCAAAAACAAGGGGGACCGGAGGGAGAACAAAGGAAACACACAACAAACCGAAAGCAAACACACGACTAAAGCAAACACACAACTAAAATAAACTGTACAAAGAAGAGAGCAAGCTCTACTTCCTGAAGATCTTGAGATGTTGCCCGCTATAGGGAAGCGGGAGTTCAGCTCCATCCAGATATGAGAGATAGAAACTATTCTCTCCATTGAGTTGCTTGATTTTGAAGGGTCCTCTCCATAGGGAATCAAATTTTCCGTGCATGCCCTTTGGTTCTCTTCGCTTGTCCCAAAGAAGGACGAGATCTCCCACTTGAAAATCTCTCTGCTTGGCTTTCTTATCAAAAAGCCTCTTTACTTGATTCTGATGTTCGGTGATTCTATCGACCACCTTTACTCTCTTTTCTTCAAGTTCTGCCAAATACATGATTCTCTTTTCTAGAGAACTCTGAAAAGTTTCATCTTCGATTGCTCGTGCCAAGTTTAGAGCAGGAAGTTCCGCAGAAATGGGAAGTTCGGCATCAGTGCCATATAACACTTGAAAAGGTGACATGCCGAGAGATCTCTTAGGAGTAATGCGGTCCGCCCACAAAGCATCGTACAAAGACTTGTGCCACATCCGCTGATTTTCATCTACTAATTTCCGTATGATGGTCACCAAGTTCTTATTACTGGATTCCGCCTGACCATTTCCCTGAGGGTAATAATCCGAGGCATGTGCTAAAGTTATTCCATATTCATAGCAAAAACTAATAACTTCCCGCGAAGAGAAGTTAGAAGCGTTATCAGCAACGATTTTATTTGGAACGCCAAACCTGACAATGATATTTTCTTTGATAAAACTGCAAACCACCTCAGAAGTGGCATGCTTGACGGGTATGGCTTCCACCCATTTAGTGAAGTAATCCGTTGCTGTGAGGACATAGCTATGTCCAGCACTCGATTGAGGATTGAGTGCACCAATAAAATCAATTCCCCATTGCCTAAATGGTTCATTGATAATGACCGGCCTAAGGGGAAGGGCAGCCAACTTGGGCTTGCCGACGAATTGTTGACAGGGTTCACACTTTGCCACCCAGGTAGCCGCATCTTGAAAGAGCGTCGGCCAATAGTACCTGGCTCGAATGATCTTGTGTGCTGTCACGGAAGAAGAAAAATGGCCTCCACAGGCTGAATTGTGAAAACTTTCCAGCAGTTTTACTTGCTGGGGCTTGTCAACACATCGCAGGAAGACACCGTCTATCCCGCGCTTATATAAACCGTCATCCCAGATGACATACTTAGCTGCCCTGAGCTTTATAGCACGCTTTTCCTTTGCAGTTAGGTGCATCGGGCATTCGCCGTAGGTAAGGAAGAAAGCAATGTCGGAGTACCACTCATCACTGGTCGCAATAAATAGAACCAGAGGCAGAGAATCAGGCTCCTCTAGAGGGCTTTGCTCTTTGTCGGTATAATTCTCTCTTTCATCAGGATTTTCTGAACCCCTGTTCTCAGCCATTAGCTGACACAGGCCTTTACCCCTTACCAGCTTGGTGGGTTTAATATCCAGGTCATATTCCTGGACTTTTGCGATCCAATTCCCTCTCAAACTTCCTAACTCCTGCTGAGTTAGAATTGATTTCACCGCGGTGTCGGGAACCAGCACCACCGTATGCGAGTTCAGAATGTAATACCTGAAATTCTTCACCGCTTTGACAACGGCAAAGGCGTGTTTTTCCAGCTGAGTCATTTTCAACTCGTGAGGCTTGAGAGGAGAACTCATGAATGCGATTGGAGATTCAATATCCTCCGAGTTCTTTTGCATTAGGATTGCAGACACAGTATGCTCTGATGCGTAGCTATACATAATGAAGTTCTTGGAGAAATCCGGACATACCAGGACCGGTGCATGAGCAACAGAAGTTTTTATCTCTTCAAACGACCTTTTCCCCTCTTCACTCCATCTGAAAGTGGGTGACCCTTTCATCATGTTCAGTATGTGGCGGGTCTTCTCAGCAAAATCAGGGACAAAACGCCTAAGAAAGTTCACCTTTCCGAAGAAAGAATGAACACCATTCTTGCTTGTAGGCAGAGTAAGGCTTTGGATAGCCTTAACTCTTTCGGCATCAATCTTCGTTCCTTCTTTGCTAACCACATGGCCTAGCAATTTCCCTTCTGTAACCCCAAAAACAGACTTTTTGGGATTTAGGGAAATCCCATGTTCTCGGCACCTGGCCAATACTTGCTCCAAGTGATCATAATGATCACTTCGTAGTTTAGAGAACACGGTTAAGTCATCTAGATAAACTACGATGACTTTTCCCATCATGCCTTTGAATGCAAAGTCCATGGCCCGCTGAAAAGTGGCACCAGCGTTAGTTAGGCCGAAAGGCATCCTGCTATAGGCAAATGTACCCCATGGAGTAGTGAATGCTGTTTTGAATTGATCTTCAGGAGAGACTTCAATCTGATTATAGCCTGAAAAACCATCAAGCATAGACAGCATTTCCGATCCAGTCACTGCTTGCAGAACTTGATCCATTATGGGAAGAGGGTAGTTGTCTTTCAGCGAAGCTTGATTCAAGTTTCGAAAGTCTACGCAGATGCGTATTTCACCGTTTTTCTTGCGTACCGGCACAATGTTCGCCACCCAAGTGCTGTGATGGATAGGGAAGATGATTCTTGCGTCCAGCATCTTCTGAATTTCGGCCTGAATGGTGCCCGAAATCTTGGGATTATAATGCCTTTGCTTCTGACGGAAGGCTTTGGCATCTTCTTTCAGCGGTATATCATGCTGAACGTCCTTTGGCTTGAAGGACTTTAAATCTGCATAGGACCATGCCAATACATCCATATATCTTTTCAGCAACTTGACAAATTTCCGCTTTTCTTCTGGCGTGCAACATTTCCCAATGTTCACGAATTGCGGGTGTGCCTCAGAACCTATATTGACTGGTTCTGTCTCTGGAGATGAGTCAGGATCATCTCGCCTCTTCTTTTTCACAAAACGATCATGTCTGTCAAACAAGCGTTCCAGAGAAACCAGGCCCTTTGGGATTTTATTTCCTTTAAGCTGACAAATGCCATCGTTCTCCTTTGTTTCGTGGTTTTGACCGTTGATTGATTCACGGCATGTAGAGGTGGATCCTTCAAAATACAACTCATCAAAATTTTCTGATTTTTCCAGAAAGGCAATGAGGTGATTATCATCGTTGAATACCTGCCAATGCTGAGAGTTGTCTGGCACGCTTGGGCGGAAAACCACTTCAATGGTGTATTTGCTCGTTTTCAAACCCGGGTGCGGGAGCATGAGAGATGCTGAAACAGCCAATGAATCAGCCATATCATTTTGAGCTCTTGGAATTGCCTCTATTGAAAAAGCGTCAAATTCTTCAATGCTGTCCCATACTGCATTACGGTAGTGCCTGAGCCTTTCATTTTTCACTTGGTAAATCCTTTTGACCTGATTTACAACTAGCTCGGCATCACCTTGTGCTTTTAGATTTTTTATCCCTTTTTCTTTTGCGGCTTGCATACCGAGTAAGAGAGACTCATACTCAGCAGTATTGTTAGTATTGAAAAACTGCAACTTGAAAGAAAGAGGAATTACCTCCTCCTCAGGAGATATTAGCACGGCTCCGGCGCCACATCCACTAGTTGCACAGCTGCCATCAAATTGCAAGGTCCAGACCTTATTAAGGTCCTTTTCTTGAACGAAAACATCCTTTGTATCCGCCTCGGTAGATAAGAAGTAGTTTCCCATCCCTGATGATTCAAAAAGGATTTGGGCTTTGGGGTCTTCAGAGCTAGTGACCAAGTATTTCTTTTGGGATTCGGCTCCAAAGTTTGCATTACGCCTTTGACTGGAATTCTAGCTTTGGACCAGTCCATGTGAATTTCTCCACCAACTTCGCTGCAAAAGCTCCTTCCCAGCAGAATTCCATAGGCTGCCGGAATGTCAGCGACAAGGACGGTCATTTTTACTCTTTTATCCGGGAAGGCCGCAAACGCAAATTGTGCGTCTTTGATTTGACCAATCAATGGCACTTGCTTGGTCTCTAATGAGTAACACCTGCCGAAAGGCTTGGTAAGAGTGAGGCCTAAAGCATGGGCGACTTTTGCCGGCATGACATTGTCAGAAGCTCCGGAATCAATTATGCAATTACTCAGCTTGTGCCCATTGATCAGCAGGGAGAGATAGAAAGGTTCTATCTTGCCTGACGCAGACGTTGAAGCAACATTTATATGGGATTCAGGGGGAGTGGAAAGGATTCCTTTAGGGGAAGCCTGATTAGATATAACAGCTTGGCCTTGGATATACTTAGTCAATCTTACAAGCTGTTCGGGGTTTGACTGAAGATACTCAGCTTCAGACATTTGAATCTTGGTCTTTTTTGCATGATCTATTATATCGAACGCGGCCAAGGGTTGCGTTGGTGAGGGAATGAGTCCTTCACTTCGCGATGATGGAATAGGGTTACTGATCTTGATAGGAATATGAGGGGGCTGATTCGGAGGAGAGATGGGCGGAAAAGACTTCTTTGCAAAAGACTTAACAGGGAATTGAGTAGGAAGAGGATTACCTCTCTTAACAATGGTTGGAGGCACGTTTGACACGACCTTCTCCTTCTGCACATGGGCAGCAACTTCTGCTTCTTTTCCTTGCGAGCGGGTGAAAACAGCATATGATTGTCCGCTTGCATAGCCCTGAGTACTCTCTTCTTCATCAGATTCATCCTCATCAAATTCCATGTATCCAATAGTGGAGTCGCCAGTCGGCTCACCGACATCTTGATCATCTTCGTCTTGAGGCGAAGGTTCTTCATAGTACTGCTCTTCTTCTTCAATTTCGGCCAGAGCATTGACCGGAGGGGCCTCAAGTGCCAACCGTGGAGCAGCTGCAGGCAAGCGCGGCCTTTGTGAAGCATTGTTAGGAACAAAATTCCTCCGCGGGATATCCCGATACGAGGAACTGGAAGAGGCTTGGGCCAGCTGCTTTTTTAGTGCAAGTAGGTCATTCGCCATCTTTTGGAATGCTGGATCAGACGAAGTGGTGGGCGAAGGGCCCAAAGACTTAGGCTTTGCTGATTCCTTTTTCAACTCGCCAGATATTATCAAATTGTCTTCTATCCGGATGGCAGCAGCCTGAGCAAGAGGTAGAGTAGCTACTCGCTCTTGAAGGAGCAAGAAGCTGACTTTTGAGCTCATGGCATTCACGAAGAAACACTTCTGATTTTCAGGCGTTGGAAGCATGGCAACCGGGACACGGTTGATTAGTGCATTGAAACGGGCGACAAAATCGCGCATGGTCTCATTTGCCTCCTTCTTCAGGTGAGTGATTCGTGATAACAAAGTAAATGCATCCTCCGAAGGCTTGTATCTGTCTTCAAAAGCATCCCGCAAGGTAGCCCAACTGGTGATAGATCCGGCTGGCAAATGCTGAAACCATTCAGCTGCAGGCCCTTGTAGAGTTTCCAAAAAGAGGCGAACCGACACATCTTCGTGAGTCACGTCTAATATACTGCATGACATGATGAATGCAGATATGTGGGAATCCGTGCTTTGATTTCCGCTTCCGTCGAATTTAGGAAAATTCTTTCGATTTCCGTGAGGGAGCGCGTGAACTGGATGTGGTAAAGCCAACGGACCCATTGCGTTTCCCCATGGTACTGCCATCTGAAAAGCTGGAAAAAGCACACGAACTGGGAGGGTGGTTCCACTGAGCAGCAAAGCACTACAAAGGGATGTAGGTGCTCCTTGTAAAAGACTTTTTCTCCGTGGAGGTGAGACACTCCTAGATGACCACCTAGTCGAGCTTAACGCTGAAAAACGTGCCGGTGTTACGCTGAAATTGTGCCTCTGAAGCAGATCGAAAGTAGGATCAACTTCTCCACGGGCTCTCCTGCTGCGCGTAAAAGGTTCACTCGCCAGTGTACCTTTCAGATCTGCAATATTACGGCGCAGATTTAAACTTTATTTTTGGGTGTACTTGCTGATTTTCTGGTTTTTCTGTCAAAAACCAGCAGCATGCACTTTTCTGAATATTTAAAAAAACTATCCTCTTCGAAAAACCGATTGCGGTTAATGACAAATAATAACGAGGATAAGATGGCAGGGAAGATAGTAAGCTGATTTTCAGATCTGATCTTTACTTTTTCAAAGGGTTTTAAACTTTTTGGAAAATAGTCAAAAATCCAGATCTACGGAAAAATAATGATTTTGATAAAAACTCAGCGAACTAAAGATCTGTAACTAGGCCCGATCTATGACTCTCAGAAGAAAATTTTTGATTTGAGCACTTTTGCAAATTTTTTGGTTTTTCAACAAAAGTGCAGATTTGCAAACAGGCAGTGATTTTCTTATATTTTCTGATTTTATATTATACCACCACCATAGATCTGACAGATCTGTCCGTTCCCCAGCGGAGTCGCCAAAAACTGTTGGTCCGAAAATCTGTCGCGTGGGCAGATCTATGGATAGACGAGCCAACAGTGTTGCAGGGCTTAGCCCCTCTTTGAGACAAAGCAAAGTGAAACTGGTTTATTGCTACTTCTACTAGCAGGAACCTATGCAAGTCTCACAGATTCTGCCTTCGGGGTTGGGATCTCATCCCAGTAGAGTGTTCCAGGCTGCGAAAAGAAAGGAATGAAAGAGAGAGAAGAGAAAGAACAGCTCCGAAGGGAGAAAAGAAATGAATTCCAAAGCAGAAGGGTCAGAAGATCTATGCTTTTAGTTTGGTAGTAAACAGAGCCAAACCTACTTGCATAAATAAACAAAGCAATACTGATAAACAAATGACGGAAAAGTAGATATGAATCCAACAGATCAAACACATACAGATCTAACGTAAGAAAGATCTAATGTATAACACAGCTATTGAGCACAAAGTCTGAATAATTGTATTCTGTTTTTTCACATAAGAAAGCTCAAAGTCTTTCTCTCCTCACTTCTATTTCTATCTGAAAAATGTTCACCTTTTGAATACAACAAGTATTCTTGTATTTATAGAAGATGAGGGAGAGAGAAGGCAAAATGGAGCCAACCACTTATTTACAAGATATTTACAAAATATCCAAAAGTCATGTTGACTTTGACAACTTGGATGGATGACATCATCCCATGATGCAACATGGATGATGTCATCATTTGTGCCAACTTACTTCAGATATTACGGAAAGAAAGTCGGAGAATAGAGAGGAGAAGAAGAAGAAG
Source organism: Taxus wallichiana var. yunnanensis (assembly GCA_018340775.1). NCBI lineage: Eukaryota > Viridiplantae > Streptophyta > Pinopsida > Cupressales > Taxaceae > Taxus > Taxus wallichiana. The sequence continues at coordinate 685,571,100 of CM031243.1, forward strand.
AAGAAGAAGAAGCTATTCATCATCATCATCCTGCGGCCGAAAAGGGGTTGCCTGTTTCTGGTGCTGCTCAGGTGATGAGATGTGGAACTGAGCGCGGTATTCCAAGAACTTGCTGATCATCGGCCCAAATTGATCCTGTGATGGATCCTTGTGCCGTTCACTGATTGCTTCGCAAGTTTCCCGCTCATCTATGAGCTTTTCCGGGAGTTTGGAATAATCTTTACCCGCCTCGATTAGGGATCCGATGAAGTCCCTACAGGCCAGTAGGTTGTTGATGGATTCGATGTCGAACGTGACTTCTGGCCCTATCCCTTGAGAAGCTATCTCCTTGAAAATCCGGATAGTATCATCAGCTGATCTCAAGGTGAGGGAAGGAGTGAGCAACCCTGGAGTCATAGATAGAACAATTTTCTCCATTTGATGCATCGCATCCAGGGCCTCTTCCTTTACCTTGTCTATCTTTTCCAAAACAAATTCTAGCTGATCTATCCGATAGTCCAGAGTGGACATAGTTTTGTTGAGGGCCCTTGGATGGCCGAAGACTCCGAACTTGACCAGATCTTCGACTGAACAGTCGAACATTTGTTGGAAGGTCTCGTGCTGGAGTCTAGCATGTTCTAACTCTTCTGATATCGGGCCTGCTAATGCTTGGAGTTCCTTATTCGCCTTCTCGATGTTCAGGTATAAACTGATATACTCGGCGATTACTCTTTCGCTATCCTTGAGGATCTGACTCCTCCAAGCAGTAAATGACCATGCCCCGCTTTCGCCGATCTTTGAATATTCATTGATCTTCCCGACAGAGAAGCTCAGAGTCTCGGCGGCAGTTGTGGGAGGTGCACTTCCCATCTTCTGTAAGGCTTGAAGCAGGTATTTATTCTGCTCCTTCAGTAGCCTCTTTTCTTCCTTTGTTTCTTGAAGCTTTTCGCAGAGTGCATCAACTGCGGAAAGAGCTTCCCCCTGGAGACTTTCTGAGGATGTCCCCATTGTGACTTGGGTCACGGTGAAATCTGTTGGAGACAGATCTTCTTTCTCTTTGAGGGGGTTGGGGTATGCTATTTCCATGACTCTCTCACCTGCAGCGCTCTTTGAGAAGCGTGTAACCGGCTTGTGCTTCTTTGCTCCTTTAGCCGGAATGACCGAAAAGTCCATCGGAGCGATGGGGACTTTCCTCTTTTGTTGGCTTAGCTGCTGAGAGATCCAAGCTGGTCCTATAGAAGAAGGACCAGAGACAGAGGGGGAGGCAGCAACGGTAGAAGAGGGGAAAAACGTGGAGACACGTGGCGGCGGCATCGAAAGAATAGCCGAAGACATGCTCACGGGAGGAAGGGAAACCGCAACAGCAGAAGAGATAGGAAGGGAAGGGAGCTCGGAGATGAGGGAAGAAATGGAAGAAGACAAATCAGCAAGGGAGGAGAAGATAGATGAAGAGGCGGGGGAAAGAGTAGAAGAAGGGGCAGAGGACACAACCAAAGGAGTGGTTGCTTGAGTCACTCGAGGAGGGGAAGGAAGAGAAGAAGAAGGGATAGAAGGGACCTCTGAAGTTGTAGCGACGCCGACATCCTGGGTGGATGGGCGTATAGGACTATCCTCTGTCAATTCTTTCTCTGGCGAATCCAGAGTTATTACTTGTTCAGGCTCTGAAGGAAGAGGACTTTCAGGGGCTTCCTCCTGAATGGTGCTAGGTTCACCTTCGGCACCTTTGCCTTTCAGCAGCTTCTTTGACCTTGGAGGTGCGTTGCCCAAAGGGGAAGTCGTGAAATCTACCCCGAGGTAGATTAGTCCATTCATGCGGCACCAATGCTCCGTTCTCCGCATAGTTTCTTTTACCCTCTCCTCAATTGTTTGAGGAGCCTTGCTTCTGTCAATGTCCGGGAAGGGCCAATCATCCCCTTCTGTGTCATTATACACTTTGTCTACTTCGTCTTCCGTGGTTTGGAAGCCTTTTGGGACAATGGCCACTCCGTATTGGATGATTTCCGTTAATGCCAAGCGAGAGTGATCCTTTCTTCTGAGTTCTACCTCATGGAGAACGTCAATGTAGATATCCTCAATCTGAGGGACATGAATTGGATCAAGCTTAGCCCTTGGTAGACAGCCCCTAGGGTCGAATGTAGGCCTTGCTGGGAAATCATGCTTTAGGTTGAGCAATTCTAGCTCAGCAAACATCTCCTTCGCCTTGTGATAGCTGGAGCATGTGTAACGGCCTACTGTGAGGGGGAAAGGAGTTCCGCCCTTCTTTCTCTTGAGGCACTTTTCATGGTATGTGACGAGCTGTCTTGACAGTTCCAATAAAATCAGCTTTGGTCCAGCATACCTTGGTAGCCTGGTTGGTTCTCCCAAAAAGTTGGCAGCCCTTAGATAGGTGAACGTGGGAAATTGGGTGAACAAGGCTCCCCATTTCTCTGTGACTGCCACTATGTTCTTTGTCGTCCGGCTATGAGTCAAATTTGGCCGCAACATGCACATGATGTGGTAGAAGAAAACATCATTGATTTTAGCAAATGAAGAGATACTATTCTCTAGCCTTAGCTCTGGATAGTAATCAAATATCTTGGCCTGAGGCCATACTCCACTTCGGTTGAGCCCTGGGTAATCCCTTGCCGATGCGGCGCAGCCAGACTACATAGGAGTTCATATGAAATACTCCAGTTGTGGCAAGCTGTTGCAGCTGCTCAGAGATGGTGCTGCTGATTATTTCACCCCAGCAAAAGCGCTGATCGGGCAAATTCTTATTCATGGTTTCTAGGTACCGCAGCATCCACTTATGGAAATAGTGGGCATCTGAAAGCCCGAAGACTCTGCTCAAGAAGGTGATAGAATCACTGAGTTCCTCTGAGAAATCACTTCGGTGGATAGTCTGAGGCCACCGGGTCACTACCTTCTTATTCTTTAGGTAGACCTCATTCATTAACTGCATGCACTGGCCTTCGTTGTCTTCCCAGGCCTTGATGCATTCCTGTTGGCTAACAGCCACGTAGTTCCTGTGGTGAGGGATGCCAAGCATCAACTCAAAATGACGGGCAGTGAGGTTTATGACTACCTCGCCCTTGCTATTCTCGACACATCTCGTGTCTTTGTTGAAGGATTGTGCAACAACCATCATAAACTCGTTATTCACAGCGCTGACAGGGATTCCTCCGGCAAAGTGCAGGGCACTGCCTATTAGTTTGTCCATCCATGGACTTCTTGTAACCTTTTGAGTTCTAAGCCAGAACTCATCCATGTCAATGTGACCCAATTCAGAGTCCCGGACATCCATACTGCACTCAGCCTGTGATTCGGGCATCCTGACCTTCTGATATTTGTATTTCATTTCTTCTTCTGTTAGCTTTGCCTTTCCTCTTGGTTTGGTGGGCTTCTTGCTTGACGTAGACATGTGTTCTTTCGAACTCAGCTGCTGATCTTAAAATATAGCGAAAATTCCTTGAGCGGGTCCACAACACGACGAAAGCGACAGAGCAGGGGCTGACAAATCCAGAAAAAAATCACGTGCTGACAAAAGAATGAAAATGACATTGGGCGCGCACGGGTATTTATAGAAAAACCTGTCATTAATGCGCCACCAACCTTTTGAAATGGCGCATGGAAACGGCTGTCGACAAGGTAAAGCGTGCGCCCTTTGGCGCATGGAAGGAAATGGCAACAGAAGAATGAGCGCGCCTTTGGCGCACCAAATTCGTCATCGACATGAAGTTATGTGCGCCCTTTGGCGCACCAAAACTTGGTGTAACAGGTATATTATGTGCGCCCTATGGCGCACCAAAAACTTACTCAACATCCTTTGGCGCACCGAAAGGAGTGACAACATGGAAAACCATGCGCCAAAGGCTTTTTAAGGGGCGCATCAAAAACTGATGTTGCAAAGCAAAACCATGCGCCTAGCCAAAAAGGCTCAAAAAAGACTAAGTTCAAAAACTGAATTTCCCGGGAAGGGATTTTACGATATTTCGAACGCGAAGGATCCCTAACGAGGGATCGAAGCAAAATTTTCGGTATGGTTATCGGTAAAATTGCCCTTGTCAATTTTACGGGATAACAGTTGTGATCCATTGGACACCCAACACAATATCTACCCCTCCCATAGAAATAGAAAACATAGGTGAGTCTAATGGGTAGTCTCCCATGGAAAGCTTGATACTATGGAACTTTCCTGTGCACTTGACTGTCCCACCATCCGCAATCATAACTTGCATTTCTGGAGCTAGGTAAATAAAAAAATTGAGGTGGGCATCTAACTTATTGTTTATGAAGTTATGAGTGCTCCCAGAGTCAATCAACATTGTCACCTTCTATTTTTGAGGCATCCAATAACCTTGAGTTTTGAGGAGTACTAATATCTTACAATGCATGGCAAGAGATTTTAGGTTGGTGATCATCTACTTCATCTTTACTTGGTTCCTCAGTTTCTCCTATAATTTTAGCTTCCTCATTATCCTCATTACCTCCATCAATATAAAACAACTTCTTCTCAACACATTTGTGTCACAGTCCATATTTTTTGTCACAGTTAAAACATAATCCTTTTTCTCTCTTTTCTTCCATTTCTCACGAGGAGTCTAATTGGCCTAAAGAATGAAGGGGAAGAGATACTACGATCTCTGGTGTTAATGAAAGGAAACCTCCTACTAAAAAGAACTTTCTCCTCTACTCGATGTACCATGATAATAGAATTATAAAGCTTGAGTGGATTAAACATACATACCTCAAGCTTGATGTGGTCCTTAAGACCCCAAGAAGCAGTCATTGATTCTCTTCGGAATATTCTCCACCCTTAAGGATAGGTTCTGGAATTGATGCACATAATATTTGACTGATCCTATTTGTCATAACTTTTCTAATTGACTAAATTAGTTCTCTGAAACACTAGAACTATAGCACAATTGCAACTCCTTGGTAAAAAAGCTGTCCAAGTGACATTGAGACCATTCTTCTGCCTCTAAGCACATTACCATCAATACCAAATGAATTGGTTTGGTTCAAGATATAGGGATGCCAATGGCACCTTTTGTCCTAATGGTGTTTGATGTAACTCAAAGGAGTTCTCCATTTGATTTATCCAATTCAGGAGATCCTTACCATCAAATTTGTGCATATCCACTTTCGTCATCATGTTTTGTCGTTGCGAATAAGTTGGGTTCTAATGGGGTTGGAAAATTGATCCAACATGGTTATTTTTTCCATGATTTTGAATTGAAGATCCTCCTTGGTTGATATGGGGCATATTTGGGCCATACTGTTTACCCTTTACATGTTTCTTGATATCATCCAACTGCGATTGATTTGGTCTATGTCTCCTTTAGAGGCCATCTCAGATTGTACATTTCGTAGCTCATACTCAAATTGGCTGACCTTATGATCAATTGAGGTAAACCCTAGTGCTGAATAATTTGTATTTACCCCTTTAGACTACATCTCTTCAATCACTACCCCATCTTTATCTAGGGTTTTACCGGAGTAACTAGATTCTTTTTTGCTCTTGTGGAAGGCCCCACCATGATGTCAAACCTTAGGGTTTAGGGTTTTGATACAAATTCGGCCGAATAGGAAAAAAATAGAGAAGATACTAATATGATTTTTTTGAGAGCTTTAGAAAATGTGAAGATCTTGAAAAAAATCAATAATTTACACCCTAGGGAGCAATTTTATGAAAACCCCTACATTTGTAATAACATTTTCAAAATAAATCAAAAAAGTCTAAAATTTTCAGGGAACCTTACTTGAAATGTTTCTCAACTCTGGTAAAAATATCTCCCACCAATTCTCTCTGGTTCACAATATATGGTGGAAACAAAAAATTAGGGTTTTTGCCCTAATTTTGGCCTAGATCGCAGCTCTGATACCACTTGTAATGAAATTACTTATATAATTCAGATTATGAGCAGAAATATAACACCAAATAACACAATATTTTAGAATAATGATCTCAATATGCAATTAGAATAGCTTCGCCACTTTTAGGGGCAACCTCCAACTAAAAAAATAGACTCAAATGCTCCAATGATGATTCATCTACTACCTACAATCCCCTATATATACTATTCCTATGTTATGGCCATCACTAAGGCTGACCTACTAAGCATGAGAAAGTATAAATGATATAATAAAATGATATGGTAAGCCACAAGTCGGCTACTCATATCCTAATACAAGCAATGGGTTAAGGGCGTAGTAAGTGACGAAATGGAAATGGTGGATTAAAACATGTAAAAGGGAGAGAGGACTTCAAATTTCCAAAGTCGAGGCACAATATATCCAAACTAGCCAAGGTGGTGATAGAATTTGGAAATTCGAGCAATGTACGAAGGCAAGATCACAAGAAAGATCAAAGTCTATAAAGTTAAATCTTGGAATAGGGAGTGGTATGGTCATATTTATAGGTCGATGACGACCTACATAGGTTTTGATGACTATGATGGTCATCCATTTGGGCGGTGGAAAGTGACGAGTTCAAGACAAATACCCCTTGTGAAGCGAGATTATGTTTTTGGGAGATAAATGCAACCTAGGGATTCTTAGGAAGGATTAAAGGGTAGGTGAGAGGTGGAAAACATTAAATAAAGAAAAGGGAAGGTAAAATTAATTAAATGAAGGCTTAGAGAGGACAAAAATCATTTAGGAAAGATAAATGGATTAGATGGGGATTTATAATCAATTAAGGGTGATTAAGGATGGTTAGGGAAGATAAATTAATAGTGTGATTAAGATGAGATTAAGGTGGAAAATAACAATTAAAATATAATTTAGGAGGGAAGGGGATTTAAATGGGAAGAGAGATATGTATGTGAGGAATGACGATGAAGGGGAGCGGACTCTGGATGAGGGTCATGGGATACCAAAATTTGGTGTCTACAATGGATAGACATATTAGAAACAATATGAGTAAAATTCTTAAGAATTGAAATGCATGATTATTGTATGATTTTGAGTTATTTGTGAAACCCATTATTATTGAAGAGATATAACATGGGATGAATATTGATAATATTAGCAGTATAAGAAAACATATATGAAATGAGACCCTTACTAAAGTATATAGAGGCATGCAAGGAAACCTATTCTTGGAAAATAAGGAAAGGATATGTCACATCCTCATTTTATACTTTAGAACAAGTCAATTTTTTTTTTTTTTTTTTTGATAATTGCATACTAGTTCTAAATACATGATTTAGAACTCACAATTCAATAACCATTCATATAATGAGACAACCATATGCAGCTGTAATGACTCGGAGTACCTCCGATCTATTCATTCCATGACTCGGTAATCTACCGATCTATTCATGAGTAATAAGAGTCGGTGTTTTTATTTAACACATTACTCTTGCGGTTCTCTTCCCTAACGGGATTGAGAATGCTCTGTCAAGGAATCTAACTGAATAATTGTTACTATTATTCATCGGCATCTCATCCCTTAGACTAGGTGAAATAGGACAACGCAATCAGCAGCTTGCGATACTTTGGCCAAAGATTTGAAACATACTGTTCATGTCTCGTATTCCTTAACGGCATACTCATCAATCTGGAATACATCCTTCACCCCATTCATATGTTATATAGAATGTCTTATACGACTCTTCATGTCAGTCCTTCCTTTCACTGGTTGAATCACTCTGAGGTAGATTAACAAGGTGATAATGTTATATGGATGACCATGAGGATTAGGGATATGATGACATACTTGGTTCAACCTTGCGGTTCAACCAAAGTGTGTCATGATACCCCGAATCTCCGGGCAGCCTTATAACATGACCACGTTCTTAATCGGTCCCGTGGTAACTCGTGCGAAATCAAGTGTAAATCTTAGCGATCAATGCAAAGGGTGTCGCCATAAGTCATCTCGCAATATTGTAACTTCAAGAAGATCCTAATCTTCTCGGAGGTGCAACTCTGCGATTGACTTATGTCGTCAACCTTTAAATCCGCCTCGAAAAGATCTACTCAAGAAACCCAGCGTTACGCACTTGAGTTTAAATTACTTTTAAAGACTTTTCCCTAAGGTTAGCCTTTCCAAATCCCCTGGATTCTTCATCTTAAGAAGACCCTCCTCTATAAAACCCATTACATGGTAGAGGTATTACTACGTGAGTTCTCATCAAGGAGTCATTAGAATACACACGATTCTAAACCAATGAGAATGGGACAATATCTCATAACCTTCTGCTAGAGATTGCCGTCGAACTCCATTTGATTGTATATCGAGTTCTCTTAACTGAATTTATATCATACTTTTTAGTATAAAGATATAAATGATTAAGAATCCAATCTAATATTGTCCTGTCATACCTAGGACTAGGGATTAGTAATTTAATCTAGCTTGTTTAGCGTTCTCTTTTAGGCTCATTTTTAACCTATCTTCTAGAAAGACAATTATTTAAATCCAATATTGCTTTCACTAGAAATGCATTAGAACTTCTAAATACTCATAAGAATTCAATCTCATTTTCTTGCAAGCTTCCATTGTCAATCACAAAAGCATCCATATTATACAATGATAACAATGCCCTTCGTTACATAAACCGAAGAAGGTCAATTTTCAGAAATAGAATACAACATATATGTATCAAACACTTATTTCCATTCCTTTCAAAACTATACAATTACATTTTATGCAACAGCATACTTGATACAATGCTTAATGGAAAAGAAACATCTTTTCTCATATAGTCCATCTATAAAATCAAGCTGTAATTCATTATAAATCAAATAAACAACGATCAAACTTGTCGAGATCTGCATTGCTTTTACCTCTTACGGTAACCATCTGCAAAAATAGTCAACATGAGTCAGTTCAATGAACTGAGCATGATAAGCACTAACTTTTAAAACAATTGCAATCCATCAATTGTTTTCATTAAACACCCTGTTTAAATGAGATCAGATATTCACATAAGTAAACATAATCAGACTATGCCCTTGTAATACAAAATGATTACAAATATGTAACTCTATCATTGTTACAAAATAGTCTTAATCACTTTCTAATATTTCATCAAATATTAAGAAACAAGGAACGAATGTACACAAACAATCATTGAATCCAAAATCACAACATTGGTCAGATTGTTTCATTCTTCCAAAAAAGAAATAACATAACAATTCGGGATTCCACCAATATGTTACAAAACAATTTCCCACTGTTAGACAAATATCAACAAATATTAAATAAAGGAAGAGAAAGAACCAATCCATTCATACTTCCTTTCACATAAATTCATCACTGTACCGTCTTCTCCTATGAAAACATTTATCCAGTATATAAATGAACAAGTTAGACAAGCCGCAAGCAAGATCGCTGTTCTAAATCAAGAAATAGAAACACAGCAAAACTCCTGTACAGCAACTAACACATCAACAATTCATGTATCAACCCTAAGCCCAATGCTAGTTCCTTTTACACAGTAAGGCTTTGACACAAGTTGAAAACAAGAAACTACAAGCGTATCGCTGTAAACAACAACCTTATTGCATCAAGCAATTTGAGGTTTCCTAGAGACTATGCTATGTTGACCACACAGTATTTCCAAATCATGCTCAGTCAAATCGGACTGATTAAAGGGAAAAGAACATAGCATACTTATTCTTGCTCAGTCAAAATCGGACTGAAGTAAAAGAAGGGAATACAACCAATCGATCCTTACCTTGGCGCATGCAAGTCTTAGTGTGGTATTCGCGACTTACCCAAACAAGGTCAGAACACGAAACAGTCATCCATACTCAAGGATCTCAAATAGTGACAAAGTCAGTGTCCAATGTCAAGTTCAGAAAGAGACAGAAGTACCAGCTACCTTTCCAGAATTCCAAATGATTCAAACGGAGGTAACAATTCAAGCAAATGCATATGAATTCATACTGATATTCATCAACGAAGCATAACAAGAATCAGACAAACAAATTAATCTCGATTTCACACCAAGAACCCGATCGAACTCGCCAATCTTTTTACACAAATTTGTACAATGTCGAAGACGTAAATGTTCACCTAAGATTCTATACCACAAAACCCATGCAACACAAGAGTAATTCCGAAAATAAGAGGTCTATTACGTGTTATTCCTTCAAGTCGCAGTTCAACAATCACCAACTATTTAAATATATTCAACTTGAATAAGATTCAAATATAAAACATACAATCGACTCCTCATAGTCATTGATTACAACGATTGTAAATATATACATATATATGCACACGCGTATACATGTTAACGGGTTTATACCCATAACCGCTGAACCCTACAAAGAACACGTACTATGAAATTGGTGATGAATCCTTCTATGCCGGCTATGGCAAACATTCGTAATAAAAACAAGTGTAAGCAAATCGAATACCCCTTTCAAAGCAAAGAAATCAATCGAGTCGCTTGAAACTTTGAGCAGTTTACACAAAGAAATGCAAATGCATAACTAGGAAGTCTATATCCTTTATTCATTCAAATAACGGTGATCAAAAGACACTGCTTTTCTTCAAAGCCCCACGAAAATCAATTCACAAAACTTATGGATGAATCTACATTCTCAAAGCAATAGATAGCAATATACGATTCAATCATGGACTCCATTTCGAGTCAATAAAAAAATACAGATGTATCTATATTATACACAGTCAACAAGTAATCCCGTTACCACAATAACAAGGAAAACAACTTCCGCTAGGTCGTATAGACTACGGTAACACAACAGTTACCTGATCCTAGCAAAAATTAGAAGACAAATTAAAACCCAAAAAGTATCATTATACACTGTCAACAAAAACCACGACAGAGTTCCCAAAGAAGCAATAATACTGATCAATCTTACAGTATCCATCAAAATCATTCCATACAGTTTCCACAGCAAGAAACAGCGACCACAATCAACAACATACAGTGGTCTATTCTCAACACAAGTATATTCTTTGGGCTCACGCCAAACAGGCCGAGCATTCATGCTCTTTACATATAAATATCTCATATATTTAAACCAGAAAGAATACACAAAGGAATAGAGCCACAATTCGATTTTAACAAACACCCATCTAGAGGAAATTGAAAAATCGAACCAGAAGAGATACAGTACCAAAATTTAAACAAGATCTCCATAGAAAATCCTTTATTTTCTCAAAACATTTGAACAGAGTTGTTCTAATGAAATCACTTGAAAGACAACAAGATATTTAAAGGTTAGGGCCTAACATGCCTGTATTTTTGATCAAATTTCCGAAGCAGACCACTGGAAGAGCTCAAACTTCCTTTTCTTTTTCCAAGATAAAGCGACCAACAAAATTTCGTTGTCTCCATCACATATATATCTTCCATGAGAGAAAAGAGCCGAGAAATTCATTCTTGCCATGCAACTCAAGGAGAAGTGCGAAGAACCAAGAAACAAGCAGAGAGAGAGAGAAGACCGAAAATCGCGACAAACCAAACAAACCTTCAACTTCCCGTTTGCATGCCTTCTCGCGAGTTCCGAGGCTCGTCTCCCTAGAACATTGAATGTCATTAAACCAACTTTCCGCTTAAACTCAACTTCCACCGACCGCGTAAGGTGGGGACAGTCCAACTACAACTCATGCTCATTTCCAAACTTAGCAAATTGCCACGTCTCGCACGAGTTAGCCGCCGCTTAAGCCTCCGCCATTGACTTGTCCCTCATCCTTATCCCAGACATTAATTTCCATAGAAAACGCCGCCCATGGTTCGCACCCCTCCATAGGCCCCTTTACATCCTCCTCAATAGTTAGGCTAGTATCTT